>CM031240.1:1059929079-1060546579 GCA_018340775.1 Taxus wallichiana var. yunnanensis
TTTGTTATGGAGTGTGCATGAATTTGTTATGGAGTGTGCAAGGTCTTACCATCCTCTTTCCAGAACAATTCGAGATGTTGTAGGAAAGACAATAATCAGGTTGGATGCACAATTCATTAATTATTGCCTGAAGATTCTAGCACGACCAGTGGTGATTGCAATTAGCATGCAGGATGCTGGCGACAGATGGGAAAATGTTGAATTAACATGTTCGACAAGTATATTCAATATCATAACAAAAAGAAAGTGTAGGGTTTTACAAATTAGCAGATCTTATTTCTTCTCTTCTTTCTTCTCTTATTTCTTATGTTCCGGGTGAAAGTATAAGATTAAATTTATTGGTCTAAAATCCATTACTTTAAGTTATTTGAAAAGGTTCTCTAAGATAAGTGGTAGATGTGCACAACTTTGACTTAATCTCCAGATGCATGTCACTTAGAGAGGAATTCTAGGAGAAATATTGCCAAATGTTTCCTTTACAACTTCCACATTGATCAGGGGATCATTTCTGAAAGTTCCCTAAACATCTCTAAATGGTGTCAGTAAGATCATCTCGAGAGCTTTCCAACAACTGTGAGAACGTGACAAACGGACATTGGGAGCTCTAGATATGTTCGGTCAAAGTTCAGTCAACGGGAAAGTCAACTCTGGTCAACTAGTCAATATTGGACCGAATCGCACTGTGACACGTGGCTTGCCAACACTCGTCGAATTCGCTTGATTTTCCTATCGGGAGACGACAAGTGGACTACAGAATTATTTCTATTCCACATTGTATGGGTCGAAATAATATTATTTTGGTAAGGTCACTTTTCAAACGCCACATATATATATATTAATGTTTTAAACATTAGTATGAACCGCCAAAATCAAATGCATATGTTTTAACCACGTTGCAAGGTGGTGAAGCGGTTGTTAGGGGCTAGACCCATGCGTGGACATCCACGTGGCGAACAAGGTGGTGAAGCGGTTGTTAGGGGCGAGACCCATGCGTGGTACCAAATCCACGTGGTGGTAGGGGGGCGGTTATGCTCCAACGTGGTCATTGACCACTACACATGCGCGTGGAAAGGCTATTTACAGCCTTAGGCATTATCTCCCACCGCCTAACCTTAGCCAAATGCGCCATTTATGGGATTTCTAACCCATTTAAATATGTATGCCGTCCAAAACATGGGATATTTATCCTATTATTTAAAATATGTAAATCCGCCAATATGGGTAGTTGATCCCAAATTACATGGTACGGGCTAGGTTAAAAATAGCCTAAGGATGATATTAAATGCATATTTTTAGGACCCTAAAAATGTATAAATAGGGTACCTAGTGCATGGTAAAGGACACATATCACACACAAACTCGGAGAGAAGCTCATTCCTAGAGCGCTGGAGGCGAAGTCCGAGCCAAGAGGAAAATGAGAAATTGTTGTGTGAAGACCTAAATTATTTAGGCATTGTATATTTTTATATTATTGACCTATTATTTGTTAGGCAATAATAAATGAAATATTTGTGGCTAGGAGTTATTCAAACTACCTAGTTGGCCCATAGCGCCACACCAATTACTTGTAAATCCTGGATTGTCGACCGGAGTGCTAGCTTCGCATTGTTTGCGTCGGGAAGGCCGATCACAGCCGAAGGAGATTGTGCATCAGAACGTGGAAGTCGTGCTATTTTTCACCCTTGTCGTCCAAGAACGGGTGTCTTGATAGGCAAGTAAAATTCCATTAGGTTTTCTTGTGAAAGTACTATCAGAACTTACAAGTTTTGACTAGTGGAACGGTTCGATCATGAACCCGAGACGTAGGCAATTGCCGAACTTCATAATCAACTGCATGTGCAATTGTCGTTATTGTCTTGCATTATTTTAAATTGATTACTTAAAAGGAGTAAATTATCGGCAAATAATCAAAGCCTATAAGGGTCCGAGATCGTGTCATAATAATCGATTATTTTCGGATCAC
This sequence comes from Taxus wallichiana var. yunnanensis, assembly GCA_018340775.1. NCBI lineage: Eukaryota > Viridiplantae > Streptophyta > Pinopsida > Cupressales > Taxaceae > Taxus > Taxus wallichiana. The sequence continues at coordinate 1,059,931,043 of CM031240.1, forward strand.
ACATGTTCTAGTTCGATTGTAGTTTCCTATTTGTAATTTCCCTTTATACACTTTAAATAGAGGAAGAGCCTATGGGTTAAAGATCGAATTTGTAATCAGCATTTTCGTGTTCCGGACTTTAAGTGAAACCCTTGATAGCTTTTTGAAAAGCCGAGGAATAGAGAGGAGGTAGATTTTCGGAGAGCTTTGTGTCAACGGTGCATGTGTTTCTTATTTCTTTTCGGATCTCTCGCATAAACTTTGTATAGTCTTAGATCTAGATCGAAACTTTCCTTTGCTTCAAATTATGCATTTCAATATCTATTTGTTTCATCTATATGCATGTGATCAACTTTGTTAACTATTGGTTAGGTTCGCACATCTCCTTTCCTTTCTTCTTATATTTAATCATTTCCCTGCATGTATTGCTTACACCGCTTACTTGTTGCAAAATTGTCTAGTTATGGTTCATGAGCTACATAGTTAAAGTAAAACCAACAGATAGATATTAGGAAATATAATTGACAAAATCTTACACGTGAGCCTCACCAGTAAATGAGGGAGATTTATCTCATGACTTCCTAGGTTTTTAGTTGTGCAGAAAATCTAGCCAACATACGAAATATCATCAAAATCTCATAGTTCCTTCTTTATATCATCAAATATATTGTCATTGTATTCTAGCCCTGGGAACCTCAAGATGCACCCATAAATTTTGATATATAGACAATTATGATGATTTCTTACTGATGTAAACACCCATTAGGCTATATTATCTTTATCATAAGTTTGTGTACCATTTTTGAGCTCAACATAACCGATTTACGAAAGTACAATATCTCAATTAGGCCTTTTGGTACTAAAATTGTCAACACACCAACTATCAAAGAATCCCATGAACATACATATATTTAGATCTTCAAACCACTATAATTCTTTAGTCTATTATGTCAAGATGATTTTTTCAAAATTTTAGCCTTATACACCATCTTTTGAACCTTCAAATCTCTCTTTTCATACATACCACTTAAAACACCTTGTGAAAACATGGTCTAGGCAAGAGAGGTAGCCAAAATTCAAAACCTTGCTCTTATGATCTCAAAAATGAACATAGATGTTGTAGATACCCTCTTTAAAATTATGAGCATCACTTTCAATGGTTAAGGAGCATGAATGCCCAAATTCATACCTAAAACCCTCTTGATTTTTCCTTTTTTAGCTTTCAAGAACACCGCACAGTCTACATCTTCATAAAAAAATATCAATGCTTATGATGAAACAAGAACATCTCCAATCACTTGCAAAGAACCATTTACACCCTTTGGAACTCATGACACATGAAATAATGACACACACATGTACTCAAGACACATTCACGAGACCACTTATAGTGACAAACCTATTTCTTTGAGAAGATGAATGAATGACTGAGACACTTTACACTACATGGACACAAAGGCATGCTTAATACTTGCTTCATCACTCATGAAACTTCATAAGACATAATACAGTCATCAAGGGACATCACAGACCACAAACACATGTTCATTCAAGCTCAATATGTCCACATAGACTTTGACTTCACATCTTAAGATGACTAAAGTAACTCCATTCATTACCAATCACAAATGACACAAAACAGATCTTGTAAACATGAAGTAACACATACTTTTTATATGAAGACCAATACACATAATAGTTACTAACTTTCTTGGAGCAAATGTATCACATTTCTTTCTCCCTAACACACATTTTAGATCAATCAAGATTTATCAGGAGCTGAGATCAATCCCAACATACTTCTTAAATACTCAAATGTAGGCTTTAGAAGAGGTTTTGTCAAGTATATCAGCCACTTCCTCCTTTGTAGACACATGCTCCAACTTGATGCAACCTTTGCTCACAAGATCTCTTAGATAGTGATACTTAATAGGAATGTGATTTGTCTTAGAATGCAAAATTGGATTCTTTGACACACTGATTGCACTAGTGTTATCACACAAAATAGGTGTAGGTCCATCACTCTTGATCTTATAGTCTTCCAAGGTCTGCCTCATCCACACAACTTGAGAGAAACAATGAGCAACAACAACATACTCAACTTCACATGTTGAGAGTGCCACAAGAGATTATTTCTTACTTGACCAAGAAACAAGACATTCTCCAACAAAATATGCACCACCACTAGTACTCTTCCTATCATCCATACTACCTGCCCAATCAACATCAGAATAAGCCTTCAATTTAAAGTTTTCACTTCTTGGATACCACAAACCAAACTCAGTAGTGCCTTTAAGGTATCTAAATATTCTTTTCACTACTTGTAAATGTGACTCTCTAGGATCCTCTTGAAATCTTCCAACTAAACTAACAGCTTACACAATATCAAGTCTTAAAGTAGTAGCATAAAGTAGGCTGTCAATCATGGATCTATATTTAGATTGATTTACCTTGGGAGTATCATCTTCCTTGTAAATTTTGCATCCTGTAATCATAGGAGTACCAACAGGCTGCAATCATCCATTTGAAACTTCTTAATCATTTCCTTGATATACTTGGATTGAGAGATGAATATACCTTTGTCATATTGACTTACTTGAAGTCTAAGGAAGAAGGAGAGCTCTCCTAACATAGACATCTCAAACTCTTTCTTCATAGCTTCAGCAAAATTGTGAGTCATTTGATCACTACCTCCACCAAATATAATATCATCCACATAGACTACAACAATCAATAGATGATCTCCTTCACTCTTTATGTACAAGTTACTATCAATTACAACTTTCTTGAAACCTTGCTCAATCAAGTATTTATCAAGCCTTTCATACCAAGCTCTAGGGTTTATTTTAAACCATAAAGAGCCTTATTTAATTTGCACACATAATCAACTTTATCAGTCAATGAAAAACCATCAAGCTGCTCCATATAAACTTCCTCATTGAGATATCCATTCAAAAAGGCATATTTTACATCCATTTGATAAACCTTAAACCCTTTGAAACTTGCATATGCTAAGAATAATATGATTGCTTCCATTCTAGCTATAAGAGAAAATGTTTCATCAAAGTCAATTCCCTCAACTTGAGCATATCCCTTGCAAACAAATATTTCTTTGTTTCTTATGACTTCTCCATTCTCATTTAGTTTGTTTCTAAACACCCATTTAGATCCAATTACATTCTTACCTTTTGGTCTAGGTACAAGTTCCCAAGTTTTTTCTTTTCAATCTGATCTAGCTCTTCATTCATAGCCTTAACCCAACATTCATCTTTTCTAGCTTCTACTACATTCTTAGGTTCAATTTTTGAAATAAAATTTGAGTTCTCTTGATTTTGAAGACTTACCAATTTCCTTCTTGTAGTGACTCAGCATCTTTCTTTCCCAAAATCTGATTTTCAGGATGATCTCTCCTAATTTGCCTAGAAGGAGCCTTGGTATCTTTCCTTTCTTCCTCATCATCTTCTTCCTTTTTTCTTGAACAACCTCATCCTCTTCTTCCTTATAATTATCCTCATGAAGTGTTTCACTTTCCTTAGAAAAATATCTCATAGGATAAGATTCATCAAACTTTACACTAGCACTTTCAACAATAGACTTCAATCTCTTGTTATAACAAATGTAAGTTGTGCTTCTTGATGAATAACCCAAAAATATACCTTCATCAGATTTGGAATCAAACTTACCAAGATTATCTTCAGTCATCTTGATGAAGCATCTACACCCAAAGACTCTAAAATGCTCCACATTGGTTGGTCTTCCTTTCCATAGCTCATAAGGAGTCTTATCACTATTCACCCTTAGCTGACACATGTTAAGAATATAAACAACAATACAAATTGCTTCCTTCCAATAACCATCTGGTAATTTAGACTCATTAAGAATGGTCCTTTCCATCTCTTGAACAATTATATTCTTTCTTTCAACAACTCCATTTTGTTAAGGAGTTCTAGAAACGAAAAATGCCTCTTAATGCCATGAACACTACAAAACTCATCAAATGAATCAAACCAAAATTCTCCTCCATTATCAGATCTAATACATTTTATTTTTCCATTCTTCTCATTTTCAATAAGATCTTTGAAGGATTTAAAAACATCCAAAGCATTTGATTTATCACTGAAGTAATTTCAGTCCTCATAGGCCCACACAAATCAATATGAATCAGCCGAAGTGGACTTGTGGTAGACTCATGTTCATTATTCTTGAATCTCCTTCTAGTTTGCTTTCCATGCAAACATGCCTTGCATAATGTATCTTCTAGTTTGCTGAGTTTAGGCATGTTCCTTACATAATTGTTAGAGCTGATTTTGACAATATTATCAAAGTTTACATGACCTAACCTCCTATGCCATAACCAACAATCATTCATCTTGCTCATAAGACATTTTTATTTGTTGATTTACTTAAGAATAAACATGTTACTATCAGTTATTTTTGCCTTTGCAACAAGCTTACTGATTCTCCTTTCCTTATCTTGCAACCTTTCACATCAAAGGTAAGAACATACCCTTGTTTAACCATTTGACTCACACTAAGTAGATTATGCTTTAAGCCTTCAACATATAAGACATATTTGGTGATAGTTTTTCCATTGTCCAAGCTCAAGTACCTCTTCCTAGAATATTTATGGTAGAATTGTCTCCAAATCTCATAGAACTTGAAGCATGTTTCTTTAGAGTTATGAACTTACTCTTATCACCTGTCATATGAGCTGAACAACCATTGTCAATATACCAAATTAGATTCTCATCTTGACTATGAAAAGTAGTTTGAGCAATACCAAATACTTCATTTTTTTGCAAAGAAGATGAAAAAACCCCATAGATGTCATACCATATATAAAAACCTAATGGCTTCAAGTAAGCCCTCATACTGATCAATGGAAACATACCAGCTTGCTCTTTAGAGTACTCCATAATTGTGCTTTAGAAGATCTCCTTTCAAGTGGTTAAACTTATTCAAAAGGACCTTCTCTAATACCAATTTTTAGAAGCACAATGGAATGAGGGGGTGAATCAGTTCTTATAATAATTTCAATTCATATTTCATATTTGATTATTCAAAACTCATAAACATTCAACCATCCATTAATGTGTGCATACAACAAATAATCACATGTGTAAGAACCATAAGAAAGATAATCAACACAAGACACAAGATATAAGTGGGAAACCCTCAAGGGGAATAAAACCACTGAAACACAATCTTATATTGATATGTTTCAAAATTTAGTGAGGCACCAACCCCACAAGGAGCACCAACCCCTAGTTTAGTAGAGCTACAACCCTACAAGGAGCACCAACCCCTAATTTTGTGAAGCACCACTCCATAAGGAGGCTACAACCCCCCAAGATGATCAAGCACCCACTCAACCACATTATGATGATCTGATCTCTGATTTTTTTCTTGCCACAACTAATGGAGACCAAGTATTCAACTCACACTTCTTCAAACCCTCATTCAAACCATTGGTCTTCAATATCTCAGTTACAATCACTTTCTTCACTTATCAAGCTTCAAACACATGCACACATGATTTATGATCTTACTTGACATATCATACACCTTATCTGACCTTAATTCATGCTCAAAAACCTAAAAAAACTTCACCTAGGTTACACTTCTTACACACCCACAACTCACACTCAACTAACTCCAAAAAGCACCCAAAACTATGCTTTTATAAGCTCCTCTTGATTTCAAATTCAAACAAAAACCTTTTACCTCCTTTGGCTCGACATATTCATCATAAAAACATACCAAATTCAAATTACAATAGTCACAAGTGACCCAAGTAGGTCGGCCTAGCCAAAAACAACTTTTCATGCTCCAAAAAGGTCAAATCCTTATGGTCACAACGATAAAAATGTCGTAACATAAAAACAATACTTATTCATGACCCATAAATCACCACACATTCTTAAAATAAAATTTAACATTCATACATGGTTAAAATTTATCTCAACCAATCAAATTATTTCATTTAATGGGCCCAGTACTCTTTGTTCATCTCAAAATTGTTGTTTCCTACACCCTTTAGGACCCTGGAAACTTCATTATGCCACAAAATCACTTAAAATAAACCAAAACATGCCATGTGAAAACTTTTGGAAATTCCAGAACCTTTATAACACTTCTAAGCAAGTTATAAGCCTTAAAACAATCACTTTCTCAAACCACATCCACTTTTGTCTTCACCAAATCCAATTGCCCAAAAAGTTGTTTTCAAATATTAGCTGATAAATTTTTTTATAGGAATAATAAATACCTATAAATGGATTCATTTTATTCAAAATTAATCCCTCTTAACATTCTAGGTGATATAAAGTATCACCTAATCCATCTCATGCTTCAAACAACTCAAAACTTTCAACAGATCATGTCATGTCCTGCACTAGAAAAAAGATTCTTGTATAAAGATTGACCTGGATACCACATAAAATATCATCATCATAATAAAAACCTGATATAATTGTAAATATATCTTAATCCACTTTCCAACACAACTTTAATCATCTTCAAACTCCACCTCTAGCTCTAGATATACTCACTTTACTAAACACTACTTTTTATGGCCTCAAAACTAAACTTTGACCAATCAACTTGAATGGATCTAATTTTACCATTTACTTGCATAAACATGTTTTAAAACCTCTTTTTACATCAACATAAACTCACATATATTCCATAATGTCAATTTAGTATGCAACTCCTTTGGACAACCTTGTCCCAAAACACTCTTCTTTAGAAACTAACATGTTTGAGTGGGGCCCACTCATCACCATGACCTCTACCATACCTTTCTAGAAATATAAAGGAGTCCTCTAAATTTTCAATAATCATCCATGCACTAGGAATCAATTATGGACACTTAGGAAGTTTTTATTGCATACCAATTTTAAGCTAGGGTTTCAAACCCATAACTAGTTGTTTACCTTCTTAACATTCATTCATAAAAACTGACGATGAAAATACCTCATTATTTTTTTGAAACCTTCTAGACTCAATTTATAAACATCCCTAAAATCCAAAAGGTCCCATGTAAATCACATAATTCAAGGTGAGCATCAAAAGATCAAATTTGAGCTAGAAATGCACTAGTTCTTAACCATGTCTCACCAAAATTGACATATCTTGAAAAATTCACATCCTAGCAACCTAAAAGTTTTCTCAATGCACCATGACACATTACAATAACATATCCCATCATCATAATTTCATCACCATACATTGAGACTTGCATAGCTACCCCTTAGGGTTTCACACTGTAGAAGTTAGGGTCAATTGAAAGAATGTTATAACTCATCGTGAATTCACTGAAAATGACCCATACATACTTGGTACACCATAATACACCTGAATGCATGTATCCATGAGCTCATATAGCTCCAAAGTTCATCCTTATACCCCTAGCAAGCATACCTACTCTAAATGAGCACCTGTAACATGGCCAATCACTGTATCTACACCACATACTGATGTGAATACCCAAGAACTCTCTAAACTTGTTATCCATCATTCCAACATGATTCTCAAGTAACCAAGAATTTCCTACCACCATGCAACATCACCTAGGCACTTGAATAGGCTTGCAAGAGCAAACAATCCTCACTAAATCTCATTGTATCATCATGAACTCACCTGAACCATCATGGAAACATCATCCAAAGCATCATTTGAACATAATCCATCATCCACTTTGTCATTTATTCTATTTTTCATCAATGACAACACCTATAGGACCACATGCCAACAATACTCGGTGTTTATCGGCTCTAAACCTAAGTATTTGATCTTCATGGTGACGAAATTTAGTGAAATGGATGGGAGATGGATGGATATGAACAATTTGACCAAAATCCCAACACTTACTATTTTTAGCAGGTCCCACCCCAGATGTCTATTTTTAGAAAGTTTCTCAAATTGGAACTTTTGAGTGGTCTTGACATGAAGAGAGATGATGGTGGATCCAGAAAGTGACTCATTTCAAAAATTACTATTTTTAGTATGTGAGAACTTGGTAAAACTTACTATTTTTAGTAAGTGGTCTTCTAGATGTTGGAATGAGATGGGAGTAGTCTCAAAAGTTTTGTTTCACTTCGGGATGCTTTGCTCCAAATTTCAGAGGTTTTGGTTTGTTGAGTCATCGAGAAAATGTAAATACCTTCGATAAGGGTAGAAATCGAGAAAAAAATCAGTCCTCTATATATTTAAAAATACTCCACCTCATCATGCAAGCAATAACTCAAATGAAATCTTATTTTATGAGGAACATTTGCTCCAAATTTCAAGTAATTTGGCTTGCCAAGTCACCGGGAAAAAGTAAAACATTTTTCAGTTATTCTAGGTAAAAATGGAGTTCTTGGCTCGAAAATTCAATCTCAAATAAAAAATAAATCATGCCATGATATCTCCAAATTTATATATCATCTTAAAGGCATTTTCAAATGGATTACTTTAGCAAAGTTTCAAGTATTTTTGATGGTGGGATTACCCCAATGAGCAAAATACCATTTTAGAAAGTACGACACATAAGCTGGTTTTAATGGCTTCCATGGAGGAAAAATATGAATTTTTAATGGAGTTTCATGTTTCACCTTTTATATTCTAATGTTGAGGTGTTTTTGGAGGAAAATAGGTTTTAAAAAATGACTTAATATTAGAGTTTTAACATATTCTCCTCGAGTAGTGAGTTTAACTCACCATTAACCCACTATAGCTTAGCTTAGGTTATTCATGGGTTATAGGATGAGTTGCACCCATGAAAATAGGGGATATTTGAGGTTAGGGGATAATGGGGACACTAATTTTCGCTTTGTATGATATTTTAACAAGTGTCACCATGTGGGAGTAAGCGATGGAGATGGAGGGGCTAAAAACAAGCTCTCAGGAGCTGAGACGAGGTTTGACACATGATCGGGGCTAAATACATGAGTTTGGGCACACTTTTTGTGTCCCAAATATCCCCTTGGATGTTGGAAAAAAGAGACAATGGAAATTAAGTTTTTAAAAATGCGTTATGGGTGGATTTTCTCATAAGAAGGAGCCAAGTAGGTCAAAACACAATTTTGTCACTTTTCCTAAAGAACCCGAGATGGCACTTAAGTGACGAAAAACATTATTCCACAATGGGGGCACACTTTTGTGTCCCCACTACCTCCTTATACCAAGGGACACGGGACAAGGGGCGGTGAGGTTAAAAATCTCGCCACTAAACGTGAAATTAGAACATGGGAATGTACTTTTTGCCTCGAGTTCTAAACTTAACCATTTTGGGCCATATAATATATGATTTTACATTAAAACATGCCAAAAATCCAATGAGAACATTTAGAAACTTTGAAAATGATTTCTTCATTAATTTTTGGTCAACTCACCACTTTTTCCTAGGAAGACGCACTAGTGAGTTGAGGTGACAGAGGAGTTTGGAACAAGTATGAACTAAGACGTCACTTATGGCATGTAGGGAATTTAATGTGATTCAACTTGGCCCTTTGTTATCATACCAACTCCTTTTAAGGTGCTTGAAACCTTCAGATGTAAATTCCTTTTCCATAAAAGACACCATGCTTCATTGTTGGAAAGGTTTCATCTTGTTATGCTCCCAAAATTTATCTTACCCATTCCACCACGTAGCTTGAGACTCCATGAGCTTTTGATGACTAGTATATGAGATCCCAACACCACCGAGAGTTCTTGAAACCTTTTCCAAAAGTTGACCCTTCAATAATGAACACACACTCATTTTCCCCAAAACCGTATGGAGAGAAAGCTTTCCCAAGACCACTTCAAAGCTCACATAATCTCTTAGAAGATATTACCACAGAGGAAACTCTAAAACCTTCCGTTGAATACTCTTTTGTCACTTAAGCGAGAAAATGTGTAATTTTTTCAAAAAAAAATGAAATTTTTGGTTAAGTAACCCATTTTCCAAATTTTTTTCTTTGTGAAGTTCTAAGGAAGTGAAAATTTTTAAACAGTTAGTCATTTTGAGGTGTTTTGGGTCATTTCCTTTATATTGCGGCAATTTCAGGTTTTGGAGGAATATATGGAACATGTTCCTTCAGGTTTCTTGTTCCCCACATCACCACTTTATTCGCAATACTATGTTTCTTCTTTGTGCAGAACTTTGAATGTCTTAGGGAACTACTCTTTCAAGTCCTTTTTTTTTTTCGAATCATTTGTATTGCGGCATTGTCAGAAGTTTTGGCCCTTAAGTCCTTTGTTCCTTCGGGGCTTGTGTTCTCCGAATATGCACTTTGTCTGCACTTAACTATGCCTCCTTTGTATTGCAGATATTTCTGGTGTTTTGAGACCCGTGACCCTTTGTTCGTGTAGGACTTATGTTCTCTGCAAGCCCGATTCAACCGCACTTCCTTGGTTACTTTGTAATGTGGAGTTTTCGAGTATTTGAAGAACTCATAACTTGTGTTCCTTTGGGCACCATGTTCCCATGAGACCCACATTTTTCACACATAAAATATTTTGCATGCATTGTGGGTATTTCGGAAGTCCAAACCCCTCATGACCCTTGTTCCTCGGGCCCTCATTTCCCCGCAACTCCGTCATATCTGCAATACAAAGGGGAAAATGAGTAAATTGTTCCATGAACCTTTCCATTCCCCGCAATACACTGTGAACCCCTAATTGAGTATTTATCCAAGCCTTTTTTGAATGGAAAAGTATAAAAAGGGTAAATTAATTCACTTTTACCATTACAAGTCAAGGATTTCAACTGAGCATTGTGCACCTTCTCGCTTTCATGCCCTCAAGCCCGTTCTAGCCGTAACTTGAGCATTTTCACTCATTTTCAAAATTTTGAAGTGTGTTGGGATCCTGAGAGGAATGTCATTCTTCCTATAGCTAAGGTGAGTAATTTTGAAGTCTCACGTGTGTTTTTAGTATCAAATTGGTTTTTTTGCCCTACCATCCCGTTCTTCCTGGAAACCATTGTTGGAGCCTCATCCTTATGAGTGTTTGTTTTCCCATATTGCCACCATGAAGTTCCAGTATGGGGGTATGAACATATTTCCTCTCTAGAAAAATTTGTACCTAATATAGGGGATAGTGATATTCGTCACATTGACCTTGATGATTTTTGGGCACAAATTTCTACGAAGCCTCCCCTACCCCCATAGCTCAATGCATTAAAGATAGTGGACTTGCTCATGTTGTTGGTTTTCCTCTCTCGTGTAATGTACATATATAGTCTTAGCTTGTGCCTCCTTTGACCCTAATACCAAAGAAATCAGAGACCCTCAAGGCCAAGTGATTGCTAAACTAGATGTTAGTTGTATAAATGCAGCTCTAGGGATCCCTGTTTTTGATGATTCAAACACCCTAACCTTGGTTCAGGCCTAATATATGTTTGAACAAGACAAGGATAAATACAAGGCAATGATAGCTAAATCATGGCTTAAGTCTCAAAAGAGGGGAGCTTCTAAGTTTCCCAAGGTCTTATACAGTCAGATTTCAAAGAAGAGTTGTCAGATATCATCACCCTCTTGGCTAGGTTAATGGGTCTCCCTTCCACCAATGAATTCCAATTTTGGATGTGTGTTTACATAAATATTATTTGTGAGGGGAAAAAAATCCTGAATTGGGGTGAGATAATTTGTGAAAATATCAGTCAACAACTGATTAATGTGTAATAAAGCAATACATTCTACATGACTTCATACCTCATGTACACAATTTTTGCTTACGAGTTTGGGTAGGTTTTTCCCCTCAGGAGGATAAGAAAAATGGACCAGCATATGAATATTACCCACAACTCATCCTTGAGAATAATAAGCATCATTTTAGAAGGGTGAATGATGTTTTCACCATGTATATTGTGAGGCTTCTGGAGGGAAATACAACGAAAGAGTGTTTGTAGAGGCAAAACAATTGATCTCCACATATGGCAACCTCTTCATTCAATTTAGAAAATTATCTTACATTAGGTTAGCTGGATTTGAGGGGACACCCAATAAGCTACCTATGTATTGCAATGATAAATTGGTTCTTGTTGAAGTCTAGGCAATTAGACATGTTACAGAACATGTAGAGATAAGAAGATTACAGGTATTCAATTTCCTATCTCTCGGGAAATTATATCTGCAGGACTACATTAGATGCCCAAAATGTGGAAAAAATAATCGATGACTTAAGGTTCCTCTCATTTCATAAAATATCTTGTTTTGATATAAATAATTTCATTTCTAATCATCTCAGGATGAGTTATTATCATTTTCCTACTCTGGAAGATTATTGGGCAGACTGTTCAGATGAATATGAAGTAAGAAGGAGGTATTTTGGCATACTCTCTTTACAATAGGTCAAAGACTTCAAAGTATACAAAGTCCTAGATGATTTGCAAGATGATGATGAAGACTGTAATCTATGGAATATATCAATACCATTCAACACATGCCCCTTCTTACTATTGATTGGTTTCAGAAAGAGAGAGATGATCTCTCTGAGATAATCAAACTCTTTGGTAAGAACCAAGGTTTGGTTTGATAAGAAAATGAAGACTTATCATCAAAATGTGTCCCAATATTCTTCCCAAGAAGCTTCTTCATCACAAAAAGGGGTTCCCATTTCTCTTCCAGAAGTGTAGGCTCAACCAACCCCTTCCTCCTCACCTCTAGACTCTGCCACCAAAGTATATACAAAGAAAGACAAGACAAAGGAGACAAAGGAAATTGAAAAGAATCCTAAGAAAGAGGTGGAGGAGGAAAACTTTCAGAATTTGATAACAAAATATGCCCTCATCGAGTTAGTGTTACATCCATTGGATGAAGAAATGAAAACAATTGAAGAGGAGAAGAATGATACAGGGAAAACTAGTCCATGGCAACAAAAGAATGATCAAGGTGAAAGTGGTGATGAGGAAGAGATAAGTGAAGAAGAAGAAGATGAGGTGAAAATCATTGAACCAAACACTAGGAAAGTGAGTGTTCCCAAGATTCAATCACCAGTCAAGGAAGTCTCTTCTTCTACTATTGAGGTACTCACTCTTGATGTTCCTTCTACTCAATATATTGGTATCTTGGTCCTTCTAGTTTGGCATTGGCACCACCTCCCCCTCATCAAGTGATTCTTTCACATGGGTCCAACCCATGATTGATAAAAAAAAGAGAAATTTCACTTCAAAGATTGTGGCTCCTAGTTTTGATGTTGTAGCTCCCTGCTTGGTACAACTCTAACTCCTCCACCCAAAATAGCCAAGACAACTTCAAGGTTGGTCTCGATTCAAAGGGCCAACAGTTCCTAGAGATTATAAAGCTAAGAGGAGAAAAGGATGAAAAAGACATAACTATTGCAGACTTGGAACTAAATAGGATCCCACTTGGTAAATCTACTCCTGAAGGAGAGGTTCATAACTTGAAAGAGACAGTTTCTAAGGTAATTGAGAGAGTAGAAAAAGATAAGAAAACACAGGAGCAACTAGAAGAACAGGTCCAAGTCCTTTCTAGTTTCATCAAATATTTTCTCTCTAGTGACAAAGTTCTTGATCCTAATCCTCTCTCTTCAATGCCTCCTCCCCTTTGTTTTGTCGATGAAGATGTCAAATCTATCACGAGATATTCATAAATATTTTCATATGGGAGAGCTTTTTGAGCCTCTGGTAGAAGGGATGTTGGTTTCTGGAATGAATTTCATAGATGAGGCTTATATAGTATATGACAATATCTCTCTTGCCGAGAGTCACTTTGATACAGATAATTACAGGATCTGATAAGGAACTCAAGCTTTGGATGGAATGTATTCAGGACATGAGGATCATGAGCACTGTGAGATGAAAAAACTCCTTATCTCTCACAAAAATTTTATGATGAAAATAATAACATCTCTAAGAAATGGGTGTTTGGAGTTGAGTGGAAAATTAAAGTACTTGAAGAAGCAATCATTGAACTAAAGAACATGTCACAGAAAGGAGAAGCCTTCAAGTCTACAATACTATGATTTTCAAGATCTTAGATGTCAGGTACACAAGGACAATTCCACAGAAAGGCACCCAGTGGATGAAGTTAAGGAAAATTTCAGTGCACTAATAAAGGAAGACTTATTCAAGGCTGAGACTATTACAAAGGAAAAATGGAGGAAATTACATAATTGCACAATGTAGTCATAGAAGCCACCAAAGGTTTGATGTAGAATGGAGACATTGGTAAAGAAATGGAATACACTCTTGGAAGCTGGTTAAATGCCACAACAAATACTTGCAATTCCAAAGGGCATGGAGATTGCTAGTGCCTTGGAAAAGTTTAGATATCATATACTCAAAGTGAAGACCCCAACTACACCATTCACAAGTGTTCCTTCTTATAGTGCTTGATAATACTTCTTTCTAGTCGTTGTATTTTGAAAGTTAGCTTTATCATTTTAAAAATATAAAATTGTAAATAAAGCTAGCTAAATGTAATCAAATAATTAAGTGTTATCACTTAATTAGAAGTTTTTGCAACCACCCTCTGTCTATATAAGACTTCTTTTCCATTGTAAAGGGGTTGGATTTTGGTGTCTTGGATGTAATGATACATAAATTTTGAATCAATATAAAAGAATAAGTTTCCCTCTATTATCTGTGTTCTTTCCATTTCTATTCCTCACAATTGTGAATGTGAATCTAGTATATTGGAATATAGAAACTGTGTGTTCAATTCATTTGTTATAGTGTGAAGAAATTTGTGCCTATTAGATATATATTTGACGGATTTTATCATATAATAATTCATGTGTTCTTGAAGTTTCATGCATGCATAAGTAAGGTGTTACTCTGCAGTCTCTACATCCGAACGTGTTGCCTTCTTCATCTCTTTCTTACAATAGTGAGTGATCTTGCCTAAGCAAGGAGAATACTTGTGTTCTTGATAGGTGGATAAGTTGAACTTTGTGTCTCTTCTTACCAGTCTTTTCATTTAAACTATTGTTTCCTCTTCTGAAACTCTCATACCTTTTTCATCTTCTGTATTGAGAATAACTGGATATGGAAACATTCTTTACACCAAAATCCTCATTTGGATATTGTTAGATTGTATATTTGTAAATAGGTAGATTTTCCATTTTGTTTTAGTGAATAAGGGAACCTCTCCCACAAAGAGGAGGGATTGTTGTCCCCTGAATTTTTTCTTGTGTCCAAAGACCAAATTTCCAACCAAAAACACAATCGAGCTTCGAAATGATCCGAGGCTCATGAAACCTTTCTAGAATTTGACTTTTGAAAATAGGCAATTTGGAAATTTTTACAAGTTTTACCGAAAGGGGGAAAAGTTCAACAGATTTTTCAAGTAAAATTCTTAAACATTTTACATGCCAATAACATGTTTGATCTTGGACCTCCCTCGGTGGTCGCAATCCTAGATACTAAACCAATCTAAATGTTGCACTACTTATCCTCATTATGGAAATCAAGCCTCATGTAGTTCTCCTAGGTGCTTGTACAAGTGTGTATAGATAACCAACCCCTTAGGGGCGAAATCATGTCTCTTGACACCAAGATAATGGGTTAAATGCATAGTATAACATGCACCCAACATGATAAAAATTATATGTGATGTGCCTCACCTAGGTGACCTAGCCATTTTGTTGATTAAAACCCTTGCGCAATGCTTGGAGTGACTTTTCTCTTATTAAGACATTGTGTTATGATCTTTGCATCCTTGTAGATTGATGAAGATAGAATCTTTGACTTGGTTGAGTGCTTTAGACTTGTAGTAGGGACTTCCCTAGATTATGTGTAACTCGATTTGAGTATACTTGGGAACCCTTGAGTGCTTACGGAATGATTTTTTCAATAGAAAATTGTAAGAATGTCGGGTGAGTTATAAAGTGATTATGACTTGATTATATAGTCTTTTGTAGGTGAAATAATCTATTAAGGATGACCCTAGGAAGATGAAACGACCCAAATAATGATTTAAATTTGAAAATATAGTGAGTGATTTTTAAGGGCTAGGACCATATATATGTTGACAAAGATTGGAACCTACATCCCGACCCTCTCATATAATTTTGGACCGAGAGAGAAACATTACTCTTGAAAGTTGCATCATGAATATTAGATTTTTATGATACTTCAATGAAATAATATTCGTATTATTGAGGACAAAGCATAACGTAAGGATATAAAGTTGTATAATGGCTAAATAAATGAGGAGATTGGATTCCAAGTGTGAGGATATGTCTTAGCAATGATACAAGGTCAAAATTAGCATTCGAGAAAGACATGGTACCAAATTTAAGTGTCTACGGGAACATACACTAATAAGAGCCTAATGTGAACCAATAATCCATAAACATGAAAATAAAGTGGAACAATGTAGAATTCTAACAATAACTACTATCGTAATAAAACTAGGTGTCTATAATGATAAAACAATGTACATATAAGTAAACGTGATGGTGAAGAACTTGTACTCTTATAAGGGAGGTCAACATTTCTAATCTTATAGGGAAGGATATATGTGTGTGTGTGTGTGTCGTATTTGGATTTCATCATGCATACCTTTGGAAGTAAGAGGTGTGTTATGTTTGTGGAGCCTATTTTCATGTTAGAGTGTGGTACACCTTTTATGTGTTACACTCGGGTATTTTTACGGTGGTCCGCTCGCCGGTGAGTGGGTCAGGGGGGTTCGGGGGCGAAGCCCCGAAGCAAATTTTCATGGGTGGTTTATTAACCCATGGGTAATGGGTAACCGTTATGGGCTGTTTTTGGGCCCATGGTTTTTCGGTACCCATTGTTTTGATACCCATGGTTTTTTTCCCATGGTTTTGATACCCACGGTTTTGTATCAAACTGCTTAAGCAATTGTCTATTTATATGGTCTTATACATATGATTGAAAGACAAACAAATGTATTGTAGATGTGTTTTGAATTTGGGTGTGAATTCTGTAGAGTTTGTTGAGCATAGGTCCAAATGGATTTAGGTATTGTATTGAGAGAGTGGAGGCTTGTAATAAAATCTGAGCAAGTGATTCTTGGTGGACGTAGCCCAAATTGGGTGAACCACGTTAAATCTTGTCTCTTTGTGTTGTGTTATTTATTCTGCACTTTTATTTGAGATTTGTAATATTTTACGCATATTAGCTTCTATTGTTACGATTACGTAAGGGATTATTCCGCACATTTTATCTCTTATTTCCTAACAAGGCGGTCTCATATACTACAAAACTACCTTTTTAACCTAAAGCAAAGAACCTCAATTTATAAAACTACCATTCTAGCCTAAAATAAGGTGACATCTTCTATATCATTTAAACCACCCAAATCAAAATAAGGGAAGTTATATAAGGTACACGACTTGGTAAAAATTACTTTTCTACTAAGGGTTAATGATTTCAAATGGAGTGTGAATTAACAAAGTAGCTTTTACGTAAAACCGAGCTACAAATTAGTGTTGGGGTGCAAGTTTGGAGCCCAAATCCCCAAAAAATAGCATTGGACATTGGAAGAGAATTAAATTGATACACAAATGGTCCAAATACTCAACCAACCAAAATGTACCTCAAAAGAAACAATTAAGCATGAAAATTGAAAAGTACATAGTGAACAAAAGTACTCGACCAACACCGCAAAACAATATAAAAAGCTAATAGACATAAGCAACAAATGACAAAAAAAAAGAACGAAACATGTGAAAGAGGGAAACAAACTAGAAGAATATAACTATGAGTTGAAACCAATCTCCTCTCTCTAGGAGAGGAGCACCTCTGTCATATATTGAGAGCCACCACTAACCAAATCCTCAACTTTCATCCTCAATCTTTTGGCCTCTTTGTTTAACCGCATAAGTAACATCAACCTTATATAATTAAGTGATGATCGTAAAACTTACATTCATGAATATAACATTGTGCTACTAATTAAGAGCACCCCTCACTTGCATCATGTACGGTAATATCCTTTGATATTTATGGTGGAGGCATTTGTGAGGATCCTTTCGCATAGATTTACAAACTACAAAAAATAAAAGAACAATGAAATAAACTTTGGAAAATAACTTTTATAAACTTTGGAAACCTCCTTTAAGCAAGATCGTTATAATAATATTTTTGGATACATTTCTTGGCCTAAACACTCATTAATATATTAGTTCTATTCTAGAAATTATTGATACCCATGCATGTGGGATGATACTTAATAGCTTGTTGGATGACTTACAAATCATACGCGTCTATCACATCTATTACATTATTAATGCAACAAGAAAGGTAAGACAATGTGTCTTAACATCCCCTCCCCCTTAAAAAAGATTTGTCCTCAATGTTGTAATTGTGAGAATTGTTGTTGAAACGGAGAAGGGACTCTAAGTTGCATCTTCGTCAGGTTGTATGACATGCCATTGGATCAAGACCTCAGTGATAAAGCGGTTCAGAAGTTGGCAAGAGTGTTTATCGGGAATTACAACAAGCTCAATAATGATGTATCCTTCACTGTCAAGATTTGGTAGTAGTGTTTGTGTCATAATGTGTTGGCCGAGAACTTTCTTCAAACACGAGACATGAAAGATGGGATGAACTCGTGAGATAGGTGGAAGCTCAAGCTTGTATGCAGTGGCACTGATATTTTGGAGAACTTTGTAGGGTCCATAAAACTTAAGGGCAAGCTTTTGACACCCTTTAAGTTTCAAGGAAGTCTGTTTGTATGGTTGTAAGTATAGAAAAACCGTATCTGTTTGAATGTTGCACTCGAGCAGTGTTGATCTATTTATTGTTTCATACAATTTTACAACATATGGAGATTGTCCCAAGAGTGTGGAGAATTTGGTCCTGTTGGTTGAGGTCAAGAGTGTAAGGGGGAGGAGAGGCGGTGGCGGTTGGCCATAGATTGCTTTGTATAGAGTCATTTTGGTGGAGGTGTGATATGAGGTGTTATACCACCATTCAATAAGAGGTAGCCACTTGACCCACTATTAGTTCTCATAGGTAAAACATTAAAGGAATGTTTCCAAACATTTGTTAATAATTTTAGTTTGAACATCCATTTCGGGTGATATCCTTAATTCATCCTCAATTAGTTACATGTATCTTATGCAAAATAATCATGTCTAGAAATGGCTAGTGAAAGTGGCATCACAATCTAAGATGACAGAGGCTGGGATACTACGAAGACGAAAGATTTGGTCAATAAATAGTTGGGAAATGGTTAAGGTCATATATGGGTGGGATAAGGAACAAGAATGGGAATACTTTGAGAGGTAACCCACTACGACCAAGATTATTGAATTTCCCTCAGATTTAGAAATCCCTTTAATGAAGTCCATCGAAATATCAATCCAAATTTGGGTTGGAATGGGTAATGGTTATAACAAACTTAGGGTTGCCACTGTTTCACACTTGTTGCATTGACATGTATCACATTCCACCACAAATTTTTGATGTATGCCTTCATTCCCTGCCAAAATAAATTCCTATGAACCCACTCATAGGTTTTTAAAAACCTAAGTGGTAGCGAGACAGAGAAGCACGAGAGTTCGAAAAGAATTATATGGTGGAGCTCAACTTTAGATGGTAACACAAAGTGACCTTTATATCGCAAATAGGTGTCTCCCAAGAGTAGTGTAGGGATGAGGTAGGATCAAATTCTATTTTTGGATGAGGTATTGTAGGGTTGGATATTTGTTCCACTCTTGTTGGAGTTGTGGAAGCCATTCGGGTATGGGAATATATATTGTGCATAGGGAGACTTGATCCTCAAAAGTGTGAGAGATAACATCAACAACCACATTGTCTTTGCCTTTCTTATAGGTGATCTCATAGTCATACCCCATAAGCTTGGAGACCCACTTTTGTTGAGCAGGATATGAGACTGTTATTCAAGGAAGTAATTCAAACTATGATGATCTTTCTTGATGTAAAAATTCCTTCCTAATAAGTATGGCCACCCACTTCTGTACTGCATGCAAAATTTCCATCATCTCCTTCTCATAGGTAGACATGACTAAATTCCTTCCTAAGAGAGATTTTCTAGTGAAGGAAAACAAATGACCTTCTGGAGGAGAACAACACCAAGGCCATTTCCACAAGCATCACTTTTGATGACAAAAGTATTGGTGAAATCTGACATGGCTAAGACAAGTGTACTACACATAGCTTGTTTTAAGGCCTCAAACGCCTCTTTAGTCACCTCATTCCATGTAAAAACATCTTTTTAACATGGTTGTCAATAGGGCTGCAATTTTACCATAATCCTAAACAAATTTTATGTAATATCCTATGAGACCCAAGAATCCACGAAGGCTTCAAAGTGTTTTGGGAGTGACCAATTTTACATGAAACTAATTTTATTTGGGTCCACATGGACACCCTCTATAGAGACAATATGTCTCAGATATTCAACTTCAATTTGGCCAAAGGAGCACTTAGAGTGTTTGGTGCATAATTGATTGTCTGAGAAGAAGTTGTAATGCCCTATTAATGTGTTATAGATGTTCAACCCAAGTTTGACTATAGATCAAGATGTCATCAAAGAATACCAGGATGAAACGATGAAGGAAGGGCCAAAAATATTATTCATCAAGCCTTGGAATGTCAATGGGGCATTGGTAAGCCCAAAGGGCATGACTAAAAACTCATAGTGACCATCATGAGTGTGGAAGGTTTTCTTTAGAATATCTTCCTCATGAAGGTGAATCTGGTGGTACCCCAATGAGAGATCTAATTTGGAGAAAAACTGAGTGCCATGAAGTTCATCTAGAAGCTCATCAATCACTAGAATAGGGAACTTGTCCTTGATAGTGATCTTGTTGAGTTCTCTAAAATCAATGCAAAGACGCCATGAGCCATCCTTTTTGCGGACAAGTAAAACTAGGGAGGAATACGGGCGGTGCTAGGGAAAATGACTCCCACCTTTAGAAGTTCCCGAAAAAACTTTTCAATTGTTGTCTTTTGTAAAAAGGATACTTTGGTAGGGTAGAATGTTAGGAGGAGCACTTCTAAAAGGAGTGAATGCGATGATATTCGGGAATGAAGGTGGAAATATGTTGGGCTTGGTAAAGATAATAACATGTTTGTCTAAAATGGATTATAAATTTATAAGGGTCTTTGGAAGAAGTAGATGGATTCAGTTGGATAGAAAACAAATGAGCAATGACCCCATGTGATCCTTTCTTTAGAATATTTTCCATACGGTGTGAACTAATAATACTAGTGGATCCTAGAGAAATATCTTTTAAGGTGTGTTTTCTCTCATTGTCAAATAATTACATCCATAGTTTAGAGAAATCTTATAAAATGGGTCCAATTGTGTGTAACCATTGAGATCCCAAAATGACATCACATCCACCTCAGGGGGAGGACAAATATGTCGGAGTGAAGATGATAATCTCTTGTCGTAATACTGAATATTACAACACTTTCCTTTACAAGGTAAGGTACCACCATTATCAATCATAACTTTAAAGCTATAACAAGGGTAAACAAAGCAATCTACTTGTTTGGCCAGCCTTGGATCAATAAAGTTATGTGTGCTACTTGAATCAATTAAGATGGTTAGAGGAATATTTTTGAAATACCATTTTACCCTCATGGTCTGAGGGGTGGTGACTCCTGTTAGGGCATGAAGTGAGATCTTTGGTTGAGAATCCTAAGGAGGGGTTTCATCTAATGGTGAATCTTCTTCTTAGAATTCTTGGGCATCTTCATAGTTGTCTAATTTGGGAGGTGATTCAACATCTAGGAGGTATAATTTTTTTTCCACGCATCGATGCCCTCTAGTGAATTTATCATCACAATTGTAACATAGGCCTTTCTCTCTACACTCTTGCATTTATGCTTCAATAAGATGTTTGATTGGGATTGACTTCGGGGAGGAAACATTGGGAGCATCTTGACTGATTTGGATTTTTGAACGAAGGAAAATTGGAAGGTCAACATTGTCTTGTGATTTTGTCCTTTGCCAATTTGGCCAAGCCCAATGCTTCCATCATGGAATTGGGTTTAAACATTTTGACTTCTAAGTGTATTTCCTCCTTGAGGCCACTAATGAAACAAATCTTGAAAAAATCGTCTGACAAGCCTTTTGCGTGATTATCCTATTTGTCAGAGTTTAATGAGCACGCCTGTGAAGTCATTATAAGCACTCGAGCCAATCCAATCTAGAATGAGAGATGCAAACCACGGTTAGTTTGGTTCATTATGAGATTATAAATACAAAAGATATCATTGTAGGGCCTCTTATTCCAAGTGAAAAGAAGCAATGGGGATCTTATTCACACAGTATGTATTATAGAGAGTGAAGAATTGTTCTGCCCTATATATCCATCTAGTTGGGTTTATCCCATTAAAGTGAGGAAATCTAGCTTAAGGCCGCATGTCATATTTGGCACAGAGAAATTGTGGTTTGAAGTGGACTTAGTATGGAGTTTCTTAGTGAGGATGGCATTTTGTTGATTCAATCCTTGTATCATGTGTGTGAGCTCATAAATTTGTGCCTTCAAGGCAATGATTTCTTCCTCCATGTTTTTGTGCTCGAATGGGTGAAAACCATAACCAATTTTTTTGCAATGGATAGAAAAATGTGTTTTAAGACATGGTTAGTAATGGAAAATTTTAATGTGAGCTCAATCGGAAGGGGTAAATGGACTTTTACTTGTTTTTGCACCTCTTGATTAGGATTGACGAATGTAGGGCAATTTCAGAACCGGAATGGAAAAACTGGGAAATTTGTCTAAGAGGAAAAAGGAGTAGAAAATGGAGAGGAACACTAGATTTATTTTGAAGCAATTAGAGAAAAACTAAAGAAGTTTCGACAAAACCCAAAAAAATCAAAAATTGAGATTTCAAGCTAATAAAAGTGGAATTTGGATATGGACCCTCAAGGAAAGAAACATGCAAAATGGAATTTCAGGTGTTCCAAGAAATTTTGAGAGTCAATGGAACTATAAAATGAAAGATATGACAAAAAGCATTTTTTTTTTTCTTTTTTTTGATTTGTTTCTTATTTTTACAAAATACTTTGGGAATCTGATGGCCACTTTATTGTTTTGCCAATACTTTGCCTAGAAGCTGCGTGATTACCAATGATTCTCAACTATGACCACTCTCGATGTTTTCCGTTGAATTGTTATGTTAGATATGGCCCCAGTAGGTTAGGATGCCTAAGGGTTTTAAGGATTCTCTCTACAATGTTGTCTGAATGAGTACCGCTCTCCGAGAAAATTTCTAGTCGTGGAATTTACCCGTAATCAATTGGGATGTGGTCGTTACCATGGACAATACTTAGTTTACCTCATGGGTGGAAACTGGTAAATCGGGATGGGTTAGTGCCCTTTTCATTAGTAGGTCCTCTCAATGGGTTAGTTACTTCGGGGTTCATGGGGTACTCACAATGAGTTTTAGGGCTTATCCCGAGTACTTCCCACAAATATGCGGATGGGTATTTACCCTTATCTAAACCTGCAATAAATATGTAGAAAAATGCAAAGAAAATATTTCTAGAAAAAGCACGGCTCTAGAAGACCTGCTAAAAAAATCTCCAAAATCTACCCGTAAGGCCAAGAAAGTGCTCTAATACCAGATGTGAGGATCATCTGCATAGATTTACAAACTACGGAAAATAAAATAACAATGAAATAAACTTTGGAAAATAACTTCAATAAATTTTATATCGCAGCCACTTTGAGGGGGCAACCTCCTTTGAGCAAGCTCAATACAATAATATTCGTGGATACATTTCTTGGCCTAAACACTCCTTAATATACTATTTCTATTCTAGAAATTACTACTACCCATGCATGTGGGATAATACTTAATAGCTTATGGGATGACTTACAAAGCATATGTGTCTATCATATCTATTACATTACTAATGCAAGGAGAAAGGTAAGACGAAGGGTCTTAACACATTCCTTACAGTAGGATCCTTTGCTAGAGAGTGTCAAGCCTTTTCGGCATACTTTCAAAGAGAATTTCCCGTAAGCAAGTGAAACACTAAACGAAAACATTTTATTGGTGTAATAATTATTGTTGAGTCACTGCATGAGTTATTATTATTATATTTATTATGATATTGTAGGTAGGATGAAAATATTGGACTCATAATTGCTAACATCCTGAATAACCCGGTGGTTGTCAATAACATCTTGGAAATCCTAAACATTTGTCACTAACTTTTCTCGGATAAATGCCTACGAGCGGTAGTGGTTGTACCAACACTTAAATGAAGAGTGGCTTGGGGCTTTGGATTTTATTGGATTAGGGATGGTTATTCTTCTCTGGAAGCAAAAATATAAAAGGGTGTTTGTGATTGCATTTTCAAAAATCCCCTCTCCACTATGCTTAGATCAATGTCAATATCTTTCGCTAAATCTTGGTAGTTGCGATATGGTGAAAAAGTTTCCACACCTAAAAACTCATTATGGCAAGATGGAATGAGTTGATTTTGTTTGGTGATTTTTTTTTTTGAGAGGAGAATAAAGTTGTCGAAATGTAGGGGAAAAATGGGTGGGCTCGATTAAGATACAAATATAAACAACCAACCCCAAAACAATGGAAATTAATTTTCCCACTCATCAATTCCATACTATAAACAACACATACTATTTATAAAGAAAGGGAATCCATTGAACCCGAGGTGTAGAAACATCATGAGGGAGGTAGAGGATACAATAAGGTTGTGAGAATTGTTGCAATTATGACCTCTTCTTATTGGACTATCCATTGTTCTCCTTTAGGTGACCAAGCTACTGCATTATTTCCACTAGATTCCCGATTCATAGCATCCCACATGTCTATATGTAGTCTTAGATGTCTTACGAGATGACATCTTTGCTTCATAATGTTCCCCTCATAAGAGTGCCACTTGTTGTATCTTTTGTTATGCATTTTGCGAGTATTATGGGAGAATATATACATACATTTTCAATGCATGTGTAAAATAATATGTATGTAAGCTCTGGATTTGTGAATATATTTACACATGTTTTGTCTTTTAAATCTTTGAGCAATGTCAAAGATTGAAATTTGTAAATATTGTCCGAGATTTTCGCTTCGCAATAACCACTATTGTTTGAATGCCAAGAGTTCATGTCCCCTACGTTTTTATCTATGTGATGTATATTTTATTAATAATATTTACAATTATCATATTGATTATGACCCTTACAATATCTATACAAATTTATGCTTAATATAGATCATGTTTTCCTTTCTATTTTTATTGTATTTATAGTTTCTTTTTGTTGTATTGATTGATGTTTATATTATTAAAACACATAATAATGTACACACTTATATATTTATTTAATATTCGTCTAAAATAATATTTGTATGATATCTTGGGGTAGTGAATATGTGTACACATGTTTTGTCTCCCAAATTTTTGAGCAATGTTGTAAATATTGGTCTCACCTTTTCACTTCTAAAATAGCCAAAGCAATTTTATGATTGATTGTGTTGGGTATTAATATCCCCTATGCTTTAATCTATCGATGTGTGTTTTATTGATAATATTTAAAGCTATCAAATGTGCTTAGAATCTCATGAGTTCACTCGTTGATAAACTTGTATGCCCTTTTAACATTTACATTAGAGCCATACAAACATGTCCAAAGATTTGTATTTATCTACAAGAAAGCACAAAGAGAGGCACTTGCCTTGATAGCCCTTTACCCCTTCTCCAAAACATGCAACCGAGGTACTTTGATTAATAGTGAAAACAAGATTGGTATTTTTTTCTAAGGATAAGGATTCGGAACTCTGCCAAGGTTTTTGTTTTGCTTACATGTCATTCAATGACTACCTTGGGCTTTGCAAGATAGTACACTTCTTACTAGATTCTAGGTTTTTTCACCCTCTAGGATCGCTCTATATAATGCCCCCCTCCACTTCAATCCCAAATATTCATGTCAAGAATGTTGTTGGTGGAGCTGTGAACAATGGCACCGCCGTAAAAACTCCCCCAAAAGTTTGTCCCCAAAGTGTTCCACAAGGTAATATTTCTCCCCTAATGTCGTGTTTCTGCTTCTTGTATTCAAATTACATGTTAATGGCTTGAATATTTTTTATTATCAACTACTTTATGGATCGAATCCCTTAAAAGTATGCTCAAATATTGGGTTAGCTTAGCTGGGCTACACATGGCATCAAGCTTGAGAGCATTCAAAACATAACCAAAGGGTTCTTTCTTTTTTAGTTTTCTGACCCTTCGCATGCCCCAACCATTTTGAACCATTTGGTGACCTGGTATGTTTGAAACTCTTTACTATTCCTCTCCCCGGACATGCAAGAATTTGTTGCATCTAAATTCATAACCCTCAAAGTTCTCATCTGGTTGAATTTCTTGGCTTGTCACTCCCTTGTGTGCACTTTTACATCAAATCACCTCTTCCATTAGGTGAGTAATATGCATGTATTCATAACATTTTTTATAGTTGCCTAGCCCTAGAAATAGGTATGTGTTGAGGTTGACCTCTCACAAGAGTTAAAAGAGTTTGTGGACATTCAAATGGGTGATAATGGCTATTCATAGTGAGTTTTGTATAACTCGCCTAATACTTGCTTTTGTTGTCGGACGTTACCGATCATAAGATCAAAGACTTGCATTACATATGTGTCACGTAATTACCCCCACCAAAATGGTTGTTGAGACCTCTAAACCCCAAAAGAAGAAGAAAGGTGGAAACCATAGGGGGTGGTAAAACAAACACAAGGCTACTTAGGCCAAAACGATGCCTAACATTTGTCCCAAATAGCCAACTGTTAAGGAATATACTTCGATCTCTGTCATACCCCATAGCCGAGCTTACATAGATACCCCAATGACATTGCCTAAATTCTCTAGCACACCAAGAGTGGCTAAAATCCTCATGGACCCTTCAAACTCCTTCGACTTCCATCGACACTTCTTGCATCTCAGTCTCTCTTGACATCCAGCTCACATGGCCCTTCCAAATGGGTCCAGTAGCCCTACAAGACACCCCATGTCAAGCCACGAGCATAGCCCCACACGAAGTGTGGATTTGATGGAGGATGAGTACAATATTGAATTTTTTGGAAGAAGGAAAGTGGAATTGTAAGATTTCTTAAAGCACAACAATGCTCAGTTCTTGTAAAACTAGTTTGATGCCTTGGATGGCCTAGATTTTGATGGTATGGCCCTTGACTCACATCTCTCATGAATTGTATCTCATGGAATGTGAGGGGTCTTACTGACTCCAATTGCAAGTATATCGTTAGAGATGTTCGACAAAAGTTTGTGAACTTGGATATTTTGTGCTTGCAGGAAGTAAAGGTGACAAGTTTTCAACTATCTCGGTTTGTAAAACCATTTGGCCTGATAGTCTTGCAATTACTAGAAATCATGATGTGGGGTGTGGGGATTAATTTATTTAAGCTTCCCAAAATGGCAACCCTTCTTCATGGATCATGGCATAAACCCCACCAATAGGGCCATCAGGCCCTCTTTACTATTGAAAGCCACCCTTTCGGGGTCATCAACATTTATGCTTTAAATGATGCGGTGGAAAGAACAAGGTTTATGGTGGTGGATAACCAATGAGATCCCTGATGTGTATTGGGTCATCTATGGTGACTTCAATATGGTTGAGTTGCCCATGGATAAATGCGGGCTACCACCCATGTAATGACAACTAGTGAAAGAGAGGCTTGGTTCTTTATGTGTAATAAATTTAGATTTTATGATCCGAACACCTTATGTTGGCTAGCTATGAGGCATGGTTCACTTGGTCCAATCTTCGATGTGGATCGGATCGGGTTCTTAAATGACTTGACAAGGCTATGTTGTCCACTCAAGACTTTTTTGATTTTGATAACATTTATTCTCTGCATGATGGAAGTGATGCTAGATTTTGTCCTATTTGACCACTTCCCCATCAGATTTCACATCACCTGGCAATCTAGGTGCCCTTTTTGTCATAAGTCTTAATTTTTTCCTCAACATAGCCTTGATGGAACATGGGACCCACACTCAATCATATCAAGTGGGAGTGTGGAACTTGGCGCCCAGACCACGTCACATACACAATCAACATCCTCCTTTGTATGTCTAGTTGGACCTAGTGGTGGTCGATGCGATGACTAAGACAACTAGGTTCCTCATAGAATTTATGGTGACACATGGCTAGTATAGGGTCGCTCTATTCCGCCACCTCCTCCTCCGCTTGGGAGTGGTGGTGGCGCTTGAGGAAACCCTTTCTATGAACCCTTACATGTAGGTTGTCGAGCTTAGACAAAAATTCAAATCACCGATAATTATAATGCTCGGGGTGTGTAAACCCACCATAACTTCATTGGCTTAAAGTTGGGGATTGAGTCTCGAAGGAATTCTTTTAAATGCTCAAAATCCAAGCATTCCTCCCAGAAATCAAGGCCATTTATGATGGTGGAACACACTCAACTTGATTCCTAGCTTATGCTCCAGTGCATTTTATTAATCACTACTACAGACAAGTCTTCCAAGCCCAAACCCCTCGCTTGAGTGTAGCACTGCCATGGAACAATGTTTGGTTGTTGTGCCATGTAGAGTCTCTCTGGTGTAAAGAATTCTTGTGATCATCTACTCTCCATTGAGGATTTTAAGAAACAGCCATGTAAATGGCCAATGACAAGGCACCATACGGATGTGACGTGATTTCCTATGAATTCTACAAGTCTCTGGGATCTTTGTTAGGCCGGGTGACCTTCATTAGGTTTACATGGAAGGATTCATGCCCAAACACTTGGTCCCCATATCAACAAAGGGAATATCAAGTTTATCCCTAAACCAGGTGATCCTGAGTTAATTAGTAATTGGCGGCCCATCACCCTACTAAATGTTTCCTACAAGATCATAGCCAAAGCATTTTCCCTTCGGCTTAACATCTCCTTTCCTGCCATAATTAGACCGAACAAATTGGCTTCATCTAAGGGCATTATATCCTCGACAACATCATTGTTGTCTGAGAAGGCATGGAGTGGGCTCACATGTCTAATCAACAAGACCTCTTCATCAAAATTGACTTTGAGAAGGCTTATGACCGAATTGAATGGCCGTTCATCTTAGCCATGCTTAAAGCCTTAGGTTTTGGTCGAACTTTCTTCATGTTGTTAATATGTTATTTTTAATGTTTCTTCCCATATCACTATCAATGGACAAAGCTCAGAGCCCTTTGGTCTCTTCAGATCTATTTGGCAAGGTTGCCCCCTTATGCCCACCCTTTATGTCTTGGCCAAAGGATTTTTACTTGCTTGCCCAAGCCCAATCTCAGGGACTTGTCAGGGGTATTGCTTTTCCCTTTGGTGATGGTGCTCAATTGCTCAATAATCACTTCATCGATGACTCCTTTCTCACTCTCATTAAAGAGGAGCGCAACATTACTCATGTCATGTAATGTGTGGAAGTCTTTTGTTTAGCCTTTGGCTCTTCCATTTAATGGCGCAAAATGCAATGCTACAAACAATCATTTCTTCTCGCGCCTGCATGGTTGGCATCTATGATTGGAAGTGACTTAATCATGGAGAAATGTTCAAATTTCTAGGCATTCCTTTCGCCTTCAAGCCTCTCATGTTGAATTATTATAGTATGTCATTCAACGCGTGGCCCAAAATTAGATTACTAGATCACTAAGCCACTTTCTTTGGCTAGAAAATTCCATATTTGCTCTAAATTTATGGAAGCCACACATGTGTATTACTCCTCTTGTTGGGTCCCCTCTAAGAAGTCAGTGCACAAGCTTGAAAAGTTGCTTAAATACTTCCTTTGGGCCAATCCCACCTTAAGGCAAAGGGTTTCATCAGAGTTTCTGGGAATCTTGTTGTTGCCCAAGGACTCGGTGGCTTAGGCCTTATCGACATTATGCGTGCAAGGTCAAGTGCTTTGTGTTAAATGGATCATTTGGGCCATTGATGACAAGGAAGCTTGGAAGGTGCTCTTGCGACATGGTATACAGAAGGCACCCCCTATGGCCGCTTTGCATGGAAAGGTATTGGCTTCACCAACCTTCTCATTGCCCTTGTCCCAATCAAAGTGGTGGGCACCTTTGTCATTAAAAGCATTTGGAAAGCTTGGGAGCAGATTAAACCATGGCTTATGTGGAATGACAATGGATTTCGTGAAGGCCTTTCCTTCAATCTCCACTCTTGTGGTGGTCCCTCGTGTTCCAATGCCAAGATTTTTGTTTAGCTAGAGGTGTCATGGATTCTGCTCTCTCTCAGCTTTTCAAATGTGAAATCACACTATCCAAGATATTTTCTACAAGCACACTCAATCTTGGTTGCCCTGGCAAGCACTCAAGGCAAAGTTCAAGTTGGCCCTGAGAGACAAAACCCTCATGAAGATATCATTTCCTTCATGTCAGATCACATGATTCATAAGATTGTTGTTCTCCTGGCTCGCCCATGGTGGACAAAACTGGAAGTGGTATGTGGACACCCCTTTAGGAATTACTCAGCTAGCCAAGGCTATGTGTGGCTTTCGCCACATCTGCCCATGGTGGATAAGCTTAACACTCGGTGGGGAATTTGTCCTCATGATCTATCTGGAAAAGGAGATTTCTTATGTTTAGTCTACTATGTGGAACCCAAAATTGCACACTTTAGTGTGTGCTTCATCAAGGCCTCCCACTTGGAATGTGTTTGGTTCAATTGGGAGTGGTTGCACCAAAATGCCCCTTTGTGGGCATCTGGAAACTCTCCCACACCTCTTTTGGTACTATCGCAAATCCCAAAGTGCTTGGGGTTGGATTCATTCCTTCTTTCAACCTTTCCGCCCCGAGTGTTTCACTTGGCATCATGTTTTATTGGGAGACAATCCCTAAAATGCGCATAATTTTACCTAGATTTGGCATGCTTTCAGAGGGGAAATTTTGTTCTAGTTATGGAAAGAAAGGAATGCTTGTTTGTTTTCTAGTGTTGATGTTGATCATCACTTCTCTATTTATAACAAGTCTATGGTTGTTGCCAATGTCTTGCTGCAAATTCAAGTTCAAGCCAATAAGGTGGCGTTGGAGGTGGAGCATCATGTAGATGCTCTGCGCCACTGGGGTGATGCCCCTATAATGATGTGTGTGCGCGTGCAACGTCCCCTCTCGTTGCTCCCCGCCACGTGGTAGTGTTATCGATCGACAAAGAGGTGGTGGCCACCGGAGCCGTTCCCAATGCCACTTGTTTAGCCACGCTTGTCGGTCCCCTCGTAGCCAACCTCCCCAGAGGAGCTTCTCTCCCGTCTTGACTCACCACCGGGTTGGGATATCCCCCGCCTCCCAATCAATAAGGTTGGGGCTCATCCACCTGCATCCGAGCCTCGCACTCATGATGGTGGAGCCTTCCTCCACCATCGGACAAGTTTCCAAGGCTGGCGCTTGCCATCTTGCCCTCTCGGGCCCCTCTTGAAGATATTGAAGAAGAAAGCCATCATGGATCGGTGGGATGTGCTGGACTTCGACAAGGATTTGTTTGACTCTAGTTGGCATGATCAAGACCCCCCTCTGAGTCAACAATTTGCAACAACACCTTAATTTCTTTGCTCTTGATGTTTTGATGCTTTTTACTCCTCGTATTCCTAAGCTTTTTTAGCCTAGTTTGTTTTGTGGCTTTGGGGTGTGCTTGCCATATCACTCAATTTTTTTGTGAATTATCTTGTATCATTTTACTTGTTAATTTAATATAAGATCTCATTCATAAAAAAAACATCTAATTACATGCATACATATATTGAGCTTGCCTTATCGTAAACTTCTTTAACTTTGAGGCATAATCTTTCCATTCTCATTAATCTTCATCTAACCCCACCACACCAACAAACAAATAGTGATGGCATCCAAGAAGTTTCATATCGATTTCCGTAAAAACATTGCATCTAGGTCCCATCTGACTACCGAACACCTATGTGCAATTGCTAATTATATCTTTATATATAGACCTACCTCAGACCAATATAGGGGTGAGCAATCTGAAGAGACACTTCTGGAGGGCGGGAGAGTAAGCCACACGCAGCGGGAGACGCCGAGGTAAGCTTTTTCAGATTCACCGTAAACCATAAGCAAGTTCAATGTCGCGGAAATGGAAATGCACCTACTAATTAAAAAAACACAACTGTAGAAAACGGGGCATTAAAACTAAAATATAGATCTATTCATCCAGGGATTTCGGGATGACGTGTATTACTTGCATCTTCTTCTGCTATCCTCTCCTTATCTTATAAGAGCTTTGCATAGGTTAATATTTTCAGACGACGGAGAAAAAAATGTGGTGCACCTCAAACGCTAGAGTGGAGGCAAACAATCAACGATATCTCGGATCGTTTAGAGATGTCTCACAAATTGGATTGGCACAGCGAAAATTACATCGAAGGACCTTCTAGGTCTCTCCCAGTGACGACGAGATCTTTCATAGATACTGCATTACCATAACATTTTAGTTCGTAATATCTACCTCTATCATTTCGATCCTAGAAACGTTGCTTCCCGTCACATATTAGAATCGTTTCTTGACCTCAAATATCATTTTTATTCTTAGTGGAGTGGAAAATAGGTTTATGATGGAACCCCGCTTCCTTTAATTAAAAAGCTCCCTTTAATAAGAAAAGGCTATTTGAAACTAGCACAATTTTCTTGTTATTATAAAGTATATACACCGCAAATTCTTGCGCAGGCAAATTTATATTTTGCACGGAGTTTTCCAGTTTTTTCAGGGTAGCACGAGTTTCACACAAATTTGTGACATGCTTGGATTGAGTTACAGAGGTGATTTGTGAAGGGATAATATTTTTGGTGCAACTCATGTGATACTGCAAGGAACACAGCTAGTTTCCTCATGCATTTTGATCCATGATAAGACTACAGTGAATCAAGAAAGCATCCCAGGCAATTAATGGGTTCTGGCAAGTAATCGTTTCAAGAATTCTTTGGGTTCATTTTTCAAATGTGGTAGAACACAAGATAGTTTGAAGGTTGAGCTGAGATTACATAGAAATGGCAATGAGATTATAGATGAGATCCAATACTTGAAGCAACTATGCAGAGAGATAGCCTGCCTACATAAAAGGAGGAAAGGTGTAATGAGCAATTTGAAGGACACGCAAACTGGCAGGCTGGAAAGTTATGTATTGTGGAAGGACTTATACCATTATTTTGGGAAGGAGTTGAAGGTGATCTTCCCAACATCATATAAAATAGTTTTCAACAAGACAATATGAGGACTATGGGTAGGATCTAGCAGGAGACCAACAATGGCCCTAAACCTTCAATCTTTACAAAAACTCCAGATTCCCCAGAAACCAGACAATAAGGCTTGCAGCAATACACTGCGAAGATAAGATAAGATAAGATAATTATATTAATGTCCAATGAATGACCACAAAAGTAGGTCAATGGGACTGCACAGTACAATGCCAAAAGAACCAGCAGGGAGACCCGAAAGGGTCATCCGAACAACAAGAAAGGAGAGAGGAGAGAGGAGAAAGGAAAGAAAAAGGAGAAGCAAGGGCCACAATGGCCACAAGAGTGCAAATGGATGGAGCCGAAGAAGAAGCCCCATCTCCGACACAATCACCTAGCATCCGAGGCCGACTGGAAGTAGCTGGCGATATGCCTGTGTCCTGTAGTTGAAACCGTGGAGAGTTTGGAATGTCAGTGTTTGGGAGAAGGATGAGCAAGACGAGCCCTTTGTATCCTCGTAGCTGACCGTGATCCATGGGGGAGGGCCCCTAACCAAGTGTGATCATGAAGGCCTTTAGGATTGGGAGGTGGCATCCCTGTGTCTTGTGGATCTCGGTGCAGGAATCCATGTTGGTATTAAGATGTTGTTTGGTGCCCCTCTCCGGTGGGAGCACCGTAAAGAAAGATGTGATCTGTCAAGTAGCAGCCTATCTAGGGAAGAGACTGAAGGGTCTCATTCCGAAGCCTGAGAGCCTCTTGTAGGTAGAGAGCAAGACACCGCTGATCACAATACTTGAAGAAGGCCGCAAATGACGGATGCTCCGGAATAGGCAATGGAATCTCCCTCTGATCTCATAGTAGATGGGGCACCCTAAAATGAAGTGCTCCTCTGTTTCGACCTCCTGGAGGGAACAAAGCTGGCAAATCCTCTCCGAGCGGTCTAGCTGGTGGTCCTTCACACGAAGTCTATGAAAGCCCACTCGAGGCGGCTTAGGGATATGCAAATTGCTGCGGCCGGTGCCGAGAGATATACATAGGCCGTCTAATAAGCCTATCATTGACCTCAAGGAAATGTGTAGCATAGAAAGCCATCTTAGGGCGTAACCCACCTGGAGGGCTGATCCAAGTGTGTTGGATGAACTGCTGTAAATGTCATCACTGATAATTTTGTGTAGATCTTGCTTACTTGGTAGGAGATGGGCAAGAGTGTCCAGGGAGTATCTGTATGGTGGGAGGCGGTCCATCTGAATCCCAAAAGAGCCAAGGAGACGTGAGGCGTGGTGTCTAGCAGCGAGAACAACCACCGTGGTCAGAAAGAGCAATGGCCTCGAGGGCAGTAGGCGAGGTAGAGATACCTGTCCTTGCTTGTAGAAGAATTTCAAAGTCCCCGAATGTGATGCAAAAGCGAAACAAGGCCAATTACAGGAATGCCTATTAAATAGGCGTGCAAGTTGTTATATTTAACAACTTGAAAAACAAATCTATATTCAACTATTATAGTTATGCGGGCGCAAGTTTGTTTAACAAATTAACTTGGTTGCACCAAACAAATAAACTAATTATCTCCCTATAACAAGCTTATAGGTGTGAACACGAAAAATAACTAATTACATGGAAAATAACTCGAACTAGTTTCTAACTTGCCTAGTGTGAACACAACTCTAACACCCTCCCTTAAGCGAAGGTGTAGGGAGAATAAAATGAAGGTGGGTCTCGGTTCTTAGGCACGATAAGGTACACTACCCATCGAAAACATGAAAATCAAAAGAAGGAAGGACTCAACAAGAATACCCCAAGTACAACTTTCTTCACCTTAAGCAACACTCGCAATTGAAGGTAACGAGGAGAAGCCAAGGGCTTAGTGAAGATGTCAGCAACGTGATCGGATGTGGGAACAAATTATAAGCGAACAACTCCATCTTGGACTAGCTGCGAATGAAGTGCATGTGAATCTCTATATGCTTGGTGCGTTGGTGCTCAATCGGGTTGTGTGCAATCTCAATAACACTTTGGTTATCACACCAAATCAAAGTGGGAGCTGTTGTGGAAATCCGAACGCACTAAGTAAATCACAAAGCCAAAGAACCTCTGTCTAGCCTTAACAGTACCTCTATACTATGCCTCGATCGATAATGATGCATCTGCAATCTGTTTCTTGCTTGCCCATGCAACAGGATGAGAGCCAAGGTGGAATACGAATCCAAAATTAGATCAACGGGTATCAACACATCCACCCCAATCAGTATGTGAATCCCTCAATATTAGAAGATCCCTCTTGTGTGTACTGAGTGCCAAAATTCAACGTGCCCCCAATATAGTGCAAAATACACTTGTTGCTGTCGGTGACTCTCATGTGGCTCATGGGAGAATCAAGAGACCGGAGTTAATAACAAAAGTGATATCAAGGCGTGTATGTGTCAAGTATAGAAGACTCCAACTAACGGCCTATATAAGGTAGGATCAACCAATTTTGATTTGCAGTCAACAATCAAATCAATACTGATTCGATATGGTGTGTGATAAGGCTTATGCAACTAGCCATGCCAAAGCGATGAAGAAGATCTATTGAGTACTTTTGTCCACTAGAAATTCCTTCGGGAGATTGATGAATTTGGAGGCCTAGAAACAATGTAGAAGTCCCATGTACTGTCATGTGAAATATTTCTATTAACTTGTGGTTTTTCTGAATCAAGGAGTTTGAACTACCTTAGAGGATTAGGTCATTAACATACAACACCATGATCAAGAGATCCTCACCTTGCTTGGGTTGTAAACATTGTGATCAAATTCACATTGATAGAACCTAGAAGTCTGTAAAAAGCTATCCATCTTCTCATACCAAGCTTGAGGAGCTTGTTTTAGCCCATAAAGAGAACGATGAAGTCTGCATACCATGGAAGAGTCTTGCACAAAGCCTCGAGGTTTCTCCATATATATCTCTTCTTGGAGATCACCATACGGGAAGGCTTTGTTCACATCCATTTGATAGATTGGCTACCGATGTGATGCAGTGAGGGAGAGAACAAGGCGTATTGAATCCATCTTTGCAACCGGAGCAAAAGTCTCAAAGCAATCTACCCCTTCGACTTGTGATAACTCCTTAGTTACAAGACAAGTCTTTTGCTTAACTACAAAACCATCTATTATATATTTGGTCTTATAGACCCATTTACAACGCACAAGTTTTCTTCCCTTAGGAAGAGATACTAACTCCCACGTGATATTCTTCATGAAGTGAAGAATACTCATCTTGCATAGCAGCTTCCCACTTAGGTTTCCCTGTTGTCTCAGAGAATGATACCAAATTAGTAGAAATGGTTTGGCTCATAAAAGCAAGACTCAAAAGTCTTAGGCCAGAGTGCGACGAGGATCAAAAGTATCACCAACTAAGAGCCAGGCTTGCTTTGCAAGGTGGATTGTACCCACTTGGGCAAGTTCTGTGTAGGAGGAGGTGGAAAAAGATCATTAGGTGTGTCTTCATCAAAATTAGGAAATATACCCTCCCTATTAGGAGCAGGAGGTGAAGACTATGATGGAGAAGGCTCATAAGGAATGAGACCCTCATCAATTCTAACATCTCGTCTAAACAAGACATCATGTGTGACGGGATCAAGGAGGTGGTATGCCTTCACATTCTCACAATGACCAACAAATATGAGCTCTTGGCTCTTCTTCTCCATAGATTTGTGCTTATCATCTAGAACAAATGCAAATGCCTTACTTCCGAAGACACAAAATCCAAAAACATTAGGTTTCTCACTTGACCAAGCTTCTTTAGGAGTCTTGTCTCGCACTATCTTGTGGGGAATGCAGGTTTGAATGTAATTTGTGCAATTTATTGCTTTAGCCCAAAACTTTGATGCCAAGTCCTTATATCTTTGTATGTTGTCATGCTAAATTTCTAGCATGAAAAATTGAATTTTTTGCCATGACAACTAAGCCCACACTCAAAAATCCTGAACCGGGTAATGTAAACCCCGCCCTCGGCCAATTCTTTGACTATGTAAACCCCATCATGGCCAAGAGGGATGTGCTAACTAGATTTTTAAAGTGTGTTTCATGTGCAGGTAAGTTGGTGGGAAGCAATTCATGGGTTCATTATGATCCACCTTGAAGGAGTTGCTCCCAGGAGGCCTAAAAAGGCCTATTTTCAGGACTCTTGCACTTAATGAACACCTCCTGGGGATGTACCAAGAAGAGCTAATGCCTCCAAGCAGTGTGTGACAGAGCTATGATATCATTGGAGGCATTTTAGGGAAGTTTTGCAAGGTGAAACTGGTTTAGGAACAAGTTGTGCAACACCGGGCTACTTGTAGCACGGTGCAGAGGAAATGAAAGGAGTGAAAAAGCTAGTGAGCTTGTTCCGGATGGTTCAGAGCCTTGGGTAATTTTGTGAAGTGACCAAACACTCATTGGAAAGCTAAAAGGTCTACTTCACATTGCAAAAAGTTTCGGGAGATTTTGTCGTCAGGATTTTGAGATATTAGCTTGACAGTGCAAGTGAAGATCTTCGATCTTGGTGGAGATTCAAATGAGCATTCTGGGAGTTCCAAAGGGAGTTGGGACTTGATTCAAAAGCAAAGTGAATGTAATTCAACCCTCTACATGGCCCATGTGATAAGTTAGACAAAAATGCAAGTTTCTCTTCAGTAGCAGTTTGACCTCCCTGGGCGCACAGGCTTGACCAGAATCAAAAAGTGGGGTGAATTTTGAATTTCAGGCAAAATTGGCTCTGAAAGTGTTACCATTGATCACAACAGGCATTTTCCAATCAAAATCATATAAGGTTTGTCCATGAAACTTTTAGGGAAGCTAGGGGCAAAGACTCACTCTATGGGGTCTATTTTTGGCAGTTTTTGGTGAAGGCGGGCTTATAACAAGTGTCCTTGACGCACTTTGCAATGCTGCAATCACTTTTGCACCTTTGCACCTGGTGCAAAAGTGCTTCAGGTGCAACAAAGTGCGACCCCAAGGTGAGAGGATGTGTTTTTGAGTTTGCGTCACTTAAGTGACAACTTATGTGGTTAGGTGAGTGTTAACAACTCATAGCTTAAAATCCCCCCTGCTCATGTCCCAAGTACCCCCTTGGCGCACTTAGCAATGCTCGATCACTTTGGCGCACGTGGTGCAAAGTGCAATGGGTGCAACAAAGTGCGACCCCAAGGTGGAAAGACTCTTTTGTCACTTAAGTGACTTCTTTGGTTGCAAGCAAAGTTAACATCTCACATGCAAGATAGCCCCTTCCTCATGATGCAACCTACCCATGGCACATTTTGCAATGCTGCAATCACTTTTGCACCTTTGCACCTAGTGCAAAAGTGCATCGGAGTGCGACAAAGTGCGACCCCTTGGCAACCCTCTCTCTCCGATACTTGAACTTATAACTTGCATGCTAGGACATAGTTTCCAACTCACACCATTGCATGAACTAGTCCCTATCTCCATGAGAGTTGACCCCATGACGCATTTTGCAACGGTGTAATCACTTTTGCACCATTGCACCACTTACCAAATGTGGTAAGGTGCAATGGAGGCTCACTTCCCCCATCTGGAAAGTTTTAACTCACCCTTCAACTGGGTTGAGCCGGAGGTGACTCAAGGAGGATTTGAAGGTGAATGAGCTAAACTGAGAGTTATAAGGTGAGTATAAGCTAACACTTAGTGAATTTTTGGATCATTTTTCAAGTTATCCTTCCCTCCATTTGTGCTTCCCTTGCTGTTATGCTGCTGAAACTCTTCCAGAAACCCTCATGCTCAAACCACCTTTTCGCTCATATCTCACAAACCCCTACTCCGATTGCCATGAGATTTGAACTGAAGGTTCCTTGCAAAAACGCCTTTAAGAAGAGTGTTTTCATGCCTCCATTGATGCTCTCTGCTATTTTCTACAGCTCCATGAATTTTGAGCAAAAAATACTCGTTTCTCGATCTACACAACTCCAGTGAACGAAATCCCTTGAAAATTGGAGCAAAGCCTTGAAATGAATTATGTAAACTTCTAGTGGTTTCGTTCGAATCGACACCGGGAAGACCACTTTCTATTTTTAGTAAGTCTCTATGGGAGCACGTACTAAAAATAGTAAGTCCAAGAAAAATGTGCATTCATACTCCTCATTTCATTTCCCCATGATCGAGACACTCGAAAATTGGCAAGATTGACAAAACTGGCAAAATTGGCTAGAATGGGGCAATAATGATGGATATTCTAAAAATAGTAAATGGGTGAAATGAGCTAAAAGTGGTCACATTTCAGTCCTTCACACATTCTCAAATGGTCTTGGTACTCACAGAGGTCTCCGCTCAAATTTCAAGCAAATTCCCACATTTCCCAATGCGGTGAGCAAAGGTGCCAAAATTGGAAAATGCCAATTTTTGTCTGAAAGCTATTTCAATTCATTTCACATGGAGGGCATGATAAAAAGGTGGAGGGCATTGGTTTTGATTTCATTCTTCTTTCCTTGCTCCGTGATCGGAAGGATTCTGTCTCATGTTTCACTCATCGTCAAGTACTCCCACAATGGCAGAATCAAGATCATGGTTGTGTGAACAAAGTGCATTCAATTTATCCCATGTGAATGGCTGGTCATGAAGATGTGATAGTGTCTCAAGGATCAGAAGGGTTTTCTCAATGAGGTGAGCCACCCTCCATATTTCTCAATGGTCTACTCATCAGTGCTCGTCGCTTTCCATCTCGGTGAATCAAGGCAGTGTGTAGAAGTGCATCAAGAATCTTAAAAAGGGGGCAGAATGTCAAATGGTATTCATCGGAGCTCTTCGTCAATGCATCATTGTGGAGGGTCATCATGGATCAAAATGTCATCTTCAACATCTGTTAAATATGGTTGAAGGGGCTTGCTGGCATTTGAAAAATACTTAATGTCTAATAGAAAAAAAAATCGAACCAAACTCTGTTTGGAGATATCAGTGAATGCCTTGCCAAACAAAATGATTCCCCTAGAGCCCTTCTTGTGTACACTCTTGGGCCACACCATTTATAGAAAACATGTCACAAAAGGATTGTTGAGATAGTTTGCCTGATCCCTACGAGTTGCAAAAGGGTTGATGTCTCTATTGAAGCAATAAACGCCATGGCATCCATTAGCAAGGCCTCTGTCATTGATGTAATTGCATTGGTGTCTCTTGCACCATTTGAAGTCTCGATAAGCAGAGCTTTAGTTTCAGTGGTGGATGTCCTGATATGATAAGTCTCTATTGGTCTAATCGATAGGGCTACACTGCCTTATTTGTTTTTCCATGAAAAATACTCAAGTCTAATAGAAGGAACGATCGAACCAAACTCTGTTTGGAGATATCAATGAATGGCTCACCAAACAAAATGATTCCTCCTAGAGCCCTTCTTGTGTACACTCTTGAGCGATGCCATTTATAGAAAACATGTCACAAAAGGATTGTTGAGATAGTTTGCATGAGCCCTATGAGTTGCAAAAGGGTTGATGTCTCTATTGAAGCAATAAACACCATGGCACCCATTAGCAAGGCCTCTGTCATTGATGTAATCGCATCGGTGTTTCTTGCACCATTTGAAGTCTTAATAGCAGAGCTGTAGTTTCAGTGGTGGATGTCCTGATATGATAAGTCTCTATTGGTCTAATTGATGGGTCTACACTGCCTTATTTGTTATTCCATGATGATGATGGAAAGTGTGGGTAGTTGAAGGGGCTTGCAGGCATTTGAAAAGGACATCAAGTCTCGTGGAAGGAACTATCACATCAGACCATGCAGCTTGTTCGGAGATATAAACTAATGCCTAACCAAACAAAATGATTCCTCCTACAGCCCTTGTTTATACTGTCTCACAAAAAATAATAAAAGTAAAAACACAAAAACGCAAGAGTTAACTGGGGTTGTATTGAGTATTGTGCTTCTTGAGCTGTGAAAGGAAGATACCTCTTGGTGTGTTTTGTGGCATAAGTCCTGGTGTTAAGTCGGAGTTAAAATTAAGAGTGGCTATGTTTGAATTCAATCTCTATTGTTCTTTGCAGATGAAACTGGAGTTGTGCCGTCAGGATAAAGTGAAGTATTGCTTGTTAATGCCTGTTTACCAAATGACATTGGTATTTTGCTGCAATGGCATGCCCTAGGAAGGTTTAAACTGCACAAACTGTCTTAAACATTACTATTTCCAACACTTTTTGATATCTGTAGCAGACGTGAAGGTAGGTAGAATTTCCAATAGGTTTTATTGCATTTCCAGTATTTAACCTGTACTGGAATTTCTTAAATATCACTGTCAGTTCATTCTTCATACTCCACAATTCTATTTTGGAGGTGAAGGCAATCAGACTCAAATGCTTTCTACCTATTAAAGCCTAAAGTTTGTTTTCCAAAGATATTGAGAGAATGTGGAGGCTGAGAGGGATTAAGAGGATGTCTGTGAGGTTAGTGGTCCGACAAAAGGATAATAAAAAACATGAGGGGTTGACATGGGCATTGGTGGGTGAGACCCGTTCACCAACTCAGCCAAAATTCAGCGATGCCTAACACTGGGACTCGTGGCTCTGGCAAAACAGACCTGAGGATTGATGAATTAGGGTTTCCACGAGGGATACTGAGGAACATTTTTAGGAAGCTTAACATGACAGGGACACTTATTATCATCAGTGTTAACTATTAGCTCTAGTAAGTATTTCCTCTATGCAAGGGTTGAGGCACTTGAAAGACATAATTCTTTGATTAACATGTTTAATTTGGAAATTCAGATGCAAAACCTCTTAATATGTTTATAGAGTTCAGGTTTCTATTGCTCCTTGCAATGCAAGATTTTGTAATTTGTTTAAAAATATGCTTCAGAAAGTTCAGTAGCTCTTTTGCATCACCTTTGCGTTGTACTTGTACAATTTTCAGGGCATAGGTGCTCACAGATAATATTGTAATAGCATGTTTGACACGACAAAGAAAAGGGTAACAGTGTAGTATTCAGCTTATAATATTCATAGCTAGTTTCTGTTTCCTTTGATGCAAGTTCGATCTATTAGCTTATGGTGTCCCCACCTATTATTCTTTGTTTTGTTCTAGCTTTGTATACAAACAAACAAGATACACAATGCCCTTGTATAACATGAATACACATAATTCCAAAGGACGGACCCTCATAATTTTCTTTGCGATTGCAGATCCAATTTAAGTGTGTGCTGACTATTCCAACCTCAATGATGGCAACTATCAACCGCAACATGAAAATGTTTTTCCGAAGCTGTTATTCCTCTTTGGCATCCCAAAAAACACATAATCAATGGGGCATAGCAGGGGTGGATAGGGAGTCATGGAATCACTCATTGAAGAAAGGGGAGCCTAAAGCAATGGGTACACAGTGGATTTTTCTTGGTTGCCCTGGAGTTGGTAAAGGAACTTATGCTAGCAGGCTTTCACGGTTGCTGGGTATTCCTCATATTGCCACAGGAGACCTTGTTAGAGAGGAACTTAAACAATCTGGACCTTCTGCAAACGATGTAAGAATTTCAGGGTTTTGTGAGTTGTGTTTTATGATGTACAACAACCCTAATCTGGGCATTATTTTTAGTAGTGAACTGTATTTGCATATATTGGGTGTTTTTACCTCAGAAGTTTTGAAATGCAACTTTGTGCAGAGATTGCTTTAGGCATCCTGTTACCATTAAAGTGTGCTCATCCTTAGCTCACCTATTGTCATTGTTATTATGTTGTTGGTAATAGCCTTTTTTCCTCCTACATTTCTTGGTATACGTACAACAACTTTCATGACTGTTAATGCCATTTTGCTTTTGCTTTTGATTTGTTTATTGTTGTTCTGCTCAATCTTTCTTTGGTTCAAAGAGTAAGTTGTTTGATTTGGAGCAACATAGAAGATAGTGTACAACATTCCGTGATATATCTGCTTTTTGATGCTTGTTTATTGTTTTATTTTGACCAGCATTCATAAATAAAATAATAAACCAAAGATCATTGACAAATGTCCACCTGTGGAAGTTTGAAAACTCTAACATTCATTTGTAGACAATATCTTTGGTTTGTTTCTATCATTCCATAATAATGTTTTTGCAGTTAAGTTGCAGGCAGAAAAGCAAATTTGAGTAATCAAATTCTGCAAAGCATTAATAAAGCAAAACCACTTATATTATACTGTAAATACTTTTATTCATAGTTATTTTTGTATTTATATAGACCAATGTTGTTATAGTAGCATGATCCAGATGGCTGTTTGGAGCAGATTTCTGAAAATATTAAAACTATTATTTTCGGTTTTTGATACATTTTTGTATTTTACATTTTGGGGCCCTTTAGTGTGGAATTCGGGCCCTAAACTTTAGTCCATAGCCCTACATAGATGTTGGAGGCACATTGGTAGGGCACTTAAACTAGTTTGCTTGATGAGCTTTCCAACACGTATTATGGTTTCAAATTCTGATCAACAAACTAGGAGTTATGCCTTTGACAAGTGGCTGTGGAACTATTAAAATAGGAATGCCATCAACTAAATTTTTGGCTATTTGTCTACTTATGTCTGTCCATTTTCACTTTTAAGGTGGATATATATAATTTACATGTGGGGCAACCTTTTGGTTCCCAATTGGAACCCTTCATTTACTATTTATTGTAATTTTTCAGTTTTTGCATTTACGGATTTCAAGGCATACACCACTGCTATAGAGATTTCCTTATTTTTAGTATACTCCATAGGAGAGATGTATGTCTTGAACTTTGTGTTCTTCATTCCATACCATCTACTTTATAGCTATACAATGCAAAAACTGAAAAGTCACTAAAAGTTGTAAATGAAGGGTTCCTAATGGGAACCCAAAGGTCACCCATGTGGAGAAGACATGCATCTATCTTATAGGTGGAAATTAACGGATAAAGTGAGCAACCTGCCAAATTTTTGTTGATTATTTACTATTTTAGTAGTGCCACATGTCAGGGTCACATGTTCTAGTTTGTTGATCATAATATTAAACTATGATGTGTTTGAATCCTCATCAAGCCAACTAGTTTGGGTGCTCAATGAACATGCCTCCGAGAACTATGTAGGGCACTTGACTAGAGTTTAGGGTCCAAATTCCACACCGAAGGGTCCCAAAAATGCAAAATACGAAAATGTATCAAAAACATGTCGTGACTACAATGTTTTCTTAAGATGTTCAGTTCTATCAGAAAGACCACCTTGATAAACAAAGATAGCATTTTACACCGTAAAAACCAACGACAAACCAACCTAATACATTTATTTTTATTTTTCATCATTACTTTTTAAATTTCATTTCATTTCATTTTTGTTATTCATAAATTCTATGACTAAGGGGTATCTCTTTCTTAAAAGTCACTTATTGGGGGCTCTTAGCACAAATTTATGCTGCAAGATTTCCTTCAATTATTTTGCTGACTTGCCTAACAGACAGTGGCATAAAGAGCTACAGATGTGGGAATATCACCATGAAACGGATGATTTCCTTTTGTGTTTGAGAAGGGTAGTTCCATGGTATGATGGAATTTTTGTAGGGTATTGTGTACTTAAATCCAAAATGCACAGAAGGAACAAAACAACAAGGGGAAAGTAAAGGGTGGGACACCCACAATGAACTAACATAGAGGACGACTTGAATTACTTAAAGACAAGGAGAAAATAAATGGAAGTTTCTCCTTTTGCATGCAAATGGCAATGGTAAATAATACTGTATGTGATGGGAATAAAAGAAGTCACTGGGAAGCTCAAAGTCTTCACTTACATTGCAACTCCATAAAGATGACACAAAGTACATCATTCAAATCTTTACAACACAAAGATTGGCAAGATGTGAATAAATTACTTATAGGTGGAAATGACACAAAATATTGTTATTCTTCATTTACAAACAACAAAGCATATTAT
The DNA here is from genome assembly GCA_018340775.1 of Taxus wallichiana var. yunnanensis. Taxonomy (NCBI): domain Eukaryota; kingdom Viridiplantae; phylum Streptophyta; class Pinopsida; order Cupressales; family Taxaceae; genus Taxus; species Taxus wallichiana. The sequence continues at coordinate 1,059,975,969 of CM031240.1, forward strand.
GCAAACAAAGGCTAAATAAACATTCACCATAGAGAAATACGTGATTCCCACACACCAAAATCTCATTCCATCTTGATATTTTGAAAAACATACTCTACTTCAAAGTTCTAGGCTTGCTTCGGGGTGGAAGGAAGAACCTTTTTACAATTGATTTAAAGTTTTTTTAATGACTTTGCATTTGCACTTTGGTAGCTAGATAACTACCTTCAATTCTAACCGGACTTTCAATCTCAATTTGACTCGACTCACTTTCGTAACCTTCAATCCTAACCAGACCGTCAACCTCTATTTGACTCAACATGACTCAACTCACTTTCATAACCTCGCATATGTAGGAACTCTTCAAAATGCCTTTACATGATTTCGACATATTATGCGACTTTGATACCCTTTGCACATTTTGTCATAATATTTTGTAAAAGGAATTAACTCAACCCATTATTGCAAATGTAATTGTTGCCTGCTGTGGACCTACATGCCATTTAAAATACTAACCTTTTGACACACTTGACATAATACAATTACATGATGTGGAACCACAAGACATATCCCATGACATAAGATACCTTAAGAAGATAGATAAAGCATTGAATGGGTCCACTGAGCCTTATCCATTGGGCAGTAGATTCAAAAAGTATGTGGCAATGAATGCTTAGCTCACACATTCTTATGATCTTGATCATAATAAATGTCACACGTTCATATTTGAAAATGAGTGTCAAAAGGACAATTTGACCATAGTCACCCTCGAGGGGCTGAAATCATTTGGAGAAGTTGTTGATGATGCAAAAGCTGTTAACGTGTTTTAGTGTAGCAAGGTAAAATGCAAACCATGCAAATATTGGCCTCCGGTTGCTCAAGGGGGTGCGATTGGAGTCGTTATCCCAAATTTTGAAAATGGTGGATAACTGTGGCTCAGTATAGGGACCACTTTTCTTGGTGGAATGCTGGAGAATCTAAGGTGTACGCACTGCTAGTGCTCACCTATCCTGATTCAACCAACTAATAACTAGTTTGTCCATTCTAGGTATATCGGAAATGAAAATGCGTTGCCAGACCAGATCACACCGTCTTGAAATTTTGACTGCTTGTGAAGAAATTTGTCTCAAGAAAATTTCTCGCCAAAATTGGTCTCCAAGGAGCAAGAACTTTCCAATTGTTTGAATTTGTCTATAAACATAATCTAGAGATGAAATTATGGCAAAAATGCATCCACCTTATGAAATTATGAGCTTACATCTTTTTGTGTGTTTATGAGCGTCCATGTTTTTGGAAGTCAATTTCTTGGTCACCATAGGACTTTGCAGTGCAAAAACAGGAGAAGAAACTCTATTCTCATTATCCCTTCTATAGCTGTCATCGCCATTTAAGCCCACAAAATTCTGTGTTTTCTTGATCTCTTGCGCAACACATTCAACGAAATCTGCGTTTCCTTCACAAGCTTGGATATGCAGTTTTATCATTCGACATTGCCGCCTTTCAAAAGCCAAGACAATTCATTTAAAAAAGGAAATGTCAAAGATCAAATTTATTTTGCTATAGTTCAACTTTTGACATTTTCCCCAGATTTTGTCCATACTTTACATGGCCAATAAACGTTACCCATACATAAATGCTTCCATGAGCTTCTTGTTTGAGAAAATTGTCTTTCCATGCTTGATTGAGGGCCCTGCACTTATATTCATGGATCTCTATATATGATGCGTAATTGCATTTTTTTCGATTTCAAGTATAATGATTAGATACCATAATCACCAAAAGTTGTAAGGTCTGAACATCCACTGAATTGCCACTGATGGCATCTATCAAGGTCCTTCTTTAACTTCCTCTCATCCACATTGGACGGTACAACTGCATGTTTAACACCTGAAGCTAAATCTCACTACAGTGTCAAACTACATCTTTTATATGCTCGACAATATACTAAACCTGCACCTAGAAGCCATAGCTTCAAACAAGAATATCATTTGGAAGTGAACCTGAGTGTGTACCTTTGCTTTTGTTTTGTTTTTGAAAATTTTCTTGTTGTGCTGCCACTTTGTGAAATTCACAGTAATTCGAAATTTTTACTTATTTCCTCGGTCAGAGATCAATTTAGGGTCCTCCTTCTCCGAGGAGATGGGGTGGACACCATTCCTTTGATCCCTTTCGATAGAAATGATTTTTCCCCCCACTCCATTGCATCAAGAAAATAGGGACTACTGTAATAGTTTCATGTTGTCTCATAAACATTTGATCAAATATTGATAATACCACCACATCGTGCCTATTAACCACACCCGATTTTCATTGTCCACAATCATCTTGGGCAATTTTTACAAATGTCTCCTATTTCATTTGTTATAAAATGGCCTTTATAGAACACGTTGATCAGATTTTGAGTACATTCAATCACACATGTACCTGTCATCAAACAATTTTTAAGAAGAAATTAGAGGAAGGTGCTCATACCGCACTATTTGGATTTAGTCATATTATAATGACTGGGGGTGGATAGTCGGGAATAGCAGGCTTGGTGTACAACCTTTACAAAGTGCACAAAGGAGGAAGGAAAATCTGGATTCCCTGCTTTTAATATCGAAAGAAAATACAAGCCTCCTTTTTGACATTTGACCATGATGTTTTTCCTTTATGAACGTAAACGGAGTATGTTGTATATATATGTAATATTTGTAGATGCAAGGCTTGACATAGAGCTGAGAAGAGGAATGAGAGAAACAATGCTTTAAGGGGGAAAAAGCTTTAACACTTGAAAGTAACTTTTCCATTTTATTGAAAACACAGAAAAATGGGAAAGATGGAAGAGAAGAAAAGACAAAATTTTATGTAAATGAGGAGAACCAAATGGGATTATACAAACCCATTAAATGGGTTAGGAAAATATGACCCATCCCACGACAAATGGGTGCCAGTGATGATGGCTTTGATACAACTCAGGATCAATAATACATACCATGTTTTGACCTCATAGTTATGACTATGTGCAGAGCATTTTTGGGAGGAGTAAATTGTAGGATTCCAATGATATGAAGGTATATAGAGAAAAGATTAGTAGACTGCTTCTTATCATAAGTTGGAACTATGGTCAGAGTTGGGTGATGCATGGGAATTATGACAGTGGTAGTTGATAGAGTGATGTCCGCAAAATAAAATGCCTTGAATACGGGATCTCCTTCTACATTTCGCTTTTGAGAATAATCATTTTCACCTTTTTCTAGAATGCAGAACACTTCATACTCCGACTCCGCAGATGTTAGCTGAAGTTCCTTAAGCTAATCCTCAAAATTTTCGGTTGACCAACAATACATTTCTTGAATCTGATAATTTATCTCCAGTACATTTCCCTTCACAATTAAATCAACATTATTTGATGGAGCTTTCTCAAGAACATGCTTATTGTTCTTGATAAAAAGTACTTGTCCATCTCATAAGGATCACTGACAGACATTGAGGTAAAAATCTCCATCTGTAGAGGAAATTGGACAGTGAAGATAGAGAACACGATTTTTTTGCATTTATTGCAAAGAACACGTCGGGAAAATTCTTCAATAATCATGAATGAAGAGGAAGAGCACACCATTGCGTCTTGAATTTGATACATCAGGGGTCTTCACATTGACTTGGAGAAATACAAACATTATTCTCTTCCTCATAGAGAAAAGTATCAAATTCTTCATTACTGTCCTTAAGAGGAAGACGAAGATGCAACAGAGTGACTTGGAATATAGTACATGTTGTCAATCTCCACAGTCTCCTCCATAAGTAATTGTGTTCCTTTTTCGAATAAACATTCATTCATCAAGAATTGATCATTAAAGATTGTAAAATTGGTAGAGAAGTATGTGGACTTTCAAAAGCTTCATCTTATTTTTAAGAACATTGGTGCATGGGATAAGAAGTTATTGCCTGATTTTTTTGCTTCTTCATGATGTATTTGAAGTATTTGGAGAAGCCTTTACAACATCTGTTTTCAAATTGCCAAATGTGATAATCATATTCAATTTTAATTCATTCTTGTTGTGTGAGTTCGCGTCGCATACCTTACCCTTCAAAATGAAACTGATTTTAGGATGTAGACGGCTACCAAGAAGGAAAGTTGGTTGTCAAAACTAGGTTGCACAACTCAAGGAATCACTTTCAGCAATTTACTGAAGCATGCCACGCATTTCCTCATATTCTCTTCTATTACTTCTGAACTTGGAAAATTTGAACCACCAATGTATGGACATCCTCTACGGGCTTGACTCTAGCAGAAAAATCAGTCTTCAAGCTGCTCTAATCCATAAAAGATCTGTGACTTGTGTGTTGGACCCAGTCAAATTAGCGGCATATCCGATCAACTGTAATTTTGATTAGCATCTCGTCGAAAAGCCTTGCTACATCATCTTCGCGAGTTATTCCAAGGATTACGAGTGCAATTGTTGTAATATCCCGAAAAATACTTTCTAACAAATCTGGATATTTGTGTTAATCCCTAGGGCAGCAATATTAGAAATCTGATTTCTATAACAGCAGCGCTAATCTGATTTTTTTAATAAAATAAAAAGCAAACCATAACACGTAAAAACAATATTTTATATATTGAATATGAACCAATTACAATAAAGATCCCGGTGTTTGAATACTGCAACTCCTGAATGGGATTGCCAAGCTCAAACATGGGGGTTTACGTCCCCAAACTTGTATGCAAATGAGGGATTGCGTCATCTATTGCTATTGCAGAAGCTGAAGCCACTTGCAGACATAATATAATTGATAAATTTCCAAGATGTGTTACAATGAACCCCCAAGTCTGCCTTTATAACTTTCAGACACTCTAAAGTGGGTGTTTCCCTTTTTAAACTTCCATGCACAAGCTTGGAATTATTACAAATAATAAATCCCTCCTCCATGTTGGTGTCCCATCCAAAAATAGGATTAAACACTTTAAAATAATATTTTATTCACCTCCATGTTGGCGCCCCATCCTAATAATAGGATTAACATATTTAAATAATACTTTTGCCATCCCTTACCCTAAAATTAGGAGTTACAAAAACATGCAACTCTCTCTTCAACTTTGGTGCCCCCTTTTATTTATTTATTAATTCTAACTAAGAGCCTAATAATAGAAGTCAACCTTCTATTGTTATTTTATTCTAACAATGCTTTTTGAATTAAAAATATAATTTAAGTGTCCTTTTCCAATTAAAATATAAAATATCTTTGGACCACTTGAATTAATTTATTTTCCTCTCTCAATTTCCCCTTAGCCTACGGAAAATAATAAAAATAGGCTTCGGGTATCGAGTAATGAATTACGAAAAGGGGATGTAATGTCCCTTTTTCCCATTTGAGAGCTACTAATTGGTCTTCTTGCCATTCCTTCTCCATGGCAAAGAAGTGAAGAAGACGGAGGAGAATCTTGAGCCTCTATTTGCATTATTCTTCTAATATTTTATAATTTCTTTTAGAGTTTTCCCCTCTTAATGAGGTCGGTTGGGTTTAATGCCTTTAATAAGGCTTAATGAAAGATTATAATGGTTCATTAAGAGGTCGGCCTTTTCTAATTGAGCATTGGTGCCAAAAAGGAAGATATAAAAGGAGATTAGAGGCATCATTTGCATCTAGCTTGGCGTATTTTCTCTATACTTTGGCAAAGAGAGCTTGTTGCTCCTTAGTCATCCACTTGGGGACGAAAACCCTCTTGTGAGGCCTTGTTGAAGGACGAAAACCCTTCATTTGGCTTGGGTGAAGGACGAAAACCCTTCATCACCATTTGACATTGAAGAAGAAAGCTGATTTGAAGATCTTTTTGGCATTTCCAGCTGTTATACTATTTTTCTAGGGTGGAGCGACCTACCTTGGGTAGGGTTTGAAGACATTGGCAAGGAATTTGATAAATCTGGTTTTGTAATATGATTTTGTAATCTTGAGTTGCATGATTTTTGAGGACTTCTATATCAATATTCTATAATTAATTCGTGGCTGCAATTTCCAGTGTGTATTTCATTTCCAGCAGTGTGTTTTCAGTGTTTGTTGGTTATATTGGCTTCTAAAAATTCCATATATCATATATAAAATATTGGCGAGTTGTGTGGTGTTTTTGGCATCTTTTCGAGCAAGTATAAGTCGCTGGTTTTAGTGTTTAGTCTGCTGCAATTTTCAGTTTCAGATCTGCATATATAATATTTGATAAAACCCTCAAAAGGGTTATTACAAGGGACATTACAGTCCACCCTTCCCAGAATTGCTTGCCCTCAAGCAATTGCAAGTTGGGATGCTTAAGAATTTCAGCACCCTCCCAAGTAGCATCTTCTGCAGGTAAATCCTTCCATCATACCAGATACTCAGTGATAACCTTGTTCCTTAATTTCTTCTCCCTAAAATCCAAAATTACTTCAAGAACCAACACAAGTTTGCCTTCATCATCCAAAGGAGGCAATTCAATAGAAGGAACAATATGTTGTCCTAAAGCCCTTTTTAGGCATGAGACATGGAAAACGTTATGTATCTTACTCTGCTCTAGTAAATCCAACTCATAGGCAACCTCTCCTATCCTCTGCTTGATCTGTATGGTCCATAGAAACGGGGTTTGAGCTTTTCAACTCCGCTCTTCTTCAGAGAAGACTGTCTATAGGGCTGCAACCTTAGGAAAACCATGTCACCAACCTCAAAATTCCTCTCTACGCGGTGCTTATCTGCATAAAATTTCTGCTGGTTTTGTGCATGTTGGATATTCTCTTTGAGCATTCTTAAGATATCTTGGCTCTGTGCAACAAAGTCTTTTGCCCTCGGCACTCTACTATCTGCAACTACTATGTAATGTCCCCTTTTCCCACTTGAGAGCTATTATTTGGTCTTCTTGCCATTCCTTCTCCATGGCAAAGAAGTAAAGAAGATGGAGGAGAACATTGAGCTTCCATTTGCATTGTTTTTTCTAATTTTTATATTTTCTTTTTAGTGTTTTTCCCTCTTATAGCAGGTCGGTTGAGTTAGAGTCAATTAAAGGAAGCTAATGAAGGAAAAGAACATCTCTTGGGGGTCGGCCTTACCTTTTCAAGCTTTGGCGCCAATGGAGGAATATAAAAGGAGTCTTAAGACATCATTAAGCATCTAGTTTTTGGCGCATTTTTCATAATCTTGAGCATTGAGAGCTAGTTGCTCCTTGTTCTTCCACTTGAGGACGAAAACCCTCTTGTGTGGCTTTCCTAGAAGGACGAAAACCCTTCTAGTGGTTTGGTGAAGGACGAAAACCCTTCATCTTTGCTTGGTATTGAAGTTTAAGGCAGATTTGAGGAGAGAATAATCATTTTCAGATTGTTATTTGCTTCCTACATGTGGAGCGACCTACCTTGGTGTAGGGTTTGAGGGTTTAGTGAACATATATTTGCATTTTCAGTTTATAATCTGATTTGGCAAGGCCAAAATCTGCATTTTCATGATTTTTGGGGGTTTCTAGACCCATAATCTATAATTTTGTTGTGGCTGCTCTTCGCTGGACATTAATTAATTTCCAGCAGTGTGTTGTTTCAGATTTATCATTGTTTATGGTTCTATTGGATGCATAAAAGATATCTCTAATTTGTGGCAAGTTTATTTGAAGTAAATTTGGTGTTTGGCATATATTTTATACCGCTGTTTGAAGAGTTCAGTTCGCTGATTTTAATTTCAGTCTGCTGCTATAAAAATCAGATTTGAATCATTTGGTGTTTGGTCTAATTTCCTTGGTTATTGGTCTAATCCCTTGAAGGGACATTTCAGTGGTATTAGAGCTCGGATCTTCAAAGGACTAAGGGTTTTATGGAAGAAGGCAACAAGGGTTTCATCCATTACCAAAGAAGGAAGGAAGCATGGCTGATCATGATTCCCAAGAAGCTAAAGTTGATAAATTAATTGCCGGCCAAGAAAGACTTGCGGACACCATGGATTTTCTTGCCCTATCTCTCCAGAGGATCATTGAACCTAGGGTTCAAAGTGGTGAAGGTAGCTTGACTGGAGCTAATAATGCCAAGCGACCTATGGGATCAGCCCGAGGATCGATTTTGAAGCCCACTTTCCTTCCTAGAGAGGAGGTTGTTCCGGAAGAAGAAGCAAGGCCTATGGGTGGACGGAATATTGCTGCGAGTTATGAGGAATACATGGCCTTACCAAGGGAGATTCGTGAGGCTATTTCACTTGCAGAATTCATAGGAGTGAATAGAGGAAGACCTAGGCCCGAGCCTAGACATCCCATGCCACAAAGAGAGGTCCAAAATGTATTGGGTAAGATGGCTTTTTCTACATTTGATGGATCAGCTAAGGGTACCGCTAGGGCTTGGATTCAAAAGTTGAATACATACTTGTCTTTGAAGCCTATGGTAGAGGAGGATGCTATCAAATTTGCCACACTTCATCTTGAAGGAGTTGCTCATGAATGGTGGTTCCATGGGCTTGTGACACAAGGGCATAGTGAGATACATGCCTATGATGAGTTTTGCCAAAGACTCATTGATCGATTTGATAGAGTGGATCCGGAGGTGCATTTCCGTGAGCTTGCACACTTGAGACAACAAGGCACCGTAGAAGAATATGTGACTGAATTTCAGAGGCTCTCTGTCATGATCATGGATGTATCCGAAAGAAGACTTATAGTGCTTTTGTTGAGGGTTTGATTGAACCCCTCAAGGGTTTGGTTCGTGCCTTTGATCCATTGTCTCTACAAGAGGCAATTAAGAAGGCACTTGATCTTGAAGGTGCTGCCCCAAAATCAGCAGCGATCAACAGTCTTCCTAAGGTGAATTTGAGTGGGGGACAACCCACCAAGCAGCCAAGAAGCATCCCTTTGGACTAGCCAAAGAGACCACCTCAAAAATGCCCAATACCCACACGGATCTGCCAAAAATCAGCCATGATAACAAGCATGACTTAGTTTTGCTAAGGTTGACTGCTAGCTGACAAATGAGCAAGGAAATTAAGTTACCTTTGTGAACCATCTGCAGAGTGAGAAAGGAGAACACCATCATTGGCAATAAGAAGTATGGCTATTACCACTTGAAGTAAAATTCAACTATCATCAACATGGGTATGTTGTTGAAGACAATTCTCTGGCGTGTCAATGCAAATGCTGAAAAGGGTTGGTGAGAGAGGCCATACTTGTTCGATCCCAATGTTTCTCTTCACAAAGCCATAAAGTACAGGTGAAGTGCAAAACTGTTCAACTGCTATCTCATAGAGCCTATAGGTGGAAGTAATGAGAGAATTTTGAATGTCAACATCATGTAGCTTCTAGAAAAATAGATGTCTCGGAACCGAGTCAAAGGCCTTTTGAAAACTATGTAATAACAAAAGACTTTGGAAGACCAATGATGAGCCTCGTCAATAATATCCCAGACTGGTAAGAAGTGGTTAATGGTTTAGTACTCTCTCTTGAAGCTGTCTTGCCCTCCTGATCTAAGATTCCCTCTCTCCAAGTGCTCAGAAAACAGTGAAGAAAGTCACACCTTCAAGAAGTACTTTAAGCTGCTATAATCTGTTTTGCATTATTTAGAATTTTCTTATGAAGTAAAGACGCACAACTTTATTGGATGAAGTGTGGCCAACATTGCCACGTTTACAATCATGTCTGAGAAATTGGAAAATCTGGCTAGCAAAGCGAATATTGTGTGCTGCGTGAGCGCACGAGCAGCAGAGTGCTATTTTCCTCGTTTGATTTCTCAAGCTCTCAAATGGCCCTAATAAAAAAAAATAAAGCAGCTCAAGCATTTAACTACAATAGTTTATTTGGGTTCTAGTAGGAGTGCTTTTGATTAGTGCATCAATATTTTAATTTTTAAGAGTATTTTGTACTAATGAACACTATTTGTTAATGGCAATGATCATTGGGGCAGAACTGTATATCTCACAATTTTATTTAAATCCTCTAGTATATTTAGGTTCAGCCAATACATTTGGAGAACATGCTGCTGTTTCAGCAAGAAAATATTTCCCACTTTTTGTAACCAAACTCTTTCTATTTTACAATTTATATGATATATATGATGCTTTGTCAGTTCAAAAGGTTTTATGTGTCAATTGAAATCATTGTATTGTATACAGAGAAGGGATTGGGGCAGTGACCTATGCTTTTCTGAGGTAATTGCATAAGACCATTTAAAATCAGGATACATGAATAATGGTATGGCCATATTATATATAAATATAGTCTCCAGAATATGTGGGTACGGGGACAGGTTCCTTTTCCCCATACTGGAGTTTCCTGGTGACTATGCATAAAGCCTATTGTTTATGAAATGGATTGAGGCTTCACACATTTGAGACACTCTGTAGAAAGTTTCTGATCAGTTTCCAGGAAATTTTTCTGTTATTGAATTTCTGTATCATAAAGCTGGTTCTCACTCTTGCTTGTTCATTGTTCATCTTTCAAAAGGTTTTACAAGGTTATTGGCAAATGCTTGAAATTTTAATAGAGGTCAGGTCTTTTTTTGGGACAAAGACCATATGTTTGAATTTATATTTAACCTCTGAAATGCATCTGAGCTGTCAACTCTAATATGAAACAGTTAATTTTATGATCTTCAATATTTCCATTAGCTAATGAGATGTTTCAAGTGTATCAACGAAACTAGAGATACTTATAGAGATTTGGACATTGAAGTTGATGTTTACTTTCTTTGCTCTTTTGGGTCCTTGAAGCTCGAATTTTTCTTTGAGCTTGAAAAAAAGTTGATCTGTAGACCTTGTAGAAAGGTCATTATTCTGTGTTAGTTGTTCGTATAAACTTTGACGAGAAGTTTTCTATCTTTTGATGTAACATATTGTAGCTGGCAAGTATTGTGAATAATGGGAAACTAGTCGGTGATGATATAATTGTGAATCTGTTATCAAAACGTCTTGAAAAGAGTGCAGCGAAGGGTGAAACAGGATTTATTCTCGATGGGTTTCCAAGAACAACCAACCAAGCTGTAAGCATCTCTAACCTGCTATGATAGGGTAATGTTAATGTTTTTCTTCTTCTACTGATGTTTAGGATAATTTTGGTAAATCACATTCATGTTTGGAATGGTGTGTACTGCAAATGTGTGTTGTCCTCACAATGTATACTCCTTGTACTTATGGGTCCACTTTTAAATTTTTCACATGTCCAATTTGGTGGTGTGGCTTATGGGATTAATGATTATGTTGCTTCTATTTAAGTGGTATACAATTTTGTAATGGGCATGTATCTATAAATTATCCAAGGTTAATATGCCTCTAGGTACATATTAGTTTAGAACACAGTTATGGCACCGAGCCTTTTCTGAAAGTTTTGTGAATAGCTAAAACAATTTATATGCCAAGTTTGTGTTTTACAAGTCACCTAGCATGTAACATACAATTGACCATACATGAGAGATGTAATGTCCCGTTTTCTAAAGTAAAATAATTAATAATGTTTTAAGTTGGGTCCGGTCATTTCCAAATTTTGAGTAACTAAATAATATCATTAAAATAAAAGGTATTTTAAAATACTTAAAAGTATTTAGCCTATTCATTGTTATATGTCGGCTAAAGGGATGAAAAGGAAGGGACTTTATGGAATAAAGTGAAAACATAAAAAGGAGAAAAGTATTAAAAGATTAATTTATTTTTGCTAAAGTGGCCGACCCAAGGTGAAGAAAGAAATTGGAGGGAAAAGGCAATAATTAAATCAAATTAATTCTCCAAGTGGGGCGACCCCTTTTGGAGATTGTTCTAGAGGTTTGTGCCATCATTTGTGTATAAAAGGAGGTTGCTTGGCTTGTTTGAGGATCATCTATTCCTTATCATAATTTTCATGAGGTTTTGGGCTGCCACTTGTTCCGTCCACTTCCTTTCCACTCGAGGATGAAAAGCCTCTTGTGGGGCTGCAACTGAGAACAAAAACCCTCCTTGTTCTCTAATTGAAGGATGAAAACCCTTCAATCCTTGAGGATTCTCCATTCAGGGGTTTCCATTGGGCTTCAATAAATTGATTCAATGATTTCAGCGAGGGTTCTTGTGATAAAGGGCTGCTAGGGCATTTTTGGGAGTTTTCAGACCCTCTCCTAGGGTGGCGACCCCTCCTGGGGTGAAGTTTGTTGGCTTCTAGGGCATGGCAACTCACTTTCTATCGGTAATTGGGTTCCTCATATTTTTAGAGGCTGATTGCACTTTCCGGACTTGTATTTGGGCTTTGGAATCATTATTTCCAGCCATATTTGTGAAGTGTATTTGCTGCTGTCATTCATTTATTCCAGCTGGTCCAAAAATACAAAAAAATATTTTTCCGGTGGGCTCTTGTCTTATAATTGTTCCAGCTCATGAATAAAATATTTTGAAGGGTTTCTATATTTATTTCCAGCTGTTTTGTGTATGTGAGCTGCCATAAATTAATAAAAATCAGTCGTTGCTAGGGTTTGAAAATTTATTTCAGTTTGCTATCATTGGGGTTTTCTGCAAATTCCGTATCTTTCAGATTTGAGCCCGAAAGGGACATTACAAGGGAAGTGAAAAACACATGTCAAATTGCACTCTAGGTAGTCAAAAGTGGTGGTTATGTGGCAATTGAGAAATAACTACCACTCAGTGTATAAAAAGATGAAAGGTGAATGGAAATACCTTGTCTCATCTTTTAATTTTTGCATCTTTCACATTTTAACAAAGTGTACTCAGATGGTATAGGGAAAAGTAATTTGCTTTGTAAAAAATGAGAGTGAATGTCAATGCATGGCTTCTTGGGATGAGCAATGTGCTATCCAGGGAATTTTAAGTGCAATGTTTTTTAGACCATGATAGAATTCGTATACTAATAGATATTCCGTGTACTTCCCCTTTTGTTTTTAAAACCATGATTGAGTTGTAACCTTAAGAAGATTTCTTTTATCTTGGATATCTTTTGAACTGTGCATCAAACAGTCATGAGACTTGAACTAACAAACACACATATATTCTTCAACCAAATTGAATAAGCGTTTTGAGAAAACTTTGAATTCTCCATGTTTCTAATAGATTGTGATCCATTTCTATTCAGGACAAACCAGAGATTTTGAGCTATGTCAGGATTTCCTGATTGACGAAAAAGAAAAATATATCTAGTTGTATTCCTTGCACCAATTGCCCTTCTGCATTGCTTTTCTAATTAGCCAATAGGCTTTTCAAATGGTTGTTCATGTCTAAAAATATGGCTCAAAACTCCTCTCGTGCCGGGAAAGAGGGTATTGTTCACTTGGAAAAAAACTCTTAGCTGCCGGAATAATTTTTAAAATACAAGCTTCGATTTTCTTATGAACACATCCATTTTGTAACAAAGAAAAAGATACTGCCAGTTTTCACAAAATTAAAAAAAAATCTTCAAAAAAACAAGATGTAGAAGTTACCATAATAAATGCCAAAAAAGCTGTGAAGGACATTCTGCTTAAAACTGCAAAACTTAGCTATTATTTTTGTGCTGTCATCAGGGAGCCGGATGTTTTGGCTTCTGTTTTTGAACCATAATATCTTTTTCAGGTTGCTGGATTATTTATTACCACCATCTACTACCACCAAGGTCAAAAAATTTCCCCCTTGCCACCATACCCACATACATATAGTGATCCTGCAAGTTTGTAAAACTGACACTGCAAGCTTTAGCTCTGAGATGCAAAAGCTATCGATTGTGTGTTAAAGGTGGCTCTTCTCTGCACCAGTACTCTGCCCATTAATAGGCCTTCCATGAGGGAAGTTGTGGAGATGCTGCTCCTTTGTAATCCGGATGAAAAAGTTAGGGGTGCAGTGGCTGCCAATTTGCCTCCCCATCTCAAGAGAAATCCTAGTGCTTTTAGGACCTTGTCTAGAAACTTTTCATATTCTGCAATTCTGCATCATATCTCCAACATTAGCATGAGTATTGCGTCTCACCTAAACAGTAGGTTCATTCAAAACACACTGGCTTTGTTGAATTTTTTTACTAAAAAATGTTACGTTCTGACAGTTGGCAGCTATATAAGTTTTATCCAGTATTGTACAATGCTCAATTGCTGCTAACGAAGAAGAAGACCCTTGTAAAGTCAATTTGTAGTGTTACTTTTAATGCAACCTTAATTCCTCTTTGATTGCAATGTTTGGGTTTGTTGAATGTGTAAAATCTATGCATAATTCTATCATACTTGTAAATATTGTATTTCTGTACACACTTTATAATCTTGGATTATTTATTTATTGTTCCTTTAAATACACAAAAGAAGTGCATGCTTTTTCAAAAACAAAATATATCAATATGTAGTTAAAATAAATATGGTTAGCGTGGATGATGTTAATTCATGATTATTATGCTATCCGTTAAGATACAATCCTCTCTGGAGATCCTCAATAAAGAGGGCAAGGCTAATCCAAAGAAAGCATGTGTTTCTAGGAATTGAATGCTTACTCCTGATGATAGAGAATATTTGCACACCATTTGAAGCCTGGCAAATTTCTGAACATTACATGTTATGCTTTGAGTGAGAATATTTACCTGTCTTCTGTGCTAATAGTTGATCAAATTTGGCCGAGTTCTTAAGTTTAATATCTGATAGATGTCAAATAAAAATCTTCAATGTGTTTTGGGCTTCTTTGCTTCAATGTCTAAAAACAAAACATTTGCTTTTAATCCAAGTTATATATACTATTAAACTTAAAACTGGCTGGCTGCATAAAACTTATGTTTCAATGCTTGAAATTAGAAAAAGGAATTCATGAGTATCCAACATTTTTGAGAGTGACTTGCCATACCATCTTAAAGTTGTGTCTTTTAATGGTTACCAATAGAGGCCTGATAGACTCCAAATTTGTTTCTAAAGATCATAGTTTGAGATAAGAGACTATCTATTTGTCCCTTGTGTGCAGCTATACAAATCTTGGTTCAATCTCCAAAGCTACTCATAACAAGCGTTCACTTTTTGAGTTTTAGGCATGCATTTCTACTTACCAAGAAAATGGGGGTGCTTGGCGGTGTATCCAATTACATCAGTGCGTTCGGGCTGGGCAGCGACAACAAGGCATTGAAGATGTAGAACGACAACAGGGTTGTATGGCACAACTGGTTGGACAATAGTTGTATGGGTAGTTATGTGCAACAATGTGATTGCCAGAACACGGGGTTGAACAAAAGCTCTGAACGGTGGGAGAGAGGATATGTCAAATGATGCCTTTAGTGCCTTCTCTTCATCTATTACATGCTCTTTATCTTTTATGTGCTTAAACAGTCCTTTGATGTGGTTGATGAGTGGTTTGCCTTTAATGTGTTTTAACACAGTTGTAGAAAGAAGCAAGGGCTACAAATATTTTAACGTAAGGAGCTTTTGCTTGGTCGTGCGCGTTTAAACAATTGACGTGGTAAATCTTTTTGCTTTCATATGGCCCTCTTTCACTTATTCTTGTTTCATTTTATTTTTCTTGATAGTGTGGAAGGTGTATACAATTTATCGTTCGCTCTTATCAATGATTTTTCTTTGTAGGCTATTGGTGCATTAATCTCCTAAGTATGTGCTTTAAGGGCATAATCAAGAGTAGGGTTGGGTTGGTTAACAATATCTACGGTGAGAAAGTCGTGCGTGGCATCGCCTTAGCTTGCTTTCTTATCACCTTTCTACTACCTTCCTCATCTTAGCACCCTCTTATGACCACTCGATAACCTCAGTGTTATCACCTTCACATCTGCATATAACACTTTCATATCACCTTCATACTTGCTTTGAGTATTTGTTCTTCATCCAAACTCTATCCTCTTCTTATCTCGTATGCCGAATTATTTGTGGCCGATGACATTGTCCATGGTTATTGTTGTCTAACATTTTTTCCTAGTTGATGGGTTGATCTTTGTTGGCCAAGAGAGTGTCTTCGGGTTATGTTCTCCTATAAATGGGCGTCATTATTGTCATTTCTCTAAGATCATCATCACATAGTCTACTATACTTTCTCTTGTAAATTTGTCTTAAAGGTTTAAGAGGTGTAAGGTTGAGTGGAGCTTATACGTGGAGATATTTTTTGGAGCACGGCTTACTACGAGCAACAACAATAAGAGCCACACTAGCTAGCTCTACCAAGTCTTTGGAGTCCCCAAGCTGTGGTCCACTTAGGTTGGAGCATTGTGTTACTAGGAGCAACAAGAATAAGAGCCACACTAGCTAGCTCTACCAAGTCTTTGGAGTCCCCAATCTGTGGTCCACTTAGGACTTTATGTATTCCTTTTGTGATCCTCCCATGATAACTCTCTCACGAGGTACTAATAACCCTAGGTGGATTATGCACTAACGAGTGCCTTCACAAAGATAAGTATCCCTATTCCCCGCTTTCCTTAATGTTGGTATGATTTATTGTGTTTCATGTATGAGTATTAGATTAGGATAGAGTAACATATCTTTGGCTATTGCATCTGCTTGTGTTCGAAGCACAATGGGTGAGGGGGTGAATCGGTCCTTACAAAATTAAGAGGGGGTGAATCAGTCCTTACAAAATTAAATCAGATTTCAGATTGCTTATTCAAATCACAAAACCACTTAACCATCCATTAATGTGTGCACACTATCAAATATCACATATGCAATGAACCATGAACAAGAGAAACAACACAAGACACAAGATATAAGTGGGAAACCCTCAAGGGAAGAAAACCCACTGAAACACAATCTTTATATTGATATGTTTCAAATTTAGTGAGGCACCAACCCCACAAGGAGCACCAACCCCTAGTTTTGTGAAGCACCAACTCCACAAGGAGGCTCAAACCCCCAAGATGATCAAGCACCCACTCAACCACCTTATGAAGAAGATCTTTGATGTATTGCTGCTACCACAACTGATAGAGATCACAATTTCAGCTCACAATACTTTCAAACTCTTGTTCAAACCCTAGATCTTCAATCTTTCACAAACTAGCTTTCTTAATCTTCAAAGCATCAAACCCTTTCAAACATGCTTGCTTTGTCATTATTCAACTGTCACACACTTGATCAACTCTCAAATCATGCTCACACACCTGCAAATCAATCTCACCTAGGTCGCACTTCTTGCACACACACCACTAGTTCAAATTTGCACCCAAAACATCACTTTTATAGCTTCTTCTTGACTCAAATTCAAATGAGGTCGGTTTCCCTCCTTTAGCTCGACCCCATTATCTTAAAAAACATCCCATAAACTTTATCACAACAGTCACAAGTGACCCAAGTAGGTCGGCCTAGCCAAAACCCTTCATTCATGCACCAAAAATCCTCAAATCCCCATCATTGGAATGAGAAAAATCTCCTAACACCAAAACTATTTTTAGTCAAGCTCAAAAATCACCACACATGTTTAAAATGACATTTAAACATCATCCATGGTCGCAATTAACTTGAACCAATCAAATTATTTCATTTAATGGGCCCACTGGCTCATTGCCTTCACAAAACACTTGTTTCCAGCACCCTAAATCTGCCTTTGGGCCTCAAGACCCCTCAAGATGAACTCAACTATGGCATGTGATCACTCAATGGAAATCCCAGAACATGTAGAACACTTCTAAGCAAGTTAGAGCTCATGAAACAATCACATGTTCAAACCACATCAACTTTTGCCTTTACCAAATCAAGCTTCATAAAAAGCAGTTTTACAAATGCAATTGGTTAACACCCTTCTTGACACATTCAAGACCTCTAAATGGATTCAATGAATTCCAAATTCATTCCTCTTCACATTCTAGGTGATAGCAAACATCACCCAATCCATTTCATGCACTAACCAACTTTCAGTCTTTCAGCAAAAACAGTTTTGTCCTGAAAAGCAAGAAACCTTATTGCTCACAAACTGACTTGGAAACCTCATCAAATCAACTCATCATGACACCAAACTTATACCATTGGAAAGCTCTCTGAATTACCTTTCCAGAACATATTGGAACTCCTTCCAACTCCAAGTGGAAGACCTTCGACCAAGCCGATCTTTGCAAACTGCCTGAAATTGCCCCAAAACTGCCCTTTGACCAGTCAACATAAATGAAGCATACTTGACCATTTAACTGTATCACCATGACCTAAAACCATCATGGACATCAAGAACAACTCACATACATCACATAATGGTCATTTAGTTTGCAACTCCTTTGGACAACCTTGTCCCAAACTGAACTTCTTCAGAAATAGGCTGTTTGAGTGGGGTCCACTCATCACCATAAGCTCTACCATACCTTTAGGAAAGCTGAAGGATTCCTCTATATATTCAATCATCATCCAAGCACTAACAATCAATTTTGCTCACTAGGAAGCAAATCTCTCCTACCGCTTTTGAGCTAGGGCTCAAACTCATAAAAAATTGTTTACCTTCTTTGTTCATAAAAATGTGATGATGAAATGACCTCATTCTTTTTGTGAAACCTTCTAGACTCAATGTAGAAACATCCTTGAAAGCCACAAGGTCCCATGCAAGCACACAATTCAGGGTGAGCATAAGAAGATCTAATTCGAGCTGAAAATGGCCTTGTTCTTGACCTGTTTCACCAAAAAAATCATATCTTGCAAAATACTCATCATGGCAACCTGAAATTTTTCCCACAACACTAAGGACACACCCTACATACATCTCTAATCATCATCATGTCACAAATAGCTCTCCATCTCTCCAACCCATCTCATTTGCATAGCTACCCCTTAGGGTTTTGCATTGTAAAGCTAGGGTTAACTAAAACAACCTCATAACTCATCATGAAAACACTCCAAAAGGTCCTAACATACCTAGTACATCATGAATCAACTACCTACATGCATCCATGAGCTCATCTAGTTCCCATGACTCAACCTCATGCATTCTAACAGTCATACCTGGTCCAAATGAGCACCTGAAACATAGTCACCAACCTGTATCTGCACCCTGCAACTCATGTGAGTGCCCAAGCACTCCCAAAACATGCTCTCCATCATGTCAACATGCTTCTCAAGTCACCAAGAAGCTCCAACCTCCATACACCATCACCTAGGCTAGCTAGGTCACTGAATAGGCTTGCAAGAACAAGCAATCCTCATTGAAACACTTGATATCATCATGAACACATCTGAATCATCATGTCATCATCATCCTTAGCATGATCGACTCCATTCCATCATCCACTTTGTCATTAATGAGGTTTTGCATCAATGACAACACCTATACAACAACATGCCAACACATTGTTATGACCCTTGCCTATTATTTGCCACATGGCATTACAATCCTTAGTTTAGATACATGCTTTATTACCTTTATTCTTGCAAGCTAGGATTCTAGTAAGACCCCACACCATTTTTTTAGACATAGGCTTGGGAGCCCTATGCCTTGGATATGAGTGTGGACTATTGTCTTTTAAATCCACGATTATTATGCCTTTTGGCATTTTATCTTTGACATGTATGTTGGCCCTAGTATGATCTTCTACTTATATCCTAATCTATATTATTGAGAAGAGAAAAAGGATAATCATATTGACCATCTTAGCTAACATACATTTCGATGAACCCAACATGAATCTTACTCCACCATTGAGTCTTCTTCATGTTTCTTTTATCTCCTATCAGAACAATTTCTTATCATTCTACATCCCCTTAGCTCCTAAGCCTTACCACCATATTCATACCTCTCTCACAATTGGGTAATTCAATAAATTAAAAAAATTTACCCTCTGATTCACAAAATGTCAAAATCGGACATTTTTGACTACATTAGCCATCTGTTAAAAATGTGATGCAATACAAAAAAACTCAATTCAATTTGGTGCATCGACCATCCCGCTGAAAAGTACATTCCCATTTAGAAGTCCCTCGATCTAAAAGAGTGCATTGACAAACTCACTGAAAACCCGTTGCGATTCTAAATAATCTTGCCATAGATAACTACATCAACTAGTTTTTCTTATAAAGGTTGATGCGGTAGAAAATTCTGCTATCCATGATCTCCATGTCATTACACATCATCCTTAACTCTCAAGTCATTGATTTCAAACAAATTTCTGCATTAAATTGCCATACCGATAAAAATGCGGATCTCGAACTTGACATTACCTCTGATAGTTCATTATGTCACATTTTCTCTCACTTTGGGGCATCTATTGATGCTTGTTATCTTCTTTCATCACACTTTGGGGCATCTTCCGATGCTTGTTAGCTTTTTCATTTTGTAATTCACACTTTGGGGCATCTCTTGATGCCCATCCTTTCATAATTCACTCTTTGGCACATCTTCCAATGTCCATCCTATTATTAGTCCACATTTTGGGGCATCTTTCGATGCTTTTCCTTCACCTCACACTTTTGGGGCATCTTTTGATGCCTCTGATCACTTTATCCTTATACTAATAGCATCCTTTTACCATCCTCTTACCTTTGGGGCACCTTATGATGCCTATTCTCATTCCTTTTTAAGCTTGGGGCCATCTTATGAAGCTTTCCATCTCCCACCATCTCATATTTCAACCAAGAATCTTGTAACCGTTGAATCCAAACTAATACAACTCCAATAATCATCAAAGACCAACACCTAACTCTCTAAGATGTAATGAAATTACTTTAGATAGATCTGAATATCAGCAGCAATAGAACACCAAAGAACACCAAAATGTAGATAAGATAAATATATTAATGTCAGCGAATGACCACAAAAGTAGGTCAATGGGACTACAATCCAAATAATATACAAAGTGCGGCGGGGACAACTCAAGCGAGTTCCCAAAAGCAGAAGAAAGGAAAAGAGACAAAGCGAAAGGAAACCCGAAGCCAATACTCCCACAGCGGGGCGATGGAGCAAGTGGGGGACAAAGGCGGGAGAAGCAAAGAAGGGAATGGAGGAGGGGGCAAGCGAGGACCGGTGGTCTACTCGGGAATGGTAGCCACACCCTCCTAACATTTGAGGCCGATGAAAAGAAGCTCTTGATGGGTGACAATCCGAAGAGGGGGCAAAACCTCCTCCCTTGTTGAGATACGAGGCCGAAGCGATGGCTAGGGGACCCGAATGGAGCGGGGCTACCCTCTGCTACAAGTGTGCATCCGATTATCTTTGGTGGTGATTGGGGAAATTTGAAGGTCAAACCGGGACGGCCCGATCAATGCAACTTTGTATCACGGGTCATAAAGGCTTTATCGTTTAGTTCCTCCATCTGCGGGTAGAACCGGAAAGAAGGCTGTAATTCGTCTCATGGGGATGACTCTTGGAGGGGGATGAAGAATTTGGTCTCGGGCATCAGAGACTCACGGATGTAGAGGGCAAGACAACTGCTTTGGTCAATATAGGTGAAGAAAATCGGGAGACTCTGAATCCCTCTAAAGAAGCAGTGAAATCGTCCTCTGATCTCATAGTATATGGGGCAGCGAAAGATGAAATGAGTCTCGGTCTCCACCTCATGAAGGCTACAGAGCCTACAAAATTTGTCATCCCAATCAATGTGGTGATCCGTCTCACACCGAAGTCTGTGGGAGCCGACCCAAAAGCCTGACCCAGAGGTATACGGAGGGCATGCCCCCATGACGAAAGGTGTGCGAGGGTGGATGATGAGTGCATCTACGATCTCAAGAAAGTGCTCGCATAAAAGGACATCTTAGGGTGCAAAGCCCCAGAGGGTTCACCCAAGTAGTTTGAATGAAGCTCTGTTGAGAAATGATCACAATATGCAAGTAGAATAACTTAGCCACTTGAGGGACCTCCAAACCATACAATAAGACTCAAGTGCTCAATATGATGATCAACTACTACATTCTAACTCCTATATATACTATTCCTATGTTATGGCCATCACCAAGGCCAACCCACTAATGATATTATAACATATATGAAAGAGATACAACATGATAAGAAGTTATGATAGCCACAAGTCGGCCATACACATCTAATATAAGATATAGGATTAAGGGCGTAGCATGCCCTTCCCCGGAGCAACATTGTCCCCAATGTTGAGAAGCTCCAGAGATATTCTTTGTAGGAATGTTGCATCCTCCCATGTGGCATCTTCACTATCTAGATTCTTCCACTTGATTAGATACTCAGTAATGACCCTTGTCCTCAATCGTTTAGTGCGTGTTTGAAGGATGCATTCGGTTTTAAGATGATTCTTCCCTCCTCATCGAGCTCAGGCAACCTTTGTTTGGGCTGCTGATACGTCTGTCTCCGATTACCTTCTTCAAGCAAGAAACATGGAAGACTGGATGTATTTTGGTTGTCTGAGGGAGTTCCAATTTGTATGCTACAGTACCAATCTTCTGCAACACTTGATAAGGGCCATAATACTTAGGTGAAAGCTTGTTATCCTTCTTTTGTTGTTTCAAAGACATTTGCTTATATGGTTGTAAATGCACAAAAACCCAATCACCGACTTCAAAATGTCTTTCACTATGATGTTGATCAGCTGCTACTTCATGTGGTTTTGTGCCATGGCCAAGTTCTCCTTGAGACTAGAAAGTACCTCTTGTTGGTGGTGAATGTGCTCTTCAACTGCTCTAACCTTTGGCTGGCCTCTCAAGGATGAGGTGATGGACGGTGGATGGTACCCATATAATGCCAAAAAAGGAGACATTTTAGATGAAGTATGGAAGTGTTATACCACCATTCTGCAAGTGGTAGCCATTGGACCCATCTCACTTGCTTATCTGAGGTAAAGCAACGAAGATATCCTTCCAAGCACTTGTTTACCACCTCAGTTTGCCCATCAGTGGGGATGATAAGAAGAGCTACAAGCTAGCTGAGTACCCAAACATGAAAACAAATTAGTCCAAAAATTACTAGTAAATATAGGGTCTCGATCACTTACTATAATCTTTGGTGTCCCATGTAACTTCTGAACCTGAATTGTATCCATGAAGGATGTTGTTATTGTACTTGCGACAAATGGGTGTGACAAGGCACAAAAATGGGCATATTTGGTGAGTCTATCCACCACAACCATGATTACATTTTTTCCTTCTGATTTAGGCAATCCTGTGATGAAGTCCATGGAAACCTCTTCCCACCTCTGGCTAGGAATAGATAGAGGGTGTAAAAGACTTGGGGACTTAATTGTTTCACCCTTATTTTTTTGACAAACCATGCATTTTGCCACAATTTTTGGACATCCCCTTTTAGCCCTTCCCAGAAGAAATCTTACTTAATTCGATGATAAGTCTTCAAGAAACCAGAATGCCCCCTACTGGAGAAGCATGGAGCTCAGATAAAACCCTATTTTTTAGGGTTGAGTTCTTATATAGGTATAATCTATCCTTGTACCATAAAGCATCCCCTTTCCATACAATTTTTTTGACATGCTTGGATCGTGTTGGAGATTCTGAATGAGATTTTGTGTACTTGGGTCATCTTGCCATTTAGACCTTGCCTCCTCGACCCAATCTTCTGTAATATAGATATGGCACACAACAATGCCTCAATTGACTCATCCTTCCGAGATAGAGCATCAACAACTACATTATCCTTCCCTTTCTTATAGATTATCTCAAAATCATACCCCAACATTTTTGAGACCCATTTTTGTTGTTCTTTAGATGATAAACATTGCTCTAAGAAGTATTTCAAACTATCATGATTTGTCTTTACTTTGAAGTGTCTGCCCATTAGATATGGTCTCCATTGCTTTATTGCATGAAGTATGGCTAGCATTTCCTTCTCATAAATTGGTTTTGACATATTCTTACCTTTGAATTGATGACTCTCAAAGGCAATGGGATGACCCTCTTGCATGAGTACTGCCCCCATACCATACCTTGAAGCATCACATTCAACAATGAATGTTTTGGAAAAATCTGGAGTAATTTAGGCGGAGTGGTGCACATGGCCGCCTTTAGCTTCTCAAATGTTTTGGTAGCTTCCTCATTCCAATGGAAAGAGTCCTTAATAAAGTTGTTAGTGGTGCTCTTTATCTACCATAATTCCTTACAAATCTATGATAATAACATGTAAGCCCCAAAAATCCTCGAAGATTCTTTAGGGTTTTGGAACCTTCCACTCAAACATGGCCTTTATCTTGTTAAGATCCTTTATCTTGTTAAGATCCACTTTAACACCTTCATAAGAGACGATGTGACCCAAATATTCAACCTCCTTGACTC
The DNA here is from genome assembly GCA_018340775.1 of Taxus wallichiana var. yunnanensis. NCBI lineage: Eukaryota > Viridiplantae > Streptophyta > Pinopsida > Cupressales > Taxaceae > Taxus > Taxus wallichiana. Next base: position 1,059,999,974 of record CM031240.1, read on the forward strand.
CAAAAGAACACTTAGAGGGCTTTGCATAAAGCTAATGTTGTTCAAGAGTCTCCAACACCTTATTTACATGATGCAAGTGTTCTTCCCATGTTTTGTTGTATATTAGTATATCATCAAAGAACACTAAAACAAACTTCCGCAGGAATGGCTTAAAGATAGAATTCATCAAACTTTGAAATGTAGAGGGTGCATTTGTGAGTCAAAAGGCATTACTAAGAATTCATAATGGCCTTCATGTGTCCGGAAGGCTGTTTTATGAACATCCTCATCCCTAATTCTGATATGATGATATCCGGAACGAAGATCAAGTTTTGTAAAGTAAACAACACCATGCAACTCATATAGTAAATCATCAATTATAGGAATATGAAACTTATCTTTGACTGTGTATTTATTGAGTTCCCTATAATCAGGACACATGCCAATTGTCATCTTTTTTACGCACCAACAAACTATTGGAGAAGAATAAGCACTCTGACTATGACAGATAATTCCTGCTTCTAACATCTCTTGTACTATCTTCTCAATCTCACTCTTTTGCACATATGGGTACCTATAAGGTTTGATGTTGGGCGGTTGGCTCCCAGTACTAGTTGGATGGCATGATCATGGTCTCTTTTTGGAGGCAAATCCATTGAGTGCTCATCTATAATTGCTTGCATATTTGATGGTATAATTGCATTTGACCGATGTGCTTCCAATGAAAATAGTTGTGCCACGAACCCCTCTGCACCTTTTTAAAGCATTTTTGCATCTGGTGAGAGCTCACCAATTGTGGGGACTTTGCTCTTAATCCTCTTAGTTCAAAAGTCCTCCCTTCTGATTGAAAACGCATGAACAACTCTTGGAAGTTCATCTCAATGGTTCCCAAGGTGGTAAGCCATTGAACTCCTAACACAATGTTTGCTCCTCCCATTCTTGGAAGTTCATCTCAATGGTTCCCAAGGTGGTAAGCCATTGAACTCCTAACACAATGTTTGCTCCTCCCATGGCAATGACATACATAGGGCTATTTAGCAAGTAATCTCCCATGGTGAGTTTAATGTTATGGCATTTTCTGAACAACTAACAATACCCCCATCAAGCAATCATTACTTGACATTCAAGAGTTGGATAAACAAAATAGTTAAAACGCACCACCAATTTATGATTGATGAAGTTGTGAGTACTTCTTGAGTCAATTAACATTGTTACCCTTTTTTTAAGAATCCAACCACTTTGAGGGTTGGGAGGTGCTAATACATGAAATTACATGACATGAGATCATTGGTTGGGGATCTCCTAACTCCTTTGGCTCGACAATGACCTCTACCTCTTCATCTTCTTCCTTCTCTTCTTCTTCATTGGGCCCCTCAATGTAGAACAACTTTTCAACACATTTATGCTCCGATCCATATTTGCTACCACAATTAAAACATAACCCTTTTACTCTCTTTTCTCCAATTTGTTGAGGTGTTAGTCCAATTGCCGAGGAATGATGGTGTCGGGTCTTTATGGTATCTAATGTTAATGAAATTCTGCCTCTTGTTGGAAAGAAAATTTTCCTTTGCCTTACCTGCCATGATAATAGAATCGAAACCTTAAGTGGATTAAACATACACACCTCATGCTCAATGTGGTCCTTAAGAACCCCAAGAAATAGGTCATTTAGATTCCCTTAGGAATATTCTCCACATGCGAGATAGGTTTTGGAACCGATGAACATAGTCCTTAAGCTGATCTGTTTGCCGTAACTTTGCTAATTGGCTGAAGTAATTCTATGACACACTAGAACTATAGTGCAATTGTAGCTCTTGATAAAAACGTCCATGTGACACTGAGACCATTCTTCTGCCTTTGAGAACATAACCATCGATACCAGACAAATTGGTCGAGTTCGAGATACAAGGATGCCATGGTCACCTTTTGTCAGATGGGATTTGATGTAGATCAAAGAAATTCTCCATTTAGTTAATCTAATTAAGTGGATCCTTTCCATCAAACTTATGCATTTCCACTTTCGAAACATGTTCCGGGCTGCAGAGTATTTGGATTTGGATTTGGCTGGCTATAAGATCCACCCTGGCTAGTTTGTCCATTATTGTGACTTGAAGATCCACCTTGGTTGATCTAAGTATGATTGAGTTGTGGCTGATTTGGAAGATGATGATGAACCTTTAGATTTGTATTGAGTTGTTGCATGATACCATCAATTGCTGATTGATCTTTTTACATCTCCCTTATTGGCCATCTTAGATTGTAGGATTCGCAGATCATACTCAAGTTGGCTTACCCTATGATCCACCGAGGTAAACCTTGGCATTGAGGATACCGTAGTTACCCCTTCGACTCCAACTCCTCAACTATTACCTCATCCTTGTTTGGAGTTTTACCCGGAGTGACAGGATTCTTTTTGCTTCTTGTGGAAGGCCCCGCCATGATGCCCCAGAATAGTAGGATTTAGGGATCAAGGCCGAAATTTAGGGTTTGGGGTTTTGAGAGGAAGTAGGCAAATTATGGAAAAACTCAAAGAACATACTCAAACTAATTTTTTATCCTCTTTTTAAAAATGTAAAGAACTTGGAAAAATTCCACAATTTGTAGCCTATAGAGCGAATTTATGAAAAACCCTAAAACTGATATAAATTTTGCAAAACAAGTAAAAAAACTTGAAATTTGGAGAGGATCTTACTTGACTGATTTCGCAACACCATAAAAAAATTATAGAAAAATTCGCTACCGTTTTGAGATATAATTGAACCTTCACAATTAGGGTTTTGACGTAGTTTTGGCCGAGATCAAGCTCTACTGTGAACAAGGATAAATTGAAAAGCTATGGAAATGAGGTTAGAAAACCTCAAAGCTTAACTAACTCATCTATGGACCATAAGATAAGAGATAAACAAGGGAAACTAACATGCAAACATTATAACTTTGACAAAAACATCAAAAACTAACATGTATATTACTCTCTACTCTTTGAAAGCTATAAAACATGAACCTATTAAGATCCTAGCAATCATATTTGTGTGTTGTTTGCTCCCAAAAATAGTGAAGAGATCTCTCCAAGTTGGCTACATGGCCAAGCTTTAGATCTTCCCTTACTAACTATATTTGGAGTGGATGGATGCAAGATGGAGGAGCTCTTAACAATGGAGTATGGCCAAGATCCAAATGTTCTATAGCTTAAAGCTATCACAAATGATTTCTAATGCAAGATCTCCAAATATGAGAGAGAAGGACCATTTGAAAGGAAAGCCTTAGGCTTGTATTTATAGTTTTTGGTTTGGAAGAGTTTGGAATTTGGGTGGATGTGGGACTAAAGGCAAGCCAAAAAGCACTTTATGATTAGGAGTTGATAAACATGATTTAGGCTAGTTAAGCTAGGTTTAGGCTAGTTAAACTTGATTAGCAAGTGATTAGAGACTCATTGAGAGTTGGGAGGAGTCTGATTAACCATTTATGACTGATAGATAGCCTAAGAAGCCTGCAGAAGTGGTTCAGAGAGAACTAGGGAGGTTATGAATGGTCAAAAGGAGGAATTTTTAGCTAATAAGAGAGATATTAGCCCAATTAGTTGATTATAGGAGGAATACGACCGAAAGAGTGTCATGAATGGGCATCCAAGAATGGAGTGGAGAAGGGTTGATTAACGAAGTGTCGTTAATTTAATGAATTGGAGGAAATGCTAAGTGTAAGCATATTTTAGGTGTCTACTGAGATACCACTTGTAATAAAATTACTTTAGATAGATCGAATATCAACAAAAATAGAACATCAAAGAACACCAAAATGTAGAGAAAGCGACCCATGATATGCAATTAGAATAACTTAGCCACTTCGAGGGGGCAACCTCCAAACCATACAATAAGACTCAAGTGCTCAATATGATGATCAACTACTACATTCTAACTCTTATATATATTATTCCTATGTTATGGCCATCACCAAGGCCGACCCACTAATGATATTATAACATATATAAAAGAGATACAACATGATAAGAAGTTATGATAGCCACAGTCGGCCATACACATCTAATGTAAGATATAGGATTAAGGATGTAGCATAAGAGCACACCCACTAAAGGCATGTTCTCCTTGTGCATTTAGATATGTATGCCATCTCACATGTCACAACTACTTGCACTCTCCTCTTAGTCCATCTTATCATCTCCTTGCTTCTCTCCGTGCTTCTTTAACATCACACTCTATGCTTACAAATTGCACGAATATCTCACTTCACTTTACTATCTGTTGGTCGTCAAATAGGACTTTACGAAGAGCAGATGCGAGGGGACAAGAAGTCCCTCCTCTTTAATGGGAGAGGTTCCCTTATTGAAACGAACCTATTTACACATATACAAAACATGATTTTCTTGTTGAACTTGGATATTACGAAAGTGTTTTCTATAAGGATCATCAATTACAAAATGGCGAGGAATGAGAATACGAGAACGAGCGTGAAAGGCACCATTTAGAATTATAGATGTCGAGAATAATTCCTTATGCATGCGAAGGTATAGTGAATTGAAACAAGATCATTTGTATGATACTTAGTAAGATGAAATTTGAAAGACACAAAGTTCTATAAATAACATCTGCGAGAATACAAAGCTTCTTATCATAACACGAGACAAATGATCTTAACAAGATTAAATGAAAAGCTTAGGGATAAAAGAGATCGGATAGATGAAGAATGAAAAGCCCATACGTATTGATTTCTTTATGATTTATTTACACTTTCGAGAAAATAAGCCAAGTTCTTCCTCTGAAAATGGCGAGAGAGGCCATTATATAGTTTACTGAATCAGTTACTCTCGGTAACTACTTCTTTTAACTAAAGATTAGTTAAGGATTGCCAATCATGATACCTCGACTTATTACAATAAATCCGAGAGAAAGAATTGGAAGAGAAGAGAAGAATAAGGAGAAGAAGGAGGTGCTTATGGTGGGAGGGACCACCGACTTCAAAATCCATTTGTCTGAATCTCTTGATGCCTCGGCTATGTCTCTGCCACGTGGGGTAGCGACGTGTTGGTACAGGCCGGGTCCAAAATCCGAGGCACTTCTCCATTTCCTTATCAAACTCGACATGAGTATGATAGTCTTTATTTGCTTCTTGATGGCAGATTGAAGAGAGCGAGATCTCCTTCATTTTCTCTTTGGAAATGGAGCTTTCCTTGAAACAGTTGCCTTTGACAAAAGCTCTGGAATTGAGCTTTGATTTCTTGTAGGAGAGAGGCACACCGGAAGTCTCATCCTGAAGATGACAATGTATATCTTTGAAAGTAGATACAACTAGTGTTTTGAAAGCCTCACCCATACGCTTACATTTATTCTTGATTCTCCAGAGGCCTCCTCCAGGACCTTGATCTTCCATTCCACACTGTAAACCCAGGATTTTGACAGATTATCCTTTGCATCATCAAAAACCTTACTCGCCTTGATAGAATGTTTTCATTTGTTTGTCCCATGAGGCGGAGGTCCACTATCTGTTGCTCCCAAAGTTTAAGCTCTTTATCTATGATCCCAATAGTGGAAGAGAGCTTCTATTGCAAGTTGTTCACTTTTCCGTGGAGTTTGAAAGCTTCATCGATGAAGTTGATCTGTAACAAGCATATCTTCCACCATGGCCTCCATAGCTCTGCCATAGACGGAATACTTGTGCATATCTTTGATACTCTGTGCCTCATCTTGGCTTAAAACCCAGGTGGTGGAAGAGTAGTCGATGGGGTAGGGTCCAAAACTTTGTCCTTGGACAAAAGAGATTTGATAAAGCCTATGAGAATCGGGCTTGTTCTTCCAAGCTGTTACATGGTTTGCTGCCCTTTCTCTACCCTCCCAATGACTTTTGTGACTGTCTCCTGGAGGTTATGGATCTCTCCTTCAGGGGTAGACTCTCCCATGGGAATTCTTGAGAGTTCTAGGTCAGATGCCTGCAAATCTTGCTCTGGTTTGTCTACAGTAGGCTTGGCTATTTCTAGGAATTGCTGGCCCTGAGCATCAGAGACTATCACGGAGGTAATTTTGGCCTTTTTGGCATGAGAAGGAGGAGTAGTGCCTACAGGGGCTGCCACTGACATCAAAATTTGGTCCCGAGGTGCAAGAGGAAGACTTTCTCTTCCTATCATCGGCGACGAGAGGCTGCACCCATGCAAAGAGGAGGAAGAAGCGGGAGGGGCGAGAGGACCGAGGACAGAGAGAACTCATGGCGCTCAAGGTTTGCACAGCTGTTGTCTCGAGTTGAGACATGAGTGGGGCGCTTGAGACAACTGGTGCAGAGGAATCAATAGTACTTGGAAGCTCAGCGCTTTGTACCTCTTTGTCCTTATCTGTTGGAGCTTCAGGGGCGCTTGTAGGAGCTGGCACTTCACTTTCTTCACTTTCACTGAGAACAATGATGTTCTCTGGTCCCAAAGGCAATTCTGCCTGCTTTCTCTGGGGATCTTCTTCCACAGGCTCCTTCTTAACCTCTTTGAGTTTCTTGATATACAGGTGGATGAAGGAGTAGAAGCTGCGAGTCCTTGGGTTGTGAGGCGGGAGGGGTTTGCACAGTGTGTCGATCTTGGAGTCGATGCTTCCCTCCTTGGTGTTGAAACATCCTTGGAGGAGGATTCCCCTGAGTGCCTCCTAAGCTCTCGAACTTTCTTATCAAACCGAGATCTTAGTCTGACTAAGGCCGGAGCCGAGATCTCGGCCAAATCATCTTTCTCTTTCTTGAACCAATCCAAGTCCTCGAGGAGTGTGCTTGACCACATTATCATACTCATATGAGTACGAGATCGAGTTGTCATCCTTGAGTTCTTCGGGAACTTGAGTACAAGCCGAGTTCTTGGATTAATTGCAGAGAGAACTGCCATAATGCCTCCTTCGACCTCAAAATCATCGGCGCTGATCATTGATAGTCTTACGTATACGCCCCTATGATGATAGGTTATCTTGATGTTACGCTCGATGAACTTCTTCAAGTCGAAGCAAGTTACGGGCTTGAAGAAATGGACGGTAATGGGAGCCGGGGCTCTTTCAATATTGCGTGCGTCAGGGCTGTTTTGCGGTGTAGTTTCCCAAAGAGATGGGGAAGTGCAAACCCGGTAATCTTCTTGTCCTTGCGGGTTCTATGCAATTTGTCCAATTACTGCATACTTCTAGAGCCATCTTGTCACTTTGTAGAACATAGGAAGCCTAAGAGGAGTGCTCTCGTAGCCTTGTGAGCTGATATAGGAGAATTTTTGAATTGGATAAAATAGGCATCGTAGTGCGATATCGAGGCTCATGGCCGTCGGAAAATCTTTTAGCGAGTGTCACCCTCGAGAAGTCGACCATGTACATGGTGAAAGCATCATTCACCCTTCGAAAATTGCGATTCTTTGGTCTCTAGGGTGAAGCTGGGCGATAGAGCATACAGGATCATCCTTGTAGGCATCGATGTAAGAAAAACCAAACCATTGCCTTAATGCCGCGGAGTATACATCAGTGCGAAGTCATATAGAATTTCTTCGTTTCTTTGTACATTGGGGCGACTTCTCTCTGCTAGGTTCATGCTTGATGATTTCTACCCGAGTTGATATTTTGAGTTCCCTCGCACACCATGTTGATGAGTGGGCACATCCAAAAATGGAACTCGTTAGTGGAGGGTAAGCCCATAACCGAGCAAGAAGATTATGAAATCGACAATTCTTCATTGAAATCTGCAGGAAAAGGGTCTTGGATAGACGAGATGCTCCTTCTTAGGGTTTTAAGCCGAGGACTTAGCCACCCGTGCCTTATAGTTGTCCTTTGTCTTGATTGAGCGGGGCTGTGCTTGATTCGAGAAACAACTATGGCATTATCCATTTACGGAATCCTTAGTGCAGTGCCAATGGCGGAAGCGTCAAGTTTGGCGATGAGCTCCCCGTGTATGTTTGTCAATTCGCTCGAATCAGGGTTGAAATGAGCCCCGCATGAGAGCACTGTATCTGCGCATTGCACCGAGATTGGGAAACCTCCAGCGAAAGCCAGACCACTGTCATGAATCATTTGTGCCATTGGTGTAGGGTTCGCGTCTGTCATCCTTGACCAAAACTCGCCAAAGTCAAGGTGGCGAACTTCTTCATCCCGATATCGAGGCAGCGGACTCTAGTGGTGAGATTTGTTCTTGCTTCAAATTTGATCTTCATGTTGATAGGGTTCGTGTCTGTCATCCTCGACCAAAAATCGCCAAAGTCAAGGTGGCGAACTTCACTTTGTCCCGATATCGAGGCAAGCAGGACTCTAGTGGTGAGATTTGTTCTTGCCCCTGAAATTTGATCTTCATGTTGATAGTAATTCGGAGGCGGAGCTGCAAGCTAGACTCGGGAAGGAATTGCAGAGGAAAATGGATACGCGCGCAGGAATTTAGATTGCAAGGGTTCGAGCAATAGATAGCATGAAAGCAGTGTGCAAAACGCATAGGGGGTTCGCTTGTTATATAGCCGTTTAGGAGAGAGAAAGGTAATAAATGCGCATTAAATATATACTTACCAATTTGAAAAGCAAGATATTCGGGTAGAGCGGGAAAAATTAGCACGAATGGCACTTTGGTTCATTTGGGACATGAGGGACTTGAAAGCGCGAAGTACGTGGTTGGCCGATTCGGGAGAAGCGGGGAAAAGACGCACAAATGCATTTGGGACATGCGGGACGCGAGTACGCGGAATACGCGAATCGGCCGAATCGGACGAGAATGGAACAACTGGTCCGGGCGAACTTGGGACATTTGGGACAAAAAGTTCCGACGGGCCCGAAAAGGACAAACTTCGGGTAAACCGGCCGATCGGGGAACAGAGGGCCCAATTGAACTTGGGACACGCGGGACAAAAATGTCCGATAGGCCCGAAAAACACACAAAATGACCCAAAAACGCAGATTTTCTCAATTTCTTGACTTTTCACATTACCAGTCTGTGAGAGAAGACACTTAAACTCAAAATTTTAAATTTCCAACTTCTAAAAGCGGGAATTTTGAGTGGACAACACTATCTGAATATCAAACTGCTTGAATTTCTCATTTTCCTTGATTGCCTAGACATCATACTTAACTACGTGAATATCTTACTTGATTTTACTTTGTAAACTATTTTTATAACCTACCTTTGATATCTTATCCCTGTGGGTACATCTAGCAATTGTACTCTTCTTTGAGCACTTTGTTAATTTTAGATTTACAATCTGTTTTTACAACCTGCCTTCTACAACCTCTTCCCTCGGGTTTTATCACACTACCTTTCTAACATCTTGCCAATCATCTTCATTATGATCTTCCTTTACCATCTCTCTTGTAAATAACTTTTACTTCCATTTTCTATACATAACTAGATATATAGCATAATTTTACATTTCCATGTTTTGATTATGATTTTATGTACCAACCTGATATTAACATCGTATGTTTCTTTTTATAGCCTTCATGACATGATTTCCAACTCTTCATAGTTTTGACATCTTATTACTTGCCTCTTGGTTTTATACACTTCATAAATTTGCCTTATGACTACCTACCTTATAGTTTCCTACGATTCATAGCTTTGACATCTTACTACCTACCTCTAGTTTTTATGCGCTTTATAGTTTTGCTTTAATACTACCTACCGATTAGTTTTATATGCTTCATAGCTTTGCCTTACTACTTCCTACCTCATAGTTTCCTCGCTTCATAGCTTTGACATCTTACTATTTATCTCTTGGTTTTATATGCTTCATAGGTTTGCCTTATCACTAGATCTACATCTTGGTTTTGTACACTTCATAGCTTTGCCTTATTACTACCTATCTCATAGTTTCCTACGCTTCATATGTTTGACATACTACCTTTATACGCTTTATAGATTTGACATACTATCTTTATATGCTTCGTTGTTGTGACATCTTACTACTTACCTCTTGGTTTTCTATGCTTCATGGCTTTGACATACTATTCTATGGGCTTCATAGCCTTGCCTTCTTTACGCCTCTTGGTATTTTGATGTTTCCTAACATTTATAGCCTACACTACACTGTTGATTATCATCTCCGTTAGTATGCCTCTTGGGTCTCGGTGTGTGAGTTGTATTGTAAGACCTTGGGGAATCAACCGAGCCTTCCTCACAAACACCCATCTCCTATGATTACCTACTTGTTACCTTAGGCTCCCAACCATAGCTAGGCATATTTTTAGAAAGGGATAACAATGGTTGAGAGTGTCATTTTGTCTCCTAGAGTTAGTTGTGCTTCTTGTAGCTTAAATTTTGCAGTCTTTATACTTCTCTTTCATCCACATTTTACCGTCTTTTGTGACAAAAGTTTCAAAATTTGTCAAGTCATTGTATCACTCCTTTATACACCATGATTGGGGTAACTCATTCATAGGTCGTTATCTACCTTTATTACACACTCCCTATTGGGCACACCAAGGTTAGTTTCAAGATAGCATTCTTTTCTAAAGTGCAAGTCTAGGAGTATCTAAGCATCACGGTTACGGGTTCTCCTTTATAGGCGCTAGGTATAAGCTTTCTAGTCTTAGTTATCTTTCATACCCATTTGATCAACCTTTTGAATCCACATGGAGGAGAAACAAAAAAGTTAGAATTCATATTATAAGAAGAAAAACAAGTTAAAGACAATTATTACAATCAAAAGTCAATGTGATAAAAGAAGACACAATATCATTTGGCACGCCCTATCATAGCTAAAAATTCAAACTCCATAGTTGGTCTCGTCATAGAGCTTGAGATCCTTTGGGGTGTGGTAGGTTTTCTTGATTGTGATAGGAGAATACATATATATCATTAGTGCCCTTGCTTTTTCACACCAATTCCTAATCTTTGTAAGAGGCCTATGGATCTTTAAGTGGGTTCCGAGGAAGCAGGGGAATACGTCGTGGGAAGGTAGGAACCTTTACTTTTCATGCATCTCATAGACTGACATGTGATATATTTATACTTCACTTGTTTGTCCAATACAAAACCTACATATTTGGGTTTCTTCACTCCTTGATGTTGAAAACTCTTACTTTGGCCAATCTATCGGTGTCTTGATTCTGGTAAAGAACTCATTTTTGCCTTGGTGGTGTCCATTTTTCCTCCCTTTTCACTATCTCCCCTTGTCGGACAAATTCGATTCTAACTCTTTCTCATCTTCTTTGCATTTTTTTTCATTTCTTTTTAGACATGTTATTAGTGTGACAAGCATTAGGGTTTAAGGACATTCCCTTATACCATCCCTACTTGAGTATCTTCTGCATCTTTGGGCTTTCACAGCGTTCTCTCTTGACCATTACTACCTTCTTTCTTGAATGTCTCTTAGTTATGTTGGGGATTCTGAGTGTCACGTTCTGGTGATTCCTTATTGACAAACCTACTAGATCAGTTGATTTTTTCCCAACGAGCAATTTTAGACATTTTATTAGGTTCCTCCGGACCTAATTTAGTCTTCCACGGCAAGGCTACTACACTTGACCTAGTCCGTTTACCATATTATCTATCTCTTACTTATAGGGCTACTAGATCAATTGATTGATTTCCCAACCAGCACCTTTTGACATTTTTGAGCTTCCTCCAAATCCAATTTAATCATCCCTTTTTAACTATTTGGACCTGACCTAGACCTTTATACCTTATTACCTCCAAACCTGATAGATTGGTTGATTAATTTCCCTACTAGCACCTTATGACACACTTCTAGGTTTCTTGCAGCTAATTTAGTCAATCCATTTATAAGGCTATCCGATTCTGACCTAGAAATTTGTATCTTGAAGTTCAGTGTTCATTGTTATTTCTTAAATTCATTTGTTATGTGAATGATTGTGTTCATATGATCAATTTATTAAATTTGATTTCTATCTTTAAATTTCTGTATTTAATTTTTGTTTTCTATATGTTTTTAATTGCAACTTGCCATACTGGTATTCATGCACCCGGATTTTAAATGTTCCACACCTATTACATGCACCTAAACTGGAAAAACACCCCCACCCACAAATCCTGGTAATTTAACAAGAAAGCAATGAATTTGCATTTAAGGGCAGATTTTGCAAATGTTTACTTCTATCTCCAGATTCCAGTTGTAGACAAATAGCAGGACATGTGTCTTCAGTTCATTATGTTGGAATGCTTGCAAGATTTTTAACTTTGGTGGCAAGAGGGGTCGTCTCTCGGTAGCAGATCTAGACTTAGATTGGCTTGACTGGGGATTCTGCTGCACATTGGATTCATACGACGAGCAAATGGCTTACTTAATGGTGTAGAGCAAGGAGAAAGCATGTTCGGAACTATTTCCCAACACCATCTTTTCCTAAATGACATTTTATACTATTTTTTATTTTTTGATTGAATTTTAATGTTGGATTTCTTCTTTCTTCTATCTTTTTTTTTTTTCATTTTTATACTACTCTTAACTATTTGTTGCGTCTTTCATTTTGTCTATTATTTCCTTGTGCGGTTTTCATGTTTCTGGAATTATGGGTAGAAATTGTAAATCAGCTGCTGATTTCATGTAAATGACATTTACCTTTTCTTAATTGTTAAATTTCTAGGTCATATCTGGCCTGTCATATAGTGATAACTAAGTGGTGCATCTGGAAACAATGCATACATATGTCGGAAAACTTTATCCTTTCTATTGGTAATAACTTTCAGCATTTTTTGGCAGTGTAAATGTTCAATTACGTTTTACTTGTTAGTTGTTCATTAGCATTATTGACCCTTGTCGTAGTTAATTCTGAACATGAGTTTGCCTAAGATGAGCATTCCAAATTCTTCTGCTTTGATAAATATACTAAGGCTACATTTATCTAGTACCAGGGGTGTGTGTGGAGTGTTGGCATGCTATGACGGACTTATGTTCTAGACTGATCTTTCCATTTCATTTTGTGGTGGATATATATTTATCGAGTGCAGGAGATTCTAGAACAAGTGATAGAGATTGATCTGGTTATCAATCTCAAGCTCAGAGAAGATGTCTTGCTTCAGAAATGTTTGGGAAGAAGAATTTGCAGTCAGTGTGGGGGCAATTTTAATGTGGCTTCAATAAATGTTGAAGAGCAAGAAGGTAGATCAGCCATAAACATGGATCCTCTTCTACCACCCCCAAGTTGTGTATCCAAGCTGATAACTAGGGCGGACGATACAGAAGAAGTTGTGAAAGAAAGGCTTCGTATATATCATGATAAGGTATCGTGGGATTCATTTTCAGTAAGCATTTTCTGGTTTTTATGGTTGATATTTTACTCCAGTTGGGTCACCCTCTGAAGAAATTGTCTTGTAAGCTTTCTTGGTTTCCTCCCACTCTTATTCGTCTCTGAGAATGTCGTCTTTTCTTCTTGTAGAGCCGGCCTGTTGAAGAGTTTTATCGAAGCAGAGGAAAGCTTCTTGAATTTGATTTGCCGGGGGCATCCCTGCATCATGGCCAAAGCTATTGGCTGCCTTGAATATAGAAGAGGATGAATATAAAGAGAGAATGGTTGCTTGAAATTCATTATTCATTACAAGTTATGCCTGGAATTGTTTTGACAGGCACATACCACCTCCTTAAGTGAAGTGGTGATTGATTTAATGCAGAATGCTTGTTTTCTGCACATTTACTACGTTGAGTATTGGGAATTTGTTAAATAAAGCTCTAGTCAGAGCTTGAATTTTGAAAGGTGGTCCATAAACTTTGGGAGAGAGATTCTACGATTCCATAGAAGATGTAAATTCCACCAATGAAATATTTGTAGCCGTATTCTAGGAGCAAATTACAATTTTGACAATCAAGGACTGTGCAAAGCAGCTAGTCTCTAAATTTTTAGAATTGGTTGTAGGAGCAAACATATTGCTCCGCTTCATCCCTATTTAACATAGTGTTTACATTGTAGATTTATTGTTTTAGTAAATGTGGCTCTAGTGATTGCAAGGATCTTATATTATATGCTTGTTATCCATTGCACTTTGCTTTCTTGACAAGGGACTTGATTAGAACTAAGATACAATTTCCATTTACCCCAATGGTTAAGATGTATTACCAGAGAAATCTGGAGCAATGGGCAGAGCAACTCATGTACTGATTCTATGATTTTTTAGATATGTTTGTTTTCAAAATCCTCTCTACTTACATTGCAAAGGACGAAAATGATTCTCTTATAGTAGTTTGGTTTTCTTGCCCTCTAATAATAAGGAATTTGCTATCCTTTGCTATTGTTTCCTTTGGGGCACTCCTATAACCTTTAAGCATATAGGCCTTCATGGTATTGCAATTCACTTTTGTGCAAATGCTTGTCTCCAGGAGATCTCAGATTAATGCTACAAAATTAATTTAAATTTGTTGCTTGTTATAAACAGTCGTGTCTCAACTGTTTTAGATTCACTATTGTGACACTTAATACTTGCTTCCCGCATGTATCTGTCATCAGCTTATATTTTCTAATTTCAATATGTGGTGAAGATGATTTTGTAGGTCAAATCAACATCAGCATGTACAGGGAATAGCATTGTAGACTCTCTTTGATGTACATAAATTTTATTTCTTCGCATTTTGAAGTGGTGGGATTGTCATTGATCTTTTAATTTTCTAATATACCTGGCAGATGAGGGAGTTATGAGGGGAAATCCATAATTTTTGAGTGGGGTTTTAAATTTTCAATTTATTTCTTAAGCATTTTGACTAGGAGCGATCTATGTAAATTCAAACGTGTAACTCTCTCCAAGAGAGGGCCTCGGTTCTTGAAGAAGTCTATGCTGTCCAAAATACAAATCTCTTATTTCCTTTATAAAGTGCTTAGTCTCGAGCATAAATTTATGCTGTTCATGGAGATATACACTTGATGAGGTGGCAATGCTTTAGGGTTATTTGCTGGTTCTTAATTGAGTATTTTTGTGTTCTGACTTCTATCTACATTCAAAGTTGAAGATTATATTAACAAGAGCTATGCACACGGAGCTGTGGGGAAAAGGTACCTTGCATCTCAAGCTGTGGTGGAGGAGAGTAACATTTAGAGGGACACCAATAAACTATCAAAGCCAAAATCTAACCATGTCTGGATGATAGTGAAAAACAGATGAATAATTTAGCCTGCATCGAAGTATGCTTGAAGCTAAAAAGAAACTACTTTTTAAGTTTCTAGCTTTATAAACCTGTGTTAAAATGGCAAACTATTATCTACACACAAAATAGGCGTGTCATACGGTAAAGTTTCTGCAATCTGAAATTATTTACTAAATAAATAATTCCGGTGGGTTTTTTTTTAAGTTTAGGCTAAATATGTCCAAGGGTTGCAGCAAGGTAATGCACGGTACTTTTAAGACTGTTACTTAGGCTTGTATGCTTCCAGTGTATGTGGTTTGTTCGAGCATAACACATGTTAATAGATCTTAAGGATGGTCCTAGGTTACACTGAAACTCGATAAGACTAAATAACAGCTTCCCTAATCCACAAGTAATTTGTAGCTCAAGTACTACAAGTCCAAGCGGAAAGTGGGATAGGGAAAACGCTTTGCCCACTCAGCTATGGACAACAGCTAATATAATCTTTTCTCATAAAATTTATGTTCTTTGCGATTGGATTTTGAAGAAGAAAAACCCCAGTTGTGTTGGTGCTAAAAAGGGCTATATTAAAAATATTCTATAAAGAGAGGAGTGAACAAGGAAGTTCATCAGTAACCCCGAACTTGGGTCATATGGGTCCTGGTTTACGGGAGTTTGTGATACCTGTAAAATGCTGCTAGTAAGTAAGCTTTTCCCAAATCAACATTTCACCGTACTTAATGCTATTCTTCCCAACTAATGACCTTTCTTGTTTGCCACAAAAATAACACTTATTTTACTTGGCTGTGTTAACTCTTTTGCAAAATTTTTCCACCGCACATGAATTTCATGGCACATAATTTTCAACATTTTCATCTCTTCTATCACGGAAATGACAACATCTAATCCTTTCATTGCTTTAAGTTTTTGGTTCACCCTCCTCCATACTTGTCTACACTACAAGCACAACTCTTGCTCAACCTTCCCTTCTTTCAAAGCCTTCACTAGGAATTTGTCAAACAAATCCTCTCATCTTGCACTCTTTGTACTCATATGTGCACCAAACTTGTAAGATTCTTCAATTATCTCCATACGATTTTATTTATCAACCTCTTTTGATGCGGGGAATTTTGGATCTTCAGCAATCTTGCATCAACCAAACAAATCAATTTTCAGTAGGCAAAAGGAGTTTTTGTGTATTTTTGAACTTGTTTTATTTTGTTGCATTGAAACAAAGGTTTGTGGTATCTTCTAGACTATGTATCAAGTTGTGGAAGGTGGCAAAAATGTTATTTCATTGTGCAATACAAACAACGCAGTTTTCCAACTTGTAGGTCCGGTGAAGAGGTTTGAAATGCATTACGACACCTCTACATTATGTAATGTCTCTCTGTCTAGGGTTGAAAGCGAAAACAGGAATTAACACAAACCCCAATTTGATTTAAATATAATTTTTATAACAGTTTGAAAAATACAAGATTTCGCCCAAATATCACCCTACAATTCATCCACAATACTTAGACCTTTTATGAACACCTTAGAACAATTTTTACCATGAAAATCAAGCAAACTCAACTGAAAAATTAATTATTAATTATTAACAATAGAAGTACAACGAAGAGAAATAATCAAAATGAGGGTTGCCAAACCCCAACAATGCCCAAATATTGATCGTAAATTATATCAAATTTGAATATCAATGAATAAATGTTTGTCTTGCCCTAAAAACATTTAGAATGACCTCTACCCTAGCCGCTCCCCTTGGAGAGAGCTCCAAAAATGTGTAAAAGCTCTTGTAGGTCTTCTTTATGATTCCCTAGATCTAAATTTGCAAAATAGTCTTCAATAGAAATTCAACTCACCAACATGGAGAGTTTTCGTTCTCCACCAAGCCACAAGGAAGGGTTCCGTCCTCCTTGGATGCCACACAAGAGGGTTTTCGTCCTCAAGTGGAATGGTATTGAGCAACCAGCCCAACAAACCAAGTGTAAGTGTAAATGCGCCAAAAGATGATCTCCAAATGAGGTCATACAACCTCTTTTATACCCCTTGCTTGGCGCCAAAGGCCAAATAGATGAGGACCAACCTCCAAGCTCACTTTATCTTTTAATTCTTTGTTGGGAAACTCATAATCCCAACCAACCTGCCTGGAGGAGATAAACACTAAAGAAAAACATTAAAAAATAAAAGAAAACAAAACGAAGCTCACTTCTCTTGTTCACTTAATTCTTAAAGAGAATGACAAGAAGTTATTCAATTGATGCTAGTTTGAAAAAGGGGACATTACAGTCCTCCCTTCCCAAAATTGCTTGTCCCCAAGCAATTGCAAATGTGGATGCTCCAATATTGTTGCACTTTCCCATGTAGCATCTTCAAGGGGCAATCCCTTCCAATGAACCAAGTATTCCTTGATACTTCGATTCCTTAACTTCTTCTCACGAACCTCCAAGATACTTTCCGGAATTAGAACCAACTTGCCCTCTTCATCTAATGGTGGCAACTCAAGTGAGGGAGTAAGGTGTTGTCCAAGTGCCTTTTTGAGGCATGAAACATGAAAAATATTGTGTATTCTACTATGTTTTGGAAGCTCAAGTTCATATGCAACATTTCCCACCTTTCCTTTTACCTTATAAGGATTGTAAAAACGTGGTTTCAGTTTCTTTGCACCTCTTTGTTTGATAGAAGATTGCTTATAGGGCTGCAACCTTAAAAACACCATGTCACCCACTTCAAATGACCTCTCTTTTCTATGTTGATCTGCATATAGCTTCTATTGATTTTGGGCACGTTGGAGGTTTTCTTTGAGCTCTTTCAAGATATCATGGCTTTGCTGAATTAAATCTTGGGCCTTGGCACTCTACTATCCGTCATAACCAAATCAACAAAAGATGGAGCATCATAACCATACAAAGCTTTGAAAGGAGACATACCGATGGACATTTGGAAGGTGGTATTATAACAAAACTCAGCCATATATAACCATTTTACCCATGTTGATTGCTGCCCATCAATGTAATTTTGTAGGTATCCTTCCACCCATTTATTAACTATTTCTGTTTGTCCATCCATTTGAGGATGGTAGCTAGTGCTAAGAGTTTGGTACCTATCAATTGAAACAATTCTTGCCAAAACATGCTCATAAATTTGTTGTCCTTGTCACTTACTATATCCTTGGGCAGCCCATGAAGTCTAAACACTTCCTTAAAAAAACATCAGCCACTATAGGTGCATTGTACTTAGCCGGAAGTGGACAAAAATGAGTGTATTTAGTGAGTCTATCAACCACCACATACAAACAATTCTTACCTTGAACCATGGGCAGCCCCATGATGAAGTCCATAGAGATACTTTCCCATTTTTGAGTGGGAATGGGAAGTGGTTGTAGGAGCCCAGTTGGAAATGCATGTTCCACTTTGTTTTGTTGGCACACTAGACACTCCTAGATGTATTGGAGGACTTCCCCCTTTAGGCCTTTCCAATAGAATCTTTCCCTCACCTGTTTGTATGTCTTAAAATAACCCAAATGACCAGCTAATGGGTCATTGTGAACAACTCTCAATAACTTCCTCTGCACCTTCGATTTGGGTACCAAATAAACCCGGTTCTTGTAAAAAATGAGCCCATCCATAACCTTGTACCTTTCATCAATCATTTCACCTTCAAAAACAACATTAACAAACTTGTTCTTGACATACTCAACCGCCATCAAAGATGTCTAATCTGCTGTTATCTCAAATAAAGAACAAAAATATGATTCCCATGACAAAGTGTTTTCTACCAAGTACTTGACTTGAGGTGTTTCGAAGCATACCTTGCAATGTAACCTTTTACCCTTGTCTGTAAAACTTATTTCCATGTTTTGGTAATTGAAGGCGAGTTATCCCAATGAATGCAACCATTGGACCCCAACCACAAGATTCATATCAGCCATGCTAATTAAATAGAAATCAACACATACCTCATGTTTTCCCAATGTGACTAGGAGTTGGGGACACCTTGTGCATGGCATAGCGTAACCATCCGCTACCTTAACCATGAAACCCTTGAAGTCTTCTACATTCAAATCCATCTTGGCCACCAAACACTCATCAATGAAATTATGAGTGGCTCCACCATCAATCAAAACCATGACCCCTTGCCCTTGTAGGTCACCCTTCATCCGGAATGGATGATAACTAGGTGCACCGGACAAAGTAGCAAGAGTGCCATCCAAACTTTCCGGATCTTCTTCTGGTATATTATCTTGCTTTGCCTCATCAACACAATTTTCATCATCCTCACAATCTGAAAATACTTCAATATAATGCACTTTACCCTTACCTAAACAATGATGTCTGGGAGTCCATGGATCCTTACAAGAGAATCATAAATTCTTCTTCCTTAGCTCATTTCTAGTTTTTCCTCCTTTGCTGGTTTTGGGCAGCTCCTAGTGAGTAAGATGCATCCTTTGGAAGGGCTTCCTTGGCTGGTCCAAGGGAGTGTTTCTAAGTTGTCACAAGGGTCTTTTGGGATGTCTTTCACTCGAATTAACCTTGGGATGTCTGCTGATCATTCTTTGTTTTTGGGGCATCACCTTGAGGTCAAAAGATTTTTGATTTCCTCTTGAAGAGACAAAGGATCAAAGGCTATAACCAAGGCCTTGAATGGTTCCATCAAACCTTAATGAAAAGAACCACAAGTCTTCTCTCTGTGACATCCGTAATCATGACGGAAAGTCTTTGAAACTCAACCACATACTCATCCACTATGCCTTGTCTCAACTGTGCAAGTTCCCAAAAGTGAACTTCTAGGTCAACTCTATCAAATCTATCCATGAGTCTTTTACAAAACTCATCATATGAATGGATCTCATTGTGCCCTTGTGTCACCAATCCATGGAACCACCACTCATGAGCAATCCCCTCTAGGTGAAGGGTTGCAAATTTGATGGCATCATCCTCCATCATAGGCTCTCAAGGACAAATATGTATCCAACTTTTGGATCCATGCCCTAGTTGTCCCCTTAGTCGATCCATCAAAAGTAGAGAAGGTCATCTTCCCCAACACATTTTGCACCTCTTTTTGTGGTGTAATTTTCTTTAGCTCCGTCCTAGACCTTCCTTTCTTCACGCATGATAGATTCGGCAAGTTTAATGGCCTCTTGTATCTCCCTTTGTTGAGCCAGAAAAGTGACTAAGTCCCCGAGCGAGAGAATCGGCGCGCACTGAGGCAAGGAAAAAGCGCTCCAGGAATGGCGCGGGAGAACAAGAGTGTGTGCGGGTAGTTCAAGAAGTTGCAACAAAGGGCGAAGTAAACATGGAGTGCGCAAAGGTTGGCACACAGAAGCAAGATAGGGTTTGAAGACTTAGCTGCATCATTGGATATGGTACTGATGGAAAACACTGAAGACATGAGTAGGCGTGACGAGTGGATAAGGTTACAACTTGGAGTCTTGCAGCTCAAGGAAAGAATATTCTAGGAAAGGAATATTCAGGATGTAATCATTATGGTTAGTGGAGGCTAATCAGGGTTTTGGCGCTGGCATAGGCACTCGATTATGGAGGAGCATGATTCCATCTGGCATGCGGCCTGCCCATGAGTGAAGTTGAGGTGGTAGAGGATAGATCCCGATTCTATTTAAGAAGGTGTTTGGGCTCAAAAGAAGTGGGTGAATGTGTGTAAGCATAGGTGCATATGTATAAGGATAAGCTAGAGACATAGGTAAAAATGAGAGGTGATGCAGGAGGAAGAAGATGTGTGTTGCAAGGCACATGGTATTCTAGGTGCATAGAAGAGAGCATGGATAAAACCCTTTGAGTAGAGTCAGTTTGTAGAGCTAGGGTGTTATTTCATAATGTATTTGGTCTCGCTTATGACCCTTTTGATGTAATCGCTTGTAAACAATTGTGAATCAATGAATATGATGGGTTGTTATGTATATCTTTGTTTACGGGTTCAAACCCTAGTGTTCTTCATTTTGCCTATGGTTTAGATCTAATTCCTTTGTGTTGTTAATAATGCTTATATTCTTTTCATGGTGCATTTGTGCTTAGATCTAGTGTCTTTACTTCTATGCTAGAATGAATGCATGTATTTATGTGTCTGCACGTATTCCTCCATTAATGGCGAAGCATTCTTACAAAGCTCACATAAAGGAGGGGCTCAATGCCCACGCATGCCTCAAGTGAGCACCTAGTCAAGGTTGGGTGATATGCCAACGCGCTTGGGGTTTAAAGGGAGTAGGGAAAGGTGACTACATTTTGGTTCCGTTCTGGGACCTCTTTTGAAGTTGTTGTAAGAATGGTGTGTGATGATAGAACGCTTGACCTTGGACAACATCGAGACTTGGCTTAAGAACACAGAGGATGAGTTTGCATAATGATTCAACACTGGACCTGAGTTTGATGCACGTAAATGGGTAGAGGAGCATCTGTATCATGAGATTTATGAGACGTTCTTTTGCTATTTTCTAGTAGAACTGTATGAATGGTTGTCGACGTATGCATTGAGGAAGAGTTGGTATTATCGACCTCATGTTTGGACCCAAGAAGATTATCAGCTGACTTCATGATGCTGATCGACTTGGACTCGTGTTGTTGATCATTGGTGGAGTGGTGTGTTGACTAGCTATATGTTGGAGTACGCAATTTCTACGTATTCTTTCCCAGAGGTTGCTGAGTTTGAGTTCTTGCGAAAGCAAGAGGATCTTTCTTATGCACTATACCATTAGCCATCAAGATCCTGATCATCACTTTGAGTTTGGAAGCATTTCCTATGGCTAGCTAAATTCCCACTAGGTGCGGGGCACGGAAGCTAGTGTGGTGCAAGATGGCGGATCCTATGACAGAAGTGGAGAGAGAGGAGAGACAACTCAAGTATAATGAAGTGTGGGAGAGGGAATTGGCAAGACAACACAAAGTTACAAGAGTGATGGAATTATGGAGGCAAACATTTGCGGTAAAGATTTGAGATTCGCGCAGACAACGTGGAACTGAGCGATCTATGCTACCCCATCTTGGAAAGCGTGGGAAATAAACCCCCTTGGCTTCTTGTGAGAGCTCGTCATATGGAGAAAGGAGGAGAGATGTAGGCGTGCATCTTAGCCCACCTAGTAACCAAACCCCGATGCTTAGTTTTCCGGCCGAGATAAGTATTGTTAATTCGGTTGGTGTTGGTATTGGCATTCAAATGACACCTAGTAGATATAATTTTCATTCGAGTTCATATATGGTCATGCAAAAATTTCTGTGTTTGGAGGCAACTTATCGGCACATCATTTGGGCAAGGCGTGGGTGTACGAGTTTGCGTATCGCATCCGGAAGTGGTTCAACGTCACAAAGCTGTTAGCACATAGTTCAACACAACGGTGGGGGCGCAGATTGGAATTGCTTGAGGCCCTTTACTGCCTTAGGAGGAGGATCCGGTGGATCTCAGAGGACTAGGAGCTAGTGGATCTAGTGGCACTGGTGGTGGAGGAAACACATGAAGAAATGAGGATCACGGATTTGGTGGACAAGGACCTCAACCACCTCAACAGGTGTTTTATGAGATGTATTTGCACTTACCTGATTACAAAGGTGTTGAGGATGCTACAGAGCATGTACACAAGTGTGAGTTGTTATGACATGCTAAGGGTATCACTACCTCGGAGTGGAAGGCAAGTCAGTTTGTAACCATGTTGTAAGGGCATGCACATAACTAGTACCAGAAGTATGACCCACATTAGACGGTGGTGGATTATACCACGTTGCGTGATGCCTTTTTGGTGGAATTCCACATTCCTGAATTTGAGCAGAAGAGCATCAATGCACTCAAGGAGATTTAACAGGGTATGGCAGAGAGTGTGTGGGAGTATGATGTGTGCTTTAAGACACTCTTGTTAAAGCTATCTTATGATATCCATCCTTCGCAACATGCTCAGTGGTTTGTTGGAGGATTGATAACGCCTTTCATACGAGCGCTCTCCCATAAGACTTTCACGGATCCATGCGAGGTCTTCGAGGCTATTATGCGTTCTGAGGCCATCGGAAGTGTTGCCCTTTGGGGTAAGCCCATTTTTAGAAGCACAAATTGTTGCCATGGAAAAACAACTTGAAAAATTATTTGCGAACTCGGCTCATGAGACTCGCAGTGGAATTTGATGCACGGATTGTGAGATAGAAGGACACACCAAGGATAGTTTCCCTCGAAAGTCGGTGCGCGCTATGTCAATAGATTGTGAAATCTATCACGAGAGATCATGATCCAAGTAGATGCCCATTGTTGCAACGTGCGATCCGCAAGAATGTGACCTCTTATTATAAAATTTGTACGTCCACTACTCACGACACGAAGGACTTCGATTGATAGACCAAATTCATGATGCTTATTGAATCTTGGGGTGCGCGGACTAGCGTTGGGAGCGATTCTAAGAATGAAGGTCGTCGATATGAAGGGTGCATGGATGAAGGGGGTCAAGGAAGAGGCTTTCGCGGAGGATTTAGAGGCCGTAGTAGTTGCGGGGAGGAAGAAGTGAATTTCCCGTGGAACTTGTTACTGATTGTGGATCTCTTGAACCCTACAAGTGCAAGTGTCCGGATTTGCTACGGTGCTCTGGTGTGGAAAGAAGCATAAGTATGAAGAGTGACTGAAATTTGTATGAACACATGAGCGAACTAGAAGAAGAACGAGGGCACGGGAATGATTAGTATGAAGCGGGATGATCTGTTATGGATGCCAGGGTGGCGCATAACCACGAGTTAGAACCTATCTTAGTAACTACGCAAGCGGATGTCGTGTGTGCCGGGGAAGAACCAGCAAAGGCCTCTCATTACATGAGAGGAAGTATTACATGGAAAGTATCTGATCAAGCCATCGAAGGAGGTTTACCAAGAGACCATGGAGGTGATTAGGAGCTGCAAGGGGAGATTCAATGTCTAAAGGAGAAATCACAGAAGTTTGAGCTAGAAGAAGAGCGATGAGGTCCCCCAGAAAGACATGGATGAGGTTAGGGAAGTATGTCGAATCTTTGTACCAGGAGAATGGCTAAGAGAAAAAGTACCGCGCGATGGAGGTGAGTGCGAGAGACAAGTCTTACAAGCTAATCTGCCTCCTCATAGTATTGATTATGACAAAGAGATCGAATTGAATGTAGTTGTTGATGGATGGCTCTTGAGCAACATTCTGATTGACACGAGTACAAAGGTCAATGTTCTCACTTTAGAGGCATGGAATCGAGATGGGGATACCTCTATTGCAGCCATCTTGAAATGTCTTTGTATATGGAAAATAAGATGAAGGCTACGCCCATCGAGTGTTGAAGGATGCATCCATAACCATTCAAGGGGAAAAGTTTACTGGGGATTTTGAGGTTCTAGAACTTGCTGAGGCAGAAAATTTCCCAGCATTACTTGGGCGCCCTTGGTGTTACACGAATAACATTGATTTGCGCTTCAATAAGGGGTACATTACCTTTGAGAAAAAAAGGAGCGCGTCATTATTCCACTAACAGATGGGAGGTTTGCGCCATATGTATAACCCTTAGGAGAAGGGGATATGGACAGAATATATATGTGCACCATCAGGGACCCCGAAGTTATTCATCCATTGAGAGGAGTCATTCAGTGGGAAGATGCTCAGTCCATGAGCAATATGACTAGCATTGCATGTGAAAATTAGGTGCATGGGACTTATGAGCTAGTTGGAAGACAACTGAAGGATATTGAGACTAGAGTGGTTAGAACACGCTCAGTCAGGTGCCTGGGAGGAAGGCAGTTACCAATTTATACTGGGGAAGGAAACCCTGATGTATTTCTACGCGCGATGGAAGTCCAGTGGACATGTCAAGTAGAAAGGAAGAATATGATTACTTATACCTTGCGCAAGACAACAACGCGTTGGTGGGGGACCCATTGGGACAACCTTCTAGAGTGGCGTGAAGTGAGAATCACGCTCTGTTAGGTTTCTCCACAAAAATACACCATCTAAAATATGTGACTATCATGGGAAGGAGTCCACCTCATTCCACGTACAGGAGTGTGAGAGAACCTGGATGGTAGGCCCGGAAGCCTTGCCTCCTTCACTATGGGTGCATAAGTTCTATTCCACCTTGTAGGGTTGTGCGCGTGCATGGTATATCCATTCAGAGCTACGTTGTCAGATGGGAAATTGGCAAGAGTTGATGGCAGATATTATTCAAAATTTTGAGTTTCTGAGTGTTAAGCCATTGGTGAATGAGGAACTGCAAGTAGTCAAACCCCTTACCTTGGGGGACGGTACCATGGCTGAGGACCAAATCTTGGATTTTTAGGGGAACCTGAGTTGGGGGCGTGCTTCGTGGAAGAAGAGGCAGAAGAAGTACAACTTGAGTGCACCTTCCTGGAAAAGGAAAAGGGAAAGTTGGTGTACCTGATAGATGACGAGGAAGTGGAAAATTTGGATGTTGATCATACGGAAGGTACGCGCGAAGTCTTGGAAAGTGAAGATGAGCAAGCACATGTCTACCATGAGCCCTTGAAAACAAATAAAGTTAACATTGGTAAAAAAGTAGAGCCGAAAGAAGCTGTCATTGGAGATTACTGGACGGACCAGGAGGTTTCAAAAATAGTTGAGTACATTGCGCGACTTCCAAGAATTGTTCCGCATGGGTACCATGAATTGAAGGGAGTTCATCACTCATTAGGGAAATGCAGATTAAGTTAAAAGAAGGTGCGTGCCCCATCAGAAAGAGGCCCTACAAGATGAACTGAATTTACGCGTAAAGGTTAAGGAGGAAATTGATAAGATGATAAAATCTAGAATCACCGAGGCAATTGAGGAATCGAATGGGTGAATCCTTTGGTGATTAGTATCGAAGGATGGAGGATAAGGATATGTGTAGACTATAGAGATTTGAATGCTGCATGCATCATAGATCCTTTCCTAATCCCATTTATTGAAGAGATCTTGGAAGGTGTAGCAGGGTGGGAAATATATTCTTTTATAGATGGATTCTCAGGTTATCACCAGGTAAGGATTGTGAAAGAAGACCAAGAAAAGACTATGTTCACCATTGAATGGGGAAGTTTTTATTATACGGTTATGCCCTTTGGGCTTAAGAACACGCCTGCTATATTTTCACGCATCGTGGTGCAGGCCTTTCAAGACTTCATCCATAAATTTCTGCAAGTTTACCTGGATGATTGGACGGTATATGGGTTAGTAAGGGATCATTGTGACAATTTGAGATTGATGTTTGAGAGGTGCATGTAGTTAAGTATCTCTCTAAACATTAAGAAATGTGTCTTTGCTACTCCTTTTGGCACATTACTAGGTCACATTATATGCAAGGAAGGCTTATTGGTAGACCCTGCCAAAGTTGCCATTATTTTGGGATTGGAGGAGCCTACCAGTCAAAGTGTAATACGTGGGTTCTTAGGGCATATGGGTTACTACAGAAAATTCATCAAAGGCTATGCCAAGATCTCCATGCCATTAGAGGAGTTGTTGAAACATAAGAGTAAATTCTATTGGGGTGAGGCGCAACAGATGGATTTTGACACATTGAAGGAGAAACTTACTATTGTGCCCATTTTGCGCTTTCCCTCATGGGAAAATCCCTTTCATGTGCATGTTGATGCATCAAGTATGACAATAGGAGCAATGTTAGCACATCTGGAGAAGGGATTATTGATCACCCTTTGTGTTTTGTAAGTAGAAAGTTAACCCCAGATGAGAATAATTACACAACAATGGAGTGCGAAGCATTGTCGATGATTTATGCCACTGCGCAAAAATTAAGGAAATACTTGTTTCTTACTCGTTTCCCTTTTATACGGATCACATGGAGCTCAAGTAATTGGTGAACAAGCCTATTTTGCAAGGGTGCATATGCCGTTGGATCTTGTTATTTCAGGAGTTTGACTTTTCAGTCGTAGTAAAACCAGGAAAGATCAATTTAGGACTTGACCATTTCTCATGGATTGACTCGAGTGAAGACGCGCAGAGTATTGAGGACACAATGCTAGATGCACAACCGCATGACTACAAAGTGCGTCCTCGGGTGGAGGATATTTTTGTTTTCTTTATGAATAGGTGCAACGCCAAAGGGCATGAAGGCTTTGGAGAAGAAACAATTGGCTATACGCGCTACGCCCTATATGTTGATTAGTAGAGACCTATACAAACTAGGCCAAGATGAGGTTTTGTGTCGGTGTGTGTTGGAACATGAGCATACTGCAATCATGGAAGAAGCTCATGGTGGCATTGCAGGAGGACACTATGCAGGGAATGCTGCTGCACACAAGATCCTATTGGCAGGCCTTTGGTGGGAGATGGTTTATAAGGATTGTATAGAGTATTGCAAGGCCTGTGACCATTGCCAATGCCTTGGTAAGAAATGATGGAGTGATGAAATGCCATTAAGACTTATTCTAGTGCAAAGCCATTTGAAAAATGGGCAATTGACTTTGTGGGGCCTATTTCCCTAGCAGCGTGCATGACGGAGTTCACGCTATACTATCACATGTACAAACTATCTTACAAGGTGGGTGGACCCATCGCCTACGAAGGATTACACGACAACGACAACATATAGGTTCTTATGGGAGAATATAAACAACATATATGGGTTTCAGTTGAGTTTAACGAGTGATAGGGGTACTCATTTCTTAAATGAGACAGTTAGAATCTTGTTGGCAGAGTTTATGGTGGCCCATCACAAAACTATGCCTTATCACCCTCAAGCTAATGGAACTATTGAGGCCTTTAACAAGATTCGAGCCACATGTTAACTAAGATTTGCGATGGAAGGAGGGAGTGATATGATAAGGTCTTTGTAGTGTTATGGGCATATCACACGACTTATAAAATATTGAACAAGGCCACACCTTTTCAATTAGTGTTTGTTGCATTACGCCCGTTGAGTTCATGTTACCATCCTGCGTATTGCATGCGCAGGAGGATTGGCTAATGATAAAGCACTTGAAGAGCACATAGACAAACTTATGATGTTGGATGAAAGGCGAGCCATTGCTAGGTGGAGTTAGAAGACAAGAAAGCTAGGCAGAAGGCATGGCATGATCGACATATTAAAAACAAGAAGTTTGAGGTTGGGCAAGATGGTTCTTTTGTATGATTCAAATTTTCTGCGCCATCTTGGGAAACTCAAAGTGCATTGGTTGGGACCATATGTTATAACCCATATACTTGATTCAGACGCTTGCCGTTATAAGCGTTGGATAGAACATGGTTTCCCGACTACTTTAACGGGGAGTAAGTGAAGCCCTACTATAAATAAGTATTTTGTGTGTTTGTAAATAAGGCAATATTTCCATTTAGCTTAGGTTTCCCTTAATGCATTTTCCTTTATATGTGTTTCCTTTCATCATTGTTATGCTTTGTCTTTTAGTTTGGTGTGTTGTGTAATAAGTGTGTTTGCGCGCCTGTATCTAGTTATTATCTAAAAGGGTTTTCATGTGCAGAGGACCACACATACTTTTAGTGTGGGGTAGGAGAGTGCGGAAAATACAAAAGTGGCACCTGAGATGGAGCGATGGTTAGTATCCCAGGAAGAAAAAAACATAAGCATGAGATATGAGAAGAAACATGCATAACAAAGGTGATAAGGGTTAGAGATGAAATGGTGTCAAGAAATCTTTATAAAAACCACGTCTGAGGATGAAAGAACAAAGAAAACAAAGGTAGGTAGCAGCAGGGAAAACTAGGTTTAAGGCGCGAGAGGAAGATGGAATTCGGCCGCTAAGAGCGTGCTGTTGTTGCCCTCAAATTCCCCTCATTTTGAAGTCAATTTTCAAAATTTTTGAGTTGGTGCCATTGAAGAATGTTTAAAATAGAATAAGAAGTCTCGAGATAGGAAAATTCATGCTTTGGAGTTGTTGGTGCTCGGTTTTTAATCTCACCCCTCTTTGTTTAAAATTATCCAGTCTGCATGGTTTAAAACTTTCTTTCTTCCCGTCTGGGTGCTTTAAAATTTGTTTCCTCCATTCGAATGAAATTGTCAATCCTTTCCTATGGCCTTGGATCGCATCAAGCTTGTTATTGTTTGAAGTTCTCACAAGGAGCAATTTGAATTTGAGCATAAATGGAAGAGTTTTCCCTACATTTTTATTTTTCACATTCATGAGTGATGGGCATATCTTCCTGTCGATTTTGTTCCAATGCTTGTGGAGTGCGGGGCGACTACGATTGGATGCGGCATGGCAGATTCTTTTTGTAAACTTAGCATTTTTGTTAATTTTGCAAAAGTTTCAAGTTGGCCCCAAGGCCCGAAGGATCTTGATTGGTTAAAACCAAGCGGTGGCGGAAAGGCGGCCCCCTGTTTGTGTTTTAAGACATTATGGTGAAAAGACGTAAAAGTTTAAAGGAATGCACTAAGGCCCCTGAAGGACACATGGCCATTTTAAAGACAAAGTGGAGAGGCGGGTCATCGAGACACTTTAGAGTTTTTGTCTTTGTTTTGGCAAAAATTTATAAAGTTATAAAGTGAGTCGCGACCCCGCTCATGCCCAGTAAGGCCACGTGTTAAGTCATGCATTGAAAAGTCAAAAGCAGGTTGTTAGAGCACTTTGAAGATTTTGGTTTTATTTCCAAAAAAGGAGTAAAAATATAAAATGAACCGCAACTCCATTGAAGCCAGATATTGAATATGCGTTGAAAAGTCAAAGCAGAGAGGCGGGTCGTCGGAGCATTTTAAACTTTTCTCAAAATAAAGTAAAATCGTAAAAGAGAGCCGCATCCCTGGTGATGCCCGGGGAGTGCCACATGTCTAGCCTATATCAAAAGTGAATAGCGGGGCTGCGGGAGAATTTTTGCACTTTGCATTTTTTATGGCAAAAAGGCACAATTCCAATTTCGGGCCCGCGGATTTGTTTTGCAAAAGTTGCATTTTCGCCATTTTTGTATGGATTCGATTCAAATATTCAAATGGGAATATCTTTGTATCCAGAGCTCAAAATTTGACAAAATTTATATCGTTGGAAAGCTCTCAACCTCCTCTACGCCATGGAACCATAAAATATTACTTTCAACATCATTTGATGGGTGGAAATATAGAAAACGTCTTTCCTACCATTAATGTGAAATCTGATTGCTTCTCCAAATCAAATTTGATTCGATCTGCCATTTTTCCTTCTCCAGCACGCTAAACAGACTTGGAGAACCAACTGGGTATTTGGATTTGATGGAAAACGTCTTGATGCCATTAATATGTGATCAGATTGCCTCGAGAACCATATTTGATCTAATCGCCCATCTTTCCTTCTCCAAAGCCACGTTAAACAACCATGAAGAACCAAACTTAGCAGTTGTAGGCGGATTTGCGAGGGCATTAATCTTTGGTGATTGAGCTTCTAAATATGATTTCCCTCCTTCTCTTCTTCTCATCTCTTTGCTTCATCTATAAATGTAAGAGCATTGGCTCATTGAAAGGTTGTTGGATCTGGTACTCTGTAAATGTTATAGATTTGAAAGTGATCAATACAACAGTTTTTCCCCTTTCTTCTCCTCTGTTATTCCTTCTCTCCTTCTCTGAAATTCATGAATCATCTGTCTTTTATAAAAAGAAAATTTGTGTTCTTGTTGGTGTGATTTCTGGAACTTTGTGTCTATGGAATTGTGTCTATTATGAAAGTGAATGATTCTATTCTACATCTCCTTTTCTCAATACGTATAAGGTTATACTCTGCTATCTATATTTCCTGAAAGTATTGATATGTTCTTCCTCTCCCATCTCCTTAGTTCTTATTATTTTGTATTGATAATCTGTTTTGACATGAAACATTTCAAAGTATCAGGATTCCTCACTTTGAAAGTTGTATATTTGTGCATAAGTTTTGTTGCTTGCTTTCAATAAGGGAACATCTCCCATTAAAGAGGAGGGACTTGCCCTTGATTGTGGTTTCTAAAAATTAATATTTTAAAACCCAACAATTTTTGGTGACTCCACTGGGGATTTGTTTCAACTTATCCCTTTCTAAAACAACTTTAAATATCATTCTTTGATCTGGCGACTCTACGGTATACACGTGGGAAGAAAGCTCTCGGGGTAGAAGATTCTCATTTTCAACTCCTAGAGAAACAAAAACTCCCTCTTATTCCAACAAGAAGGAACAAAATAACTCATTCTGTGAGCACACCTCCTGTTAAAGACAAAAAATCCAAGAATAGCATTCCTCCAGAACAACTCAGTCCTAATCTTCATGCTCTGATACTTGCTGGTGTTTTATTTTTCCTTCAAACAATATTCCCACAAATGGCAACACCTTTGCCTTGGGGACAATAGATTGGGCCTCTTGCTCTTCCTCAGCCATTGCATGAGTTACCCAGGAGTAGTAGGAAAAGTTTTCCTAAATTCAGAGGTGATGGGAAAGTACACCCAGATGAACACATTGCAGCCTTCAGTGTTGCATGTGGGATTCTTGGGATTGAACATGAAGATGTCTCTGTTAGGATCTTTGTGGAAACATTGCAAGACAATGCTGTTGATTGGTTCTATCATCTTCCTACTAGGGTCCATTACTGATTGGGCCACCCTGACAACTCAGTTTGAACAACGTTTCAAACCTCTTTGAAGATGTGCATGCTCTCTTAGCTCAAATATCTCATATCAAAAAGGAACCACATGAACCCATGAGGGAGTTTGTGGCTAAGTTCAACAAGCTGATTCATAAAATTCCACAGAACACTCATCCTATTGATCAAATCCAAAAGTGCTTCTTCCTCAATGCTCAGTTTCTTGAAGTGAGTTTTGCACTAAGAAGAGCTAACCTTGCAACTCTGGATGCTTGATCAGAGATTGGATATCAGTGTTGAGGATGACTTGATCATGTCTAGTAAATTGAAAAGAGAACCTTCCAAATCTAAAGCATCTTCTTCTTCCTCTCCTGGAGCCAACTCAGATCAGTTAGTGCAGAAGTTGGCAAATGATCTCATTGCCATTAAAAGCAATTGGCTCAACATGCTCCTTATCAAGACATTCCAAGGAAGAATTTTCAGCCTAGGAACCGGTTACCTTCTTCTCATACTAGATTGGCTATTGAAGGCTTGTCATCACCAATCGGCACTATGATAATTCTTCACGGGAACTTCTCGTCTTATGATTATTTACTAATGCATGACCTTTAGTTTGGTGGATGTAATTTGGAAACACAACAACAAACATAACACAAGAATACCATAGACTATGATAAGAAGGAATGATGATAAATCTGAAATATCAGAGTAAATTATAATATTAACATGAAATTGTTACAATCTCACCCATGAGGTACTTCAAGTGTTATTGACTTCACTTGCCTTTCACAAAGACTATGGGAGAACTTTACAATTACACCTCTTAATGGCTTCTTCAACACACCTTTAAACTGATGGCTTCCTTTACACACTTCCTACAATATTTCTCACTACTTCCTTCTATGCTAAATGAGGGGGGTGGCCTCTTTATTTATAGAACTTCCAGGCTTATCCATCTTATCTCTAAGATAGGATAAGAAATCCACTCTGACGAATCATATTCCATACCTTAACTCTTATATGTACATGTAAGCTTATCTTTTAAGATAAGATAAACCTTATCATTTCACATGGGTTCCACATTTTTAGAATTTTTACAAATAAAATACACAAAATATTTATGACCTCACTCCTTGTCCTTATTACCAATATAATATTTCTAATTCCTAATCATGTAGACCATACTTCTCTACTTACCCAAACTTTGACATTTTAACATTACCCGACCACTTACGACAAATATTTACTTTTTACCACAACATTCATATTGTACTTTTGACTATTCTCGTCTTTATACATTATTGGCGCGCGTCGTATGCTAGGCGCCGTTATCTTCTATCGAACGTTACTACTAATTATACTTAGCAACATCCTATTCCTAATACATACATTAATGAAATAGAAATTACGGAGGAAAATTTTAGTGTCGATGCAGCCCACCCCTCAAAGTTCCAGTCAATACAACTTGTGAAGTTCAAGAATCTGATGATGAGGAGGTTAATGAATACTATGAAGAACCAGAAGAAGAGGTTGATGAAGAACTGGAGGAGCTTGATGGATCTAGAGTTCATTTCCTCACCACTGAAGGTTTGGATGATGAAGATGACTATGATGAAGTAGTGACAGATATGAATAGTGAGTCATATGTTGTTATGACATGGGAGTAAACAAACTAGAAAACAAAAAGTGGTGCACCTTGCTAAAAATCCAAAGAATATCCTGTAACTATTCTAGTAGTTGCAAGAAGAGGAGCTCCTATTCCCACTGCCTCCACACAAAAGGTGAGTAGTGTTAATCCTTCTCCTTCTATTTTTTTTTCCAAAACTTCTTGTTCTCTAAATCCTAAACTGATAAATCAAAAGTTTCTCCTATTCCTAGTAATGATGCCCCATTCACCTCTAGATCTTTTGATATCATGACCACCTCGAAGACCAAAATCCAAATATCGAGGCATAGTTTTATCGACTCATCTAAAATATTTTGCTAAAATGGTGAACTTTGTCGGTTCCAAATCCAAAGCCTCATTCAATACTTCTAAAGGTCTTTTTCCCCTCCATATTCCTCACATCAACCAAGTCTTGTGGCTGCAGTCACTTCCCCTAATGAGAAAATTAAACCATTCTATGTGACTCTCCTCATAGCTGGCCATAAACTCGATAATTGTGTCATAGACTTAGGAGCATCGACAAATGTAATGTCTGCAAAATTAGCTCATGTTTTGGGCCGAATATAACACATACCTTTGGTTCTGCTATTCCATGGAGAGTAGATAAGTGCCTTTGGTTGGAAGGATTAAAGATGCACAAGTAGCCTTTTTGCTGCTTTTCAGAGAAAAGGGTTACAACCACTATTTTGGTTGTTGATATTCCTCCCTCATATGGTATGTTCTTTGAGTAGAAATTTACGTAAGGAAGTATGAGGTGAAATTCAAATGGATTGGTCACATGATTTGATCTCGGTCAATGGGAAGATAAATAAAGCTGCTACCAGAGAAACAAACTAAGTACATTGTGCGAAAAGACTCGATGATCCAAAAGCACAAAAACTCTATGAGGACATAGGGCATGGTAACTACATGATCATGTCAGAAGATGGCGCAAATATTCCTAAGGAAGTGATTCATGATCCCAATGGCATTTGGACTTTGGAGTTTGATGGTAGCCACTCTTCAGCTGGTTGGAGCTGGTGTGGTGTTGATTTCTCCTGAAGGGAAGATTCATCCTTCTTCATTTAAGCTTCATTTTGAAAATAAAAATAATACAACTAAATATGAGGCTCTCATCCTTGGGTTAAACATGGTAAAAGGAATGGTAGTGAAGAATCTCTTTTCTCATGGTGATGCTGAGTTAATTGTGAAGCAGGTAAGGGATATTTACCAAGTCAAGAATAGGAGATTGAAACATTATAGAAGTCTTGTATGGGATTCCATTGAATTACTTAATGCTTTCTCCATTGAAGTTGTGCAAGAGAAAATAATACTAGAGCTGATTCTCTAGTTATCTCAGGATCTCTGTTGATTCCTCATCTAGATTTCTCTCAAGAGAAATTTACCATTGAAATGATTCATAGGCCCAGTGTGCCAGATAATGTAAGAACTGACAAGTTTTCAATGATGATCAAAACTTGCTCTCTTTCTTAGAGCTTAAGGATAACTTTGATCAATTATATTTTGAAGGAAGTGAAACTCTACCTAGAGAGTATGTGCCCTCTAATGAGGATGATATCAAGGAAGAAATGGATCAAGATGGTTGTATCAAGTTGAAAGGTAACAAGATTCCCAAAGGGCTGGTGAGTCTAGAAGATTTGTTTGATAAACATGATAGGTCCATCAAATCTAAAGCTTCTCAAGGGACTCAACAATCTGCTGAGTATGAGAAGGTCAATATTGGAAGCAATGATGAACCCAAGATGGTGAATATTGGGAAATTTTGCACTCAAGAAGAAAGAAGGAAGGCTAGAAGACCTATTGAAAAGGTATGTTGACATTCTTGCCTATTCATATGATGATCTCAAGGATTTTCAACCAAAGGAGATGCAACACTATATCCCTTTGAAACCTGGTATCAAACCTTTCAAACATAAGTAAAGGCAATACAATCCCAAGATGCGACACCATTTTTCAGGGAGATCCAGGAAGTTCTTAAAAGCAAAGATTATTTTTCCTATACATCATTCAACATGGATTGCCAACATTGTGTCTGTGAGGAAGAAGAATGGTGAGATCCACATCTGTGTGGATTTCAGAATTTAAATCAGGCCTCTCTAAAAGACAACTATCCTCTCCCCATGATGGATCAAGTTTTGCAAGCTATCTCAGGCTCTGGAATGTTGTCTATGCTAGATGGATTCTCTGGATACAATTAGGTGGAAGTCAGTACTCCAGATCAACACAAAATTACTTTCACTACTCCTTGGGGCACCTTTGCCTATAAGAGGATGCCATTTGGCCTTATCAATGTTGGTGCCACTTTTCAGAGGGAAATGGATTTAGATTTTGGCGAGTCTAAAGGGAAAGTGCATTGTTGTGTATCTTGATGATTTGACTGTGTTTTCCAAAGCTAGGGCAGATCATTTTCAGCATCTTGAGACAATCCTCCAAAAATGTAGAGAACATGGAGTTTCTCTCAATCCTAAGAAGTTTGTCTTCTGTGTCACTAAAGGTAAGTTGTTGGGGCATATTGTCTCCAAAGAAGGGATCAAGATAGATCCAGAAAGAGTTCAAGCAATCCAAAGATTCCTCTTCCCACAAGTAAAAAGGGTGTTCACTCTTTCTTTGACAAGATAAATTTCTGAGGAGATTCATCCCAGATTTTGAAGAACTAACTATGAGCATTGCTCAGATGATGAAAGGAAAGCAAAAATTTGGTCAGACTTCGAAGGTAAAGAATATTTTGAGGGTATCAAGAAATCCATTGCTAAGACTCCCATCTTGGCATGTCCTGATTTTAGCAAGGATTTTATCATCTATTGCTATGCTACAGAGAGTACTTTGGCTGTTGTTCTAACTCAGAAGAATTCTGAGGATCATGAACTTCCAATTGCCTTCATGAGCTATGTTTTGAAAGCTCATGAATTGAAATATACTATGATGGAGAAACATGCTATTATAATATTAAAAGTTGTTAAGCAGTTTCACTTTTATATTCTTAATTCTCACTCGGTTGTGTTTGTACTTGATACAACCATCAAGTCTATTCTTACACAACATGAGTTTGGAACTAAGAGAGGCAATTGGGTAGCTAAAGTACAAGAATATGACCTTGATATCAAGCCAACTAAGCTAGTCTGGGGTAAAGGCTTGTGTGAACTTATTGTTGAGGGAGTCTGTTGAAGAATCTTCCACAGAAGTAGTTGATGTTCCTGTTGTCCTCTTCCTCAGTTCAACAAATGAGTGGTATGCTGATATTGCACATTTTCTTACCTATGGAGAATGTCCATCCCACTTGAGTGCCAAGGAAAAGAGAGCTATTAAACTAAGGTCTGCACAATATGTATTATGGGAAAATGATTTATTCAAAAGAGGAATAGATGGAAGATTCCTGAAGTGTGTGGACAAAGAACAATAGAAGAAGTTGTTTTCAGATTTTCATGATCAAGCTTGTGGAGGGCATTTTTCTTCATTGTCATCCTTTGCTCATAAAGTCCTTTGTGCAGGGTACTACTAGCCTACATTGTTCAAAGATGCATCAAAATAGGTAGGTAAGTGTGAAGCATGTCAGACTTTTGTTGGGAGACCTAAGTTGGCTGCTTTACAACTCAAACCAATAGTAATTGATGAGCCTTTTCAACAGTGGGGGTTAGATTTTATTGGAACTCTTAACCCACCTTCAAGTCTTTGGACATAATCATGTGCTAATCTTTCTGATTACTTCACAAAGTGTGTAGAGGCCATTCCAGTCAAAAACACTACTTCGAGGTGGTGTGTAATTTCATCAAGGAAAACATATTGATAAGGTTTGGGGTACCAAACAAGATTGTAATTGATAATGCTTCTAAATTTTCTTCTCTTGAGATGATGGATTTATGCTATGGTTATGGAATCTCCCTTGCTCATTCTTGAATATTATTCTCAAGGAATGGACAAGCAAAATCAACAAATAAGAATCTAGTAACCATTGTTCGGAAGCTTGTCAATGACTCTCAAAGGAATTGGCACAAGAAGCTCTATGATGCTCTCTAGGTAGATAAAATTACACCCAAAAGAGCAATTGGGATGTCTCCATTCCAGGTGGTGTATGGTGTTGAAGCTCAGTTGCCAGTAATAGTGGAATTACCAGCCTTGCACTTAATGAAGGCTATTGAGGATACAAGTTTCATCAGTTCCTTGGACAAGAGGATCATGTATCTCTAGAAGCTGGATGAAGACAGGATGCAAGTTTTTGATAGAATATCAGCTCATCAACTAAAGGTGAAGGCTTTGTTTGACAAGAAAGTAATACCCAGATATTTTCAAGTGGGAGACATTGTTTTGTTGTGGGACAAAAGACATGAACCTCGAGGAAGCCATGGTAAGTTTGATTCTCTTTGGCTTGGTCCTTTTAAAATCAGACACTTTGCTGGAGAAAATTCTTTATACTTGGATTATATGGATGTATCTTCTCTCCCACTTCCTTATAGTGGGAAATATTTGAAGTTGTTCAAGTCCTAGGTGATTTGGTAGTCCTTTTGTATATACGGTGTTTTGTTTTTGGTTTTCCTTTTTGGTTTGTTTCCCTTGTTTGTTGTCTTTTGTATTGCTTCGCCTTTGAATCTATTTTCCCAATGGATAAGGTACTTGTCTACTTTCCCAAAAAGTTTTTATATGGTTCTTGATCTTGCCTCATTCCTCTATCTAAGCCAAGTCATCCCCAGAAAGAGCTAATTGTTGTCACCCTCAAAATTCCCCTCATTTTGAAGTCAAATTTCAAAAATTTTGAGTTGGTGCCATTGAAGAATGTTTAAAATAGAGTAAGAAGTCTGGAGATAGGAAAATTCATGCTTTGAAGTTGTTGGTGCTCGGTTTTTAATCTCGCCCCTCGTTCAAAATTCTCCAGTCTACTGAGGTTTAAAAATTTCTTTCTTCCCATCTGGGTGCTTTAAAATTTGTTTCCTCCATTCAAATGAAATTGTCAATCCTTTCCTATGGCCGTGGATCACATCGAGCTTGTTATTGTTTATAGTTATTCTTTCCACGAGGAGCAATTTGAATTTGAATGTAAATGGCGAGTTTCCCTGCATTTTTTTTTCCACGATCATGAGTGACGGGTGTATCTTCTCTGTCAATTTTTGCTCCAATGCTCACGGGTACATGGACGACTTTGATTGGATGTAGTGTGGTGGATTCTTTTTATAAACTTAGCATTTTTGTTAATTTTGCAAAAGTTTCAAGTTGGCCCAGAGGCTGAAGGATTCGATTGGTTAAAACCAAGTGGTGGCGGAAAGGTGACCCCTTTTTGTGTTTTAAGGCATTATGATGAAAATGCGTAAAAGTTTAAAAGAATTCCTAATGCCCGCAAAGGGACAAGGGGCCATTTTAAGACAAATCGGAGAGGCGGGTCGTCGGGACACTTTAGAGTTTTTGGCTTTGTTTTGGCAAAAATTTATAAAGTTATAAAGTGAGCCGCGACCCCGCTCATGCCAGGTAAGGCCACGTGTTAAGCCATGCGTTGAAAAGTCAAAAGTGGGTCGTCGGAGCACTTTGAATATTTTTGTTTTATTTCCAAAAAAGAGTAAAGTTATAAAATGAACCGCAACTCCGTTGAAGCCAGATTTTGAATATGTGTTGAAAAGTCAAAGCGGAGAGGCAGGTCGTTGGAGCATTTTGGGAATTTTAAACTTTTCTCAAAATAAAGTAAAATTGTAAAGAGAGCCACATCCCCGGTGATGCCCAGGGAGTGCCACGTGTCTACGGCCTATATCAAAAGTGAATTGTGAATTGTGGGGCTGCATGGAGAATTTTTGCACTTTGCATTTTTATGGCAAAAGGCGCAATTCCAATTTTGGGCCCGCGGATCCATTTTGCAAAAGTTGCATTTTTGCCATTTTTATGGATTCAATTCAAATATTCAAATGGGCATATCTTTCGATCCAGAGCTCGAAATTTGACAAAATTTATATCATTGGAAAGCTCTCAACCTCCTCTACGCCATGGAAGCATAAAATATTACTTTCAACATGATTTGATTGGTGGAAATATGGAAAACGTCTTTCCTTCCATTAATGTGAAATCTAATTGCTTCTCAAATCAAATTTGATTCGATCCGCCATTTTTCCTTCTCTAGCACACTAAACAGACTTGGAGAACCAACTGGATATTTGGATTTGATGGAAAACATATTCATGCCATTAATATGTGATCAGATTGCTTCGAGAACCACATTTGATCTAATCTACCATCTTTCCTTCTCCAAAGCACGTTAAACAACCATGAAGAACCAGACTTGACAGATTGTAGGCGGATTTGTAGGGGCATTAATGTTTGGTGGTTGAGCTTCCAAATATGATTTCCCTCCTCCTCTTCTTCTCCTCTCTTTGCTTCATCTATAAATGTAAGAGCATTGGCTCATTGAAAGGTGGTTGGATCCTGGTACTCTGTAAATGTTATAGATTTGAAAGTGATCAATACAAAAGTTTTTCCCCTTTCTTCCTCTATTATTCCTTATTTCCTTCTCTGAAATTTGTGAATCATCTATCTTTTATAAAAAGAAACTTTGTGTTCTTGTTGGTGTGATTTCTGGAAATTTTTGTCTATGGAATTGTGTCTGTTATGAAAGTGAATGATTCTATTCTATATCTCCTTTGCTCAACATGTATAAGGTTATACTCTACTATCTATATTTCCTGAAAATATTTATATGTTCTTCCTCTCCCATCTCCTTAGCTCTTCTGATCTTTTGTATTGATAATCTGTTTTGACATGAAACATTTCAAAGTTGTATATTTGTGCATAAGTTTTTCTACTTGCTTTCAATAAGGGAACCTCTCCCATTAAAAAGGAGGGACTTGCTTTATCCTCGACGGTTTCTAAAAGTACTATTTTAAAACCCAACAATGCCCAAGAGTTTGCGGTCGATATAGTTTGGCGTGAGAAAAGGTTGATGAGGTTATGCGCGAGTATGCATGTGGAAGCAAAATTGCTATACAAAACACGTGGTAATGCAAGAAATATGTGAAAGTTGCGTGTGAAGTGAAGAATTCCATGGATTTGTGAACCAGATTGGAATGGAGTACACGAGCATGCATGGAAGTGGTTGGTTGAAGGATTCTGCGAGTTTTTACGTTATGCGGTTGAAAAGGTAGTTTCCTGAGGTTAGGGTTTGTGAAACTAGGGCACATGTTCGAAGAAGTTGCATAGAGGGATTGAAATCGAAGGATCGAGTAGTAAGGAAGCAAGACACAAGGAGGAATTAGCTAGGACCCAACAAGGAAAGATGGCACCAAGGAAGGGATCAAATGTTTCACCCAAGAAGGGCAAGGGCAAGGGAAAACTAGTCACATCAACCAATTTTAACGAAGAGTGGTATGCGGAGATGCAATACCCAGATGGTGTGTCATTGGGGAAGGAATGGGTATCTCACATACACAAGATGGCTATAAGCGATTATAACCATAGGACATATACAACTGAAAAAGAGATGGCATTGGAGCTCATTCACCCTACTAGGAGAAAGAACAAAAGATGACCAACCAATGTACGATGACTCCGTGAAGAGGAAATTGGAGAAGGTGGGCTTCTGCAACTCTATGAGTTGCCATTTTCAGAAAACTTGAAAGGTTATACTAGTGGCTAATGTTGCGCATGCACGAGGATTAATTTTACTTCGTAGGAAGGAGAATGCACATAACTACATAGCTGATCTCCAAGTACAGTGGGCTTATCTGCACGGGAGAGTCACTGGATGATGACTTGGGTGAAAATGAGGCTATCATCGAAACAACTAAGGCATATGGGTACAAAAGGGGTGGATGCTACTTTGATATTGCCAAGATCACTGACTCAGTTATGAAGATGGTGTGCATTTTCTCACCAAGTTAAATGGACAAGAACGGTGGACGAAGTGAACAAGAGATGGTTGAAAATTTGTAGAAATATTTCAGAAGGGACCATCTACAACATCTCGACCTTCATTACGGAGGATATCATAGATTCCACGCGCGATGAAGATAAGATCATGTATGGTAATATTCTTCTTACCATTTTATTTTCAGAGATTGGAGTGCCCAATGGGCCAAACAACTATGTTTGGGAGTACCCTGATGAGAACCCCTCCCCAGCTAAGAGGTTCGAGGCATACACTTGTGAAACAATGACATATTCTTATAAGGCGCGTTTGGATAAGTGGTACAAACGGATGCACGATGCATTTGGAGAAGAGTGGATAATTCCATAACAACTACCACCTTGGTAAAGGATGAGGCTGAATTCACAGTGTGTACAGCTTGATTTGCATTGGTAGGTTCACTTTGACAGATGGCACCAAGAGCCCATGGTGTAAACTACCTTTTTCCTTCACAGCGCTTTCAACAAATTTAAGGAGGCCAAGAAGCTTGAGATTTTATCTAAGTGAAGTAGATCATGAGCACCATGCATTGCATAGGACATTGGTGTATCCTAAGAAGCGAGCATATGTGGAGAAGTATGTCTCCCATGACATACATATGCTAAGGCCCGTAACATTACCACTTGTAGGCACAACGACAAAAAGGGTATATATACACCTAAGGACGAATTTTGAGAAGGGCGCGTACATTGAGGATGATGTATCCATCCCTAAAGACCTTTCTAGAAGGAAGAAAGGGGCGAAGAGAGAGAGGGAGGAAACCCTAGAAAACATGGCACCAAGCACATGTGTGGTCTTGATCATAGGAGCATAGGATTCGCGCAGGCACAAACACTTATACTCATAGGAAGAAGTCTCCGTGAAGGAGAAGTCCCCAATGATAGAGGAATATCCAGTGAAAAAGAAGCAGAAGGTAGCACAAAGTTCAGACTACAGAGGACAAAGAGCATGAAGGGTAATGAGACCGAGGAGGAGGATAAGGAGTGCGAGGAAGAAAATAACCCACCTGTATTCAATGTGCACAAATCTGATGAGGAGAGGGATGAATCCTCAGAGGGCACTCATGAGGGAGAAAGAAGTGAAGAAGAAGTGGGGACCAAGGCACATGAGACCCCGCACCTATCTCGGTGAACAATTAGAGGACACAGTGGAGAAGGAGGTGGCAGACATCATCAAGGACTTGGTAGAGCATGAGGTGGAGCATAATGCGGGAGAAGTAGAAAAGGAGAAGTATGGAAGCATGGGTGGAGAGATAAGTTTAGTAGTCGGTTTCCCGATAAGAGTGTGCACAGGTGGAAAGGGCACAACAAAAACATCTAGAGGATCCATAATGACTTACGATGATGATCCAAACAAGGTCCTACGTGTGCATTTCCAGAGCATGGTGCCTTCAGACCAACTCTTCTATTGGTCATCATTTGACAAAGATAGTGCATACTCGTACACCAAGAAGATGTTGTCATGGAATTTTGAGTCCCATGTTGATGAACCAAAATTCAAAGTCAATGCAGGCGCATTGCTAGATACACCGAACCCGAGGAGGTAAATCCCATTGTGGATTCACAACAACTAACTGATGAGTAGGCATGCAATGCGCTGAACAAGGTGTCAATAGAAATTGAAGCACGATTGTTCGGGAGGAATAATAGAATCAAAGCATTAGAGGAGTTGGAGGAGAAGAACAAAGAAATCATAGAGAGAGACAAGGAGATAAAGGGGAAGGAGTCGATAATTACGTAGCTGAGGGCTGAGTTGAGAGAAGAAAAGGGGAAGGTGTGCGAGGCCTACAAGAAAGTGGAGAATATTTCAGACTCCATTATTTTGAAGCACCCAGATTTATCCCCCGAGAAGAAGTATGAGTCAGCCTTCCACTTCTTGGAGGATTTGACGTGCTTAATCACGATGGAGAGGAACCACTTGCATTGGAGTCAACGAAGGAAGTTATGGCACGAAAAAAAGAACAGGAAAAATCAAAGATTGAGGAAACCATAACTCGTTACTCTAAACTCCTTGCTTTAGTAAAGACCAAAATGCATATGGCCAAGGTTGTTTATGATAAGCTGTGAAGACAAAGACAAAGTGGTAAGTGTATTGGTTGCTACACACGAGGTATTTATGGAGGAGTTCCAGCCAAGAATAAGGGCAATAGGGAAGAACGTGACAAGATCTTGGCAGAGGTTGAGAAAAAATCCAAGGTAATTGAGATTCTAAGGGCCTGTTAAAAATAAGGTGAAGGAAGTGTATCCCTAGGTTACACATAAGATGGACGCGTTGAATGACCTTAGCAAGCAGATGGAGAATATCGTTGATACACTGAAGGCTAAGGGTGAAGAGTTGACATTTGATGAAGTCAATGTGTTGATAGGGGATTTGTTTACACAGGTGCAAAAGGAGGTGGATGCTTGGAACGAGATTGAAGCATCCTTGAATAAGAATTTCCCAATCCTTGTACAATAGTAACATTTTTTTAATTCTTTGTTGGAGACCAGATTGTTTCCGAGGATGGAAAACATGTCCGGTGCGGGGTATTGTTGAGCCCAGAAAAGTGACTAAGTCCTGGAGTAAAGAATCATCACGCACAAGGAAAGTAAGGGAAAAAACTCTCAAGGAATGGTGTGTGGGAGAACAGGAGTGTGCATGGGTAGTTCAAGGAGTTGCAACAAAAGGGAAGAGTAAACATGGAGCGCACAAAGGTTGGTGTGCGGAAGCAAGATAGGGTTTGAAGACTTAGCCACATCATTGGATATGGTACTATATGGAAAACACATGAAGACATGAGTAGGCGTGACGAGTGGATAAGGTTACAAATTGGAGTCTTGGAGCTCAAGGAAATAATATTCCACGAAAGGAATATTCCAGGATGTAATCATTACGGTTAGTGGAGGCTAATCAGGGTTTTGGCAAGCTAGCATAGGCACTCAATTATGGAGGAGCATGATTCCATCGACATGCATCCTACCCATGAGTGAAGTTGAGGTGGTAGAGGAGAGATCCCGATTCTATTTAAGAAGGTGTTTGGGTTCAAAACAAAGGGGGTGAATGTGTGTAAGCATAGGTGTGTATGTGTAAGGATAAACAAAGACATAGGTAGGAATGAGAGGTGATGCAGGAGGAAGAAGATGTGTGTTGCAAGGCATAGGGTATTCTAGGTGCATAGAAGAGAGCATGGATAAAACCCTTTGAGTAGAGTCAGTTTGTAGAGCTAGGGTGTTATTTCATAATGTATTTGGTCTGTTATGACCCTTTTGATGTAATTTGGCTACTGTAAATAGTTGTGAATCAATGAATATGATGGGTTGTTATGTATATCTCTGTTTATGGGTTCAAACCCTAGTGTTCTTCATTTTTCCTATGGTTCAGATCTGATTCCTTCATGTTGTTAATAATGCTTATATTATTTTCATGGTGCATTTGTGCTTAGATCTAGTGTCTTTACTTCTATGCTAGAATGAATGCATGTATTTTTGTGTCTTGCACGTATTCCTCCATTAATGGCGAAGCATTCTTACAAAGCTCACATAAAGGAGGGCTCGACGCCCGCGCATGCCTCGGGTGAGTGCCCAGTCAAGGCTGGGTGATATGCCGACACACTTGGGGTTTAAAGGGAGTATGGAAAGGCGAATACACCCTTGGAAGTGCCATATAGTCTTCATAGCTTGTGGCAATGATTTTCCCTATAGAGAGT
This sequence comes from Taxus wallichiana var. yunnanensis, assembly GCA_018340775.1. Classification (NCBI taxonomy): domain Eukaryota; kingdom Viridiplantae; phylum Streptophyta; class Pinopsida; order Cupressales; family Taxaceae; genus Taxus; species Taxus wallichiana. Next base: position 1,060,044,636 of record CM031240.1, read on the forward strand.
CTTTCTCTCGCCTCCGAATGGATTCTTCCCTTGGAAAGAAAGTAGGCATAGTTGCTGATCCAAAGGGTCACCATGAATTATTTTCTCTGGATGAGCTGCCATCTCCATTATGAACCCTAGGTTCATGAAATATCTAAAAGGATAAGGCTATGAGGTCAACGGTGTTTGTCAATCTCTCTTGAACTTCAATGATTTTGTTGATTTTGGCTTCTTGAGGATCCCGGTGAGCCATAATGTCATCCTCTCTTGGCTGGTCTGATTTCCTTTCTCTCCTCTAATAGTAGAGGAAACTCTTGTTTCCCTCTTCCATGAAAACCATTAGGATGGGAAGATTGAAGCTATGATACCATTGTAATATCCCTTTATAGGACTGAAACTGAAAAACATGGAATTAACACAAACCCCAATTTGATTTAAATCTATTTTTGGACCAAAAATTGAAAATTTAATAAGTACGAAACAACGATCTTATTTTTATAACATCAATATGAAAAACACAATATTTCACCTAAATATCACTCTACAATTCATCCATAATATTTATAGAACTTTTATGAACACCTTAAAACAATTTCTACCATGAAAATCAAGCAAATATTCAGCTAGAAAATTAACTATTAAGAACAAAAGTACAACAAAGAGAAATAATCAAAATGAGGGATTCCAAACCCCAACAATGCCCAAATATTGATGATTCCAACCTTATAAATTATATCAAATATGAATATCAATTAATGAATTAGTGTTGTGCCCTAGAAGACACTTAAAATGACCTCTACCCTAGTTGATCCCTTAGAGAGGGCTCCAAAAATATGTAGCTGCTCTTGTAGGCCTTTTTCTTGATTCCCTAGATCCAAATCAGTAAGAAAGTATTCAATAGATATATTCAGTTCACCAAAATGGATATTTTTCGTTCTCCACCAAGCCATAAGGAAGGGTTTCGTCCTGCTTGGATGCCACACAAGTGAGTTTTCATCCTCAAGTGAAATGGTATTGAACAACCAACCCAAATAACTAAGTGTAAGTGTAAATGCACCAAAATATTATCTCCAAATGAGTTCATAAAACCTCTTTTATACCCTTTGCTTAGCGCCAAAGGCCAAATAGATGGGGAGCGACCTCCAAGCTCACTTTATCTTTTAATTCTTTGTTGGGAAACTCATAATCCCAGTTGACCTGCACGGGAAAGATAAACACTAAAGAAAAACATTAAAAAGAATAAAAGAAAACATAAATGAATCTCACTTACTTCCCTTGTTAACTTATTCTTCTTGGCCATGGAAAGAGAATGGCAAAAAGTTATTCAATTGATGCTAGTTTGAAAAAGGGGACATTACACATTATGCACATTCCTTATGGAGAATGACACAAAACTTGAATTTCTTAATGCAACAATTTCATATTTGGTGTGAGGAAAATACATTGAATAGATTGATATAATATTTTTTTTTCAAGGTTTGAAAACTTTCATTGTGTTTGGTAACACACTTGAGGCTCATGTTATGTCTATAAATTTGTCTTGATGACACACAAGTACCTATCAATTGTAAAAGAAGTAAATTTTGTTTGAAGTTTCATACATGGATTCAATGATGCACAACATGTGAAAGTCGTGTGGAACTTAGTGTATAAGGATTCTTGCGTAGGTGGGTGTTGTGTGTTTGACTATGGTCATTCATTTTTTTCCCGAGATTGTTATTGACAAGACTCAACAAAGGGAGACTACCTAATTCAATATTGAAGTTGTGAAGACTCATGTTTTTGGAGCTGTATTATACTCATGATGTGTTATGGGGAATTTGGGATTTATTTTGTATTTAATAACTACAAGACATTTTATATTTGTGTAATATGTTGAAAGATTCATTTAATTTCATATGGGAAAGATATAACTAAGAGCAATATTGTAATTAGGTGGTGTTTGATTCTATAAAAACACAACCACACACTTAAGAGAGGTTAGTTGGGTTGTATAGGAATACGTTTTAGGATTGTGTTGAAGGTTGATCTAGTTAGATTGAATGGTAAATTTATTGTAATGCATCTCATTTTATATAGTCAAAGAATCTATATGTTTACAATAAGTCTAGCATGTGCATGCAAGTGTAGACACCTAAACCTTGTCTTTAACACCTAGAAATATCACTTTTGACATTCTTTGGCACACTTAACACTTGGATGATTACATATATTTGAATTTTAGGAACACTATTCCTCTTTTAGTCTATCCATCCATTATCTTAGTTGCCTTCATACGTCATTCATATTTATTAATGATTAATTTAGTCTATAGAGGGACACCTTAAAAATTCTAGAAAAGGATTCTCTAGTCATGAGATCCATGTTTTCATTCCTTGTATAATACCAATAACTTGGACATTGTCATCTTCTAATATAATCTCATTTTGTCGGCATTGTCCATGGGATCCAACAACTATTTTTCAAATGTGGAACTTTCAATTAGGTTTTCCTAGACACATTTCTTGGGTCAATTATAATGGGAAATAACAAAGAGTTATTATATACAAATAAGCCCAAATGCCATTCTTCACCTCTCACACTTTTGGAGCATTCTTATCACTTAAGTCACTCCAACATACATTGAATATCATTACATAAAAGGAGTAATCATGTTTAAAATATTCAGAGAGCAATCCTAACAAAATATATTGAGCTAAATATGAATACATAGAAATTAAAGTTACATGGGGCCACGTGATAAAGTCTAAAATAAGGATCACAACTAGATTGCACACGACTTTACACATTTACACGTACAAAAATTGGCGAACAACGCCCTATTTGAGTACTCTTCAAAGTAGTGTTAGATATGCAATGCTCAATTATCATGGGGGTGTGTTGAGGTCGGTGCAACCCAAAGTGCTAACCCCTTTTAATTTTTTTTTGTTATTTGAGCATGCATAATTAGAGTTTAGACAAAAGAGATATTGAAGATTCATTAACATACAAGATCAAAGAGCTCGTTCACATCCAAAATCAGATCGTAGACACAATGAAGGTCACCAACAAGATTCGAGGGGCCATTACCTCTTAGGCGGTTCAACAAACCTAGATAGTGCCATTTGTTGTAGGGATAACTTTGCCGATATTATCCAAACAACTTATTTGCTTCTATTTTGCATCTGATCACTTGAAAACATTTTTCAAGTAGTTTATGTTTTAGTGGCATCTTCTAATATTCACAAATAGCCAACATTAGCTAAGTATTGTATCATTTTATTTATTTTGTTAGTTTAAACTCGGTAAATTTCACATTCCATTATTCTCTTACAATTCATATCTATTGCCATATTTTTATAATCTAAATTAGCATCCCATTTCAGTTATTATATTTCATAGTTATAAAATGATCAAAACATTTTGTGAACCCTACAATTGATTTGAACACAAAGCCTATGTTTCCTCTACATTAGGGTTTTATATATATTTTACTTTCCTAGGGTTTGAGAAATTGGCGATCTTTTCATAAACATTTGTCACCAAATGTGCCCGAAGAACAAATCGATTATAAAATATTTGTTATAATTATTATGGGTAAACACTTTTGATTGTAGCTAAGAACTAGGTACACGAGGGTTTAAGGAAAGACCGAGAACTAATTACAAAAAAACATCATAAGATAGACATGAAAAACACAACATAGGACCATAGCAAGGAAAAAGGGTCTATTAAGGTGCAAGTTGAAACAAAGTTGACCACAAAAGGATTGATTAGTATTCTAACAACAAGCAAACTACAATCAAAGTATCCAAAAATAACATATACAATAATCAAATTACCTTTTATGTTTCTTATTTTTGCCTTTCCACTTGTGTTGGGACTTAACTTCTTTGAGAGTTGTAAGGTTTGATAAAGCATTTTTGTGATTAAAGCTTCTAAGATAATATCTCGGGGCTTCATAATATTCAGATTGTTTTTCTACACTCATATAATCGTAAAATATTAACTTTTGGGCTAAAATATTTAAGATACAAAAATGTATAATATTCTCATACTTTGGAATTGAAACTAGGTATTCATAATTTTAATTATAACAATTTTTAATAGTATCCCTTGCCATATAACAATCAAATAAAGAAAAAAATACTATTTAATTAATAATCTAACTAGTATTCTAGTTGTGTTCAATCATATTTGGTGCTTTAATACGATATAACAAATGTTCAACATAAAATTAATAATAAAAATGTTTTTTTCTTGTTTTTCATAGGGTTTTAATGTCTAATTATTGATTGTTCACATATTGTTTCACGTTGACCCCTCTCTTAGGGATTGTTATTGCATTCTTTCTTCTCGTTAGAGTTTTAATTCTCGCCTTATGATATTCATCTTTCAAACCCTAGTTTGTCTATAATGGAAAATACTAGTGATGTGAATATTTCTTTTGATACAATCATGAATGTAAATAGAAATAAAAATGTGGAAAGTGTTAGTAATTGTTGGAGCTCAAAATTGCACCCGTACTAAATCACAAGAATCTAGGGCTTTGAGGCAACATGGGACCTGTCTCTCAAGTTGTGGGAATCGAGGCGAGACAGGACCTCGGAGAAGGCCGACTTCCTCTACTTACTTCTAATGCAAACTACTCCTAAGAATTGAAATGCAACTATCTAGATCTACTGTAACATTCCAAGGGACCAGGATGAGAAGGAGATGAATCAAATAGAAATCCTAAACTAGAGAGGTGATATCACCAAAAATAAGGGGAAAGATACTTTAGCAAGAGAGAAAATGAGAGAAAATGGTGATGAGGAGGAAGAAAACAATAGCCATAGTTCAAGACAACGTCTAAATTCCCATTTTCATGATGCACAATAGACATAGAATCTGGAATAACATACACAAAAAACCCATGAATGAATAAAATGAAATGAAACGCAATGAAATACCAGCTAAGGAAGATACGAGCCACAAAACTAGTAATTTTATTGCTTGAAGATTATGCACAAATCATTACAACAAAGGAGGAAGATGTAAAACATTCACAGAATCATGATCCAAGGCATGCAACTCTTAGAACACTTGTGTAACATAAAAATGATTCCCTTGTATTCCCAAAGTATCCAATATTACAACTAAGCATCATTTTACAATATATGAAAAATGGAAGAAGAAGAAGAAGGAGAAAGTAGAGGGAAATTTGAATTCCTCCTTCCACCCACCGATCATTTTCATTAAATTCTCTGAAAAGATCTGATAACCTCTGAAAATCCACTTCCTCACACCTTTTGTCTTGTTGGAGAAGAAATGGGCACCCATACTACATTAAATTCTGGTGGTTGCACCACCCAGAAGCGAGTCCTCTTCTGCGTGTTAGAGACGTTTTCTCTCTATTCCGCCCAACTACCTCCATTTGCATTGAGAAATACTGATTTTATTACATAGAGAATGTTGAGATTTCTCCAATACTGTATTATTTTCAAAGGTCAAATCATTGGACCAAAAGTTATATCCACTTTTAGCTCTCCACGAGAAAATTGTTATTTTCCTTTGATATGGTTATTTTGTTGGCTTCGCGGTTTTTCAAATGTGTTGCAGCTATTGTTCTCCGGCCACTTTAATTTATAGTATTTTGGGGCTCCTTTAACATACCTACACGACATGCTCTTTTAATTGGGGTTGTATTTTTAAATCCACGGATTTTATACCTCCACTTCATCTCGTGGCTTTTAGTTATGTGTGGATTTGGATTTACATGCATTGCGGCTCGCTCAAAATCCATGGTATGCTCAAATCTTTACGTGGTTAACTCCACACTTCAACATATTTTATCCTTTAGCCACAACTCATTCAAATCTCTCGGTGGCTTGTTCAAATATCTCCATGGCTCTCGTATTCTCTCACCCATGACTATCCAAGTTATTCAATTTTTACAAGGGTGCAAAAATGGACAACATTTTTGGCGACTTCAGAGGGTCATTTGCCTACTAGATGAATGGATCAGTGGCCTTGCAATGTCCATTGGGCATGGAGTCAACCTAGCAAACTTGAAGTTTGATTTGAACCCTGAGCTTGAATTTCCAAATCTATTTTAGTTTCTCTGCATTTGATATTCTCGAGATGATCGCAACCGATCCTTGTTTCTTTGAACCTTTTTCTACAACGACCTGGAAATATGATGAAATTGTGCATAAGAACATCCTCAAGAAATGAGAATGTGCAAAGCACTTAGGGAAAGAAACCTACACTACAAACAATGCAAATGTGCTTAAAGAACTTAAAGCAATTGAAATCCTAAACTATTATTTACAAAATTCCATGAAATATCTTAATAAGAGGGTTTGAGATGAATCCCATTGAATGAGATTTGAAACACATTCCAATCAAGATCAGATAATTCAAATGAGTTAGCCACCTTAAAAGTGGTGATTATGTATGGTCCACTCTAGATTGCATCAAATTTGGAGTGTCTCCCTGGTTTAGCTCGATCTATGTCCTATTTCAAAACTAGATCTCCAACCTTGAATGTCTCATCTATAGCCTTCTTGTCAAACCACTATTTGGTTGATGCTTGATGTTGGTCCATCTGGATCATGTCGGAATTCGTAAACTCCTCTAGTTCTACCAACTTCACCATTCTGATCTCCATTTTCTCTGTGCCTTCAAATTCCAGTTGTTGAGCTAATTCGATTGAGGGTAGCTCTAGTGACAATGGAAATCTTGCTTCTTTGCCATATACCCGTTTGTAAGGGGAAGTGCCAATAACATTTTTCAATGTAATTATGTTTACCCAAAGAGCATTTCTCACCTTTGTGTGCCACTGCCTCTGATCGATGTCCATCATCGCTTCATGATCCCGATCATATTCTTGTTGGTAGATTCGCCAATCCATTACCTTGGGGATAGTAATTAGAAGAAGTCTTAAGATAAATCCCAAGTTCAAGAGCCCAATTAGAAATTTTGGATCCCAGGAAAGATTTTGCATTATCAGAAATAATAGTCTGTGGGATGTCAAACCTTGTAAAAATTTCTTCAAGAAAGTCCAAGATGATTGATTCAGTGGCCTCCTTTAATGGCACGACTTCCATCCACCTGGTGAAATAATCTGTTGCAATTAAAACCCACTTATGACCAACATTAGATGGAGGATTAATCATGCCAATAAAATCCATACCCCATTGAGGAAAAGGATGATCTACATGGATGGATGAATTGGAAGAGCAACCAATATTTTCTTTCCAAAGTGAAGAGTGCACATTCCTTGCACTTCCTCACCCATCTGTGAGCATCGTGAACAACGTAGGCCAAAAGTATCCCGATTTTATAATTTTGATGGTTGTGGCTCTAGTAGAAAAATGTCCACATGAGAAACTATCATGGAACTCAGTAAAAACCTTGTCATATTGCTCACCTTGATGCACATGAGTAAAAATTCATAAAAATATCTTTTGAACAAAATGCCATTAATGAATGCGTAAGGAATAGACCGCACCTCTCGAGATGTCTTTTTTTTTTGTTCAATCCTAGAGGATATGCACTGGTAGAAAAAAATCTAGCCATATCAGTAATCCAACTATGATCATATGCTAAATCTCCTTCATCCTATTAAAAATCAACATCATGTGGAAGCTCTTCATTCATGAGGGAGGTTTCTTGGTGATCTGAGCATCTAAGGCTAGTTGCTCACAAAGTGCCCTTCCTCTCGACCAAATTTGTGGCTTTGATGGTCACATCATATTCCATAATTTTAGTCACCCATCTAGCTCATTTCTCACTGATTTCTGCTCCCATAATGAAGTCTCTGACGCTAGAATGTGATACCAAAACTTTAATGCGGTTAGTAGCAATCATGCTTTTGAATTTCTTCAAGGCTCTCATGATGGAAAACACTTGTTTTTCAATATGGCTATACTTGAGCTCATAATTATTTAGTTTTTGACTAAAGAAGGCTACTGATGTTGCTCCCATCCTTGATCATTCTTCCGAGTTAAAACCGCATCTATACTAGATTCAACCCCGTAGGCATATATAATGAAATCTTTGGTATAGTCAGGGTTGATCAATGTAGGATCTTGAGCAATCTCTTGTTTTATCTTATCAAAACTCTCCTTCCCCTCTGTTGTCCACTTGAAAAATGAATCTTTCTTGAGCATAAGAGTAATAGGCCTCACCAAACTTGCAAAGTTAGGAATGAAACACCTAACAAAATTGATTTTTCCAAGGAATGATTGCAGGAAGTGGCCTTCTTGTGAGCTAGAAAGGAAAGAGCCAAAATGGCTGAGATTCTTTTTAGATCAATAGTAATGCCTTCTTTTGAAACAATGTGCCCCAATATCTTACCCCTAGGGACTGCAAAGTTACATTTCTTAGGATTAAGGGACACACCAAATTCCTTGCATCTCTCAAATACTTTCTCCAGGTGCTTCATACGATCTGCGCTTTGCTTTTCAAAGACAATAATGTCATCTAAGTAAACCAAGACAAATTCATTGATATACCCCTTGAAAGCAATGTCCACCGATATTTGGAATGTGACACCTACGTTTGATAGGCCAAAGGGCATTTTATGGTATGCATATGTTCCCCATTTGGTGGTGAACATAGTTTTGTACTGATCTTCTTCTTTAACTTTGATCTGATTGAAACCAGAATATCCATTGAGTATGGAAAACCTCTCGCGCCTATTATTGTCTATAGAATTTACTCCATGGAAGGTAAAGGATATGATCCTTTAGAGAGGCTTTATTCAAGTCCCTGAAATCGACACAAAGCTTGATTTCTCCCATTTTCTTCCTCACTGGAACCAGATTTTCCACCCAAGTAGATTACTTAATAGGAAAAATTATCTTGGCCTTAATGAGTTTGGATAATTCCTTTCTCATGAGGGGCTCAATCTTGGGGTTAAATGGCCTTTACTTTTGTCTAGTTGGCTTAATGTTGGGATCAAGATCAATAGAATGCTGAACTATATCTAGATTAAATTCTTTTAAATCTTCATATTCCCATGAAAACACATCACTGAATATTTGGCACAAGGATATAAAGCATGCTTATCATCCTCATCACATGCCTTCCCAAGAAGAAGTTCCTTTCCTTGTGCAATTGTGGCCGGTTCACAGTCTTCTTACTTTGCTGCTATATTCTTCTCGTCACCTCTGAATTCATCATCTGGACTGAAAATTTGTTCCAAGGTGACCAATCCTTTTGGTAATTTGTTTGTTTTCAATTGAATGATTTTATCACCGTAGACTTCTTCCAAATCAGATTACATTTTGAGGAGAACTCAACTTCATTCTAGATAAACTCCATAATTTATTCATCACAATCAAACACTTCCCATCTGGTCTTGTTTTATGGAATGGATGGCCTAACCACCATTTTGATATGTTGTACATTACCCTTGACAAGATCTTCCGTCGGTGAAAATTGAGAACCAAAATCCACCATTTAAACAACACATTTGTTCAACTTGTCGAGCACAACTTGTAGGTTAATGGCGTCAAATATTTCTAGTAGATCCCAAACTATGTGTTTGTAAGCCTTTAACAACTTGTTCTTTATGGAAAACTTACCCCGACTTGGTGAATGACCAATTCAGTATCTCCAAAGATATGCAATTCTTTGATTTTCCTCTTTTCAACAATTAAAATACCATGCACCAATGCCTCGTACAGCTACATTGTTTGAACATGCAAACTGCAATCTGTGAGCAAATAATAACTTCTCATTCATTGGAGAAATGAGCACAACACCCACCCCAACTCCATTTCTCGCTTCAGAACCATCAAAGAAAATCTTCCATAGTACAAAATCATTTTTCGTTCTTGCTTGAATGATGCGAGTATAATAGATTCTTCTTAGAGAATGTAATAAGTACCAAGACCAATCTCAAAGGTCTTGAGATCTTCAACATAAGGATCAAATTTATGATCTCTCTCAACCCATTCATCAAGCAATAAATCAGGCATGGAAAGAGGGATAAGTTGCTCATTTGAAATTGAACATTGTTCATGTTCTTCTTGGATTAGAAAATTTTCTTGGATAGGGTTAGGGTCATATGCATCAATATGGTAAGAAAAGATAGGTTGAACTTGTATTGTAAACCTTGTACCATATCTAGTTCTCAAAAGTATGTGAGTTCGATCAAGAAGAAAATAACCGCCCGCTTTGGCAAAGTGAAATCTCTAGACAAGAAAATGGAAAACATGAGAGGAAAGTCAATGATTGAAATGTCATGGGTTATGGTGAGGCTTGGGCAGGTATGAAGTGTCAACTCAAGACCTTCTATCACTCCCAATATAACCACGGTTGACCCATCGAGTTGAAAAACTCCCTTAGACACATGGACTGTATTTGAGACCCAGAATATCAATACTTTTCTTAGGCATTACAGAGGTACTAGCCCTTGAATCAATCATATAGTTATGAACCAAGTGTTTTCCCACAATTAATGACATGTAAAAAGGTATGGTCTTGACAATTTTACTTACTTGGTCTTCCTTTGTTTGACAGATATTGACCGCGGCATGAGATTACTTGAACCACTAGATTCACCCGAGGAAGATGCTTGAGGGATTCACATAAAAGGTCGCGTTGAGATGGGATAGCCAACGCATCCCACATTGTCACATTGACATTGGTCTTCTTCATTTTCTCAAAAATATTAAATGATATTCTTCTTTTGTGACATGTTATTGTCCTTTTTCTTGTTGTGGCATTTGAATAGGTGGATTTGTTTGAACAACAATATCCTTGTCTGAAATAGACTTACTGGGCATTCCAGATTGCTTGTTCTTGTCCATATAAACCTCTTTATCCTTAGCCATGACATTATCTTGACTCACGTAGAAGATGAAGATTGGGATTTCATCACCCTTTTCTTATATATTGTATTATTAACAATGCTGATTTGAGGTCTGATAGAGGTATCCGCCACTTGATTGACCACATAAAAATCATTAGCTCTAAAGAACATGAGATTAACATCAGTATTGGCCTCTTGGACTGCTTCTACGTTTGAACTAGGTGCTTCTAGAAGTGGCTCTTGCTGATTGGAAGAACCTTGAACCATGTAATCTTGTAAATGTATTTCCCTTTCACAACTTAGTTGGTTATGTGGCAGATGACATGGAAAACACCACTCAGTTTCTTGAACCATGTTGTTTTATACTGGAACCAATGCTTGGCTTGAGTTAGGAGCAAGAAGTGATTGTGGAGGAGGAATTGTTTCCAATGGAAGAAGGAATTTTAACCCTACCATCTATTACTTTACTGATTTTGTACATATCTTTGATTAGATTGCTGATTTCTATATGGTTGATGTCCCTGATTTGAGGATTTCCCTGGTTTTGATAATTCCTATAGGATTGGGCTTGTTGTTTCTCTAGGGATATAACTTTGTTGGTCAAACTTCTGATTAATGCTTTCATATCCTCATCTTCCTTTTGTTGTGTGGGAGTCTGAGATGTAGAAGCAACAAAATAGGTATTTTGTTTAAGGATAGGAGAAATAAAAGGTTGGGCAACTTGAGGCAATTCATGATACAAGGGTATGGGTGGCCTAGGGGCTAGTTTCCCGGTTTGTATTAAACTATTCTCATCTCTAATTGCTAGTGCATAGGCTCCTAGAAATGTTATTCCCCCATAGATTGGATCATAACAACTATATCTGAATTTAAAGATTTTAAAAATAGAGAAATGCACCTTGAGCAGCTGGTCTTACAGGGATTGGGATTTTGTCCCATGTTCTTTGGAATTTGAAGTTGAAGTTTGTTATTTGTTTAGTTGGTGCTCTTTTGATTGTAGTCAACCGCTCTAAAAGGGATAAATAATCTTCCCTTTCTCCAAATTGATTACACAGGGATGTGCAAATTGTATTCCAATTTTGAATTGAGCCTATGTCAAACTTTTGAACCACTACCAAGATTTTCCCTTGAAAGAGTAAGCTAAAATCTTGACAACTACATCCATCTCAGCGATTTCATGAATTGCACATACATTTGCAATATATTGGATGTGATCAAATGTAGTGTGATTCCTACTAGTAGGTGCTTAACTCTAGCCCCATTTCATTTTATTTGTGTGGTGAAGGCAAGAACATTTTATTTTGTTTTAGTGGCAACTAAAATAAGTGAGCATAAATTTGAAAATCTTGTATCTTTTGATCGGTAACTCGGTTTTGAGTGTCATTTTTGCAAAAGTGCTTGTTTTTTTGTGATCTTTCCATTAGAAATATTTATTTTGAGAATTGAACTATAATTATAACATGCTAGATTGTAACACAATCATTATAAAGTTTCAAATATGGAGGAGTGTTGTAATCAAATGTGGACGCAATTTCAAATTTGAGCCCGACATCCTAAATTTTTGGGAGTTATATTATTTTATCTATCATGGATTCTGAGAATGATATGATTTTATTTGAAGTGTGTGGAATTCAAGAGGATATTGTAAAATTTTGGAAGAAAATAGATCGCTCAAGAAGTGAAATTTTCTTCTACAATCACTCATTCATGATAAGAATACACCAATACACTCCCTGCAACAAAAAATTGCTAGCCTACAACATCACCATCTTATTGTGGACAACCATATCCATGCTCCTAGTCCACTTACGCTTGTTTCTCTTGTACCCACCGACATTGATCTACCATTCTTTGATCATGTTCCCTGGCTCTTGATGCTCCTAAACCTGTGAGGCTTGTTACTGCATGCTCTTCCACATCTGTGCCTATTACAGTACAACATGTTGTGTATCCTAATTTTACTCATATGCCTAGCTATTTTGAGAAGCACACCACTGCATTTAGTTCTCGCATGCTCTGTTCTATGAGTTTCACTGGTGGAGGTATTAATGAGACATTCACAAACGTATTGTTTCCCTTATTCCACATGTTAAGTGGAATTCTTACCATGACATTGGTTTCTGAGCAGATACTTCATTGGGATCAAATCATTGTGAGCTCCTATTTTTGTTCGCTCGAATCTTTCTGAGGATCATGAGCAACACATGAGTTCGCACCTTCACTCCACTTGAGAAACTAGATATTTCAGGTTGTTAGACATGATCAACTCCGACACAAATTTTGATGTTCCCTCGCATGTACCCATTGTGCATTTTACACCAAGTCATATGCAGGCATCTTCTTCATCCATCCATGTTGATTTGGGGAGGATATATGATCATTCGTGGTGGCGACATAGGCATTCATTGAGAGGACTCTGGGCATGACTCCTCCACCATTCGGCCTATTTCTCCACTTTCTATACCTTCGCATTGTAATGCTCCTTGTTTTGAGCATTTTTCTTTAGTAGGTGTAGTGTATCTCTCTTGTTTGTTGAGAGATTTTATATCGTATTTTGACACTTTTGACATGTTGATGTATCTCTTGTGGGGATCTATTCGGTGAAGTCTAGTGTTATTTTTCAAGTGTTTGAGTAGTTGTTTTGACAACTCATATAGATTTGTAGCTTTATTCCACCCATTCAACAGTATAGAAGGGTGTGGTATTGATCCTGCTTTTTCGGGTTTTGTGTCCTTGCCTTGTTACCATGGATTTTCTTGGATCATGACACTCTAGATTTTATGTCCTTACCTTGTTGCTTTGGTATTTGTTCTTGGATCGTGGCACACCTATTTTAAACAGTTGATCGAATTATGTTTGGTGTTTTTGCACTTTCAACATCACTCGTTGATAGTCTCCTTGTATGGAGCTATTCTAGTGAAGCCCAGTGTCAGTTGTTTTTGAGTTTTTTTATCGAGAAGTGGATTCAGACCACAGTGCACACCAAACATCTTCAGCATTGTACGTGTTTTTTTGAGCCGAGATTCTTGGGATGCCTTGCAGTGGGTTTTTACTCTCTTTACTTTGTTGTTATTGGTTTTGGGTACCTTGCGGTGTCCCTTTTTCCTAGTTATTGTACATGAGTACCTCATCAGGCCTAGTTGTCGGGACTCATACTATGGACATGCCACTTCTATTTATATTCACTATAGGGGGTATTAGAGTAGGTATTTACCTTAGCTCATGTTCACCTAGGTACTTTATTTACCTTTATTGTATTTATCCTCACCCACTTATGTGTGTGGATATTTATTTTATCTTATTTAGATATTAGGAGATATTATCTAGTTGTTAGGTATAGTTCTTTCCTTAATCTATGGTATTGACTAGTTCTTTCCTTGATCTATGGTATTGAATAGATCTTTGATGTTTAGTTCTCTCCTAAATCTATGGTCTTGACTAGTTCTTTGATGACTAGTTATTTCCTTGATTAATGGCTTGATCTATGACCTTGACTGGTTCTTAGATTGTTATTCCTTGCCTATATAAGCAAGGCCCATTCTCATTGTATTTCATTGAGTTCCATAATAATATATGATATTTCGCTCATTTGTTTTCTTATGTAAAGTTATTATGGCGAATTACTTTCATCTTATTGATCGCGGTGTTTGATTAACATCCGTGTTCTTGGGATTGTACAATCAGTTATCGTTTCTTTTACAAATATTCAAATGTTCCTTCTTCTCTTGTTGTAGATAGTGTTTGGATCCTTCTCATGAACTTGAACCACCAGTACTACTAAAACCAGATTGATTTTCTGAATGGAGTTGCCAGATGTGTTATTGCAGAGCCTCCAAAGGCTAGAGTTTCACCAAGATACACACCCAAACTTGATAAAACTGGAAATATTAATTTCTAAGGTCCCACCGGGCGTGCCAAAACCATTGGAGCTCAAAATTACACCCGTCCTAAATCACAAGAATTTAGGGCTTTGAGGTAATATGGGATTGTCTCCAAGTTGTGGGACTCGAACTGACATAAACTTCTGAGAGAAGGCCAACTTCCTCTACTTAATTCTAATGCTAAACTACTCATAGGAATTGAAATGCAACTATCTAGCTCTACTCTAACATTCCAAGGGACTAGGGTGAGAAAGAGATGCATAAAACATAAATCCTAAACTAGAGAGGTGATAACACCAAAAATAAGGGGAAAAATACTTTTAAAGAAGAGAGAAAATGAGAGAAAATAGTGAGGAAGAGGACGAAAACAATAGCCATAGTTCAAGACAACGTCTAAATTCCCATTTTCATGATGCACAATAGATATAGACTCTAGAACAACATACAAAACAAACCCACGAATGAATGAAAAGGAAAGGAAATGTAATGAAATACCAACTAAGGCAGATACGAGCCACAAAACTAGTAATTTTATTGCTTGAAGATTATGCATGATCATTACAACGAAGGAGGAGGATATAAAACATTCACAAAATCGTGATCCAAGGCATGCACTTCTTAGAAAAACTATGCAACATAACAAATGATGCCTTTGTATTCCCAAAGTATCCAACATTACAATTAAGCATCATTTTACAATATATAGAAAAATGGAAGAAGAAGAAGAAGAAAATAGAGGGAAATTCGAATTCCTCCTTCCACCCATTGACCATTTTCATTAAATTCTCTAAAAATATCTGAGCACCTCTGAAAATCCACTTCCCCACACCTTTTACCTTGTTAGATAAGAAATGGGTGCCCATACTATATTAAATTTGGTGATTGTGCCGCCTGGAGCAATCCTTTGTGTGTTGGAGACATTTTCCTCTATTCCACCCAACTACCTCCATTTGCATTTAGAAATATAGATTTTATTACATAGAGGAGGTTGAGATTTATCCAATACTATAGGATTTGCAAAGGTCAAATCATTTGATCAAAAGTTATATCCACTTTTATCTCTCTGCGGAAAACTGTTGTTTTCCTTTGATACGTGGCTTTGTTGGCTTTCGCAGTTTTTCAAATGTGTCACGACTATTGTTCTCTTGACCACGAATTTCTAGTAATTTGCAGCTCCTTTAACATACCCCGGTCTGCTCTTTGAATTGAGGTTTGTATTTTTAAATCCATGACTTTTCTACCTCCACTTCATCTCGTGGCTTCTAGTTATGTATGGCTTTGGATTTACATGCATATCAGCTCACTCAACCTCGTGGTATGCTCAAATCCTTCGTGGTTAACTCCATACTTTGACGGCTTTTCTCCTTTGGCCCTTTGCTCATTCAAATTTCTCTGCGACTCTTGTACCTCAGCCCATGGCTATCGAGTTGTTCAATTTTTGCAAGGGTGCAAAAATGTACAATAGTAATAATAATGATATTAATACACAAGATGAATGTTTTAATGATAGAAACTAAGCGAAACTCAAGAAGATATTAAGATAAAAACCATATGCTTGAGGGTATATTATATGTAACTAGGAATGAAAAGGAAAATTTAGCTAAGGAAACCACACGTGAGGAATTGCATGATGGACCTTTGATTGATACTAATATTCCTTCTAGAGGCTCACATCGCACATCATGCATGTATAAGTAATAATCTTATTGCTCATAGTCTTATTGTTTTTACTCCTATCATTATCGCATAAAGTGCAATTAGTTCCAATTTTAGGGCCAATTTTGTGTCTTTTCTTAATTTTTAATGTTTTTATTTTACAAGTGGCGTAAAATTTATTAAAAGTGGCAAAAATGTGACACAAACTTGTATGCCACATTTTCACCACTATCAAAAAAATATTTATGAATTCTATGTTTATTGTTGTTTTTACAGTTCTAGAATTGTGGAGTTCAAGATTTGCATTCATCCCCATTGAGTTAAACTTATGGCAATGTAGTGATATAACCCACCTCTATTCGATTTACATAATATAAAATTTTTCGGTGGTGATGGAGCCTAATATGAGTTTGGACCACATTTTATTTTCCTAGGAAATATTTTTTAGAGCAATACTCAATGATGTAGCTCTTGAAAATGATTTTTTCAATTATTAATTACTATTTCTATAAGGAAATAGGTGAGATACTGACTCATAGGGATTTAATATCCTAATCGACCAAGCTCATTGTTAGCATAAGAAAAGTGATGCATTTTTACATTCAAAAAAGTTTGCCTCTTTCAACAATGGATTTCATGAGGGAAATGATGTGTTATGGTTCACCATGGGCTTATATGCATTTATCTACTACTTAGAGCCCTATTTTGAGTTTTGAATGTCATAATTTCAAGCTATAACAATGAAAGCGTAAATGAATACTCTCAACGTCAACCCTCTATAGGATTTACGAATATTATCGTTGTTAAAAACAATAAGGAATTCCCTCATATACATGCATAAATTATAAATCAATGAAAACTTGAAATGAAGATATAACACAAACTTATAAACCGGGTACTACTACTAACTCTTTTTATTAAAATATCTAGCTTGAATTCCCAAAGTGCACCCATAGCTCTCTTTCACAATTAATACCTCAAACACAAACTCTCAATACTTTTATAAAACTAAGCATAGGTTATTATTTGGGTTTGGAGAGTAGTTAGTTTCTTTGTCTGTGCAAGTTTGCTTTTATTTTATTAATAGAATATATATGTGACCAAAATTTTTCCATCATGATCTTCTTGATGAAACAAACATTACCACAACTTTAATCATGATAGAGACACACAAAATTATGCAAACACACAACAAGACCAAAATATCTCCATCTCATAATTAAAATCCCGATTATCAATATACTGAGGAGTTCTATTAAATAAGCTTGAAGATTTGTTTCACAATATCAAATTTATTATTGTGAACACCTCAAGAATAGGAGATTAAACTATAATAAAGCACTTAAAAATTTTCCATGCACAATTAGTTTTATTGCCACAAATAATCAAATGAACTCCCAATTAAAGCTTAACTCAAGAGTTGTAGTGTGAACACACAAATCCAACACCCTCCCTTAAGCGCAAAATTGGGGAGTGAGAAAAGAGAAAAGCTAGGAGAAATCTAAATATGGGTTCTGAAAACTAGGCTTGAACAAATACCCATTTAAAAACAACTGAAAAAAGATAGTTATCATGGATGAAAAAGTGTCACCCCAAAGCACCCAAAAAACCAATAAATAAAACAAAGTGGAGAAAGCAATATCCTGCTGCAAGGTGTCCAAAGAAACATGACTTAAAAACTCATACACTCTACTAATGAATATGATCTTTGGTCTGTACTGTGTTCTGGATCCATTGATCGATCACAAAACTAAAAAAATTGACAATGTAATACAAAAAAATTACTACACTTCAGAAGGAGAGCAAGATAAAATACTAACTAAAAGAAATTTTAGAAGTGGTGTCGATAGTGTAAAAATTACCAAACTTAATTTAATGTACAACCAAAACATGGAGTGACATAAACCAAGAATAACTACCAAAGAAAGGATAAGAGACCTAAAAATAGGATCAACACCACACCCCCATATTCTTTGAATGGGTGGAGTGACACTCCAAATCTGTATTAGTGGAAAAACCAACTACTCAAACATTGACAAGTTAACACTAGGCTTCACCATACTAGCTCCACTAAAAATGAGACTTTCAACATGTCTAAAAAGTACCAAATATAGATAAATATACCTCTTAAAAAGATGGCCTAGTGGAAATGGGATAGCCATGCAATCGAAGAAGAGACAAGTGCTAAAAATAGAGCACAACCACATGGACAAACTCCATGGCTCTGTAGTCTTAGTGCAACTACAAAATGACCCCATACAAATGACATCGCCAAGTGACACATAGAAACCCAAAAATGTTGTCAATCTCTACAAGATGCCATCCGAAACTAGAGTTACTTCACAATTTCCTAAGAAAATAGCTCAAATAATAAGGAGCATTACAATGATAAGTAGTGTTGGTGAGAAAATTTGTTGGTTGGACAAATTGGTGGATTTCTGCAAACGATCTTAGATTAAGTCCCTCGATTGAATGGGGAAGATCCATTTATTGGGCATGAATGAAAATGAAATTATGTCTTTGGCCTAAAGGCCAGGGATCCAACAGGGACACTCCACTGAACCTGCGGAAATGCTTGCAATTTATTGCAAGGGAGGAATTTTTAGGTAGATGGGAAAAGGGAGTGGGAAATTAAGGAGGGGATTAATATCACAAGTAGAAAACTCAGATGCCTACAAAGATTAATCATAGCATTTCAACACACATATTTAGAAAGAAAAACAACCTTGTTACTAACACCAAGACAAGATGGAATTATGAACACAAAGTCTCACTAATTCCCTCATCAAGAAAAGCATGAAACTCCTTTCTTCTTTATTGACATTCTCACAAAGTTGTATAAAGAGAGGAATGGAAGAACATATGAGAAGGATAATGGAAGAAAATAGTTATCTCTTTTACTTATCACAAGTATTTATCTACTCTTGAACATACAAAATTGACAACCCTTTGGAATGGGGAAGTCATTACAATTTATAGATTTCAAGAGGACTCTTCACCTACCCCCCACATGACTTTTCAATTGCCCTCCACAACATGTGACTCTTCGATTCCCTAGGGATGAAATTAAGTCCCATTTTTATTAATTAAGGGTGACTTATTACAATATTAACTATAGTCATATTTAACTAAATAGGATGAAAGTCATGATTTCTTACAATGGAGAATTAGAAAGGGGGTAGAGAAGAGGAGAAATAATGAAGAGAGAGAGAAGAGAAGGAATGCTCCCAAAGCATGGATGAGGATGCCTCCGCCTTTGATGAAGATTAGCTCTACTGATGTTGAAGATGACAATATGACCTTTGATGACCCTCCACAATGGCATACTGATGGAAAGCTCCACTGAAGACCACTTGGAACACCTTTTCCACTTTTGAAATCTCTTGGAATGATGAACCTTTCCACACTACCCGGATACACTGAGAAGGAAAGTGATGAGAACTGATGAGTATGCCATTGACAACAATGAAGAATGCCTTATTTTACTTGAAATGACCATTCCAAACCATGAAACACCACCATTCCTTTCTGACCAATTATGCATATGAATGAGAACCTGAAATAATTTCTCATACAATGCAACCATGATGTTTCTGCCACCTTGAGGACATTGATGGCCAAAATTATGGAACCAACCCATATGAGTCACAATTCATCTTTCACTCCTCTACAAGCATGAATTTTTCATCACCATTCCCATGAGGAAATCTTCAGAGAGATGGTCACCACTTAGTGACAGGTGGAGAGTTATAGGAACTCCCAATATTGGCATTTCCTATTTGAGACATCATATGCTCACCACACCCATGAAGGTAGGGATTTTCTTGTCAATTGAAGATTTGACCTCCATGAAAGATTGAATTAGCAAGGCATGGAGAGGAGAAGCATGTGTGATCATATTGAGCTCATTTTGATCATTTACTATTTTTAGCATGTTTCACATGGGTTCCCATTCTTACCAATTTTGCCAAATTTTGCCAAATTTGCCACTTTTGAATGTTTTGCACTTGAAGGAGTGTCTTGAGATACTCGAAAACTAAATTTTCCTTAGAATTAATATTTTTAGTAAGATATGTGGTAGGGAATTACTAAAAATATAAAGTGGTCTTTCTGATTTGGATTTGAATGAAACCACTTGTAGAAGTTTACATAATTCATTTCAAGCTCTGCTCCAATTTTCGTGTGATTCCACCGACTGGAACCCTGAGAAGTGATGAGGTACCTTTTGCATTTTCACTTCTGTGTCATGGAAGCCATTAATGGATTCCTAGGATTTTAGATAATGTTCTTTCCCACCTTATATTGTGATGAAATCGACTTCACTAGAATAGGTTTTCATCTGGACTTGGTGCTCAAGTTTTTAGATCGATTCTCTCGCTAGAATGATGGGAAATTGAAGGAATGAAAGCTAGGAAAAAATGAGGTTTTTTTCACCATTAAAAAATATAGGGCATCATTCAATATGCTTTCACTTCTCCTTGAAGGTGTTTGGAAATGGAGAAGATTGCAAAAAAACCCCACCTTGATCCGTGTAGCGGTTTGTGAGATATGAAAATTTCACCTTCTTGTGTATAGAGTCATTCTAGCAAGAAAATGCATATAGAGCTTTTAAAATTTGAATTGTTTGTGGAAATATCTTTTCCATGATCATGGAAACATGGAGGGATGAATGGAAGAGAAACAATGGAGGTGAAAGATTCTGGAAAATTTTTGCTGAGGGTTACATATAGATTTTGAGCAAAATGGAAAAATACACTAACTCCTTGGTTTTTATGCTTATGGGGGGCACATTTTTGTCCCCCTTATCCCCTGGAAAGGGATTAAAAAGACACAAAAATGTGCCCTACCCTCGGGAATATAAGTGGCGGACATGCATTGGTGGAGGAGAGAGAGGGAGGAGCTTAGTTTTAGCACTCGAGAGCCAATTTCGTCATGTGAAGAACCAAATAGGAGCAACGTGGGGGGGTAAATTTTTTGTACCCGTATTACCTTTGGAATGGGATTAAAGGGACAAAACCATTATCCCTATCCTCATGGTGACAAGTGGCGGACATGCGGTGCACGAGGCGGGGGCTAGAAAATTGCCAAAAGGTGCTTACAAAGGCCTCCCAAGGTCATGTGGTGGGTCTAGGAGCTCCAAGGTGCGGCGAGGGGGGAGGCGAAATTTTTTGTCCCCTTTGTCCCATTTGAAAAGGGAAAAGAGGGACATAAACATGTGCCTTAGGCTCATGCTGACACGTGGCACTGGAAAAATCTTCTAACTACGAGAGCATCCTTGAGAGAGAGCTTGAAAATGAAGTTGCTTAGAGCTCCAGAAGGTATTTTTGGGAATGTATTTATATGATTTTGAACTAAAACAGAATTTGAGAAGAATGAGATGGGTCCCATGATCTAATTATTCTTAAAACACCCTTAAAAATATCCTTTCTTCTTAGGACTGCAAGGTGTGCTTGTAAAAATGGATTGTGGAGAGAAATGCCTTGTTCTTGTGACAAATATGAAAATACCATAATGTAGGGAATTTAATTATCTTTCCATTGATATATTGTTTGACCTCCAACTAATTTTGGAGCTCCCAGAATCATCTTGAAGCTCAGTGCGTTTTTTGCAATGCGAGACCCTTTGCCCTCAAAAACCCGCTTTTACTTTTAAGTTGCTCCAATACCTCCAAATATTTCCTAAATATTCCTAAATATATTTCAAAATTATCTTGTCTCATTAATACTACTCCCTGATGAATTTGGGACTTGAAATCTACTTCGAAGAATATGCACCCACCTTATAAAGGCTAAAAATAACGATTCCTAAGCCTATTGAAAGATCTGCCTTAAAAGACATTGTCTTATAAGAATATTATGAACTTGTTTTCCTATTTATAACACATGGGAAAGTTTATCAAAACAAATATGGATCTGTAAAGATGGGGATATACCTAAAACAAGGGATGAACGGTATGCGAGAGTTCCGGGAAGGTTTACAATAAAAAATTTGGACACTAGGGTATAGTTGTCATGTTTTCAAGTATGAATTTTTACCTAGCAAAAACTCATGAAAACAATAGTCTCTCACTTGGGGAATCATTATGGATCAAAAAAAGTGAGGACAGGATGAGAATGAACTCTAGAATCTCAGTTTATAATTCGGACTAAAGTGGCCTATCCATTGGGCTATAAAGTCATAATAAGAAACATATAGGCGAAAAGAGTACACACAATGCGACAAAAAGGAAACACACAACACACGAAAGGAAAAAAACACACAACGAGAAAGGGAAACACACACCTAAATCACCTATGGTATAATATGGGGGACAACCCACTTTCACTATAACACTTTTCTTTTCAGAAGTTACCTCCAAATGGGTAACACTGAGTGATGATGTTCCGCAAAGCCATTGATTAGTTTGAGAAATTAGCCTCCCTTCCTCAACAACTTATGAAAGCCAGGTGATTTCATGACTTTTTGTATACTTGGGAGGAGTGATCCTACATGAGACTTTTGATGCTCAGAGCTTCACTTAGAAATTCCATTGCTCTTATTATCTTTAAAATAATTTTAGAGTGAAAATTGCCTTCCGTGTTCACCCACACTGTTGATTTCTTATTTAGCATCCCATCATTTCCCCAGGGCCGATTTTTGTTCGAATTGCTTGAATATCTTGAGTTTTCTTCTTTCCCACATTCATGTTTATTGAAAAAAATTCTTCAGAGGCCTTGAATTCATCTATCTCATTATGAGGTGTTTGGAAATAGAGCGAAGAGTTAGACATAACCTCATACATGTCTTGCATGGCCATGACATGAGTCAAGAGGTCTAGACTTAGCTTGGGATATTCCATACCTTCTGTAGATTTCAATATTTCTTGCATGGACCCCTTCTTTGAAATTTCAAAATCTCACCTTTATACTCATTCAAAGAATATTCATTTTGAAATTCAAGGCAACCATTTGGAGGAATTGCTTCATCGTCCCGAAACTCATAGTATTCTACTACTTATTTATCTAGGAGGTTACAACTCCAAGGACTTCAAAAATATTTGTCTTCAATTTTTTCATCATAGAAAGAATCTTCCTCTTTGAATGGAAAAGAGAAAAATTCAATCTCATCATTACATCCATCAATCATTGTTGCAAGAGGTACATCATATTTTTCACCCTATTTTATTTCATCATGACCAAAATTTGAATTGGTTGAGAATTCAGAATTGGCTTCACACTTGTCTTGCAAATCCATGGCTTGCATTAGGATTTCAAGACTAAGATGAGGATATTTTGTTTCTTCTACAATTCTTAGCATTTCTTCTAAAGACTCTTCCTTCAAACCCTTCAAAGGATCATTGTAAGTTGGATTTTCTTCTTCATGGATGACATGGTCAAGAGAATATTCATCTTTAAAAGGGAATGAGAATACCTCCTCTTCACAGGGAAATATGTCAGTTGATTTATCCACTTGAAATTCATCAAGAACCATTTCCACTTCTTCATGGCTCGCATCATCCGACAACTCGGGGATACCCTCTTGCAACTCAAAATTTCTCAACACTTCTTCAAGATCAATACCCCCTCGGAAAGGGATTCTTGGTCCTATCAAGGTGGGAATATCATCCTCCTCCTCGGTTGTTATGAAATGATTCATCCTCATGCTATCTTGGTACAATATGTTAGCTCCTGGATTTTCTAAATTTTACACCGTATATTTCATCTTTTCACAAGAAGCAACTTCTTCATATCTCCTTTAACCGGAATGGTTGTGAAAGACCAATTAATCTAGATTTTTCCTCTCAATTCTCAAAGCATAAAATTTTACTTAACAACATGCCAAATGAAGCCAAAATTCTTCCACCAAGATAGTCATTGACACCTTCTTATATGGAAATTTGGTGAGAGCTACATGTGCATTGTTGATCTTTCTCACAAGTGGGACTGTTGGGTTTTAAAATGGAACTTTAATAAACCACAGTCAGGAGACAACAATTCCCTCCTCTTTCATGGGAGAGGTTCCCTTATTGAAAGTAAGCAATAAAACTTATATACAAATGTACAACTTTCAAATGAGGATTCTTGATACTTGAAATGTTTTATGTCAAAACATATTATCAATACAAAATAATAGAAGACGTAAGGAGATGGGAGAGGAAGAATAAAACAATACTTTTAGGAAATATAGATAGCAGAGTATAACCTTTACGTATTGAGCAAGGGAAATGTAGAATGGAATCATTCACGTTTATAACAGATATTACTTCACATACACAAAGTTCTAGAAATCATATCAACAAGAACACAAAGTTTATTTTCATAAAAGATAGAAGATTCACAAAATTTTAGACGAGGAGAGAAGGAATAACAGAGGAAGAAAGGGAAAAAAATTTGTATTGGTTACTTTCGATTCTATTACATTACAGAGTGAGTACTGGATCCCACCACCATGTGGAAAGAGAGACCAACAATGGCGTGGAGAGCTCAAAAAATAGCTTGCAAGAAACGGTTACAAGCGGTTCAACTTATTTCAATCATTCACGCCCTTTCATTTTCGGTTTCTTCGAAGCGTTAATGGCGAAAACGATGCTGTAATGCAGCCATTAAACATGTTTTCGTAACTTTAAATATGAGTCGTCCACGTGGGGAAGATCTAAATGAAGCGGGCTTGGGGCGCCTTTTATATTTTTGATTTATAAAGGAATTGAGCATTTTTGACATTTAGGCCCGCCCATCCACTTTTGATACGGGCTCAACACATGGCCTTTCTGGGCATCAACGGGGTCGGGGCTCACTTTATGCAATTTTACCTCTTTTTAGAAAAAAGCAAAAAATTTCCAAAGTGCCCCTTGAGCCCACCTTCCCACTTTTGACTTTTCAATACTGAGCTTAACGGAGTTGTGGCTCATTTTCACAACTTTATCTTTTTAATAACAAGCACAAAAACTCTAAGTTCTCTGACGGCCCGCCTCCCCACTGTTGACCTTTCAACGGCGAAGTCGCGGCTCACTTTATAACTTTACGCCTTTTGGGAACAAAACAAAAATTCCCAAAAAGCTTCGACAATCTGCCTCCCCGCTTTGACTTTTCAATGCAGGCTTAACTTTTGACTTTTCAATGCACCGACGGGGTCGCGCTTCATTTTTACAACTTAACTCCTTTCCACCATTATGCCTCAAAATGCAAAAAGGGCCTGCCTTCCCAATTTTGACCAAATGTATCAAAACACAAAAAGGGGCCGCCTTTCCGCCACCACTCGATCTAGCCAATCAGAATCCTTTGGGCCATGGTGCCAATTTGACACTTTGCAAAAAATGGCAAAAGTGACAAGTTCACGAAAATAACCCTGTCCCGCCGCATCTAATTAGAGATATCCACATACTCGTGGATGCTGGGGAAAAAATTGACGGGGAAGATACGCTTGTCATTCACATTTGCAGAAAACTACAAAGAAGGAAAAACCCGCCATTTACGCCCGAATTTCAAATTGTTTCTCCATGGACAAAGAAATGGAAAACAAAACCAGGCTCAACATGATCCATGACCACATGAAAGGATTGACAATAACACCCAAATGAAAGTTAAATATTTTCATGCATCTATACGGGAAAATAGAAAATATATCAAACCACGAAGACTGAAAGATTTTAAATCAACAGGCGAAATTGCAAATGAGCACCAACTCAAAATTTTTGAATTTGACTTGGAAAATGAGGGGGATTTTGAGGGTGACAATGTTGGATCCTTTTGGGGATGACTTGGCTTAGATAAAGGAACAAGGCAAGATCAAGAACTAAATAAAAACTCTAGAAAATCGGACAGTGGACTTGTCCATTGGGCAACGAATTCAAAGGAAACACCAATACAAAAGACAACACACATGAGAGGGAAACAAACCAAAAAGGAAAAAGGAAAAACAAAACATAACACACAAAAGGAACAAGAAAGGAAACAAGCCAAAATTGGGAAAGTATATACAAAGAAAGAAGAGGATATTTATAGGGGAAAGAAGAAGGACTGCATAAAACTTACACAACTCCAGAGATAGGCTAAGAAAAATAAGTACCTTTGTGGAATAACATAGTGAAAGTATGAGGCACCTGTGAATTGAAAATGAGCAGTTGAGCGTACCAAAATATCATGGGAACACTATGTGGCTTGAAAAGAAAAATTGAGGAAAGAAGACCATCCAGATAGTGATACTCCATACTAAAAATATTCAGTTCCTGTGAAGAACTGAATGTCTTCCTGAGGCTCCTCTTTTGTGGATGAATAGTGCCATACAAAAACTTATGTACGGCCCTTGAGCGCCTCCATCCGATTTATGCACATCACCAAACTCGACAACTGGATCCATGAGAAAATCCAATCCTAATAGTGTCAACTCCCGATTTGATGGAATGATGCTAGCATATGAATGAAGATTGCAATTATCATCATGGCACATCTCATGAGAAACATACACTTCCATTGAATTTTCCTTGTAACCATCTTCAAGAGGAATTTGGAAAAAGGTATTAGATGATTTACCATTATGTGTAATTTTTACCATGTCTCTGAAAAACATACCTACTGCTTTTGCAAAATCAACACCTGATTCTAGAAGATCATGACTCTTAGGTACAAGCTACATTGTTGATTTGTCTTCATGATTAGCAGGAAACTGAAATGCTTCTAGACTAAGTAAAGATTGATCAACAACAAAATCTTCTTCCTTTTGTTTGCATTCCAAAGGGTGAGTTGAGACAGGGTTGTCATAGTTGTGAAGAAAAGATTCCAGGCATGGCTCTCCATTTTCTATTTGTTTTGAAGGACTACAAAAAGGCTCATGTGTGCTCATCTTATCCATAAATATAACAAGGGAACTAGTGATCTCATTAATCTCTTTTCTTCGGGTACAGGCACTTGTTCCTCTTTGAGGTAACTTAAAACAACAAGGGGATGGTCCACAGTGATCTTCATCTCAGTGTATTGAAATTATTCAATCATAGGAGAGAGAGGAATCTTGTCCATTTTGTTATGATGAACATCCACTTCCACCAGCATAGGGTCACTTTTTTCAAAACAAGAACATTCAACCTTGGTACATGACATATCTTCTACTAGACTCTATTTCAAGTTGAAAGAAAGCCTCAAGTTGTTTGTCTTCTTCATTATTTGAAGGAATATTAAATTGACATGCATCAGGTGGAGCAACAAGAAGACATTCATTGGTGGAATTGAGATAATGTTGAGGAATGAATACCTGATGATGTGGAGAATCATCATGAGTAGTTTCTAGAACTTGAATGTTCTCCTCTTTGTTACAAGGTGTCTCAAATTCATTGACTGAGTGTTCTTCAGCTTGTTTTACCTTCTCACGTGCATGGAGCTGCCTACATTGTCTTTGTACTTCTCTCATGAATTGTATGGAATTTCCATCATCTACTGAGTTGCAACAATGAAAACAAACTTGGATTTATACCTCCTGAGAACTTCAGTAGAAACTAAGCTTGTTGTGGGCTGATTGGAGCTTGAAAATTTTAATAGGGAGATCTCCATCATCATCCTCATCACTGTCACTATCACTATCACTCATTGGTGATGTGGGCCAAGAAGTGTTTTTCATTTTCCTTCGTTCCTAGGAAGGTTCCTAGATCAAGAGAATGAACATGATAGAAGTTCGTTCCCCAGTGGTATTTTTCCCACTTGTATATCATGGAGTCGCTAGATCAAAAATGATCTTGAAGTTGTTATTTTAGATAGGGATACGTTGAAATGAAATCCTCAGCGGAGTCGCCAAAAACTATTGGGTTTTAAAATTGTACTTTTAACAAACCACAGTCAGGGGACAACAAGTCCCTCCTCTTTAATGGGAGAGGTTCCCTTATTGAAAGAAAGTAGCAAAACTTATATACAAATGTACAACTTTCAAATGAGGATTCTTGATACTTTAAAATGTTTTATGTCAAAAAAATTATCAATACAAAAGAATAGAAGAATTAAGGAGATGGGAGAGGAAGAATAAAACAATACTTTCAGGAAATATAAATAATAGAGTATAACCTTATATGTATTGAGCAAGGGAGATGCAGAATGGAATCATTCACATTTATAATGAGATATTACTTCATAGGCACAAAGTTCAAGAAATCGTATCAACAAGAACACAAAGTTTCTTTTCATAAAAGACAGATGATTCGCAAAATTTTAGATGAGGAGAGAAGGAATAATAGAGGAAGAAACGGGAAAAACTTCGTATTGGTTACTTTTGAATCTATTACATTTCTGAGTACCGGATCCCACCACCACCTGTGGAAAGAGAGACCAACAATGACGTGGAGAGCTCAACAAATAGCTTGCAAGAAAGCGGTTACATGCTTAGTTCAACTTCTTTCAATCATTTGCGCCCTTTCAGATTACGGTTCTTGTAGAAGTGTTAATGGCGGCATAAAATGATGCTCTGTAATGCAATCATTAAACTTATTTTTGTAACTTTAAATATGAGCCGTCCACGTGGGGAAGATCTAAACCGAAGCGGGCCTAGGGCGCCTTTTATATATATTTTATTTATAAAGCAATTAAGCATTTTTTTACATTTAGGCTGCCCATCCAATTTTGATACGGGCTCAACACATGGCCTTTCGGGTATCGATGGGGTGTGACTCACTTTATGCAATTTTACCTCTTTTTTGGAAAAAAGCTAAAATTTCCAAAGTGCTCTGCCGCACTGCCTTCCCATTGTTGACTTTTCAATACAGGCTTAACGGAGTCACGAATCATTTTCACAACTTTATCTTTTTTAAAAACAAGCACAAAAAAATTTCTCCAATGGTCCGCCTCCTGCTTTGTTGACCTTTCAACGGTAGAGTCGCGACTCACTTTATAACTTTACGCCTTTTGGGAACAAAACCAAAATTCCCAAAAAGTTCCGACGATCTGCCTCCCCGCTTTGAATTTTCAACTCAAGCTTAACTTTTGACTTTTCAATGCACCGACGGGGTCGCGCTTCATTTTTACAACTTAACTCCTTTCCGCCATTATGCCTCAAAATGCAAAAAGGGCCCGCCTTCCGCTTCGACCAAAATATATCAAAACACAAAAAGGGGCCGCCTTTACGCAACACTTTCGATCTAGCCAATCAGAATCCTTCGGGCCACGGGGCCAATTTGACACTTTTGCAAAAATGGCAAAAGTGACAAGTTCGAGAAAAGAACCCATCCCACCGCATCCAATTAGAGATGTCCACTTACCCATGGATCTTTGGGAAAAAAATTGATGGGGAAGATCGCCCATCATTCACGATATGGAAAACTATAGAGAAGGGGAAACACCGCCATTTACGCCCGAATTTCAAATTGTTTCTCCATAGACAGAGAAATGGCAAAAAAAACCAGGCTCAACACGATCCATAACCGCAAGAAAGGATTGCGATAACACCCAAATGAAAGTTAAATATTTTTGTGCATCCATATAGGAAAACAGAAAATATATCAAACCACGAAGACTAAAATATTTTAAATCAACATGGTGAAATTGCAAATGAGCACCAACTCAAAATTTTTGAATTTGACTTGGAAAATGAGGGGGATTTTGAGGGTGACAACAGGACCTCATTTTATTCCATGGAGTAACACAAGGCACTGACACATATAAAGGTGAGTCCAAGAGAATTGACCACATTTATAGGCATTCCATTATTATAAGCACCTGAATCTATTATGTAATTATTCAACTGATATCTTCCAACAAGAAGGGAGACATAGAAAAGATCAATCTTATCAGCCTTTGATGCACTCATTACAAGCATGCTTTGTGATGGAGGTGTAGGTGGGGTTGGTAGTAGTACTTTAGAACTATGGGTTAGGGTATTGAGATTTTAAATAATACCCTTGATATGTCAAACAAACTTCTCGAATTGTTCAGGGTGAGTTTGCAAATAATCATACTCAGAAATCTGCACCTTAGATTTGTTCATATGTTCTATGATATCAAAAGGAGTAGGTGAGGATAAGAGGGATGAGGGTACTAATTTTAGAGTTGGGATAGGCTTGGAGGTGGGAGTAGATGTTTAGGAAAAATAGGTTGAATTTGAAGGTACATTAGGGGATCTTGAAGGACTAGATTTTACAAGAGCAGAGTTATTTTTAGAAGGAGTATGGGAATACTTACTTGGAATAGCCGGTGACCTCTTGATTTCCACTGGGTCGAGTTTCTCCAATGCGAGAATCCATGGAGGGGGAAGTCGAGATACACGATTGATTATTTTAGTTTGTAGAGTCACCCAAAAGGATCTTAAACCTTCTTATTCTTTTGCAACAACGGCGGAAGAAGCTCCTTTTTTAGACTAAGAACTAGTGAATACTACACATGAGAAACTGGGTGCATCTTTGTCATCGTCTTCATTACCTCCAGAATATTCACAGAATCCAATTTGTGTATTATTATCTACTTCTTCAATCTCTAGGAAGTTATTACCTTCACTTTCTTGTTCAATACCTTCTTCATATGCTCGATTTCTATAAATTTCATTGTGACAAAGATTCCAAGGAAAACTTTCGGAGGTGATCCGGAAATACTATTCCTATCCTGATTTTGAAGAGGAATATTTTGGGCTATTTGTATCTTTATTGTATTCAATTAATTTACCAATTTTTAGATAGTAGAGTCAATGGTACATTCCTTGGAAAATTGACCCCTTTGCTTTCCTGAATATGAGTACAAAATGATTTTTATACTCTTTGTTTACCTAACCTTGGTAGGATTTACTAAACAAAAAGAAGTTCTAGATTAATTACATGCCTTTAAACATAATTTTAGAGGGATATACATACACTTTGAGGAATATGAATAAATTGCCATTTACTACATACACATCTCCTAACAAGCCTACCACACCTTTAGGCCATATAATAATTGGTAATAATCAACCTCCTTTTAAGATAAATTCACCACAACAAGCTACTTCCATTCAACCAGCTCATATTCTGATTCACCAATTTGACATATATAAATGCAACCAAACCAAATTATCACTAAAAACAATTTAAAAAGAAGAAAAATAACAAAATCAAACATGATAGCCATTGAATGAAATAGATTGATGTAAATTCCATGTATTTGCGACATGTTGGAGAACACATAGAATATAGTGAAGAGCATCCTAAAATATCATAAAGAAGTAGTGAGATTATAAAGAAAACATGTGTTTATAGAATCAAGTTGTGACTATTTTAGCCAATTAAAAGTATCTACTATTGAAGGAGTGATGCCTATCTATTTACATTCCTTATGAGTTAGAAAGCTAAGCTAGGATAACTCTTAGGATTAAAATTATACTATAAGATATTTACATAGAGCTCGTATCATAAGACTTCACCAACTGAGAGGACATAAGACTTTGAACAATCTTGTTTAGAGGGTGAGAGGGTAGGGATTATTTTTGAGAGGACATGTCTTTGCTTCCACAACTAAAGTAGGAGGAGGATTATTCTTGAGAGTTCTAAACAAGATTGTTAATAGAGCTCAAGTTTCCCTTATCGATCTAGTTTTCTTGGACCCATACTTAGTATTGATGTTTATAGGGAATGGGTCAATTGAAAATGTAAATCTAAAGGCCATGTATAAATTACAGATGGCAAAGGGGTAATTTATACTATCCTTTTCTAAAAGGGAGGATTATGTGAGCACTCTATTGGGAGGTCCCTTGTTTATGGAAAAAATAAGGCTTATATCTTAAAGAAATAGAAATATGGTTTTAACCCCAATCACACAATCATAAAGGAAATACATAGTTGGGTTAGGCTTCTAGGTCGACCCTTTTGAGGTTGGAGAGTTTGGTAACATGGAAAACCAAGATTAGAATCAACACTAGGGAGGTGAATCTATAGAGGAGGAGGAAGACCCTATTATAAATATTGAGTTGTAGAGAAAGTATTATTATGTATAAGTTGATCTTTATTTTAGCATGTATTTAACATGAACCTATTTTAGTCCCAAGAATTATAGGGACTATATTCCTTAGATATAAAAGATCATCTTTGAGTTAATTTATCTATAGAAACATATCTTAAATGTTTGATTTAAATTCCTTTTGTAAAATTATACATAATTAAGAATCATCAACAATAACTACCATGAACTTTCTTTGATCGATAGTATGAATCGGTGATAGGTATTATAGCCATAACAAGATCAAGGAAGATTGACATTATAATTGACATGAATAAAGGATGAATGAGTGATCTATAAGATGAGGCGTAGGAGGGTATTTTGAATTATTATACATTAAAAATGTATCCAAACATGATACAAGCATTAATAAAAGTGAAATTTCTACTAAATTATGTACACCAGTAAACAAAAATAATAGAATGGAACATAATATTAATATTTGATATTGATTTGAAAAGGTTAGTGGTTTGGTTTGTGGAATCCTTGTTCCACCTATGTATTACCTCTTTGAAGAGGCATCAAACTCACATAGTTCATTACCTATTTGAGGTGCAATAGTTGGGATGTAACTACATAAATGTAAGGAGAAGTTTGATACTTGAAACTTGATACTTGATTATGCTTTCTCTAATTTATCATGATATGCTCTTCACTTGTATTGGAAAATTTTCTCTTGATTAAGTGTGCTTCATACTTTATAGGTGATTTTATTAATTTTATATCTTATTATATTTTAGGAAAAAAATTACTTGTTATTTAGAGATGAAGACAATTTAGTTTCTTATATTTCTATCACATTTCCAATTAGTTGACAAGTTACCTATGAAGTGAATGAATGAATTAGTTTTTAAGTTATAGATCAGAAACATGGAAGATCAAGATCAAGATAAGAAGTACGAAGGAGAGGAAAACAATGATCCCATGGAGTGACATTCTATAGCTCGACACAAAATGAAACTCAAACCCTGACTATAGAGATAGATGGGAGGAATACAAAGGTTCTTATTTTTTTGGGAATGACCCAATTATGAGGATTAAGTTAGAAAGGTGTTGGTGGGTACTGAAACAGAGCCTCTCTAAGAGGTGAGAGAGGATGTTGAAGAATGGAATTTGATGTTAAATAGAAACCCTATTTAACTAAGAGACCAATTCAACCATGTGCTAGAGTAACAAGCAATACAAAAACAAAGTAGATGGCTAGATCCAAATCTAAATACTATTGAGTGGTTGCATTATTTTTACCATGTTTTATATTTAGGGAGATTAGCTGATGTTTTGTTGATATTTCAACAATTAGTGTTTTGTTGAATGATGTTTCTGTGTGGATCCTTTTCGGTATGGTTGGTTCTTAGGTTGTTTTTGTTAGAGCCTTTTATTTTCACATATTTTTCTATTGTTTTAGGTTATGGGATCCTATCAAAACCCTTACCTTTACCCAATCTAAAAAACATATTATCATATTTACCCTAGAAAGAAAAATAAAATTATGATCTATCAAGGGTTTCAAGTATGTATGTACCAATTTTTACAGCCTTGTCTTTCTCTATTTGTGCCTTCTCTCTCTCTATTTGTGCCTTCCTACGAACTAATCTTCTAGCATTCTTCTATGCTTTATGTTCCTCGCTATATTTTCGTTTCTCATTCTTATGATTTCCCATGATTCCTCCACTTCAATAATTTTCACCTGCACACACAAATTGAGCTAGATCTGAATCTAAGAGCAAATTCAATAGAAAACTATACACATGCAACTCTTATTATATAGAAATTTCACAAGAAATTAGGTTATTTTTAATTTCACTTTTTATAACTTTAAAACAACTTTTGTAATTTTAAAACAATTTAAATCTAATATACAATTATTTAATTTTGTAACATATTTTAAAACAAAATAACTATATGTTTTAAAGTTAATTTTATTATATATAAATAATAAAAGTTGTTTTTTTATTATTAAATTTTTTAAAATATAAAAAAATATTATATATTTTGATTAAAACAAAAAAATGAACTATAATTGCTTTAAAACTATAGTTTTAAAAATATAATTTGTAAAACTAAATTAAAAACAAAAAAATGAGCTATAGTTGCTTTAAAACTATAGTTTTAAAAATAGAATTTCGAAACAAAATTAAAAACACCAAAATTTGGAAGGAAATTGTACGCGTGGTGCTAGGGTGGCAGGTTGGTGGTTAGAGGGGGTTCGCCCAAAGGGTGGTTCGCGCAAACCTCCTTTGGCGAACCCCTATTCACGCGGACCCACCTATGTGGCACATTTTGGCGCCAAATCCATTTGGAGGATGATTGTTTGCCAAAATGTGCCCACTTAGGTGCCACGTAATTAGGGTTAACTAATTAGTAAAATTACAAAATTTTAACACAAAATATAGTTTTTTATTAGCTTTCTAAAAATATAATTTTCATTTTTAAAAATATGTTTTATTATTTATTTTTTATTTTTGCTAACATATGGTATTTTACGACAATCAATAATACACAGTTAACCCAATTTGAAAAATAGAAAAATATATCAAAAAAATTTGAAATAAATAAAATTACTATTTGTTGAAGTCTTCTTCGTAGCTATGAAAAAAAAACAATTTTTATATAAATCTTAAAAGTTATTGGCATAGACATATGTACGCCATTTATTTGAAAATATCTTCACTAAATAATTAATAAATAAAAAAATACGAAAATTTGATAGGACCTCGATATTCAAATCTAGAACATATATCTAAAATTTCATGGTGAAAAAATAAGTTTTCATTTCGAACACACCAGTGGGATAGTTGTTCCTCTTTTATAAAATAAGAAACAACGTATGAATAAAATTAAGAAAAAGACCATATTTTTTTCTAAAATTAAACACAACATTTTGTTAGTTCGTGGAATTTCATGAATGTGTACGGTTTTGTGGCTATTACCTTTAGAAAATCAATGAAACTAAACAATCATGTTTATAAAGGTACAAAAAATACAAAAAAGTGGAACATTTTATTGTGCTTTGATCAAATGTAGGTTCCCAACTATGTGCACTACACATTATAAAACAATCCAAGAAATTCAAGTACATAGACCATAAAATGTCAATTTCTATAACTATGAAATTTGTGGGTGCACGCATTGTAAAAGGTTAATATAACTTGAGGTTTCAAAAATTTATTAAATTTAATTTTTGCGAATAAGTCCATGACATGTCACAATGGTGGATATAACTCTTAGCAAGACAAATACCAACCCAATCTCGACCTCATCTTGTAAACTAATAGGTAGACCTTGATTAACTAAAAATATACTAAGTGCAAGGAAAAAGTAATCCTAGTTAATCTAATTAGGAGGACTAAAACGATGTATAAATGAACTAAAATAGTACGGAACAATTGTGATTAATTATTCTAAGTGAACTAAAACCCTAAGTATGCAAGTAAAGAAGGATAAACAACTTAGTTGATTGGAGAAGACTTTTGCGAGAGTTGTCATTGGTCCGGAAATAAAATGCGGAAGTGCGGGACGATTACTCGGAAGTCCTACAAAGACCAAATCGGAAGATTTGAAGGCGATGAAGGGCGCTTAGGAAGGTACTGGGGCACCCCGAGGTGCCCTAGTCTGTAGATTGGGCACCTTGATCTTTATAAATGCTCAGAATCCAAATTTTACATGGTCACAAGGTACCTTCGAACACCTTCATCATGTCGCACTTGATTACGCCTAGGATGCGCCGAATGTGGTGAATAATCAAATGATGACTGCAAGAGGAAAAGAAGTATCAAACCCTAAGAAAAATAAAGATGTAGAATGAATGGGTGATGACCTCAGTACCGTAAAACTAGTGGTCTTATCACTGAGCATTGCACTACATTTTGGACCCGGATGTAGTTATGGTGAGTGTGTGCATGTTGTGCCCTAGGTGCTCTTGTGTCAGTCGCACTTTGTGAAGTAACGAGCAATAATAACTATAGAAAATGTAATAACATGTGTGCATGGAATAGAATAGAATCCCCCTATGTTGTGTGTGTTGATGTAGATCTCCTAGCCTTGATGCATGACACTATGTGGATGCAAATGATGCAATGGATGTAACTCTAGATGGAGTGATAGTAGTGTGTGACACTAGGACCCTCATTATGGTCTTATAACTTTATATTTATAGGGTTCTCAAGCTTTAATTTCGTAATTAACCCCGACATGGCCGACTAGGAAAAAGATAAAGATGAAAAACAACTAGAAAGGCCCCAAAAAGAAGCGGGAAGGTGGCACATGGATCGGGGCACCCCAAGTGGGACCAGGGCGCCCTAGTACGCAGGCTTGGGCGCCCTAATTTTAGGCTATAATGACAGGGAAGAAAATATGCGGGAATGATGAAGTAAAATATAAAATAAATATGGCCAAAAGGTGGGATTAATTAGTACTTTATTCACTTGAGAACCTTCTAAATAGTAGTATAAGATTAGGCTAAATAATGCCTAAAGTGCATGATTATGTGTCTGAGACCTCTACAACGTGTTTGACGTGGGAATAAGCACTGAATTGAGATGACATATGTTTGATTTAATAGAATTAAATATTAATCAGAGGACAAAGATCAAATGGATATAACAACAACAATCAAGATCTATCATGCAAGAGACAAGCAAGTGTAAAAAATAGTGAGATAAGAGTGATTTACCTTGCATTCAGATATCTAGGTTGATTTTGGGTTGGAAACTAGGTGGACCATGTTATATACGGGTGATTAAAATTTGTTTGGAAAAATGGAGTTTGAAACTCCTTTGGACGAGAACCACCTAGATAAGAGACAAGTCCACACATGCGCTAGTGTCCGAATTGGGCATTAGTGTCTGGAAAATGCTATATTTTTGATCTTCTCATGGTCTGATCTTGTCTTCTTCCTTTCACTCTTTATCACTTTAACTTCGTTGTAGGGTTCATGTGTCACACCGAACCTTGATGGTCACCCTGCAATGTGATTTCCACCAAGTGTTGCACTACATTTCAAATTCTATGTATTTCTAGTGTGTGTGTGATTGAATCGTGTCCCTTGAAGCTAGGTTTCCCTTGTGCCAATCACACCAAGATAGTGGGCTATAACTACTTTTCCCCCAAGATGAATGTGTGAGATGGAATTTAGAAATAACCCCTCTTATGCAGTGAATAATGCAACCCAAATGTATTCCTTGAATGTTGCTCTTTTCCCAAGTAGCGAGATGGTAAGTGACATGACCCAAAATTTTCCAACCCTAATAATAGTGAGTAAGTCATGTATATATATGATTCCCTTGTTTGAATTTCATCATTAACAACTAAAAAGATGACCCAAAGTGATAAAAGAGGATTTAAAAAGATAACAAATGATGTGGCATTTCAAATTTGAGAAAAGGAGGGAAAATGACAAAAGCGCCCAAAGGGGACAATAACACTTGGTTTCTCTTGTCCCTAATGGGCGGTACTATCTAAGATGCTTGGAGGATAAAACAAAAATACATAGTTGGGTCACATGTTATCTAATGTTCAAATGTAAAGTAATAATTCGAGAAAAGCAAATGATAAGAGTATCAAAAGGATAAAGCAATGTAAAAACAAAATTTTTTTGTTGTTAATGTCTAGTTTTCTTTTACAATGTTTTTGCATAACCAATCAAATATTCGAGTATGTGGCATATGTTGGAATTAATGAAAAATTGCAAATGTGGGTCCAATACTATGGGGTTACTAACAAATGGTTGAGATTGATTTCTTCAACGACCATATACGAAAATCAATAATATAAATGATCCCCCCTTGGATGTTTGACACCACAACGACAACAAGGTTATTCTAATTGGGAAAATGCCTTTGACATAATTAGATAGGCCCGTGAAATGATATAATGGGTATATTATCAATATGGTATCATCGTGGCTTGATTCCAATTTCCTATGAGCCTAATTGATAATAATGACATATGGTAGTTATCTACACAAATTTCAAGGAAATATATAGAATTCTCTCCCAATTTTCAGTCATAAAACAATATACATACATTTATAAAAGATGCCTTCTAATTGTTTTATTGATGTGTGAAAATAATGTATCTTTTATTAGTATTATCAAGAAGCAAGTATACTCTATAGCCTTCACCTTTTCTTAACAAGTTGTTATTGTTTGTACTTTTCAACCAATCAAACATTGTTATTATTTTCATTAACAAAATATACACTTTCCACATTAATAAACATTAGTAAACCTACACATTTTTTAACAAAATAATTGTAAAAATGCATTTATCTTCAATTTGATTGGCCTAAAAATTAACATGTTATTACAACCTTCAACAATTTAAGAAAAACATGATGTCATTAGCATTTATGATGTCATAACATTTATGATAGTATTAAGTTCGTCACGTACTTGGCTATTTTGTTGCATCGGATAAAGGATTGGCACAAAATTGCACCACCAACTATCAAATGAAGAGCTTCAGACATTTTTGCTAAAATTTCTGTGTGGAAATCAACATTCATATCTTTCAACATCTTAATAAATTTAGCCAAGTCCAACATCCCTTTGAGAAGATCTATGCACTCCCTGTCATTTGTGGAAATCTTGTCCAATCTTTCTAAGACATTAGATATTGTTAAAATCCCCACTGTAACCCAATGAGCATTCCGTACTCCTTTTAAGATATCCACGACTACTATGTGTACTTTGCTAGAGAGGTTGTTTATTTGGGATTTCTAGTCCAGACCCAATAAAAGGACGAATGTTTTTAGAAAAAATGATTTTTATATTGAAAAAATAGAAATGAAAAAGAAACTATCATTAAAGTCATTTCTTAGTTTCCTTAAAACTAGGCAGATAAGAATATTACCTGATCCAAAATTGTTTTTGCACCCTCTGAAATACCATCAAGCAATTTTGAAAGATCAGCGGCAACAGGTTGCAACATATCCCTTAGTTTCATTTTATTTTCAAGTGTTTCAGAGCGCAAGACCTATGGGCAAATTGCTCTAAGTATTTACTATACGCTATTATTATGAATGTCTACCAAATCCAACTAATGTACATTATCAATTTAGTTGCGACAGTACTTAGCAACATTGCTGCTCTTGTTTTAATTTATCATGTCACGAAACAAAATGATTTTTTGAAAGTAAAAATATATGCAACAACATGATATAATATAATTTTGACATCCACAATATCCATTTTCAAGAATTTTAACATTGTATAAAGTAACATATAACCGATACATGAGTTCATGGTAATAGTCAATAAGGTGATAATAATTAAAAAAATTTATGTTTATCCAATTTACAGTCTTAGAAAAAGAAATTCTTGATTAATCGGGGACACAAATTTAATAAAAACTATTTATGATATAATTTATTTAATTGTATATTTTTATATTTATATAAGCTCTTAAAACAATTTATTGGGAAGTGTAACAATCATGAAACATGTAGGTTCTAAAGTTTTAATATACAACCCCAACAAGAAAACACTAGCTAGTTTTGTTGTATTGTAAACAAAGTGTGTTCTCCCAAAGTTGGATATATACATTTAAGTGTGGGGCAAGTGTTTGAACCACGACTCTAAATATTTACCTCCTATTGTAAATGCTCATTCAAGATTTTCAACAATGACTAAATATATCTATGATTGAGGAAATGAAACAGTCAATAACGTTTTTAGTTAAACATTCCATGTGGACACACAATTGGTGCATACGAGCAAGAGTTAAATCACATACTATCCTCGATCCTTCCTCTTCAACTCGGGCGACACCGATAGCACCAATGGAGGTGGCGACGACAACATGGTTGGTGACGGGGCTTAATGCATTTTGGAATTGCTTTCATGACTCTAAAGATTTGCATTCAATCAAAAATCAATCTCACCTTGGTTGGTTGGTTGGCTTGACCCTCAATAATATATTGTGATCCTTACCCCAATAGGGGTGAAGCCGCACTAAAGGTGGCCCTCTCACTAACACACGGTGGTCGATTGATTACGCAGGATACATACGTTTGTTGCCTTTTTACGCAAGTTGAACATGCCTCTTCATTGCATCTTGGAATTATTTTGCTAACTTTACGAAGCTTCCGTACCTTACTAATTAGAACAAAATAAACTCACACATTTTACTATCAACATAACATCGCACCTCCTTTGCCTCGTGAGGGTTGTGCCACAACGATACGTTGTTGCATTGGTGATTTGTTAGGTTATGGGTTCGATTCTCGATTTACTGCGGCGTGTGGAGTGGGGCATTTGCACATCGCATGGTGATTATTGTGGCCATGGGGACACCTTGACGTAGGGGTTGCACTTCTCCATGTGGACCACGTGGAACACAACGAGGTGCTTTGAATGCAGAGTGTTTAATAGACATTAAGGACCCAAGCCCACTCCCATGTTCCACTATTCTTGTCATTTTATATTAAGTGATTTACTTACAACATGCATTGAGGACTTGGTGTATGCTGCTACAAATAAGGTTAATCATTGACACTTGCCTTATGTTAGAGCCTTGTTCCTTGTAACTTCAAATCATTAGATATTCGTTGATGTAAATGTTTGTATATGTTTATATGTATTTTAAGACATAGATTGGGATAAGTGAGTCGGGCCCCAATGCTGGATTTTGACGTTCAATGTTACATGTCACAATAATTTTCTTTGATGGTCTAAAAAATTATATGGATGTCATTTGACGTTCAAAATATAATATGCATGTCAAATTTTTTTTTATAATAACTATTATAAAATATAAAAATTGAGTAAAATTTTACATCCACAAGATTGAAACAATAAATTTAAATGACTTTCTAAAATTAAATTGAAATAAATAATTATAAAATGAGTGTTATCTTCTTACATCCAAGTTCTCAAATTTCACATTTATTGCAATAATTGTAGTTTCCAATCTTTATTTGTAAAAAATCAAACAAATAACAATAAAACAAACAATTACAAATAAAAATCAATAGAAAAAGCTAAACAAAAAATCAAATAAAACTAAAAAAAGAAATCAAACAAAACTAATTGAAAATCAAAATTAATAGATGTTTCTATTTCATAATCATTAATAAGATATTAAGATTTTATTATTTTTATTTTCTTTATATCTCGAAAATTTCTATTTTTATTTATATTGTATTTTTCATGAATCTCAAAAAAATTAATATTTAATTTATTAACTTTCTTAATTATTATATATATATATATCTTACGACGGTTAAATTTGTAATATACATGTCATTTTGACGTTTAAATTATATTTTTACATGTCAATCATGACGGTCATATTTTAAAAGTGGTTGTATTTTGACATCTAAAATGACTAAAAACGTCTAAACACCTTGCAAAATCCAAGCCTATTAACCAATAGCTAATTATCCGCTTTCCGTTTTACCAATATGTATGAAATGAAATGAAAGATTTTAATGACGTCCACAAGACTGAAGAGTCTATGGGACCACAAAATCGATATTTTACTCGATTTCGGACTCCTTTCAATATCTACTTTTCGGTGTGAATCTTGAGAATGAAACCCGTGGTCGCTTGAAGCTTTGTTCCTTCGAAGAGTTCCTCTAGTCCGTCCACCTTCAGGTTGTTTTTGTACTAGATACGAATATCATCATATCTTCGAACACTCCATAATGAAATGCCATTCTGTCTTGACAACC
This sequence comes from Taxus wallichiana var. yunnanensis, assembly GCA_018340775.1. Lineage (NCBI taxonomy): Eukaryota > Viridiplantae > Streptophyta > Pinopsida > Cupressales > Taxaceae > Taxus > Taxus wallichiana. Next base: position 1,060,086,519 of record CM031240.1, read on the forward strand.
CCTTTTCTGACGTAAAAGACAAATTCTCCTTTCCCAATCTTCCTTTGGAATAGTCCATCTACTAGTTTCGCATCAAAGATGATGCGATTTGGTCCTTAATTGTGCCACTAGAATCCTTGCTTTACCCTGATAGCTGCCCCTAGATAAGCTTTTTCATCATGTTCCCCAGTGGGATTGAATTCTCTGATATAATGTGCTTTCTTTCGACCAATCGATTGTCCACATGGCAGTCTTGAACTTTTCTATCACATAATTTTTTATTTCCCTGTTGTTGTTAGGACACTCTTACAAGTTGATGCCCCATTTGTTCATCCATTTAGTATTTCGATTCATCTAGGTTTTCTTCTCTGCGCTCCAGAGTATCGTCCACAACTATTTTGGGCGGCCGAAGATTGTCCATGCTTTCAAATTTTTCAAATAGCTTATCATCCGAGATATTGCCAAAGCTTCCAACGAGGAAGTACCCGCTTCAGCCAACAAGATCTCATAAGGAACAATTGATTTGACTTTGAAAGTGCTTGTGATTAGATGTTTCTGGATTCTTTCTATCTGTCTCCACCCATGATTTGACATGTTACTTCCCCAAACCTCGTAGCCATAGAGAACAACCGGAGTGACCAAAAATCTAAAAAGGGTTTTCTTAGTTTTCCAGTCCCAAAGTTCAGCTTTCCTACACCTGTTTTGAAGTAGGTAAGATGCTTTCCAACCTCCCTGTATCCTTTTTGCTTTACAAGTCTCCCAACTAAGTTTGTGGTGAAAGTCAATCCCAAGATATTTGTATTCAGTGACTATTTCCAAAGGGCTGCCTTCAAAAAGAAAGTTAATTTGTCTGTCTTTCCTTTTGTTTTGCTAGTGTTCACTTGCATCCCGACTTCTTGGCAGAAGAGCTCTAGCGATTTTAGTTGTTCCCTCAATCCTTGGGCTGTTTTTGAAATTAGGATAAGATCATCAACATATAGAAGTAACTTCACCATGTAACTTGCTAACTGTATTCCTCCTCCCTCAGTTTTGTTTAACCATTCTTCAAGCTTGTCAATGTACAGACCAAATAAGGTGGGAGAAAGAGGGCAACCTTGCTTGACACCAATGTCACTGCTGAAACACTCAGACATACCTTCTCTAGTTCTGATTTTAGCTCTGACCTGCTCATACAGTTTATGAATTGCTGCTCTAAACTCATATGGAATCCCAAGCTCCTCCATCATGTTCCACAGTTTTTCTGGGCACTGTGTTGAAAGCTTTGCTGAAATCAACAAAACAACAAAAACTTCTTCTCCTTGGGTGTCCCAAACCTTCTCAATCAAATGCCTAAGAGTGATACAATGGTCAATTGTTGAGTGTTTAGGTTGGAATCCTACTTGCCCTTTTGCTCTTTTACCCTCTCTTTCGGCCCAATTTCTGAATCTTCGTTCTATCATGCCTCCAAAAAGTTTACCAAGAAGAGGGTTGATCATAATGGTGCGATAATTGGGACGGGTTATTAATGTCACCACTTTTAAATAGAGGAATAACAATGCTAGTCATCCACTCTGTCGGAAAGCCATTATGGTTGACATCATTGAATATTTTTCTGATGTGTGGCGTGAGGACCTCAACCCCCCATTTTAAAAATTCAGCCTGTAGACCATCAATGTCTTGAGCTTTACCATTTGCTAGATTCTTTATGCCCTGCTTGATGTCTTCTCGAAAAAATCTCAATCGAAGTCTCGATTATGGGAGGAATATCTTTTTGTTGAGGACGCTCATAAAGGGTCCTCGCATATTCTAACCAATGAGCACCTGTGATATTATTTTCTATGTATTTTTTCTTTTGTTGTAGCTCCTTCCAAAAACCTTTGGGGTTGTGTTTTCCAAGAGAAATTAATTCTGTCCTTCTCTTGCACACATAGCTTTCTTTTTTGTGTTGTACCAATCTCTCATAAGTCTTTTTATTTTCTTTGTTCATCCCACTTTCTTTCAAAGCTCTCTTGGCAGCTTTACACTCTTCATCATACCATGGGTTTGTCGGAAAAGTATTTGTCACTCCCTTTCTAGGTTTAGATCTCTCACAAACACTTAGAGCCTTTTGGATTAAGGATACCAGCAGATTACTACGTATATAACCACTCATTCACTTAGGCGTCGTGTTCTCTATATCCTTCCTCATTATCTGAAATTGCTTTGCTTAACATGCAACAAATATTTCCGATTTTCTTTATTGCGAATGATTTTTTCTTGTTTTTGAGATGCCTTTTGAATGTGATGAGCTTGATTCCTTTGTTGCTGATTTAAGACAGTCCCAAGTTTTACCAAGAGAGGACTATGATCTGATTTTAATTCAATAGGACAATCTCCAATTTCAAACTCAAGCAGCGTGGAGATAGAACTTTGAGAACAGATTACATAGTCTACTACACTTTGACCATTGTATGTTTTACAAGTGATATTGTCTGATCTGGGCCAAGCCCTCATGCCATTACAAATGACCATGTTGTATAAGCTACATAGGCCTAGAAGCTCAACCCCAAAATGTGTCACCCCTCCATTACTGTCTTGAGATAATCTTTCCCAAAGCTTGTTCTCTTCTTCCTTAAGCCATAACAGATTGTCTTCACCTCCTTCTAAGCTGGTCAACTGAAGGGATTGATTATTTGCAGTCCTCGCATTGAAATCACCCAATAGAATTATTTCTCCAGATGCACTGAAAACATAAATGTCTTTTTTTATTGAAGCGTATGGATCTTCGCTATCTAGATTTCTTCTCTTATATGTCTTTGAACCTTTCAGTGTAAAATAACAGGCAACCAATCTGATTGTTGTCTTGTCATCTGTTATTTTCAGCCATATGTATTGCTTATTTGGATCTTCTTTTTCAACTTTGACATTTTCGAGCCATATTTCCTTGATTAACACTGTGATTCCGCCGTGACCTTTCCCTGTTTCATTCCCTTCATTCCAAACTGAAATTTTCTTGTAGCCTTCAAACTCTAGAACCTTGCAACCTTCGTGCTCATGTGTTTCCGTAAGAATAATAATATCTTTCCCTTCTGCTATGGGCCCCAAACCCGGTCCTCTTCTCCATGGATATCCTCTGCAATTCCAACTTACTATGTGCATGAATTCCTGTGGGGCCCCTAATTCCTATTTCCTGTTTGATAAATGATCATTGATTTGGGCTTTCCCATTTCTCATCTGTGCCCATTTTCCTGCTTCCCTTGCTTTTCTCACTTTCTCCCATTCTTTCCTTTGATCTTCTTGTTGAGTGAATGTCAAATCCTCATCTAGATATATGTGTGTGCCTCTAAGAAGTCCCCTATTTTTTAGGATAGCATGTTTGTCTTCTATTTTTCTCATGACCACTCGTATGTGACGATCCTTTCCTCCCTTTGTTATCCTGCTAATCCTGTTTGCTTGTTGTATGTGTCTTGTCCACTTCAATTCGTTTTTAAGAAAGTCTCTTGCCAATATGTTAGTTCTCTCTTTTTCACCAAAATCTTTTAGACCCTTGATAATAAAATTTACTGCTCTGTCTTGTTGATCTTTCTCTTCTTTTATTTGTGTTTTGATGTGTTTCTCTATGACTTGCCTTTGTTCATTTGATGATCCACTTACTAATTGTGACCAAGTTTTGGCTTCTTCTATCTGATCCTTTAGTTGATTTTCTTTTATTTCCATGTCTTTAATTTCTGATTGGATCTCGTCTATCTGTATTGTTTCCTTCCCTTTTACCGTTTCAGGTCTTTTTTCTCCCCCGTTTTCATATGTCCTAGATCTTGTTTTAGCATGGTTAACTCTTGCTGCCCTCTTTCCATGAGGTTTTGGAGATTTAGAACCTGTTCTTTGAGAATTTTATTTTCTCTTTCCAACCTGTATCTAACTTCTGTAAGTTCTTTCCTCTCACTGTTTTCTTGCAATTTCTGGTTTTCTAAAATTCCAAGCCTTTCTTTCATGTTCATGAGCTCATTCACATATAGTTCAGAAGACCACAATAGAGGGGTTGAAGTAGGACTATATAGGTATTTAGGATCCTAGATTGTGTTTTCCCTTTCCTCTTTGTATGTTGCCATTCATCGGTTTTGTTCAGCTTTGACTCCTTTTTACTATCCTTCTGACTTGATTGTTTTCCTTCCATTTTATATTCTCTGAAAAAGAAGTTCTCTTTGTTGTTTGTTGTCTTCTTAGAATCGAGTGAGGTTTTTCTTATGTGTTCTTCTTAGTTTTTGGCCCTGCCTACGTTGTAGAATCCCCTTGTATTGTTTTGCATTCATATAAACCAACTTTTTAACTGTACCCGCTGTATGATTTTGGAAGATTTCTACCTTTCCCAAAATTTTGTTTTCTATTACCTGTATGTGTTTATGAAATAGTAGATCTCTGGAGTGCCATATTTGGGTTGTCTTTGAAACCCTCATGTTTAAGCATGGTTTGCATACCTTGTTGAAACCAGATTGTGATGATATAAAGAGTCTTTGCAGAATGAGGATATGGACCGGGGCTCAAAATTGAGCCCTCACAACCCTTCCCAAGGCCTCAAACCCGTCAGAAAAGGGTAGGTAAAAAATTGCATGTCAAAAAAAAATCAAAATATAAAAATCATTTGACAATAGAGAAGGGCAACTTAATTTTAAAATTGTCAAAAGAAGGGGTTATGGTGAAAAAATGTCTGTCAATAATTTGTGTGAAATTATTATATCTTCAAAAATATTTTTATGACTTCTACAAACAACAACCACCTCCAACTTTTTAGGATCTTCATATGACTCATAGATATGTTAGACAAGGAGTAATACTTGAAATTGCCAAAAGTTTTAATATAATAAATATACCTAAAATTTGAATATTTAATATTACCATTTACTTTGAATATTTAATACTTAATATTGCCTTTTCTTGGGATTCATTTAGATGAATTATCTACCACTTTGTACTTTTTCCCTATTTTTGTTGCAGGAGTCACCTTGAGAGACATAGACAGAGCTAGGATCAACTTGCACACAAATATTTGCGCACTTGGGAGCTTGGACAACATGATTTGGAACAGATCTAGCATGTAAAGTTATTTTTAGCACTAAAATCCAAGTAGAAGTTAAAGTTATTTATTTTATTATTTACAAGTTTTCTTAATGATTTTGATAAGAGATCCTAGTGTCCCAATGCGTAGTTTGATGGTATTTATGTGTTTAGTAATCTACGTGTCTTCTTGTCTCATTTCAATTGTTTGTTTATGTATTTATTTATTAAATTTATTTAATGCTTATTTTAGTTATGATGATTTTTAGGAAATTATAATATTACAAATTTGGGCTTTCTTTACATCATAATTTAATTATTTTACCAATTTAAATGCGGCTTAATTTTACACCATTATGATTGAGGGGTCATTTTGTTTGGATTACTGAATTTTCCTTTTTATTTAAGGTGTTAATGAAATGATGATTTTAAAAATAATTTCTCATTTTAAAAAAATATTTTTAATTTTTTTTTAGGACATATTTACTTGATTTATTCTTGTCATGTGACGTGTGAAATATTAATATTACTTGTCGTTATTGAAGGGTGGGTCCAATATTTTCTATTCATGATAAAATTCAGACACAGTAGCTTCAAATTTGGTCCCTGGTATGGACTTTAATGTATTATTATCTTTGTTGAAGGCAAGTATATTGGCTTGACATCAACAAATATGCATTTTGACAAAAGCCAATAAATTATTGCCATCTGTATTTTAAGTGGCATCTGAATATAGTTTGATGGTGCAATTTTTTTTTCACTTGAATTTCATTAGTTAAGTCCTTTATTCTTACTATGTAAAAGAATTGATTGTAAGTAACTTATTTTTCCAAAAAAAAAAGAATTACAGCTTTTGTCGGGGTTGGGCAGAGTTGTTTGTCAGGGTTGGGCGGCTCAGCGCATGGGTCCACTCTGATTTGATTAATTTTGTGTGGCTCGAGGTAAGAGGCGTGTCTTATTTTTCAAAGGCTTCACGTTGGGGAATCGAGTCTCTGAAGATATCTATGCAACCCTCAAGCTTCAACAATGGCGTAGGAAATCCGACCTCCAGGGTTTGATGTTTATGCCATGTAATGCAGAGAGTATTATCATTAGCCTTCTAATCGAAGTTTAGGCCGAGTACACGGTTTCTTAGGGACGAAACAAAACGACAATGGAACAGGGTTTTCGTTGTGTCTTAGATGGGCAATATTCCATTTTTTGTCAATCTGTTTGAATTAGTGTAAAGTGTTGGATTCTTTTGGCGTGCAACAAAATTTCCATATCTGTGCCCTCTTCGAGTGTAGAGTCTGGTTTTGATTTTACTGTCCGTATAAATTCGCATATTAACTAAGTTAGAAATCGTAGATATAAGGTTTGTGTCTTCGCACCGTTTGTAACCATGGAATTTGCACAAATTTTTTAAATGGTGACAGACTTGTGTTTTCTATCCTCATCGGTCACGCGGCACTCAATACGGCCCTTGTAAATGTGGGTATCTTTGATATATATTTGGGTGTACCATGCTAGACTTTTATATGGGTTTCACAAATCAAGTTAGTAGTAGTCTTGATTTCAGAACAATGTTATTTAATGGTTTTAATGTTTTTTTCCAGTCAATTACCATATATTCGCTGAAATGGCGCCACCAAAATTGATAGGAGTTGTCATCATTTGATTCCAGTTATTCAGGGCAGAGACTTTTTGTTGATTTGGTTTTTTGAGATTCTCTTTATAGTTTGACAGAGAAACATTGGTTACGAAAAATTATTTCGGGTAAAGTTTAGCGCTTGATTCATAGTCACTTAGCATTCATTATTTAACATAGCTACTATTATTTAAAAAGATTTTACTCTTACTGGGTAATATTTAGTTGAATTGATGTCTGTGTATCTCTAGAAGACTTTTGTTTTGGAAAAGCTAATTTTGTGATAATTCCTCAAGTATCCAGGTCTATAGGAGATATATATTTGAAAAAGCCAAATTTCCACAAGGATGCTCTGTTTGCACAGTTTGGGTTTCCAGTCCCATTACAGAGGGCGGTTATGGCAACAAAGCCATCCATTCATGTGCATAAGGTAAAACCACAAGACCAATTCTTGATATTTTCCTCTGATGTCTTATGGGAACAAATAATTAACAAAGTGCGATGGTGCAAAAATATCCGCACACGGTAGGGTTGAGTCTTTCACGAACTTATTTCTATGACCATTAAATATAAGAAGACGCAAGCCAGTGCTTTGTTCATTGTCCAAATATGTGTTATGAATCTGCAATTAAAATGTCTTAATAGCTTTCAATATTTAGCACATGGTTAACACATGTTGATACAATGGTTATTTTGTTTAAACATCGACATATTATCCCCAACTTGCTGCTTGCAGGGAATAGCAAAAAAAGGTTAATTAGAGCTGCATTTCAGGAGGTCTCAAGAACATTCAAAGAGTGGTTTCCACGATGATATTACTGTTATTGTAATTTATTTAGATCATGAATTGCTTAATGCAAAGTCAAAGTTACATTTGAGATCTAAGAAAGGCTTTGACTGCACATCTCTTCTAGTAGATATATTTTCTTCGGCTGAAATGGGAGCAGATGAATCTTCTTTATTGTTCTGATGTCCCAGAAAAGAAATATAACTGTGTCACTTTGATTGCACATTTGTTCTGTATATATATTTTATTTGGCTTAAATGGAAGTGGGTGAACATTCTCCTCTCTTTTTCAATATACAACATATAAAATGACAATTACATTTTAAACATGCAAGTGACATGCAATGGTAATTTTAAAATTTGCAAGTACTTCATATGGTTTAAACATCAAGAAACACATTTACATGCCTATTATATTTAATGTTGCACACCAAAAACCTTACAAGACTGCCTCCGTTTACATTTCATCCATATATTTCCACTTACAATTTTCTTCTCTACACCCCTCAATGCATCCCCTTCGGCAGTATTTGCCATATCATGGCCTTGTTAATAGAAACAATGTTTTGAATCCAAAAAGGAAAAGGTCAATTTGTTTTCGAAACTTTATCCTTACCAACATCAACAAATTGTCACTGGCGGAAAAAAAAACATAATGCTTTCTGTGCTGACCCTGAGGCTGCCGCAGCCAGAGGATACTCTGAAAATTTCCCCTGTCAGCCTCGCGCGACAGTGTTCTAATGGCACTAACTTTTTCCCATTCCCAATCAAAATTCTGCTTACCCTCAGGTGGATGTTTTCATCTTTGTGTCCCTGTCCCTTGCCTTGCCCCTGAAATTCAAAGAATTCATGGCGTCTCATTCGCGAGTAGGGGTGGGCACGGGCATAACCCGTTTCAGCCAGATAAATTTATACACCTGCTATTTCTCTCATGCGAGTGCCGGAGGCATGTAACAAGGGCTTCAGCGGATGTGCCTGACTACCTTCCAGCAACATGGTACTTAATCTTATTTTTCGTCCTTACATACTTCTCCACTTTGGTTTTGAGTTTTGAATTCAGTTAAAGTTTCGGGCCATTTATATTTAAATCTTGGGGGATTTCCATTGTCCCCGTTCACTAGTATATTTATTTGGAATCAATTATGTACTGGATTGTTGAGATAAGGCTATTAAAGGCTTTCCTTCGGTCATTCCACTTACAGTCATCGTAGCATTCAATTGGGTCTAAATCAAGTTACTCCATTGCTTATGTGTGCAAGGCATCTGAGTGTTATGCTTAATGTCATTACTTAACGAGTAAAATTCAGGGTAGAGTCCACAACAAATTGAATAGTTCCTGTCTACACCTGTTTTATGCATTTGGTGTTTCCTAATGCATCATTATGTGATCATTTATTAGGAACTAATGGCCTATTAAATTGAGTCCATCTTCACGACACACCTCTTCTTAGGTCACTCATTTTTTACTATTTCAGCTCAAACACGCTTAACCATGGAGTTTCTCCCATATCAAGTCCGCTTAGCCTGCTACCCAATTTATAAAACCTTTTATAAGTATTGTGCCTTATGAACCATTGATTGTGGAGCTGATGCACTTGCTGTTAGAGAGTCCAATGAAGAACTGTCTTATACCATGCAGCTTAGTCACTCATGCGGAACTCAATGGATTCAAGAACCCAAACACAGCTTCAATGGAGAGAGATACATTCCAGACAACAAAAAAACATTCTTATTACAATCTTGCAACATCAAGCTATAGCAATCCCAAATGGGACACACTACACACAATCTTGTATCTAGACTCACAGGTTTGCAAATCTCTTTTTAGAACCTCTTTGACGTTCTGGTTTGACCTCCTACTTGCAGAATTCTTTCTCGGACAGCTAACTTTTCGGGTTCCGTAAGCTCTCTTGCTACAATGGCCATCCAACCCTTTGTACAAAGATACTCACATCTTATATGGGCATGTATAACAAGAAACCATTGGGAAGTTGAATGGGTCCTTCCTCGAGCTGTCAAGTAACTGCTCATGATGTGGCATTTCACATTCAATTCAGTTGCAATTGCCAGCTGTCCAAAACTATTGAGATTCTTCTGTGCCCCTAACACCTGTTGCCAAGATTTGAACACAAATTGACTGTCCTGTGTTGTGTTCATTGCAGTAGTGCACAGACACCTCAAGATGGTGCACAAGAAACCTCCACAAGTGGTTGCACAAACAATGCAAAAACACTCCTCTTGCATAGGGCTGTGCAAGACTAAATCCTTTGCACAAGACCACACATTGCGGATTAGTCCCAATTTGTGTGGTGCACACAAGACTTCCCTTAAAATTTAAATAGATCATTCATGAGATTGCCACTTTTCTTGTGCAAGTGCGTAGGACTGCTAACCTTCGTGCAAAACAACCAAGTTGCGCCAAACACGATTCTTTTATTCACCAACCACAAAGAGCTGCACGCACACCACATGATACGTATATCTACCTTTTTGCTAATCCAAGTGTTTTTGGGTGATGTACGATTGCCTCGTGAACCCGGATGATCCTGCATTAGACAACCGGGTAAGTGAAATTGTTGGCTAGATTTTCTGCATAGCATCAAACCTAGGCAGTCATGAGATAAATCTCCCTCATTTAACTGGTGAGGCTCCGTGTCGATTTGTCAATAAAAATGTGTTATTATCTATCAGGGGTTTTACTTTAACCACTTAGTTCATGAACCATAACTAAGAAGTTCTGCAGCAAGTAAGCAACTATTCAAGAAAGGAAGTATTTTATAGAAGAAGGAAGTAAAGGAAATATAGAGAAGAAATGGGGAAGATGTGCATCCCAATTAGTAGATAGCAGAGCTAATTGCATGCACATAGAAGAAACTTAATAGATATGAACACACAAAATTATAAAACAAAGGCAGCTCTAGATCCAGATCTAAAATAACACAAAGTTTATTAAGAGATCTAAGATTAAAAGCAAGAAACACAGTACACCGTGACACAAAGTTCTTCGGAAACCTGCTCCTTTGTATTCGTTTGCTCTAAGTTGCTCTCAGGGGTTCAGCACAAAGTCTAGAACACAAGATTGCTGCTTACAAATTCTGATTCATTATTAACCGAAGGTTCTTCCTCTACTTATAGAATGTAGAGGGGCAATTACAAGTTGGAAGCTTTAGTTGAACTGGCACATGTGGAAGTTGGAAAAGAAACAACTGACAATCTCCCTCCTGGAATTCCTCTTTGCATGACATGTATGATTTGCAACTGAAAATAGAACCTTCTATTTTGCACGCCTGCCACCTATCTCCAAGTAATTGACTTCTTCAAGTAATGACTTTTAAACCAATCACTTAAGTTGTATAATTTAATTGATCGCTCAATTACTTTGTTGGAGGAAAGGAGAAAGAAGAGAAAAGCTGACTTTGTCCTTTTTCATGTCTGCATGCAGCTGATTCAAACTGGATTTGGAAGCACCTGGATCTAGAAACAATTTGGAATTGCAGCGATTAGAATTGGAAGCAAGTGGAATTTTGCCTTTGCATTGTCTTCTCTTTTATCCTTGAAGCTTTGCAGTTCTTCTTCATTGCATGCATCAGTCTGCAAGGTTGGCCGTAGATAACTCATCATCCTTGTTTTTAATTGCATATGAGCAATTAAAAATTCGAAAGCACTCGGGGGTGAATGAAAATTCAATGAAGGCTTCAACCTGGAAGATGAGAGCACATGCACAAGATCTTGGAAGGAATTTTCCACTGGGCTGCATTTGAAACAAGAGGATGAAGCCTCTGCTTTGGAAGCTTTGCAACTATGAGATCTCGGATCGGATCTCGCATGACTCAAACCGCATCTGGATATGGATCTGCACTCGCATAACAAACTTTGGCAATTTGGGCTATGGATGGAAAAGCTACACTTGAATAATTCCATTGCTTTTAATCGCACGCATGAGTGAAGTTTCTCTGCTCTCTGGATCCGTCTATCAATTCAAGAAGAGGTTTTGAGCCTAGATCCGTGTCTCCAGATTCGCAAATTTAGAAGTTATGCATGACTCCGTTGTGCTTTCTTTTCATTTTCTTCGCCATAGCTTTGTCTATCTTTGTCTGAACAATTCTTTTTCTTCTTATTTGGCCAAATTTCTTCAATACTGGTGTAGATCTGGATAATCCTTCAGATTCGGAGGAAATATTCAATGTATTGGACATTGATATAAGTTCCTTTTCTTTTGAAAAACACCTGTAATGAATTCCTTAGCACCTGTAACACTTATGCAAACAATTATACAGACAAAGATTAACCTCCTTCAAAGCATGCGCCAAATTTGGAAGCTTTTAGCCTTGTTGCCACCTTGCCTGAGCAAAATCCTTCTTCAAATGGGGCGCACTTTTCCTCTTGGCTGCAATTCTTTACCTGTGAATTAAATAATTCACCCATATGGCTGCCCATGCTTATATAACCTTCACAATTCTATAATTAATAATTGCCCTAACAATTAAAGGCAATTAATTAATTAAAAATCATGCTCTTCTCTTTTAAAAATAACATGTTTAAGGACAGCCATCCAATAAATTAAATTAATCCAATTTAATCCTCCACACTTCACTTCACTTAAGCTTCATAGTGTGCTTTGACCATAGCCACTGAAAATAGGAATTAATATAATCATTTAATACTTTAAAAAGTATTAATTCCTTCTCAAAAGGGGCTGCATTAAATAAAATAAAATTTATTTAATTTTGGAATTCTATTTTTAAATTTCTTATGTCCACTTCCTTTTGTTGACTTTTCCACAAGCCTGGGTGCCAAAATTGGGTGAATAAATATTAACAAATATTTATTTAATGCATTATTATTCACCCAAGGTGGGTCGCACTTTTTTGCACATATAATTCTATTTTTAAGAATTTTTCATAATGGGATTCTTTACCCTGCAAGGCAGCTTCAAAAATCCCATGATCCACTTAAGTGATTTGACTTTTGACAATGGGATTATTTACCTGCAAGTGCGTGCAATAAAATCCCATGATTTCACTTTAGTCACTTTTCTTTTATTTCATCATGGGAATTTTTACCCTGTAAAGTGCAATAAATTCCCGCATGCATGCCGACCTCTAACTTTCCCACTGCAGCTTAAGTGAATTTTATATCACGGGAAAAAGTACCCTGCTAAGCAGGTACAAAATTCCCACCTGCCTGCTGCTTCTATTTTTCCCACTGCAGCTTAAGTGAATTTTCTATCACGGGAAAAAGTACCCTGCAAGGCAGGCAATAAAATCCCACCTGCCTGCTGCTTCTATTTTTCCCACTGCAGCTTAAGTGAATTTTATAACACGGGAAAAAGTACCCTGCTAGGCAGGTATAAAATTCCCATCATGCCTGCGGCTTCTATTTTTCCCATTGCAGCTTAAATCCTTTGTTTTCCAAAAATGCGCCCATCCCCGCAGGGGCTTTTCCGTGCACGACTTCGCTTTTTCCCAGTGATCTAGACCTCCGATGGTTACTTTCTCGGGCATAATGTGCGTATATGTTTTCCAATTTGCTCCGGGCCAAAATCGGGTTTACCCTAAGAAATGAATTGTTTTAGAGAAATTTCAAAAAGCGAAACGGGACAACACAAAAACACGAAAAATTGCTAAAATTCACAAATAAAGCCCAAAACTTATTCCTAGTTAAAATCCTTTTGAGTACTGAGGAATAATGATATGTTCGATCATAGCAGAGTTAAAACAGAAGCGCAAATAGCCTCAAACGAGGCTTAAAATAATTAAATACAAATTTCTCGTAGACAAATCCCGATATTGAATATAACAATTTTGGGCATCCGGGTATTTGGCGTAAAAGGCTAATATGGCTCTTTGGGAATATCCCGACACAATACAAGAACTTTTAGGCAATAAAAACACAAAACAACCCATTATTTTAGAAGTACGAAATCATTTCGAATAGGGTAGTCCTGATTTGGGATGAAATCTGGGTACATCGAAATGATCCATGAGCTCTGTTTGTTTATGTGCGTCCAAGAGCTTTCTTAGTGGTGTTCCCTGTTTAGCAAAGCCTTCTAATGCACTTGTCCAAGTCATGTCTTGATTTCTCGGCCCTTCCACTTGACCAAATATTTCTATGCGTCCTCTTCGGACTCTTGAATCAAGTGCGATTTGGCCTTAAGACACACCTTTTTTAGGAATTGGTGCCTCCAATCAATCTCTCCAAAGTCTGCATTATTCTTATCATCATTTGTTTTCCCCTCATGGGATGGGTATAAATTTGCAACATTGAATATAGCGAAATGTCTATTCCTTGGGCAACTCTATATCATATGCATTATTCACAAACTTCTCGCAAGAGCCCACATGGTCCAATCTTCTTCCACTTCAGTTTATCATATGTTCCTCTCGAGAACCTTTCCTTCTACAAGTGTGTGCTAAGACCATGTCTCCCACTTGGTACTCCACTTCTCTTCTCTTCACATTTGTGTGTTGTTTATACCGCACGTTGCCGTTCTAATTGATCACACACTTGTTGGTGCTTGTCACACATGCACTCCACAAAGTATTCTGCGCTCTTCTCCTTAACATCTTTGATGTCATACAACACCGCAACACCTCTCAGGACTATGTCCATACATAATCTAGAATGGCATTTTTCTAGTTCTCCTGTTTATTGAATTGTTATATGCAAATTTAGTTTGCACTGAGGACCAAATCCTCGTGTCCTTGGCATCTTGCATGGATCCAACATCATAACAGTTTACCTAGACGGCTGTTGACTACCTCCATTTGCCCATCTGTTTGAGGATGATACAAAAATCTGAACTGATTTGGTGATCAGTTCTACCATAGCATTCTTTGGAAATGTCCCACAAATTTAGTGTCCTTGATAAACACAATGTTGTGCGGCAATCCATGCACTTCACAACTTCCCTATAAAACAAATGAGCTACATGCGTAGCATCATTAGTCTTTTTACAATCAATGAAATGTGCCATTTTTAAAAATCTATCTACCACAACTTAGATAGAATCGTGGCTCTTCTACATTCTAGGAAAACCTAGAACAAAATCCATGCTCAAATGTTCCCATGGTTTCCTAATAGTCTGGAAAAGGCTGATACAACCTTGCTTTCTAGCTTCTTCCTTTTGCCAATTGGGAAATTCTGCATCCCTACATATACTTGTGTACATTAGTACACATTTTTGGCCGAAGTAGCCTTCACCCAATTGAGCTAATGTTTTATTAGCACCAAAATGACCTCTTAGTCCTTTCTTTATGTTTTTCCTTGATTAAATAGTCATGCATAAATGTTGTAGGTATGCCGTATGCATAATTGTGTTCCCTTGAACAATCCCTCCTCCAGAAATACTCCAATCATGGTTTTTCTGCCCGCACGCATCGATTATATGCATGCTTTCCACGTCTTTAAAATCTTCGTCTTCGCATAAAGCTCTTTCATGAATCAAATCCACGACCTCCACACGCATCTCGGTAAGTAAGATACTTCATCTACTCAGACATCTACAACTTTGTAGGACTCCCCTCTCCTATGTTTCAAGACAAATGAGTAAATTTTTAGAAACTCCACATGTTTCATGTCTTTAGAAGCTCCACCTATTTCATGTCTTTAAAAATTTTGTCTTCTACATAAAGCTCTTTCATGGAATCAAATCCATGACCTCCACATGCATCTGTCATGTCCATTTTTGGAGACTAGCGGATTTGAAGACCTTAACCTGTTTTCTTCCTATGGGTTTAAGGAAGGAAGCAAGGGGAAGACTTGGATGACATTTTTATTATTATCTAAGCAAATATTTTTATTATTATCATGTATTTCTATTGGGAAGCCTAGCGCTCCAATAGAAGAACTTTAATTAGAAAATAAAGTATTTTGAGCATGTAGGCTCTAAATACAAATTAGATAATTAAAAGGTACTTATTATAAGGTCGGCCATAAGTTATGATTATAACCCCTTATGTTATAAAAGGAGGATGCTTGGCCATTATGGATATGTTGAATCTTATTATTTTTTGGGTAAAGGTTTTACATTTCCTTTCTCTCTCATCAAGGAGGAAAATCCTTGTTTGAGACCACTTCGAGGACAAAAACCCTTGATAGTGGAACTTGTCTTGGGGACGAAAACCCTCAAGCAAGGATATTTGGAATTATTGAATATCTCAAGGTGTTGGGAGTTGATATCTTTCTATTTAGCCTTAGGCGACTTGCATCATGAGCATTTTGAAAGTGTTTTGATGGATGTATGGTATGATTCTTGCATGGATGGACTTGTACTAATTTTTAAAGGTGAAAGCAATCATTTCTTTGCATGTTTGAGCCACTAATTCAACATTTCCAAGAGGGGCGAATTGCTTGTAAGGTAGGTTTGGCATGTTTGGGTGAGCTGATTTGATATTTGCATTCTTCATATTTTTAAACCCCAAGATCCCAAGTTTCGTGAATTTTGGAGCTTCCTAAGTAAAGTTATGAATTTTTGAAGTAATGTATAAATTCTGCAGATAGAAGGTTTATAGAAAATTCATATATTCATTTTTGGGGCACTAAAAATTAATTTTCCTTCATATTTTGATTGCTGGTAATTAATCAGAATTTTTGAGCTTGATTGGGCACATTTTCAGCGAGTTTAGGGCATCCAAAAGTGAGTGGGAGTTCTCAAAACAAGTCGCTGCCCTAGGAAGGGAAAAATTGTAGGTTTCAGTGTGCATTTTCAGTCATATCCAGCCCTTTGAAATCTGATTACAGCCATCTAAAAATTAATTTCAGTCATCTCACTTTCAGCCCTAGCTATTTTGGAAGTCCCCAAAAAGGGACATTACAGTGGTATCAAAGCATCATCCTCCCAACCTGTGAAGCATGGAAAACAAGTTAGAAAGGATCGTGAGAACACAAGGAGGGATAGTTGAGGCACTGGAGAGGCTTACCCTAGCCATCCAAAATATGCAGGGTGGTGGTTCGCTCAAGGAGAAAAGGGTTTCAAGGTTGAAAAATTGGAAGAAGAATATCAAGCTCTTCCGAAAGGGATGTGTGATGCCCTTTCCTTTGAGGATTTTGTGGAGATAGAAAATTATAGAGTGGGAATTGGCACAAGGCATAATGCCCGAACCACAAATGATCGTGAAAAAAATCTCAGTCATAGATGGAAGAAAACCCTCCATTGTGAAGTCAAAGAGTATGTGGCGGATCAACTACAAGATGGAGAAGAAGCCATGGTAAAATTCTAAGGTGCAAATAGTGATGAGGATGGCCATCCTTCTAAGGCAAAGAAGGAAGAAGATATATCGCAATGGTTGGTTACCAAGATGGAGCAACCCTTGGGAGTCCTAGAAACCCCCAACACTCTTGCCCAAGTGGAACTCTTGACGGATTCTCCGACAACACCACGAAGACACAAGGGTTTGAAGAAAAATCAGATTTACAAGGTGTTGAAGAAGCTCAATTGCCAAAGGATAAGGAGAAGGCTACAACAATTTCTCATGAAGACCACCAAAGGTATGAGGGTAATTCAGATTTGTTGCTTTCTATCATGCCATTTCAGATTTACGCTCATAGGCAATTTGTGGAAAAAGGACCTTGGGGCAAGTTTGATGCTCCATAGTAAATCACGGCAAATGGGTAGTCGTCATTATGCTAAGAATGGAGACAAATCAAAATTGCAAAGGGTCAATGGGCCAAGACCTTTGGGTGACCTTGTTGGAAGCCACACATATGAAGAGAGTGCTTTTCCGGTGCTTATAATCACTTTCAGTTCGCTGGAAATTTCAGGACAACAACCTATGGTAAGCAATTTCATCATCTTCTTAGCAAGGATTTGCTACATAACCTTCATGTTATGTCTTTGCAATGTTTTGGTCATCATAAAGAATACTCCTAACCACTTTGTGAAGATGAAGGGTACCAAGTGGGAAGAGAAAGAGCTTGGTTTACAGAAATTGGGAGGTGAAATTAATAACATTCAACTTGCTGGACTGTTCCTAACAACAGTTAATAACAAGCAAATTAATGACATTTTCAGCTTGGGAGAGGAGCCCAAAGATGTTCCCTACAAGAGTGTTGCACCTAACTTGGAATCTTTAAGTTACAAGATTGTTGTAAGCAACCCAAGGCATGTAAGTATCTCAGATTCGCTGCTTACCACTTTGTCATTTCAAATATGGGGGAGTGATCATAATTCATGCTTGTTGTGTCCTATGAGACCGCTAATGGGATATCATCATGCACAACATATGTCAAGGGATGGTGAGGTAAGAAGTACCTCTTGTGGCAAAGAGCGTATGGATGTTTGGATTCAATCTCAAGATTGTTTTCACGTAGGAAATATAAGTGATGTGTTGAGCCCTATAAAAGAGGGATTGCTGATTTCAAAATCAGTATGGGGAACAATTTTATCATGGTATGTTTTGGGCATCAAGGACATGATGAAAATTCTGATTATCCTTTCCATAGATTGCTAACCCATGGTTCCATGGAAGGACTGGAGAGAAGGTGGAAAAAGAGGAGCAATCATGATGGAATTGCAGCTGTACATATTTCAGACATAGGGGAAATTGATGGTCCATGTTTCTTGAAGAATGCACTATGCACAAAGAAGATATTCCAGCTGCTTATCCTCATAGAAGGTATGACTTTGAAGGTTGCAAAAATTGATTTTTGGGATTTTGAACTTGCTGTTATCAACTATTTCAGTTTGCCCTACAATATGTTTGTTGTCATCAATAAGAGGACAACCATGAGAGGAGATAGTTTCCAAATTCCCAAAGCATTTTCAGCCATTGGGGATTGGTCCCTTCTCACCTCATTCATCATTGCAAGGGAAACAAGGTGTTTGACAGAGACTCCCCATTCCAATGTTTCAAGACAACTTTGTAGGACTCCCCACTCCAATGTTTCAAGACAAATGAGGAGCCCTTTAGAAACTCCACCTGTTTCGTGTCTTTGATTAAGTTTACCTTCGCTATCAATGAATTGCAATGCTTGATGGTTTGTGTACAACACAAACTCTTTGAGAAACAAGTAATGCCTACAATGCTTTAGAGCTTGCACAATGGCATGGGACTCCTAATCATAAACTGAATATTTCCTCTTTGCATCATTTAATTTTTGGCTGAAGTAAACAATGGGCTTACCTTGTTGACTCAACACAACTTCTATTTGTGTGCCACTCACATCACAATCAACCTGAAATATATTGTTGAATTCATGTAGCGATAATATTAGCTGCTCTGTCACCTTTTTATTCATCTTTTGGAAGCATTGTTGTGCATCTATTGTCCAAACAAACTCCTTTTTGTATCCCCTCATCACTTCTGTAATAGGTGTGCACGTTTCACTAAAGTTCCAAATGAACTTCCAATAGAAACTTGCTAATTCATGAAAGTTACTTGCTTCAAACTTGCTTCTTGGTGATGGCCACTCAATGATAACTCACGCCTTCTCAAGATCCATCTTCGGTGCTTATTGGGATATCACAAAACCCAAGTGCACCGAATCTTTGTTCGCGAAGATGCATTTTTTCAAATTAATTAGCAGCTTCTCCTCACGCAACCACTACAACACTCGTCTTAGGTGCACTAAGTGTTCTTTTTCGTTCTTTTGAAAACAAAAATGTCATTCAAATACGCAATGACAAACTTACCAAGAAAATGATTCAACACTCTAATCATGAGTCTAAGGAATGTATTTGGTGCATTTGTTAGTTCAATTCACATGACTAACCACTTATATAACCCATCTCGCATTTTGAATGCAATCTTCCATTCATCTCCGTCTTTTATCCCGATTTGATGATATCCACTCTTCATATCAATTTTTGTGAAGTACTATGCTCCACTTAGGTAATCCATCAAATCATCCATGTGTGGGAATGGAAACCTATATTTGATGGTTATCTTGTGGATAACTCGGAATCATTACACACCCTCAATTCTCCTCCTTTCTTTGGTGCTAACATTGTTGGTATCACATGGGCTCAAACTTTTATGAATTAGCGCCTTCTCAAGTAGTTCTTGAACTTGCTTTTTCACCTCATCATTCTCTTGTACATCATTCTATACACAACTTAGTTTGGAAAACTTGAACCTAGTATCAAGTCCATTCGGTGGATCGATATTTCGCATGGGCGACAACCCATCCGAGAGATCATTGTAAATGATCTCATCAAAATCACTCAACAACTTCGCACCTAGCATGGGGCGCCTCTTCTCTTGCATACTTAACTTGTGCCGCCCAAGAATGAATGCATAACATTCCTTCTTCATCTCAATCAAGAACTATTTTCCTGAAATCATCAATATTTTTAAGACTCTTGTCCACCTCACTTATCTTTCAAAGGATTTAAAGTGTCTTGCTCACCATCCTTCACCACAAAGTATATGTGTTTGTGTAGCTATCATGATGCGCCTTCCTATGAAACTGCTAAGGTATTTCCAACAACACATGGCATACGTCCATGTGCATCACATTGCATAGGACTTGATCCTCGTATATGCCAATCTAGAAATTATTTAGACATTATTCATTTACCAACAGTTGATGTCCCTTCACCAATTAGAACACCTTGTATGGATTTGGATGTGCAATCCTCTTGGACTAAGCTTTTCCACTATCTTGTTAGAAACAATATTATCGTCTTACCCCCTGCAATAATCACCTTGCATCACCGACCTCTTTATTTGCAAAAGGCTCTAAAAAGATTCTTTCTCTGCGGAGGTACATTTTCTTCTCGTGTTGGTTTCAAAAGCACTATCTTCATCATGACCGCCTCTTGACACTTTGGGTTTTCTTCATGATCCATTGACGCGTAATACTTTCCTCATCGGTTTGTGCAACATGGTTTCTAGCCTCATTTCTTCTTGCGTCATTGTTTTGTTGTGCCTGTAGGCATTCAAATGCTCTATCTTCCACTTCTCCGATATATGAAGCATGTTCCGATGAAACCTCTATCTCTTCCACGTCCACCATAACTTCTTCCTCTTGAAGGATATCTTCTCCCCCTTTGTGCATGATCGTGACTATGTGCGATACTTGTTTCTCCATCGCGCATTTGCTTAGGTCGGTCATTGCGATCCATCCTCCTCTTATGCATGCAAACTTCCCTTTTCCTCACGTTGCGCCTTGTTGCCTTCTAGACAACCTTTTTCAGCCTCCAACACACACATATAGGATTCCTCTAGTGACTTAGGACTGATCATACCAAATTCATCTTAAATGGTAATGTGCAAACCATCCACATACACTTAGACCTTCTTTGCGGCATCTTCTATGTGACCCACCTGGAATGGTCAACTTGTAGAACTATTTTGTGTAGAAACCATTCATGTACCCCGAGACGTTCTTTATGCCATCTTCTATGTGACCAACTCGAATGGTCAACTTGTAGAACTCTTTTGTGTAGTCCTTGATGCTATCTCCCTTTGTCTCAAGTTTTTGCAACTTCTTAAATATATTTAATTTATAATTCTTACGCAAGAACTTTGCCTTCAACTTGGCAACCATTATGTTCCAAGCTTTTATCTTATCCTTACCCTTTCTTTGTCGATATTTCTGCACGTAATCCCACCATAAGAATGCACATCCTTTTAACTTCGTCCATCAATTGAACCTTCTAGGGTCTTTTATGGATTCATACTCATAGATCTATCCAATTCCGCTACCCAATCTATTAAATCTTTTGGACATAAATAACCCGAATGGTTTGGAATGTCGATTTGTGGCTTTCCTCCTATCTTGGCAATTGCCTTTAACAATCTATCTTTTGGTTCTTCTTCAAATTCATCCATGTGCCGCTATGGTGCTTCATCATTGCTCAAATTTGAATCTGCTCCTCTCCATTGATTTGTTTTTATGGCTTCCAACCTAGCTTGGATGTCTCTCATCATAGATGCCAAATTTGCCATTGTTGATGGTCTATTACCTCTTCCTCTAAGAGGTATTCCTATGTGTGCGATATCTATTCCTCGCAAAAACTGCAACTACCACAATTGCCACACCTACCTAACAACCTATATGCTGAAATATGACCACTGTTTTCTATCGCACTTGCAAATGTGGAAAACAAACTCCTTCGCAGGATACAACCTGCTTTGATACCAAATGATGCAACCACGATTCATGGGGTCTAATGAAGGATTGTCTTATACTCGCAGCGTACTCACTCATGCAAATTCAATGGAATCACACAATAAGATTCCATGCGCAACTTAGTGGATTCACACAAGAAGATCCCAAGTGCAAAATTAGATAACAAGCTTCTTATATTACTTCAATGGAGGAAAATACACTACAGGGGACAACAAAAATAACAATCTTATTACAATCTTGCAACAACAACCTACAACAATCCCAAATAGGAAACACTACACACACACAATCTCCTATCTAGACTCACAAGTTCACAAATATTTTTTTAGAATCTCTCGCGCTCATTGGTTTCGCTTCCTACTTGCAAACTCCTTTCTCGAATGGCTCACTCTTTGGGTTCTATAAGCTCTCTGTGTGACAATGGCCAACCCACCCTTTGTACAAAGATGCTCATGCCTTATATAGGCATGTGTAACACAAAACCGTTAGGAGGTCCTACCTCTAATAGTCATGTTACCACTCATGTTGCGACGCTTCACATTCAATTTAGTTACAATCGCGGACATCCAGGACATCCAAAATTGTTGATATTCTTCTATGCCCGACACTGTCACCATTATTTGAACACAAATCATCTGCCACCTGTTATGAATTCACACTTCTTATCGCAGTAATGCATTGTGTAATGTCCCGAAAACCTCAATTTAAAAATTCAGAACAACAACAAGAAGTTACTTATTTCCACTTAGCAAACTCCCAACAATCGCTTCAAACTCCACAATACTTTGCAAAAATGGAAAAGACCCTGAATAGTCCCAACTTGCGATTGGATCAGGCTTTTGAGGGCCTTGAACTCAATCGATTTCTGGTCCTAATCAGATCTGAACACAACTTATAATTGGCTCAATAAACCCTAGAGTGAGGGTTTAATGGCCCAACTCAATAAACCCAATATGAAGGGTTTAATGGCTGTTAAATACTTCAAATAAATTGTATAAAAATAGATGGACAACAACAGCAATAAATAGACTGAGATCCATTTCAAATATCACTAAAAATAATTCTGGAAATTATTTAAAAACCTTGTCTTCAAAGCATAATTTCAAAAATTCATATCTTTTGCTAGAGAAGTCCAAATGAGCTAAAACTTTGGATTTTCGGCCACAAAAATATGAAGAATAATATTCCAAAATTAGTTTTCGCACAGCAAACACGAAACCCTAATTTTTACCTTAAAAAGTAGGTCGCCCAACACATTTAGGGCATCAAATCAGCTCCACAAATTATGAAATTAATTCCTCCTTATTCCTCCAACCAAATCCAATGTTAAACTGATCCCAAACTGCAGGTCTGAAATAAATATTAATTAATAACAGACTGGAAATAGCAAATGGTAACAACACTTCAAATGATCATATCTAGCAAAATACTCAGCCTTTTATCATGAAACGAAACCCAACAAATACTTCATGAAATTATCTTTCTTTCAAGCACAAGATCGACTAAAAATGAGGGGTTTGACCCCACAAACAACCCTCCTAATTTCTGCAGGAAGTCGCTGCCCTAGGGAAATAAAAACCAACAAATATAAAATACTTTCCTCCAAATTCAGACCACAATAATGCACTGAAAATTCGCTATGAGAGCAACAATGAGATCTTCAATCAACAATGGATCCAAATGAAGCTTACAATGAGAGAGAGACAACACAATGAAGAGCTAGGGCATACATCCCATTTCTCCAAGCATGGAGAGACATAAATGATCAAATCAACATACCCAAAAGATGGCCATGCAACCTCCTTTTATAAGATAAGGGGTGCAACATTCAAATGGCCGACCTTTTCCCTTTTGGAGGGAAAACTAATAAAACTTAATTAAAATATTAAAAGACTAACTTTATGTGCACTTTATTATTTTCTAATTAAATAATAAAAAGTAACTAACCTATGTGCACATTTTAAGACTAAATAAGACTCCCACTTGTAGCGCTAGGCATGCCAAGGGGTTACAATGCAAATGAAAGAGATGAACAGATATATTAGTAATGCCCGGAAAAGGGGACATTACACACGGACACCTCAAGTTGGTGCACAAGAAACCTCCACAAGTGATTGTGTGGCTAGTGAGAACACCCCTTTCTTGGGCTTTGCTGGACTAAATCCTTTGCATAAGACTACACATTGTGCACAAGTCCCAATCCGTTTGTGCGGTGCATGGAAGACATCCCTTAAACAAACCGCACAAGACATCATGCACGAGCTTGGCACTTTACTGCACAAATACACATTACTGCCAACCTTCGTGCAAGACAACAAAGTTGCACCAAAGACAAGTCTATTAGTCACTAACCACAAAGGGCTGCGCGCATGCCATAAGATGCAAAATTTTTCCTATTGGTACTTTTAAGTGTTTTGGCGGAAGCAAGATTGTTTGTGAACTTGGATGCTCTTGTATCGGGAGCTCTCTAGCTCTTTCATTTTTATGCATTCGGTGTTACCATACTACATCATTATATAATAATATATTTGAGGGGAGGGGAGGGAGTCCTCTAACAATCAAGACACCATTTGATTGTTAGAGCCCTCTCCGGGCGATAACAAAACCTATTGTAGTACATATATAATTAGACATTTTTCAGGGATCAGTCTGTGTTATTATTGAGTCAATCTTTATGAACTATTTTTTGTGAGTGATAGTTGACAAGTACCAATCTTTTATGGACTTGAATGGTCCACTTGGCACTTATTGCATCTAAATGATCCTCATACGGGAAGCCATGGGATTGAATAGGATTGAAACTAGTGAAATGAACCAATGCATAATATCAATGACCCATCTTTCAAAAGACCCAAAATCTCATGAGCTTCAATGGTCCACTTGGTTGGCACTCATTGCATCTAGATGATGCTCATAAGGAATTAGTGGGTTTGAAGATAGAAAAATAAACTATCTCATAACACGAATCAGCACCTTTAGGACTTACACCCAATAGCTAGGATTTTTTGGGAGATCATTGATTCCACGTACTATCTTGCATCTTCCGCACTTAACCATGAAGTTTCACCCCACAATTAGACCCGCTTGATTTGCTAACAAATTTGCAAAACCTTCAACAATTATTGTGCTTTATGAACCATTCATTTTGGAGCTCTTTCACTTTTATGAATTTGGTGTTTCCACATTACATCATTATGTAGCATTTTAGGAATCTATTGTGTGTTAATATCAAATCTATCATGACCTGCCTTTTGTGAGTGGTAGTTCACAAAATCCCATCTTTCATGAGCTTAAATGGTCCCCTTGGCATTTATTGCAGCTAGGTGATGCTCATAAGTTGTAGCAATGGGATTTAAAGTAGTGAAATAAGCCATTGCATAACATCATTCAACAATGTTGGGAATTGCACTTGATAAGTCACCCATCCCAGTTCTATTCCATCTTACGTGCACATAGCCATGGAGTTTCCCAGAATCGATTTGCTTAGCTTGCTATCCCATCTATTAAATAATGTTGGGAATTGCACTGATACGGAAGTCGCCCATCCCATCACTATTCCAGCTTATGTGCACGTAGCCATGGAGATTCCCCCACAATTGGTTTGCTTAGCTTGCTATCCCATTCGAAATCTTTAATTAGTTTTATCCTAATGAAATATTAATTTTGGAGCTCCCTAGCTCATTCATTTTCATGCATTTGGTGTTTTTGAAGTGCATCATTATGTAATATTTTTTCAGGAATCAACAGCCTGTTATTACCAAGTTAATATTAATGTTCAATCTTTCATGAGTAAAGGTTCGCCACTTAGTTGCAGTTTTCCGTTAGTAAGACAACTAGATACCTCCTCCGCTATTGCAAGGCACCTCTATATATGATTTTTTCTATACAAAAAAGTTATTTATATATTAACACGACCATGGTTCATATTCAATATTGTTTCTACTAAATCTTTTATAGGAGGTCAGTGTACTATAGATAAATGGTTAAACCAGAAACATGATACAAAAAAGTATATGATCGTTTTAGTCATTACCATTCTCTTAAATTGCTTTCAATTGCCCCATTTCCTTCATCCATCTATTCCGTGCCCACAATGCATTATTTATGTATCACCCAATTATGGTGCCTGTACACACTAGAAAAGTGTCAAAGCTTTCTTGGGTTGACTCAACATCTCGAGGTCGGCCTGAGACAACGGAAGGGGGCTGATGTGGAAGTGGATAGATAATGTTGTGGACGTGGATGCTCTACTTTGAACTAGATGCGCTTTGCTGCTTTGAATTGTTTGTCCAATTGGCGAATTGGGTACACATGCAAGTTATATAGTAGATGGTCTCAGTGAGAGCCAAAGTCCGGAGCTCCTGATCAATGTTTGTATCTGAGAAGGAGCAAAATCTGGTTGGGCTACTCGTGGACATTGATGGTTTCTTTTTGGTTGATCTGGTCCAGGGATGGTCATGTGGATGGGATGATAGAGAAAAGATAGGATGAGCCTAGACCCAAGGATGAAGAGAGAACTCAAATCCTAAGGTGAGCTTGAAACTATCTAAGGAGGTGGATGTGTAGATGTGCTTGCTCATGTCTTGGCAAGGCTTGCTGGTCTACGATGTGGAAATGCTCGATGATCAGATGTGGTGCATTAGTGGAGCGGAAGACTTCGCGTCTTAGCTTGGAACTGATGTTCTCTTGTAGGTTATTATGCTCAAGTGGAGTAAGTACCGAGGAAATTGCCCTGCCTTGCCTAGAATTACTTGGTTGTCAAGTGTCATCCAAGGGCATAAGGGCTGCACTAGCTAGGACCGGGAGCTAGGGAAAGGTCTGTAGCCGAACATGTCGTGTTTGGATGAATGAGCTTGAACATGGGCTGTCCAAAGGTTGTTGGAAAAATCTTAATAAAAGTGGCAGCTTGCTGTTCTGGTGAGCAGAAATGGGATTACAGCAGTGTAAGCGTTTGTTTGGATGTGTGAAAAGAAGGTTGAATTGCCAGGTTGAAGGTGTGGCTTGTTTTGCTGATTTGTGAGTTGATTTATGAAAGCAGAACATTGTTTGTTTCAGTCTGAATGTGATTTGCGACAGCAAATCTAAGTCTATTGGTTGCTGGAAATTAAATTATTTTAACCAAATAAAGTTTGAGATTTAGCATGCAAGCAATAAAAGCTTGAAATTAAATCTAATCTAGACGTAGATGCAGATTTCTTTTTGTGTTTTCTGACGTTCTTTTCAATGAATGCAAATAACACACTAACTATTCTATATACTGGGAATTAAGATGATATTTGAGATTTCAAAGTCTAACTAGTGTGCATGCAAGAGGTGAATGTGCTAGGCCATTTGATCCCTTCGACTATTCTGATTTAGCTGCTCTTGTCATTCGTTTAAGACTAGTGTAATCCCTTTTGCTGATTCTTTGTACAGGCCCTTGTAAATTTTTTTTGTTAATATATGAGATATATATTCAAAACAAAAAAATTATAGATTTTCCTATATGCAGATGCAAGGAATCTACTTTTCTTCTACTTGTACGCGATGAGAATGAAGTTTATTTTTATGAATTTTTCAAATTGAACGATGTGAGAATGCAATGACAACAAAATTAACGGTAAGTGCAATTGATCAACGCTAGACTAAGCACAAATCTGAAACTAACCTCTGGTGTGAGGTCAATTAGAGCGAGAGAAGGAACCTACACTAAAGCAAATGAAATTTAAAGGACCTAAGCTTTATCTATTTATCTTTTTGTAATGAATTTTCTGATCATTCCCTACAATTTCAAAACAACAATCTATGCTAACAAAGAAAGAAGAACATTCCAACCTCTTTTCTTACGAAGGAGGAAATGGCTGGATTTGATTTGTTGTGGCACCTTCAACATGCTACCTCTTTACATGCTCAATTGACCTGGGGTTTTGCAGTGTTGGAGGAAGGAAAACAATTGGCCGGGTATGAAGGACGAATGTCAACAGTACAATGGCTGGCTCAAAGTGATCAGAAGTACTGGTCTAACCACATTTGCACTCACCTTTTACATCAACATGCAGAAATCTGATTTTGACAGCGATTATGATAGTAATTAAGTCCAAAGATGATGATGCTTCACTAATCTCTAACAATAAGAGTTCTTACAGGTGATGACAATGAAGAAACAAATCTAAAAGAGCTTGGAATGGGAAGCACGGTTTCTGTTCATAAAAGAAGAGACAATGATTTAAAGTGAAATTGATTTAAAGCTAAATGAGAGATCAAGCTTGATCAATGGCTAGGATTGAATGCATATGGATGAAGTGAAGTTTAGATTTTAGGTTAAAGCAGTTTGGAGGCAAATTAGGTTGCTTGAAATGCAAGACGAGCAAGTTAGCATGCAAGACGAATGTAAAAACGTGTTGGCGGAGCTAAAAATAGCAAAAACATGCATTGGGGTGAAACTGCCACTATCAATAAGAGGTGGTTAGAGAGTCCGCCAGTTAGGTTGCGAGACTGCCGCGACAACTTATGCATATGTTGCGGCAATTTGTGAGACTGTTGCGACACATGCTCAAGCCGTCGCGGCAATTGCTTAACTGCTGTGATGGTGCCGTAGTGGTTGCGTAACTGCGAACGGTGCCGTAGCGCAAAATGAAAAAGCCATTTTAAGACAAAACAAAGCAAAATCCTCCAACCCGGCAGTTAGGGCAGGCTATGAGGAGCAACTGTAGGAAAAGTGGGCTAGAATGGATGAACATAGGCAAGTGTGAGGATCAAGTAGGGTTTGAACATTTGTGCAATATCTCAGTAATATATTTAGAGGTCTTGGAATCATTATTGGGTTTTAAAATGTTGAACCATGCAATTTTGGGTGCATACAGTGCCAACTATCCCTCAATGCTTCTGCATTCAGGAAATATAATGACCACTGCACATTTATTTTAAAGCTTCAAACACAATCAGCATATAAGTTATGTAAATATTTGAATGAAGATGGATTATGCAACTGCACACAATAAATTAACCCCAAAACAACTACTAATTAAAATTTTCACTCACCATAGGAGGATATGTAGCTAGGCAATAGAAAATAAAGAAATTAAAATAAAAAATCTATAGGAGCGAAACAGTAAATTTACAGCAGAAAGTGGAAATACCTGCGCGATCCCGTCTTTAAATAATAAAAAGATTGATCCGTTTGTGAAGACAGATTGGTCCTCCAAAGCACATAAAGCCTCATTACTGGAGCTGTCTCCTGTCTCATGTAAGTCACCACCCTTCCATATCTTCTAAAACAAAATTATCCATCCTATAAATGAAGGTGCTTCACACAGATCTTAGAAATCAACCTTCTAATGCCACAAAAAGAATTAATTTGTCTTGCTCTGAGAGGAAGATCTTGGAAATTTTTCATGGGCAAAAGAGGAGGAATCAAACTGTTGTATTCCTGATATAGAATCTGCCATAACCGTGAAAAACTTGCAACTGAATTCAGAAAACCAAAATCTTATTTTTAAACAATTATAGACTACTTGGAAGTAAAACACATCACTGAAAAGTTTGTGGAATAGCTCAATATTAACCTTTATGGAATTTTAGATAGTACATAAGACATAAAAGGCTTTCTTGAGAAGGTGTGGAGACCAGCTGAGGTCTGAGAGACTCCACCTGTCATAGAAGCGCTGCACTTGAGTAAGGAATTAGCTCCTTACAGAATCATATACTGCTTAAGGCCCAAAGTCTAGTGTAAATTTTCTATTTCCTTTTACTTAAAAGTATATTTGCATTAGGAACGATAACTTTACATTGTAAAAATTTATCTTATAATATTTTTCCTTAATCTTT
This sequence comes from Taxus wallichiana var. yunnanensis, assembly GCA_018340775.1. Lineage (NCBI taxonomy): Eukaryota > Viridiplantae > Streptophyta > Pinopsida > Cupressales > Taxaceae > Taxus > Taxus wallichiana. Next base: position 1,060,115,803 of record CM031240.1, read on the forward strand.
CTAAGTTTTGACCCTAAGACTGACATCGACCTTTTCTGCCTCCTAAACCTTATGCTAGCCCCTTTACATAGAACTAGGTTTCTCTAGCCTAGTTACTTCTTGGGGTCCCACGACCAAGTATGAAAGGACCTCTTGCAGGCCACTATATGTGCTTCCAAGACCAAGAGTAGACGATTCCTTGTGGGGACCCCCGTATGGGCTCCCAAGGCCAAGGATAAAAGCGGCAACTCAATAACCATAGTGAAGAGAGAGTTACCAGCAAAGAATTTGTATATCTTCTTATAAGCCGGTGCACTCCTTTTCCTCTGGACTTGAATGTTGAAAGCGCAGTCCAAGTTGTGAGGACTGATAATTAAAGTTCAACATCAATTAGAATAGCATTTTCTTTGTGGCAAAGAGCTGCAGGGGTGGTTAGGATCTCTACCCGCACTAAGAGATTTTGCAGTGTACACCATTCGTCATTTGAGTGCTTAGCGGACTTGTGTAAGTGACACCAATTCCCCATTTTGCGACACGCTTTCTTCTCAAGTGGCTGTTGTTTTCGTGCTGATGAATTTTGTTGCCAGTTATTTTATTGCTGACTTCCTAGAGTTAGATTTGATGCTTGAATTGCTGGAGTCTATATGCCACTTTCCAGGATTATGCTTTGCATCTTTGGCATTGGCTCGCATCTTTTGAAATTTCCTCTCAATTTTTGCAGAGAATCTACACTCATCTTATGATTGTTCTAAGGATGGAATTCCAGCTCTTTCCGGATGTATCATTTGACGCCACTACAATGCTTGAGGATCTTCAAATGTTCGAGGTCACAAATTGCAAGTTTCGCAACCATGGTGTAGAACTTGTTTGTATAGTCTTGCAGAGGTGAGAATTTGCAAATTCAGCAACCATGATGTGGAACCTATTTCAACTGTCTTGCAGAGTCTGGTCCTCTTTTTGGAAAATTTAATTCCACTTAGCAAGATCTCCAAGCACTAAACAAAATAAAATTCTGAGGAAAGCACGTATATGAACCAATTCCTTGTTCTGGATGGTTTGTCCTGATTCCTTGTCCTTGCAAATGTGCTTATAGGTCTCCCACAAGCAGATGGTGGTTGGTGAGAGCCCGAGCATCACAAACTTAGCCTTCTCATATGTACCAGAGTCGACAAAACGTTTGATTCGAGCTTCTGTATCTAGGCATCTTAAGCATCAGCATCTATCTTTTCTTCAGTTTAAAGAATATTTATGTCAAAATCTGAACCTTAAAAAGACTATGCCCATCAGACATTTGCTTGCTTGAGTTTAATGTCTTTGTAGAAGATGCAACTCGCTATAGAACTTGTGCAAAATGATCATTGAGGTTTTCATTATGTTTTTGAAGCACATATTCAATCATATCATGAATACGGTTGTGTAGCGGATTCTGGTGAAACCATTTGGGACCCATGTAAAAAGGTCGAGAGCGGGATTCTCAATAGCAATCATTTGCTTCTTGCACTCTGTGGTAATCAATGCTCTGATACCATTGATCTGGATCCAGAGATCTATGCAGGGAACAACATTATCAAATGTGGGGGCAATATGTTTTAGTGGTGCTACAAATGTTTACCGAAGGGTGTGTGAGAAAATCTAATAAAGAATTGATCCAAAATAAAGAGAAGAAAGAAGGCATGCAATGTAAATAACCAAAATGCAAAATATATTTTACATCCTTGGAAAACACGAGAGTTTTAATAACCTTTGTAAAGCACACAAGAGCTTTGAAACCCGTTTGTAAAGGAATTTCTTGTAGAATATATGGAAGCAATGTCAACCTGGTCTGTTTTTTCTATTCAATGTTTTCAGTGCGTGCACAGAGAGTTTTAATAACCTTTGTAAAGCACATAAGAGCTTTGAAACCCGTTTGTAAAGGAATTTCTTGTAGAATATATGGAAGCAATGTCAACCTGGTCTGTTTTTTCTATTCAATGTTTTCAGTGCGTGCACAGAGAGTTCATTTGTTCTTTTGCTGAATATCTTAGTTTTTGAAGCATCTCCTTCAAAGCCATTTCATAGTTTGCTTCAGTAAAGAAATTGTAGCCACATTTACTTTTCCAAATAAAATCTTTACCAGGGAATATCATGTTTGGAAACGAGGAGGAATGTTAAATAAAGCATGTGGCCATATTTGTGCCTTGAATCAGATGACTTTTTATTGTCTTCTTGACTTGAATTCTCTGTCTTTTCTATGAGGAATTACTGCTAATGAAGTTGTTTTTGCCTGACCGTAGGGCCGACTCTCGTCAAAAAGAGCTATTGGTCCAAGACTTGATGTATGCTTCTTATATGTCCTTTATTATAATCTTTAATAGAGAAATTTTATTGCTGGTTTAAGAAACTTACAAATCTTGAGAGCACTGAGGGTTTCATAAATATTCTAATCAACTTTCAAGTAAAGCATTTTTTCTGTTTCTGTACAAGTAAAATTATAAAAGCTATTGTAACATGCATTGTACCATGCCAGACTGTCCTTTGTATATATAAGCACTCTTTTTGCTTTTTGTTTTGTCTATTTCAGTTCACTGCAGAAGAAACAGTGCAGTGCCAACTTCAGGCACTTAAATGTAACAATGAGCCACATCAAGACCATGGGGTGGAAGTTATGTACAGGGTACAGACTTAAATACTTATTAAACTGGGGAAAAACTTCAGTTTGGAAGTTGGCTTTTGCCTGCTTGACGTAGCTAGTGTTAGTTTGTCAAATTACTGTTTCTGTGCATCTTTTGTGATACAAATTGTATCAGTATATTGATTCAAGGACTTCTTTTATGGCCATAATGGTTATTGTGTGCTATGGTGATAGCAGTTTGCTGGTTTTGATCCTTTTGAGCGTTCTAACTATTTTGGTACAGCTTTTGATCTTGGTCAGGTAAGTTTTATAATTTATTATTATGTTTGGCACGTTCTTGCCTTTATTTAATGGAAAAAAAATCGTTTTAAAGCTGCTTTGAGCTAAGAATAAGATGAATTCTTGACTCTGGATATTTATTGTCAGTTTGAAAGATTTAGGCGCATATTTCACCATTCTACTTACAGAGTCTTGCTTTCTCACAAGGAAATCAAGATCCTAAGCAGCTTATGTGAACGAAGTAAGTGTTTTGAAAATAACAATATCATGTCAGGCTTGGATGATATTATGTGAACTTTTATGTGTATCACTATGCATTCTCAAGAACACTTCTCATCCGACAGAATTGTTTTAAGCAAAGAGTTTGGACAAGAGGATCCCGCCCAGATGAGGAAGAAATATTTGAGTTTACCATGGTTCAGGTTTGTCCTCTCATCCTTCTACAGACATTTTGGTGTTTTCTATCTGTTTTATGTGCCTTGTAATTAGCTTGCACATTACATTCTATCCAGAGGGTTGGTGGTTATTTCGATGGGTATTGGCTAACTGAAAGTCTACGTCATGATGGGGAAGGTGTTCCAAGAGGTATACCTTACTGATAATGAAACATAAGGCATCCTTGGTATTAAACTTTGTAAACTTGGTCATATCTCCTATTACATTTAACAGCTTCATCTGAACTTTAGGAATTGCTTAATGTATTAGAATCTTTACACAAAAAGATAAAAAAGAAAACATCGTTCATGCAGTGTTGTATGGAGGAAAGGCCTTGAACATATTTTCTTTTGCAATAATAGTATTTATGATTTTATTTACAAAATATTACAATGAGAAATGTAAGCATGTTACTCAAATGGAAGCTCTTATCAGGTGCTTGACTCTAGCTGATATTTTAACATCTTCCAGGTTTCATGGTATACTACATTATGTTTTACGTCAAATCCTAGTTATTTTGATTCAATTCCATCCACCAGGAATTTTTCCTTAGGAATTTTAGTTTGTAAGCACGTTTTGAATTGTCTAAGTATACATATATTTTCAATTGGTTGCTTGCTCTCATATTGCAACGAAGGAAATTCAGTTTTTGACCTCCTTGTTGATTACAATTTATTTGTTTCTCATTGTTATACTCAGCACTATTTCCATCAAAACTATGCACATTGTTAGTTCTTTGTATCTGGACTTCATAAATAGAGGCACACAATTGTATATGACTTCACAAAGATAAAAATCAACAAAGTTATAGAAGATCCTTGAATGACCAAAAAGCAAATACTAGAAGTTCCAATTATACTACAAAGCAGGATAAGGCTCTCTAGCCTGATTATGCCATTAAATATTATAGTTTTAATCAAAATATCAATCTACAGTGATTTGTAATTTCCCCTTGACACTTACGGAAAATAATACAAATCTTATTTTACCCATGCTGCAACTATTTTAGAGTGTTTAGTAGAAAGTTCATTAGAATAAGTGTATCATCTACAAACCATAAACAAATTAGAAGAATTGAAACAAACTGCATGATGCAAAGAATCTTTAACCTAGAAATCCTAGTGTGAGGAAAACCAGCTGGAAATGGCAATTGCACAACTTCTTTCAATAACGGGGCATTTAGAAAGATCTCTACGAAGCATTGTTTCCTCAACTGTTTGTTGTCTCCTATCTTCCTGTTATTATGAAAAGATTAAAAGTAGCATAGAGTAGCATGGATAACTGACCACTCATTTTTACCCACACATTCATCCATTCACTTCTACTCCCCCTTGTTCTCTCTATTGGGATATGCTTTCTCCTTAAAACAAGTGTCCTATATGGATTCACTTCTTCTCCCCCTTGTTCTCTCTTTTGGGATATGCTTTCTCCTTAAAACAGCTGTCTTATATGATCCTTCATAGTCCAAAGGATCCCTAGTGGTCGAGAATTGGAAGAGAACAATTTTGGCTGTTACTTTGTTTGTGAGTTTGAAACGGACAAAACTTGTTTTTAAAACAGGGAAAAACTGGCATTTATGGCAAATCCACCACTTGACATGTGCAACCGCCACCTTTAGAAACTGCCAATTGTGCAACTGCCATCTGCACAAACTGATGGTTTTGTCAGTGGTGACAACATACTACACAGTTGCTCATAAACTTGATTTTTCTGCATTTTGTCCTGCTATTTCTGATGTGTTTTTGGAGTCTGACGGAGTTTTGATTTTTTTTTCGATCCTTACGGATCATGCCCTCCACTCTTTGGGTGGATTTTGGAGCCACTAAAACTTAGTTGTTTATGAGATATCAAAGAATCTCTTCCTCTACCTTTTGGAAACTTTTATGTGGTGGTGGGTGTTTTGGCCTTAACCCAACCTGCCAATTTGCCACGGCCTTTGCTTTCAATCCTTTGATTTATTTTATTTATGTCAAATCTTTCTTCTCATTTAACATGGATTCTAAGGATTTGTACATAACAATAAATCATGTTTGAAACCTGCACTTGCATCTCCTTCCTCTTCCTATAAAAGAATAGTGGTCAGTTCCCCTATACAAAAAGGAATTGATTTGCCTCTTATAGAGTCGGTTGTTCGCATCTGTCTATATTGCTGCAATAAGTTTTCGGCCCTGTGGTCCCATTATGTTTCTTCTCTAATGGTGTCCACGCATGGTTGCCCCATGATAATTAGTACCCTCTTGCTATTTTTCTTTTATCTAAAGATTTACATGACAAAGCTATGCTTGCACCTTCCTCTTTAGGGAAAGAGTGATGACTTGCTGCTTTCCCTTTTTGTTTTACTGCAACGATGTAAGGTAAGCCAAAATTGACTTGTCCCTACCATTATGTTGGTTGGAACAAACATGTTACAAACTTATTGTGGTGCTAAAACATGCTACAGTGACTCATGTTCAATTTACATTCATCCTTCCTACTACACCATACTACTACAATGAAAGCATACATTGTGCATTGCATTGTCAGGTTTAAGTTTACACAATTTTATTTTCACATGGTTACCCTTTCCTTGATTTTAACAAGTAAACAAATTGCATCAAATACAATACAATAAATCATGCAATATAGAAATTCCTTCAATGAAGGCGGTGTGTATGCCAATTACACCCATGACATTAGCAATCTTTAAAGTGCTTCTCACCTTGAGTGCTTCCTTACCTTGTTACCATTGGTCAAGTCTGATGCATATATGCTTTTATATAGAAATCATGTGCACAATAAACTGCTGTCATTAAAAACAAAAATCAGATTTGAAACATGTTGTAACCATGTCAACCATGTCCATTGTGCATACAACAATTGAAATGTGTATGCTCCATCTAGTCATATCTATTGTAGCCCCTTATGTGCATAATATATATAGAAAAAAGTATGCTATAGTCATAGATACAACATTTGTATGATGTTTAGTTCCCATGCATAAATGTAGCAATCATTGAAGTGCCATATGCATGCTTCAACAACTGAATGATGTTGAAAAAACTTCCTCTAGCTACAATCGTTTGCGCATTTGTGTTGATAAATATTGTGATGAGAGATTATATATGCTACAAAAATGGAGAAATGAAATGATATTAATATCCACAAATGACCAAAAGTAGGTCAATAAAACTTAGGAGAATATATTTGTTGGCATGTGATTTTGCACGTATGCAAAATATGACAATAGTGTAAAGGGGACAAAGTCCCTCAATGATGGGTGAGGTTGCCCTTATTGAAAACCAAAAAGATTATATACAACTATACATTCAAAATTATATTTTGGGGGTTTTGGGAAGAAATGAAGTGGATAAGAAAATGAGAAGGAAAGAGAAGTGAGAGGAAGTGAATGAAGAAGTGAGAAAGGGGTACATGCAAGATTAAGCAAACACAGATCATAAACTTGAATGCATTTTAGAAACTAACATAATAAATAATAGTTGAATCAAAGATGCACAATCCATAAAGAGTAAGAGCTTTCACATTCATTAAACATAAGAATAATAAATGCTAAGGAAAGAAACAAGCACAAGACACAAAGTTCTCCATAAATGCTTCTTTATTTCTCTTCACACAAGAACATAAAGTTTCTACTGTCTCTCTACAAACAATATTTTCGCCTTTCTCCAAAAATCCCATACAGATTACCTCTAGCTTCCTTTTATAACCCAAAAGTTGGTTAGAAAGTAGTTAGGGTTTTTATGACATCACATTAGGACTTAATAAAGTCATTTAATTAAAATAACTTTATAATTTGGGTGACTCAAATAAAATATTACAAATATTTCTAATAAGTGGGTACTGTTGACGATTATCTTTGCGGATGAACCGTCAAAGTCGTAGGAAACCTTAGGTTAGTGGGATGTGTGCCCTAAGGTGACCTCCAGATTTTAAAGAAGTTGACTCTTCTCTATGGTATGAGATGAGGGTTAGAAAAGTGAAACAAAACATAATACTTAACGGGGGTGATACGCCGAAAAATTCAAGGAGTTAATTGAGAACGCAACCCCCGAAACAAAGAAAAGGTGAGCAACTGAAAAGGGTGGATGAAATGCACCACATGCCAGAGAAGATTACATAGAACATTGCTTCAAACTACTTAAGCACAACTTCTAAAGATAGTAATAACATTATAAACATGCACAATATACCCACGTAGAAATAAAGGCTATCAGAGATAACACAGTATATGCAAAGGATGGACAAAATGCACCACAGGGCATATTATATTACTCCAAAAATGTGCACAATATTACAATAGATAAGAGGCAAGAGTGCTATTACAAAGCTTAGAAAGAAGGCTAGAGCTCTAGGCCCCTGCCTTTTACAGAAGAGGAATTGAGACAGAGAAGAAAAACTGACTAACTCCGATGTATATCTCCCATGAAACCTTCGATTACAATATATAGGAGGAGAAGGAGGTAAGAGACAATTCTCGAACTCTTTTCCAAATGCTTTTTTAATTATGATAAATGGTGTGAAGTGATAGAAACAATTTTTTTGAGATCTTTCTCACACTTTCCCATTATCTTTCCTTTCTAAAGAGTGAGATCCATGCCTATTTAATGCATCCTTAACTATTTTGCGACCAACTCTTTTGAGATGGACTCGCCTTTTGAGGAACATCCTTTCAGCTCTTTATTACATAACTGGATCTTTTGATTGCTAGTGCATCGGGTCCCGGGCTCATGATTCAAGCGACGCCTATTTTGTCATTCTATTGAAACAACCCTTTGAATGCAAGTGAACAAATTGAGTATTTGTAGGTTCGCACTCTTCACACGAAACTATGCATTACTGCGTTCAAGCATCGAAATGACAAGCTGAATGACCCTTTGCTTCCGATCTTTTGGAAAAAGATCTTGCGCATTTAAAACTTGTAGACAGACTTCATAATTACTCATACGTGGTATGTGCTTGTCATCCTTGCGACATGCTTCAAACTTGGAGTCCATTTGTCGCAAGATCCACATGGAAGACCCGTGCATCCTTGAGGTTTATGCTTTTCTTCATGGCTTTTTGGAATGTGTTGGGCTGACACTTGGCGTCGTCTGTGATCCTGCCGCTCTTCTTTGAGCAAGTAATGAACCTGCCGCATATTAATGCGAAGACTCTTCCCTCGGGCGGGATACTTATAGTTGACTCCATGTGTAAGTCCCGCGGGAGTTTGAGACTTCATTCCCTCCTTTGATTTCTGGAATTGCGCCGATTTGACACTTGGCACGCTTTGCGAGCCGTTGCCTTTTTCGTGTTTTGGCTAAATCTTTTTCCATATTGCCGAAGGCTTGACCCCTGGCGGGATTCGAATCTGCAAGAATCGCTTTGTTATCTAATTGTAGAAGGCTACGAAATTTAGATAACAGTACATGTGGACCCCACTAGAAAGTGACATGTCAAACACATAAACTAAACATTGACATGATTCAAACATGACACCTAAGATTAATGCCTTATCCATTCGGCTAAGAGTCCTGTCTATCTCGATTGTATGAGAAATGAACTTGTTGATCACTATAGGCAACCTTATCAAAATATTGAAACATCATTTTGAAAATCTCGGGTCCAAACATTTCGCCATTTTGAATTTCTTGAATTTCTCTAGTGATTCCATCATTCTTGACTCATCGGGAAGCAAAGTGAGGTGAAAGGCAAGTCTCATAGATGACTTGCATTTCAGAATTCTACCAAGTACCGTATGAAACTCCATTTTCTTTTCTATGTTGGCGAATAGACTTCAAAATTTGATGATTATATCGGATAATTGATAATGAAATTTGCTGAAAAAGAATACCGATGCTTGAATAAATTAGTCAATTTCTCCTTGAGAAATTGTACAAAGCTCATTTGATTGTGTTCGTCAATGAAATTGCAAGGAATCTCCTCAATGAATTCTTGAATTGTGCACATGATTGATTCTCCTTTGTCTTTTACATCATCAAATTGTACTCTAACATCATCAAGCACCATTTTTCTAAATTTGGCAAAATTCAACCTCTCAATGTGACGCGCACAGTGATTGAAATCTAGGATTCCTTCGCTAACAAGAGATGAAAAGCCCATTTGTGCAAGTTCTTAGATATTAGAAGAAACCTTGTCAAGAGTGGTTATCTTGATCCTTATTATAGATAAAAAACCATTTGTGTAGGATCGTATCTAGATATGTATGAACCTTATCGTAGATTCTCATGTAGCTTCATTAATGACTCACAAACCTTGTATCAAAACATATGCAATTAGATGTCGATTTTCTTCCTTGAGCTAGATGGTTTGAGATTTGTACTTTTCCATCTGTTGTAAAATTATATCGGATTCTCAAGCATGAATAACATCATTTTCCGTGGTTGACTTGTCGAGAATTACTCTAAACACTAATCATTTCCCTTGTGTCCTTATCAACAATTGGTGATGCTATGTTGACATACCAAATTCCATGCTTGTTGACGACAACTTTGGAGATGACCTTGGGCTCCCTAGGAGTGAACGAATCATCATTGACAAAGAGCCTAAGATCAATCGTGACTAGTTTGATTATTCGTTTCCTCTTCTTGATTTCTTCGTGTAGCCAAGAGGATACCTCTTCAATGATTATTCTTTTCCTCTTCTTGATTTCTCCGTGTAGCCAAGAGGATACCTCTTCAATCAACTCATCTTCAATCAACTCACCACATAGAATTCTTGCATTGGGTGGAAGTTGCTCATGTGTTGGTGGCGAATACTCAAATTCAAGTGGGACCTAAATTTAGTCTTCATGTTGACGATGAGAGTTGTCACAACATCTTCTTGATGTATGAGAGAAGGTTGCAAAGTATCCCTAGGATGTGAAAGCTTAGACGAATAACATATTTGAATCACTGGAACTTACACTTGGTTCGATACCATGAACTACAGAGTGGTGTTCTTAATCATCCCTTGAGAATCGAATTGTTGTGAGTTGATGAATGTTGGCTTTGATTACAAGATCCCGAAACATGTGCCTTCCCCTCATTCACTTCTTTCCTCGGTTCAAAGTTTACTAGTTATCAAAGGCAAATCGCGAGTTGACTTTGATTTCCATTGCCTCTTACTTGCTTGAGTATGGGTTGAAACTTGTGAAGCGGGCCGAGAGGATGATTGAGTGAATTTTGCAATTCTCTTCTCATTTTAGTTGGTTGGCCTATGATCTTCATGTGTATTTCTTTCGTTTGTAGTACATCGGGCCAATTCTCTCTCATACCAAGTGAGACTCCTCTTGATTACTTGTTGAATTTTTTCCTTGAGTGATGTGTCATCTCTCCTAGACCAATTGATTTTTGGAAGGGGTGATGATGCAATCAAATCATATGCATGATCAATCATGTCGAGACCATTGTCAGTAACTCCTCGTGGGACATCTTTCAATTGAATGTGATTATTTGATTCAGAGTCATTCGGGAGTAGTCACGACGTTGAACCTTGAATTCATCTACACAATCGACCCAATAGTCTTCCACCTCTAGACGATGTTTGTATTTCGGGCCAAGAATTCTCTCCATGAATCCGCAAATGTCAAATTCCCACCTTCTCATGAATGGGTGTAGTGTTACAACAATCATCTCTTTATCCATTATCTTTGCAATGCGAAAAGATGAACACTTGTACACACCAATGGAGATAGGGAAACAAGCGTCGGATCTATGTTTTTCACCGAGGAAACACTTTTATTGATGCAAGTTGTCGAGAAAGCTCCATGAGGGCCCACCTATCACTTACATACTTTGGCAATTTGTAGGGCACTCCATTGTATCCACAGACACAGATGTATGAAAATGTGGGAAATTGAATGAACCATGTGCCCCATTTTGAAATCACCTCTTTGGTCTGATGTGAAAACCTTTCCCATGGCTTGTTCTTGAGCATTTAGATGACATAAAAGAGGAAAACATCATTGACTGTTGAAAATGATGCATACTGTCTTGAATTCTAGTTCTAGTAGTAGTGAAAAGCACTATTTTGACTGGTGCCATTCACCTCTAGTTTCCAGGACCGACGAAGATTTTTTTCATGCTACACCATGACGAGATACAAGGTCATGTAGAAACGACCTTTCATCTTCACTTCAATCAATTGCTTGTGCAATGTGTCACTTATGATCGTAGCCCAATCAATGTGATTTTTTTGATCAAGGATGACACAAATGAACTTGTAAATCCATGGTGGAAATAATGAGCATAAGAGATGCCGAGTACTTTCTTTGAGTAAGGTGCTCATATCTCCAATTTCAACTTAGAATTCAATGTAAGGAAATTCTTTGGGGAGACGATTGGTGTGAGTCTTCTTGGTGATCAACCGTTTTTATTCATGACTTTAGAGCATCGTAGTGGGTCTTCACCTCAATATTGTTGTGTAGACTCTTTTGTGATCTCAATGATCTCCTTGTATTTTAGAATTCAGAGAAGCTCTTCAATGTGCTCAGGGGTGACTAGGAGAATGGACTTGTTCTTTATTAAAAACACCTCCTTATCGAGGTCGTAGTGTTTTGCAAATGCAATGATGAGCTCGGGGCATCGAATTGACACTAGGAAGGTTGTTGCTTATGGTAAACCATTGAGTGACCCTTGGACCGAGTCTGTCACAAAATTGATCCATATTAACGTGATCAAGATTTGTGTCAGTTATATGGTCGTAGTCTAAAATGAGTATGGACGTGTGCGTTACACCTTGGAACTTGTATTTTAACACCGATTTGTTGGATGTTTACATTTTTAAACAAAAGTGGAGAAAAATAAACAATGAGAACAAAACTCGTGGTGTCGGGTCATTGTCTTTGCGTTCACCACAAAAGAGGAAAAAATGAGATTTTATTAAATTTTCACTTTTACAACATAAATGTATCTCGTTTTTAATGTTTGCATTGATATACTACCTTACATGTCTTGATCACAACACTCTCATCCTAGTTTAGGCTTTGTGGACTTTATTATTGTACTTGCCATCACCAACACCTCCAAGATTGATTTTCAAGCTCTTCTCTTAACACGAAATTTACAATTAACTTCACCATTTATCCTTATTTGAGTGGCTTCAAACTCATTTTGTACAAGTTCACGTGGACTCATTTTGATGATTTTTCGAACTTTTTACCATTTGCAAGAAATGCACAAAAAGCGAAATTCAAAAACTACGTCTCACACCCTTTTACTTGAAACAAGAAAATGAGTTGCATGTCTTGTTTTGATTGAAAATTGCATGCATTCTTAGCTAGCACGGTCGTTGTGTCAATGTATGCTAAGGGAGAGGAGCCAGTGGTTATGCACCCTAAGTTGAGAGGTGTACAACACTTATAAATATCATCAATTTTGAAAAACAAAATACCCTTTAATAGATTTTTTTATTTTTAATCTAAATATTTTCTTTTGAGCATTTATATTGTATGGAAAGTGATTTTTAAAGGGATTTAAATCAAGTAGTTTTCCATACAAAGAAAAATAAGGGTGGACCATTAGTAGGGCATTATGTCATGCATTTTTTTCACTTATGTGGCATCATGTGATTGGGTGATTGTTTGATGTGACTCATTTTATTGGCTACTTTTTTTTCAAATTTTAAGTGACAAATGTACATGTACTAGTCCTTGACTTTACATCTACCCTCACCATTATTGGTCCATGCTCCACTATTGGCTCTTCTCCCTTATCTTCTTGCCTCGACCATATAGCATGTTATATTCACTTGGGCTTTGACTCCAAATTCTTTCCTCCCTCGCGTACCACCTCCTTCTTGGCGTTCCACATATTAATTGTTTTAGATTGGCTTTGTTATGTTACTATTCCCACACATGAGCCTGAATGGAGTTTTGGTTGCATGACTGATTTCTTGTTTGCATTTGCCAAATAAAATTAATTCATTTCCACGCGTTTGTATGCACATATTTCAACTTTGGATAAATTGACTATTTGGTTATTTGCTATCCACCCTTGCACATGTGTTTTGGCCTCCATGTTCTCCCGTGCGTTTTGACTTTATTTTGTGTTTTTATTGATTTTGCAGGGCTCCAAGTTTGCACGCAGGCTTCCTCTCTCCTTCCACTTGGCTTTGATTTCTTCTTTAACACATTTCCTAATTTCCTCGCCTTATGCGTCTGGGTCTGCATTCCTTGCACAGGTTTGAGTTCTTTTCCACGTTGTCTTTGTCAATGGCTCAGCTGTAAATCTGAAACAACATTTTCAGTAATTTGGCGCAGGCAATTTACTCTGGGTTATCCACGTATTTGCTTAGCCGCCCAAGCTCCACACATTTCCACATTTTCAAGCTTCCACGCGTGTTTCTGTTTTCTTGTTTTGGCTGTGCAGGCTTTATTATCACCTACACGTTGGCGCATGTTTGTATTTCTCTTCTCCGTGCATTCTTTATTCCCATGTCTTTGTTGTTTGACACCTGGTTATCTCATTGCTTTGTGCACAGGTCTGTTTGTGGTTTGGATACGTGGATCTGTTCGAGTTCTTCTTCCACGTGGCTTGGCCTTGGTTTTCTTGCTATTTATTAAACGCATCTTCCCATTTGCATCCTTGACACGACCTTCCAACTTCTTCTACGTTGGTTTTTTACATGTCAACAGAAAAGAATGGTTTTTATTCACGATCTCTCATTTGCGTGGTCTCTCATAACCTTGGCCTTATGGTCGTTCCACAAATTCGCTTCCTTCATTATCTCGTGAACCAAGTTTACTACCTCCTCCAACGGGATTTTACAGTCTTGTTATTTGACTTGAGCGATTTTACTATCCAATCCGCTTCTTTATGCATGTCAATTTCTTCACCATGTAACAATCTCTACTTGTAGCGTTGGAGATCCATTCTTTCTATCCCACATGGGACGGCTAGGCCTATCTCTCACGCAAGTTTGTACAATAGGCAAAAAGTATTTTCTGTTGCGTCGTCGTTAGTTTTGATGGAATAGGTAACAACATATTGCATTGTTACCTATTCCGTCAAATCTCCGTTTGCGGCTTTTTAAAAAGAATTGGCGCCGTATTGTTTCATACATAAGCATGCAACAGGATGGTGGGGCACAAGAAATAGAGTGCGAGGGTCGCAAGTTTGAGGCCGGCTGGGTGCGAGGATTGACCACACCTATCAAAGTTTTGTGCGGAGTTTGCATTGATTGCGAACTTGTGCAATGGATAGGCACAACGACATGGGGCGTGGGCGGCTTCAGGACAACTCGGAGTGTTTTCTTTGCTACGTGCTCTTCCCTTGTGTCAACAACCACTTTATACTTTGGATCCTTCCTTCCATTTGGCAATTTAAATGCAAACCTCCGACCCAGTTGAAATCTCTCTAGTCATGTGTCATGAATAAGTGCTTCTTTAACATATGAAGAGAAGTAATATAAAAATTGTGCCTTTGATAACCGTCTCCATCGATTACGGAAAGTGGAGAATTTAATCTTTGGAGAGGGAGAAACGCAGGAAGGGGAAAGTAGGGAAGCAAATTGAGTTTTGTCATTTGCCAAATTTGGCATTTGGCAAACTTCCCCATGGATAGTTGGGAGAAATTTCCTACATGGGTTTTGTCTTTGGGAGGTTTTAATCTTCATTCAATTGAAGAAGTGATGGATGGTGAAGTGGGAGTGAACTCCCACTTCACTCTCTGTCATTTATCAATTTAATTAATTAAAACAACCAATTAACGTTATTAATAAAATTAATTTAATAATTAAATGGTGAATTTAATTAATAAAATTAATAACATTAATTATTAAATAAATTAAATAACATTAATTAATTACACAAAATTAATAATGTTAATTTAATTATTTAAAGTTAATTAATTAATAACATCAATTAAATTAATATCATTAATTAATTAATTTTAAATAATTCAATTAAAATCATTAATTTAATTGATGAGTATTAATTTGAGAGGAGCATGGTATACGCGACAAAGAATGATAATGACGACGGCGAGGAGTGGATGCAACATTACGACGTTCAACGAGTAGGTTGACAAAGAGGATGGGGAACAATGGCATTGGGACAATTGACTTCCGCAACACGTTATCGTGAAAAGTTTTAAAATGTTCAAAAAATTGACCAATAAAAACTTCGGGACAACAATATCCAATTACAATAGAAAGTGTTAGTGTAAAAGACTCGAGGATCAAAGGATAACTAAATAATAAAGAACAAAAGCACTGAAATTAAACGAGGGGTAAACCCAAAACAATAAAGCCTCAACCCATGTCTTTAATGTACCAATAAATGTAACCATATCGAGGTAGCAAGAACCCCCTAAGAGCATGGGCTAATGAAATTTAGAATGACTAGATGGTAGTCCCATCAAACATCTTTGACCATACTTACGACAAATGAATCATTTGTGTCATTGTCTATAATTGTGAAAGGGCCAATGCAAGATTTGATAACACTCATTGGGGAGTGTCTAGGGTTGAGGGGTTCAGGCTAGGTAAGCCGAAGAGCAAGCAAAGCACCCCCGTAGAATTACTTGACATCCAAGGTCAAATAAACTCATGTGGAAATGCAGAAATTCATAGTGCAATTGTCCTTATGGCCTACTAAGTGGCCATGAAAGAGTATCCACACCGTTGAGTAGTACATACAAGGTCTTGTGAAGGAAACACATGCACATCATTGAGAGATAATGTACTGGGGAAGTGTTTATGGTTATATTTGTATCATAGAGATTGCACCCATGTTCCAAACACAACATGGGATCTCTATTAAGTGTGGGAGTGGTCTTAATAAAAATCTCCTCATGAAACTAGTTTTGTTCTTAATATAATGCATGAAAAACACCTAAATTACCTTCGAAAAGGGAAATGATGAAAGGGGGAAAGGATATGATTAGAGAAAAAAATAAAAAAAAAGTGATGCACCGGATGAAGCAAAAAAATGATTATAAAATTGCACTCACTTATCTTATAGACATAATAAGAGGTCAATATGCAATAAAAATTTGGCGAACAAATTTGATTAATAATTGTCAAAAGGTGAGCTCCGTCCTTTGGAGTAGCAAGACGAGACTAGAGGGTCAACAACTCAATAACCACAAATAGTCCTATCAAATTGCACTATTAAGTCACTTAGTCATATACACTTATAGAGGTTCGACATTAACTAAACAACCGTAAGTTTAGCACAAATGCCTACTTAAAACAAATACAACATCTAGAAACATATTAGACTCCTAAAATTTTAAGTAGATGTGTAAATTAAAAATATGATCATTTACAATGAGGGCCTCTTGCCCTTTTGTTTTGACCATACAATGAAATGGCGGTCTCAAATAATTTGAATTCAGCAACTTAAGTACAAAAATAAATGAAGACTGACCATGTACATATCCTTTACAACTTTGATAATTTTTAGGCAACTATTTGTCCCCTTTTAGTTGATAGCTCATTTAATAAGCATGGTTGTGTTGAAATGTTAGCTCTGTATGAAGTATGATTGTCCTTGCAAAGATTTTAACTTTGCGTGTTTTTCATCCTTCAAAACACTCAAACATCAAATGAGAATGATTTAAACTATCAACATTTGTGGCTTCAAACCTTAGCTCACAATCTAATGGTGGGTGGGGCATGAGCTACTTTTGATCGAATGACAAGTGATGCCTCTATTTTTTATCGACCTTTAACCTTGTTCTATGAGGACTTGTTGATATGTGTCCTGTCAGTTTCCACCATCGATTTACCTTTCTAGCTCAACTTATTTTCATATATCAACTATTGTTGATTACCGAGGTGATCTAACGAGAAGATGATGCACCATCGTATGTATGGATTCCTTAGTTGATTGTGAGCTTCTATAGTTGTGCAATCATGAAGATTGGATTCCGAGTGACCCAAACATCATTGAAGCTTTGAGTTAATGCTAGAACATTAGCATTTCGACAACTCACAAGGGTACTTAGCTTACTAAACCTAGAATCCAACTATATGCCTTTATCCATTGGGTGAGGAGTCATAAGAATTCCTCAAAAAGTTCGTCTTTGTGTCCCTACTTTGTCACTACATTTTTCTCCTTTGATTGTTTATAGGAAACATGCTCACCTAAACAAGTATCCATCATGCTCTCGTATGTATGTTTGAATCTTCCTCGTTGAACATCTTCTCTCAATAGTATATGGATACTTGTTTGGAAGGGTTGTTAACTCTATAATTCTCTTGATCTTCAACATAGGATGTAGATGAAAAAGAAGGAAGTTCCTTGAAGATTTTTTTGTAGCTATCTTTCTCCTACACTCTACTCAAAACTTATATACAAAAGGAAAAATTCATACATATCTCAAGTGAAATATGCAAAAGCGATGCAAAAGGCATATTCTTTTGTAAAAAACAAATTTTATTCCCATTCCTACTCTAATTCTCAAATGATAAATCAATTGAACAAAGCCTTCAATTGGAAAAGACAAATAACTTCCCTTTTGACGAAGGTTGCTACAAAATCCGATTTGAGGCCAAAACAATCGCTCTTTAAAGGGGAAGGGGAAGGAGTTGGAGTTCCCGACTTCGGATGATGTTACTAGGTCTTCTTTGGTAGTTCTAACATTCTTCATAACTTCTTGTTCTCTATTTAGGTAATGTTTGGGATGACCTAGGTTGTCTTGTAATCCTTCTTCATGTTATATAGTAAGCACGACCAAGGGCTTTTATGTACTACTACCCCGCAAGGCTTGAAACGTAGTCAAAGGCGTCCTTTCGTCAAAGAGATTCTTTTTAAGGTTTAATTTCTTTATTGTGTTGTCATAATCAAGTTTTATTTCCTTAGCTTTATCTTTTGTTGGTATAGTTCCTTCGTCTCTAGGATTATAAGAAGCTTCTCCACATTTAGTTGAATTCCAACCCATGAGTTTTATGCATATTGATACAAGGTAGTGAATTTTATTAGAATCTTCAAGAAGAGACCCCGATTCAATTTTAAAATCTTCCTCCACATCAATATATTATATTTTTCTCATGGGTAGGTTCTTTTCATCCTCCTTGGGGTATGTACAAACCTCCTCTATCTTTGCTACTACTATATTCATGAAAATAAGGAAGCTTTTTGTATAAATTCATAACATCATTCCTCGCAAGTTGACTAAGAATCTTTTTCCATATTAATTCTTCAAGAGGAGATAAGGACAATCAAATGTTGACTTTTCCTTTACAACACATACCTCCATAGTTGTTTGAAGCTATTTATAATGCTTTGTTGAAGCATGTCAAGCCCTTTTGGGATGATATGAACCGGGAATCATCGTGGGAGAAGTCATGGTAAGACGTTTGCATGAGTACATGACATTTGGGCTCTAAAATGTGGTATGTAATGCCCATTGGACCTTTCAATGCATGTGGAGAAGCTAGTCAAGCATTTTCCTAGGTCCACTTGTTGATAAGTGACTGAACAATAATTTGTTTTAATCTACGCACTATAACAAAGTGAAGTCTATGAGTCAAGTTGAAGAATTTCATGAAAGGTAAACAATTGTAGATTGAAGTAATCACTCTTATCTATTCACAACATTTTAAATTTTTGAGGGGAAAACGATTATTATTGGTTCTCGGGCCTCATAGTTGTTCTAACCCCGATCTAGGGTTTCCTCAAACATCTTTTGATCAAATCTACAAATGTAACCAACCAAATCTCAAAACAAATTGTACAAATCTTTGTGAGAGGTACATGAAGCCATTACACAAAGAATGAATGCATTTTATTAGGTACAATGATAGATTTCTTTAGGAGAAGTTTAAAAACTTGTGCACAGTCTTGTGGGTGCCATCAAAAGTTTAGTTTAACATCTTTCAAAGAAAATACTACAAATAAAGTGGATTTCCCGTCTATTTATGATTCCAAGGAATTGAATGATGTTTGAAGAAAACTCTCTAAGGTCGAATAAGCTATGCCACTTCCTTCTTGTGCAAAAACTCATCTACAAGTGACATGTATTCTTGATCTTTCATGCGAAAGGAGAAGTTCAAAATTATGTTTTGTGTGAGATCATATTTCAAAGGGAATGCCATAACTCGGACAATCTAGAAGGCACAAACAAGTGAAATCATGCTTGGAGTGCAATCACGCTTTGACAAAGTTTGAAAAACTAACAAAATTTGCAAAGGACCAAGATTGTATTGACAATGCACTTCTCTTGTATGAATGTAAATGGTAAAAGGACTACTATGTTTGAGTTGAAAGGATGTGTTTGAGAGGTGAGATGTTGTTTGTAGTCATATCCCCATATTGAGTCCTTCATAGTTGAATTGGAAGGAAGAGAGGTCATGTTTGACCCTCTTACACCTTGTCAAGGTCTTTTGAGATCTCAAGAAGATCATGAAGAGTCACAGGTCGAATGGTCTTGATATAGGAGATGAAAAGTTGTTGAATAAGAGACAAATATTGAAGAGCAAATGAATAGAAGTTAAAGAGACAATATTGGAATTATACAATGTTATCATTGAACTCAATGTAAGGTGTTGCTTTATGTGAAAGGTCAAAGGAATGAATCTAATAAAGAGGAACATGAAACAAGGAAAGTGAGAAGTCCTTGAAAGGGAATATGAAAAGTCTTGAATATGGACAAGGATGAAATGGGTTAAAGCTAGAGAGGCAGAGTGGTGTGGATCATTCAAAGTAATAAACACTAATATATGAAAAGAAAATATACAAATTATAATAACAACCGATAATTGTAGACTAAGACAATGAGTGTGGTGATATAGATGCATGAAAAAGAAAACTGAGTATACATATATATGACTGTTATAAAAGTGTAGGTGATTAAGTGTGTCATTAAAGGGTGTGAAAATAAAAACAAGTAGAACATATAACATATGACTGTCATGAAGAAGTATATTAAAAAAATGATATACAGGGAAATCAAGGTCAATTATAAGTTGCAAAATCAGAGAAATAGGTGAATTGTGAATTGTTGAATGAAGTGCACTAGTAAAGTGATCATGATCTGTTGATGGAGCAACAAGGCAACTATATGGTCAATTGAATGTGCAAGTATTGTCGAGTAGGTGCTTGATGAAGAATTAGGTGCTTAGCATTCATCAAGTAGGTGCTTGTATGAACTTTTGAAGTTGGTGCTTCAGTGATTAAGTGGGTGCTTAATCAATTGTAAATCAGTGCATTAGAATTGGTGTTCTAAATAAAAACACTTGGTTTCAAAGTGGGTTTTCTCCTTCTTGGGTTTCCCACTATAAAAATTGTGTCATGCTCATATGTGTTTCTTGATTGAAGTTCTTTTTGTGCTCATAATCTACTAGTAATTCAAGTCAAGTGCTTGTGATATCTAACATATGAGTCTTGTGTGGAACAAAAATTCCAACCCAACAAAAAATTAGAACTTCTTACAATGCAAAGCGCCTTTTGGAGTGCATAATGGAACCAAAGCACTCTTGTGAAGATGATGTTGGAACTTATACAAATGAAAAGCACTTCATGGGAGAGGAGGAACCTTGGAACCAAGACAAAAATGTGAGAGTTTCTTCCAATGAGTGCTTCTTCCGCTTCAACACTACAAGTGATTTGGAAACATATCTTCTTAGTTCATTCTACTTGAGCTTCGTGATGGTGTATCGTGAGAACTAACCAAAGGGTGCAAGTGAAGGTTGAAAGGAGACCAAGAGGTAAAAATGGAAGTGTGTGGGAGAAGATCAAACATTGGAACAATGAGAGAGAAAACCATGGGATTTCCAAGAGGGAAAACATGTTATCAAGGCAAATTTTTGAAAAATTAGTGGAAAATTTGACATGACATGTATGTTTAAGGTGATCAATGAAAATGTCGGGGTTTTTAAAGAGGGAGAAAAAATCAATAGTAATTCTAGAGCCTTCATCTACCAAGACTCTTCTTACTTCAAAGATGTCATGTATGCCAACACTAATAAGAAGTGGAGGGTCATCAACACGAATAATACTTCATAATTAATCATATCATCCTCAGGAAATTCTATGGTCATAGATTTTGAGTTTGGGGAGGGAATAGTATTTCGATGTTGTGAATTTCGAGGTTAGGAAAAAGTGGGATGGAGGGAGGCTCTTTCTCTTCATCAAAATCATCTTCCATGTGAAAAATTTATTGTATAAAGAGTTTTTGATGTTGCGGAGACATACACATGCGCTCCATCAAAGAGATTTTACAAGTGATGGAATTGAGTTCGTCTAGGAGATTTCATGGCCTAGAATAGGTGTTAAAGTTGTACTTGGAGGATGAGAAGCGGAAGAGGGATATATTGTCGATCCCACTTATAGGATTGGGAAACCTTATCCAAAGGTGGAGGAATAAACTCTGTGTAGGGGATTTTTGGTGTATCTTTGGGATGAGACTTGACTAAGGGAGATGGCTCATCATTGGGTTTCTCATGTGAAGTATCAGCAGTTCTTGGTCATTAGGGGAATGTTTTTGGGTTTATGAACATGATCCTTATGCGTGTTCTTACGTCGGTAGTTGACCTTAGCCGCATTGTCATACTAGGAATTAAGATAGTTATGATCCTAGGAGCCTTCCATAGTGCCTATGAAGTGGTTTATCGGCTCCTTATTGTGGTTTTCCTAGATTGCCTATACTTATGAGATTGTAGAAGGAATTAATATTTCTCATAACGTTCTTGAATGATAGCATTGGTGTCAAAGTGGCTTCCAAGAGAGAAGTCGAAGGCAAATTTCTTAAGACCACAACACTCTTCATGGGAGTGATCGATAATGACATGCCACCAATAAAGTAGATCAAGATTGATGGAAGTCGATGGTTGCTTGGTTGGAGGGAATATACAAGGAGTAATAAGAAGTTGTAATAACTCACTATACGATAAAGGTAGGTTATGAGAAATAACACTTTGATTATCGTTGTTTGAAGAGGAATGTGTGATAGGGTTGTATTTGGAAAGGGCTTGAGGATGAATGACATTAGACATTGATTTAAAGGTGTTTGAAGGTTTAGAGGGATGTTCAAATTCTCTCATATGTTAATCTTGTCACTTATCTTGTTCAAGAGCCTGTTTCATTGTTGTGGAAGAGGAGGACCAAACCTTATTTTTGGAGATCGGGAACAAGGGATTTGAGGATTAGTTGGCACAAATTTCGATTAACAAGGTGGTGTTCCACTTAGATAGAATATTCATCGCTTCATGAAATTGTGGGCCTATTTGTTAGGAGATTATTTAAGATTGATGATTTTTTAAAATCTATTCTCTAGAGGTCATGTTGCCGAAAATCCTTCATTGAGGATTGGACAAAATTTTATAGATTGATAATAAAATTTGAAGGGAGTAGGTTATACCATTCTAAAGCATCTGCTACGAAATTCTTTGCCAAGAGCCTAGTTGTAGCATATGTATTGGTTTGAATTTTCTCTTTATAAATGTTTCCAAAGTTTTGAAGATAGATGGTTGGTTCAATTGACTCATCATAAGTAATGGTATGAGAGACTCCTCTATATCAATAGAAGTTATGTAAAAAGTGAGGGGTTCATTTTGCAATGTTTACGGAACCTTAATTTGAATTGGAGGATGAGGGATGGGATTCCCATTAAAATCTAAAGGCAAAGGAGGTGTTGAAGGTTGATTAGGACCTATAGGGATTTTTGTTTGTTGGGAAGTCATTTATATAATCTACTTTTGCATTTGGAACATGTTAGAAGTAATGGAGGATCAGATATCGCCATTTGATCCAACAACTTGATAATCATAAGATTATGATCAATTTGTGTATTAGGGCCACTAGATGAAAAAGATTTGGTATTGTTGTTTTGCAAAGGTGTTTTTTTGTGACTAATTAGGGTTTTCTCTGGTTGTACCAATACTTTGTGAAACTTTGACTAGTTGTCCTTCTTTGTTGAGTGTGTAGTAGACATTATTATTCACATATTTTTTAATCGCTAAATCCTTGAATTTCTAATACATTACATTTAGCTATAAGTCCAATTTCTAACAAGATAGGGTGTGCTAGTGCATAGGGGTCGATGGTGTCGATGTAAGAGAGGGAAATATAAACAGAACAACCTCGTACAATAGAAGGGCCAATGGTATAAATTTGTGAAGGAGAAGAGAGAGATCCACAAAATTGATGGTGTCGGGGGAGATGATGGAATTAAAGAATAGCCCATAGGGAGCCTAAAAGGATTTAGGCCAAGAAGATCTTGAGAGGAGACATGATGAAAATGCAAAAGATAATATTTAAGAGAGGAATATTTTCCCCCAAATCTTAACGGATTGCTCATGCAAAGGTACACAAAATCCAATGGTGTTAGAAAGGATGAAAAATGTGATTAGTAATATTAGCCACACAAGCATTTGTGACAAGGTCAATGAAATCATGGTGAAATGCACGATGTGTAGACACGACGGTCAACCATTAAGGTTACGCACATGGGTCGATCGCGTAGGAAAAACAAGAAGAATTAAGAGGAAGAGTGAATTTGACCTAATTTAAGGTAAAGTGAGATTCATGTTGGGTTCACCATAGTGTATGACGGGAAAAGATAGGTTCTCAACTGGATTCTCAAATGTAGGGATCAAATCTAAGTCCGGACACACAATGTAGATACCAAAGGTGCTTAAGGAGTACTAGTGTCATAATTCTATAGGATAATGACCCTAACCCTAAGATAGCTATAAGTTTCCAAGGCCTATACCTAAGATAAAGATAGGTATCCTACTAGGATTCATAATAGAGATAGATCAAGGGATGGATAAAGCCAAGGGGCGTAATATAATAAGACAAAGCAATAGATCAAAGCAAACTACTCTAGTCTATAGCAATGAAAGACCCATCAACAACATACATCATTGCAAGATAACCAACCGAGAAGGGTTAGAAATACTTACTTGTAGTGTGCATGTGACCGTTGATGTGTAATCCTCCCCGAGACAACAACACCAAGAAAGAATCACTATGGGTGGAGAAGGGGAAAGATCAACAAGAATATATTCAATCTTAAGTCACTATAGTGACCCAAATGCAAAGGGTAAACACCAAATCCTCAAGTCCAACAAGTAGGTGTGAAATGGTGCAGAAATGTATGAGCAATATCAAGTAATGCCTTCATGAATTCTTGATTGATGGTGATCTAAATGACAAATAAATGAGGGGTATATCTACCTAATGCCATCGCCCATGGACGATGACATCAACTTTGAGAGAACCCTAAACTCAAAGGGGTGGAAAAATGTGAAGTGAGAGGGGGAGATAAATGAAGGAAATGAAAAAGGTCTCGGGATGACTAAAAGAAGGGAAAATAGCGTGCAATGAGCATAAACAAGTGAATATAATGAGGTAGGCATACATAATGGGTGTAATGTGTGAACAAAGGGAATAAATGAGGCAAGGGTAGAGGAACCATGACATAATGGCGACATCTCTCAAATGTTGTGGTCTAGCCCGCCTGACCAAGTCCGATCACACCCCAATCCCAACAGCCCCTTAAGTAACTAGCTCAAGAGGAAAATGTGTTACTAGCTCTTACATAAGAAAAAGAGTTAACAAGCATAAAAATGACTTTTATACACTCTAATAGGGTTGATGTTGTCTCGCAAAAAATGGCGTTCTCTTTTTGTATATTACCTCAAAATCACATTAAAACACTTAAAAATTCAAATGCACACATACCCATCCGTATTTCCACCGAACCCTATTATGACTATCTTTGGGGAAAATTTTGCTAGTCAAATTTTCCCCATTACACATATTTACACTTTTCTTCAAAACACCCCTTTCCTATTCAAATGCAAAACCTACTTGAGTATTCGCCATATCTTTCCCTCCTCACTTGTCACCTTGTCTACCAACACCTCTAGCTCGAGTTCCGCCATCATCTCTCATTCATCTCATTAGGATAAACCAAAGATAATAATAGATGAAATACAAGACTTACTATCTATATCAAGTTTCTCATATATACTCCTCTAATGATTTCTTACTTTCTTCAAAACATAATATTTTTCTCCCCCTAACTCGATTCTCATTCCAAAAGAAGCATCATAATTATATTCTCGACAAGAATCCAACGATAGATTATACACCATTTTATGAAAATCTTAAAACATTTATTTTTAGGCATGTAATCCTTATTCATCCAACATGTGATTATGCCTTCTTCCATGTTTTATCACTACACACTACAACATGCTCATTCATCCTCCCATGATCTCCCACCTAGATTGGGGTTTATTACTTATTTATCAAATTTTTTTCTAGTGTTTCTTTTCGCTTGTGCTTGGATTATCATAGCAGCCCTTTCTACATTATGGTCATTCACTATGTGTACACATTCGCGTGAATGTTAGTATAGAGGTAGGTATGTGTTATTTGAGTTCATGCTTTCTTTCTTTCTATCCTACACATCTCTTTTAATAGTTTTACTTTAGTGTTGCATATTATTTTCCGATGACCATTTCATGTACACTTGTTGTGACACATGTTGATGTGTGATTAGGGATATATACACATAATTTTTCACTTTACTAACTTTTGTTCTTTGCAGGAACCATTGGCACATTAGCTTCCCTCGAGTAGTGTCCTCAAGGATACTATCGGGAGCGTGGAGTAAACCGAGATGGTTACTTACATCTTTAGGTTCTATTGAATTGGTAAGAAAAATTTCTTATGAGAGAGTCTAATGTGTAGTCCGATTATATCATATATTTGACATATTATCATACCCTTTATAGGTCATATTTTACAATCTCCTTGTGATATCACCTTATTAGTTTCCCATGCTCAATCTTATACCCACTTTCA
This sequence comes from Taxus wallichiana var. yunnanensis, assembly GCA_018340775.1. Classification (NCBI taxonomy): domain Eukaryota; kingdom Viridiplantae; phylum Streptophyta; class Pinopsida; order Cupressales; family Taxaceae; genus Taxus; species Taxus wallichiana. Next base: position 1,060,141,845 of record CM031240.1, read on the forward strand.
GCATACTCACACCTTCTTATCATCCTTAGCACTCCAAATTCACTTTTAAATAGTTTGACCTACCTTTTTGGCTTTAACAAAGGTCGATGACGTCTTTTGGGAGGATTTATCTTTCCAACATGACCAATATTCTATCACAAATGATGGCATAAACATTGACTAGAATAGAATATTAATGTATTGATTAGGCTATTTATACTAAGTTGTTGACTGCCTTTTCTACATCATTTCCATCACACGTTTGATTTTCTAATTCTCAATACATCTACTCTTCAAGCTTTGGTGGTCTTAAATTTGGTCATATTATACTTATTTACAATCCATACTTGGAGCATGGGGCCTTAGGAACTACCAACATATGATTTGCACTAGTTATAGTCCACCATGTCATCGAGTCTTTAATCAACGATCTTACTGTATTCTTCTAGTTGTTTGTAGTCCCCACATCAACTCTCTCTCTCATAAGATGTCGTTGACCCAAAGGGAAATTTAATGCTCCCATGGTACCTTTGTGTGTGTGTTGATTAAACTAAAATGGAATATCCTAGTGTAATCTAATGCTATGCAAAACAATAAATAACAGCTAAATAAATAAAGGAAATGACCCAAGAAACTAAATACATAGAAATGTGAAACCCTAATGTGCAAGAGAGGGTTAAGAAGGCCTTAGGCGATTCGAGGAAGGTGCAAGACTACATCACAGTGCAAACCAGGTGAATAGGAGGAGGAAACGACCACACATAAGCCTGAGAAACTACAAATTTGAGCTCTTTGACTGGATTGGGGTCTCTGGAAAGGGATAGGGGTGCCTATGGGCACCCTAGTTTGAGATCCGGGTCCCTGGTCTCGCGGAAAAGGCCTAAAAACCTCCTCTCGAGGTGTTGTTAAATGTTCACCGTATTTTCTTCTTGTCGCACAAAAGTCGGTGGATTGCATCGATGTCACAATAAGACCTATAAAACCCCAGAAAAAGCATCAAAACCATAAAAAAGAAAGATGCATATGAAGGGGTCAAACTATCCTCAGTTGCCATAATGGTGGACACACTAACTAAGCGTTGCACTACATCTCAGACCCAATGTAGTTCTAGGTGTGTGTGTGAAAATCATGCCCTAGGTTGTTCTTGTGTCAATCGCACTTTGTGAAGTAAGCGAGTAAATAACTTGATGTAGAATTGTTGGCAAGAAAATTTTTCATTGACAAGTTGGTGGATTTCTTACCAACGCTCCGGGAAACTAAATCCCTCTACTTAATCAGGTGCAACTACGGTATATGCATGCATGCGAGTAAAAGGTGAATTTTTCTCGTATCCTTTCATTCGGAGATCCAACGGGGGCACTCCACCGACCCTACGGAAAAATCTTACAGATATCTACAAGGGAAGAATTTGCTAGGAGAGCAGAAAAGGAGTGAGAATGTTAGACAAGGGAAACTAATGTCATAGTAGAAAATCAAAGACTTGCATACACCAGTTAGAAATTACATCACATGCACTAAAATTCAAAAGAAAACAAATCTGCATAACAACAACAAGACCAAATAGCATTTAATGAGCACAAAGTATCACTAAACTCCTTAGTCAAAAAGGATAAAACTCCTTCTTGTATTGATGCTCAAGCAGAAAATTGTACATAACATAAGAATGGAAGACATTTTAGAATAGGAAAAATGGAAGAAATTTTTGCTATCTCTTTGTTCTCTTCACAAGGATATCTCTCTCATGAATTCACAAAAACAACTCAGAAGTCTAAGAAGATCTAAGAAGACCCTCAAATGAGGAGCTTGCTACAATTTATAGAAGAGAAGGAAACTCTTCATCTTCCCGGTGACTTTTCAAATACCATATTTTGACTTTAGACTATTCATATTCCAATTAAATATTTAAGTCCCTTTTTTATATAAAAACAAGGCGACTTAAAGTTTACATTATGTTTCTAAAGTCACTTAAAGATATATCAAAAAGTGTAAACCCCAACGCAAAATTATAACATTGAAGAGAGAGAAAGAGTGTGTTGGGTGAGAAGAGAAGAGAGAGAAAGAGGAGGAAGAAGAAGAATTATAGAAGAATGAGCCGTTACGGTGGATTTGATCTCGCTCCTTACTGGTTTCCATCTCGCTCTCCTAAGAAGATCTTTGTCCCTCCAAATTCCTTACCCAAATAAGTTGATGCAGTTCCACTTTGTCAACATGAGGAATACGAACACTGCTCAGGGTCTCTATCCATCCATCAGACACACTGTTGATGTCTTTGCATTTTTCGAACCATGATGGATGTTTCTCTGCAATAAGTGTAATAGCGGCTCGAATCTCTGAGAGGAATTCCAAGGTATTCTTGGTGAAGGACAATGGATTGCCTGCCTCTTTCTTGACATATTCCTTGAATGGACCAATTATGTTCTTCTCCCACAAATCAACCTCTTGCTTTCTAGTGTGTTTGACTCTTTCTAGCCCCGCAACTCTACTTTCTTGGCTTTATCTTCTTAACCAAGAGGTTTCAAAACACTTTCTTCACATATTTTGGGACCCCTTTCCCTAATTTATTGTGATAAAAGTTTGAAAATTGGATTCACCTCCTATTGCATACTTCCTTAAGAAACCGACCTTCTAAACTAGGTCTTACAATTGTGCACTCGCCTCTTATAAGATTGTCATTGATTCCTCCTAATTGAGCCATCCTTTTTCAAAAATTCTTCTTTTATCCATCTAAGGGCACTATGCAAATAGTTTTCTCCATATTTTAGGGTCTAATGGTGAGTTTAAGGTACTCAAAAATCATTTTTTTCATAAACGTTAATCGTGACTCCACACAAATCCGATAATGCATAAAACTCAGTATCTTCCAAATTATTTTCTTTCATGAATTCAAACTTCACCTCTAAGAATATTGAGTCCCTCTCCAAATTTCTGAGCTAACATTGTGCATTAAAATAGTGCCAAGGCTTGAATATGGTGGTCTAATGAGTGATTAAATCAGACATGCACGTTGATCGGGTGTATGGAACCCTTACCACTCAAGTCCGAGAATCTAAGCTTTGATCAATGTATAAAACCTCCTTCAAACTTGATTCACTGCCAGGCATCAATGAATCCAAACCGCAACCTCGATCTACATGTCATTACAATGCTTGCCCAAACATGACATATTATGCAATAATCCATAATTAACTCATATCGGTGTTATGACAAGGTCTAAGGATCTTTTATTGATTTTACTTAGTTAATCGCATGCAAAGTTCCTTCATGGATTTAAGTATTTATATCATGCATTAAGGACTTCCAACAAGGATTCAAGCAAAAATATCCCAAATATTTAAGGATTATTACCCAAACCATCTAATTCACAGTCTTTTCCCTTAATCACCAATCACAATTTTAGTCTAAGCCTTCCTTTACCGGTAACTAGACTTGGTTTGCAAATGTGTATCATCAAATACACCAATTACTTCATAAAAATCATAACATGAATGGTTTCATTAACAGTACAAAGAAAATACACTTCACAAGACAATGCATGGATATTCTTAAAATAGAGTTTCATACCAAAACCGTGTATTACATACAAAAATTTTCCCATTCTCATCTTTTACCTTTCTTCCTGAGCTTCTCTCCTTGAGAATCGTCCCCAAAACTACTTTCTTCGAGCCTTTATCTCCTCTCTTGACTCTTCACAACCCTAACTACCTTTCATAAGGCCTTCAAGCTTATACATAGCAAAATACATCATGTTACATTAGTTTAGACCTTTTAATGACTTATATTTCCTTCTAAGACTTAGTCCATTCCACCTAGACACCTAACCCACTTGAAAACCCCTTAAAACCACCTTTCAAGCATTTTACAAACCAATATTCACTTTTTTCAAGCTTTTACAATTTGAATCTCTTTTTGAAGGGAAAATACAACAAGGAAATTCAAATTTTAAGCTCTCTCAACACCTTGTCATGATTCATATTGACTCCTTAAGACCTCTAAAACACTCAAATACCCTAAGATCATGATAAGAAGAACAATTATCACTTTGATGCTTCTCATACCCTAACTCTCTTGCATCAATTACATAAGTAAGGTCCAATGGAACCATATAAAGTATGTTGACTCGATCCGGACTTTTTGCAAGTACAACATCTCCATTTCGCGTAATCAATGGATTATTACACCATCGATAGACCTTTTTGGTTTGACTTAGACTTCTACAACACGACTCAAACCTTCTCAACATGACTTAGATTGTTCGCTACATGACTTAGACATTTGCGGTATGACTTAGAACTTCATGACACCCACAAAACACGTCAATCTACTCTAACTACTTCTCTAGGTTGATATAAGATTTCTCGTGGACCCAAATGCTCATGTATCATACACCTCGATAATTTAAAAACATGACCTCCAACTCATTCAGATCTTCTTCCAAAATTTTGTGCCTGTAGCTTCTATTGCATTTATCTAACTTGTCTCTTGATTCTCCTTTCATTTCCACATTATCAAGTATTCTTTGTATTCCTTGTGTATTTTCTTTCCTTATGTCAATCACCCTTTCTACTTCCTTGCATACCTTTTCTAACATCTATTGTCCCGGTTAATTTCCTCATTGTTTGCGTTAGAATCCTCTACATTGTTCTACCCTTCATGATATGGGTGTAGGCCATTGTAATGAATATGTTTGATATTTATGCCCTTTGGAAACTCAATCTCATATGCATTTGTTGCAAACTTCCTCATTATTCTACATAGCCCTAGCTTCTTCCACTTAAACTTGTTATACGTCCCTCCAAGAAATTTGTCCTTCCGCAAATGAATTAGAACCAAATATCAAACACGAAATTCAACTTCCTCATTTTCATCTTTGAGCATATTTTGTATTGTGCATTTGCTTTTTCCAACCGCATGTGCACTTGCTTATGCACATCCCTCATGTGTTCTACAAAACCTTCAAATTTTACAATCTAATATGAGTCACCATTGATATTCCACTACCCCTTTCGTTACTACCATATCCTATTTGGAATGATGTCTTCCTTTCACTTTTTCTATGGAGTTATTGTATGTGAACTACGTTTGTGTCAAGCATTTCAAGTCCTATGTTCCTAGTTTGTCTCCTACCAAACATCCGAGTAAATTTCCAAGACTTCTATTCACTACCTTTGTTTGTTTGTTTGCATGTCTATGGATGATATGTTGAGCTTAATTGTAGCTTTCTATTCAACTTCTTCCATAATGTCCGCCAAAAATGACCAAAAATTTGATCTCTATCAAACACAAGTTTTGCGGCAACGTAGATGGCATCACCACCTCCTCAAGAAAAAAATTTGTGATGTGTGTTGTGTCGCTTGTCTTTCTACAAGCAACAAAAATGTGCCACCTTTGAAAGTATATCTAGATGCAATCAACACATCTCTAAATTCAAGTTAAGTCTAAGGCAAAGACCATACTTATATTCTCCCAAGGTCTTTTTAGGATGGGTAAAGGTTGGTATAACCTTGTATTTTGTGGATATTTATTTGGCCAACTAGCACACTAGCACAAACTTCAATCGATCCATATTCATTTGCGACAAAAAAGCCCTCATATAGTTGGCCACCTTTGTCTTATCCACTCTAAAGTGTCCAACCAATCCTCTATTGTGCCTTTCTTTCACTAAATTCTCTTGCATTGATCCCGTGGGAATGCACAATTCTCTACCTTTGAACAATAATGTTTCCTATACAAAATACTCCAACCAAGGTGTCATGTTAACACTCGAGTTTTGTGCACTGACTTCCATACCTTGCTCAAATCATCATCTCCAAAGATACAACTCCATTGATTCAAAACTCAAAACATCTACTCTAATCTCTATTAACCAAATATTGTGCTTACTCAACACATCAATAACCTTGTTAGAGTTGTCACTTTTGTTTCACAATACAAATGTATAACCTCTTGTAGGTACTCTAGCCACTTCATACAACTTTGGTTCAACCTTTCCCGACTATTTATAAACCGTGCATTACTTGATGATCAAAATATAAGACAAACTCTTTCAACATTATGTAATGCCTCCACTTCTAGAGTGCTTGCATAATTTCTTAAAATTCCTACTCATACACAATATACTCATTCTTCGTGTCATTCAGCTTCTCACTGAAGTACACTAATAATCTTACTTCTTGACTCAATACAACATCAATGGTGATGCCACTAGCATCAAAATCTACTTAAAATACATTCACAAAATCTAGCAATGCTTGTCGATCGCTTAGTTTCTTTCCTCTTCAACTCTTGAAAACTTCTCTATGCAATTGAAATCCAGGACAAAATCCTCCTATCCCCTCACATGGCTTCTATAATAAGCAAACACATTCTACCGAAATTCTTGATTAACTTGTGGTAGAAATTTGCTAAACCGTGAAAATTGCATGTTTCGAAGGTGTTTCTGGCGATAGCCACTCAATATTCCCCGCACTATATTTGGTGTCAAAGACAAGTATGGTCTAGTAATAATAAATTTAATAATATGAATAATAATTAAATTAATCGATATCACATAATTATATAAAGTAAATTCACAAATATCATAGAACACTTAATAATTAAATTTACTGGAAAGTGAAAATTGAAACACATTGAATACGTCACATAAGGTGAGGGAAACCTAAGGAAAAAAAAACCCACCGTAAAAAATGTCCTTATACTAATTTGAGAAAATTACAGTTACCCAACACATCAAATCTCACTTCTCCAAATCCAAATTCCCTCAAGCCCCATATAATGTTTTTTGAAATGCTTATAAAATATTGCACACGATAATATTTCAATCTCAAATGAGATCACCCTATTATATATAGGCTTGCACCATTTCACTCTATTAATTAATTCTAATGTAAGAATTAATTAATTATTCCACATTGGTGGAATGGATCGAAAATATTAATTTAATAAATTATGGTTGTGTATGTGGTGGCCCAACAAAGGCAACCTCACTTAATATTATACACTTCAATACTCCCTCTTAATGTTAAGTGGGAAAACATGTCGATGTTACCTTTTATACAAAAGGATTTATAATCCATAAATCATCCATGTCGATTTAGGTTCGCATGCCAACATAGATAAGAATGTATGTCATGGGGAAGATAATGTATTCTGGACTACATGATAAACAACCTGTCATAATTTAGATCTCAGTTTCCTCAAGGACAAGTGTTTACAAGAAGTCTTATATGAGTTCATGGAGCCTTTTACAAACTAAAAATATTTCATAACTAATATGTTTTGTTGGGTTTTACAAGTAAATTGTGCAATGTGATCATTTACATAAGTCTCACTTATAGTGAATTTTTACAATGCTTTTATAATAAAAAAGTATAGAAGATTTACAACAAGGTTGTTAGAAAGTGGCATTGCCATGCACTCTCCCCCTCAATGGCAGGTTTGAAAGGCCTAACATTGTACGAAATTTGTAAAACTACATGATATAAAATGGCTTCGTGAAAATATCTACAACTTGATCATTTGTAGGACAAAATTGTAGATCAATATCACCATTGAGGACTTTCTCACGAATAAAATGCACGAGTCTTGATATGCTTCGTTATTAATGTTAAAATGAATTGTTCGCAAAAGCAATACAACTTTGGTTATCATATAGAAGAGTTTTTTTACACACATATAAAGTTCTTCGAATAGTCTTTTTAACCGTATGACTTCTTTAATTTGCTTCTATAACATTTATATAGTCAATTTCCTAGAAAAGATAGAGATTGTTGGTTCCTTCATGTTACTCCAAGTGGTAAAGAATTGACCAAACTTGAAAATATATCCAAAAGTGAACTTCCTATCTAAAATATTACCAACATGGTCCTAATAACCATAGAACTAAGTGTAATTTGAATAACAATACTATAAATCATAATGAATTGTACATTTAATTTAGTTTAAGATTCCTTTACATATATTCTAATGATTTTCATATGTATCTTGCATAAATATAGAAACATTACTTGTACTTGCATCATAAATTTCAAGTAGACTAATAATTAATTAGATTAAACCACCAATATGTTTCATTTACAAGGTAGGATTTTATTTGTCACATGTAGGTTTGGGATCAAGTTTGATAACAAAAGGTATAGAGATTGGTTTATAGTTAATTATGTTAAAATTTTCCAGATTAGAATTTTGTAAAAGATATTAAGTTCAGTTAGATTATTATTTTTATTTGATCAAACCATTGTGATTTCTCCCCCTCGAACTCATTATTTATATTGTTCTCATTTGAATAATCTTCCTCTCCGGGTCATTAGTTTCTAATTATTAATTGTGTGTACTTTACACAAGCCAAAACATAAGCATTTAATCATTACAATAACCACTTCACAACTTGCACATGATATTCACCATAAAAGCTTAAATGTCTTACCATAGCGTGACATATACACAAGATTTTTACCTTATTAAATCAATCTTTCTATAACTTTTGTTAATGAATTTATAGCTTGAGACTCTTCTAATAGCCCCATCAATACGTATATAGTCTTACTTGAAAATTAAACAAGCGAATAAATCATGTTAAATCATTAATTATTTTATATCCTAATAAACTAATATTACCAACCCATTAATTTTTAGTCTTTATGCAATAATAATAATAATAATAATAATAGTGAGAGTCTTTTTTTTTTTTTATAAGAGGTGAAAGTTATGGTTGAGGGGACCCTACCTCATTACAAAGAGTTACATCATATTTACATCTTGGCCTAAAGATTTACCTTTAAAGGCCATACAAGTTCCAAAAGTTCAAAAACAAAGACTACAAAGATAAGATAAAGACTATAGTATTTAAATAGTGAGAGTCTTCTCATTAAGGGATGAATGCAAATTTTTAGAGTTACAAAAACAATTTTAATATGTATCAAAGAGGCATATCTAACTTAAGATAGTAAAGCATATATTTAGAAATAATTAAACATGATTAGCAGATTCAATATTATATTTTAATATAAGGTCAAATGAATCCACATAAATAATTTTCGAGTAGGAATTTATCTTGATACATCCATCTAAAAATAATGTTAAATTCTTTGACAACCGAGTTACTTAGTATATGAATGTGAGGGGCCTCACATGGAAAATTTGTGTAATTGTCTTGCTCAAATGCAAGAGAGTTATTTAAAATGTTATTTAAAAAAACTATCCTCCAACATTCTCGATAATCATCTTTATTTAATTGATTATATAAGAAATAAACAAGATTTTTATTTGAAAATATCACTTGTGAAGTATCTCCTTATGATGGAAAGAAAAAAATATTTTGATGCCCATCATATGTATATGTAATCATTCTTGTATGAAAGGGTTTTGAAAAAATGTTTGCAAAATTTCTATGCAAGATTGTTTTTGCAAACACTTATTTAAAAAATAAAAATGAGATTAAATTTTCATCCAAAATAAGTTTTAAGCCATTTTCCTCCCTTATATTAGGCTAAGGGACAACCACTTGTTTATATATAAAGCCTTAACCTTTAAAGAGTTCTTTGAGATAAACAAAAATTGAGATAATAAAACTAAAGAATATGAACTTAAGAAATATTATAAGGTCTCATTAACAAAAGAAGAAATATAATGAAAAATTTATATTTAAAACTATACCAATTGTAAGTTGTAGTTGATGGTGGCCTCTTACAACCAATTCAGTTGCACGTATATATGTGCTTTGGATTCCCTCTTACACCTTTTATGTTTTCGAAACTAGTTCACTTCGGTAACTCTTAAAATTTACAAAGATTTAAAATCAAATCAATGGGAGTTATTGTTTAGGTAGAATCCTTATGAATGTGAACTTGCAAATAATTCTACCGTGACCCATCAAACCATTCTGGAGTCTATGGAAAGAAGAATGTAATTTGATAATTGTTGGAGAAAATAATTTAAAATAAGTTAGACCACCATTACAATATTTCCTATATTTTGAGGGGTGCATCTACCATTCTAGGAATGTCCTATATTTTCATGGTCTTATCCTTAAGCAAGTGTAGACTCTCCCAAAACCCATAAAATCACACAAAAGGACAAAGGGAAAATAATCGAGCAAATCACACTTGAAAAAATAGTGACTCGAATAAAATCGGAAGAGACCCTAACATACTCTCCTCCTATCCAACACAACATCACCAACTACTTGTAAGGAAAAGCACACCAAATCTTGGCCTACTTATTAAGAAAAAAACTTATTTATTTATTTATTTATTCATTTTTTTATTAGATTAAAATGTTCCCTTAGATTACACAAAACCTCATAAATGCATAACTTTCTTGCACGCCCAAGCCTAAAGTCACGGCTCGGATTCACCCTCGCACAAAGTTTAAAATCAGATTTGGCATTTCCCTAAGAAGCTAAGGAAAATTAATTAAAAAAACCCAATGCAATCGGCAAGTTAAGATTTGCATTTTAGTAGGAGATCCACATGACTATACATTGAGTTAAGTTTTTTTCATTTCGGTCTTCGTGTCTTATTACTATGTTGCGAAGTTGTGTGGATGGTTTGTCGTAAGGTTGAGCTAAAGTAAATAGGGCATAGCAGAGGATTATCATACTCGGTAAGTTTGCCCTTAATTTCACTTAGAGTATCCCAAAATTGCAAGTTATTTTAGAATTCATTTCACTCTCCATAGGAATAGCTTGGTTGGTTATAGGTTGAATGTTCAATAATTGTCTACTCATTGATTTATAAGTAATTTTTATTGATCGCTTTCGGGAATTATAAAATTAGTTGCTTTATGGAAAATAGAATATCTAGAATTAGTTATTCGGGTATTTGTTCCGCACATGTAAAAGCTGAAAACATGACAAAGGAAGATTTAATTAACGTTTTTTTGTTGTTTTCCAAGTTTTGAATAGAGTAAACAAACCGCAGCTAGGTCAAAGACGGTATCACATGGTGGATGGCAAGCAGAGGTGAGCCACTTCAAATGACCACACAAACAACTTAGGCAAGGTTGAGCCTTAACAAAAGGGGTCGAAAATGATGCTTCCACATAGGCCAATAGTGAAGGAATTGAGAATAGGGCTAAGCCTCTTCAAATTGGCCACACCAATTTAAATGCAATGAAATTCTACGGTCATTAGGGTCAAGCCTAGCAATAACTCGGTGGTTTGTGTACATTGGAGGGTCAAGCCAAATAAATTTTCTACAGGGCTCGAATATATATTGTCAAGGCTTTGATTATAATAAAAGATTAAATATCTATACAACAAATTTTACAAAAGCTTGAAGATCTAGGTATTTAGGTTTAGGGTATAGAGTTTTAGATATGAGGGTCTAGAATTTTCAATTTAAATTTCAATATTTTATATCTAATCTATTTGGATTCTTTGGATTTGAGCAACAAATTTTAAAATTTATAGATATTAGGTTTTAGAATTTATAGTTCTAGGTTATAAATTAAAAACTAGGACTCATGTATCATGTACCAAGTGCTTCAAGTACGAAAGAAATATGCAAGATTTATAATTTAATGCAAGTTTTGTTTGTTTGAATTGTAGTTATAATTTATTTGCACTTGAATATGATGATTTATTGCAAACTTTCAATTGCCCTTGAAAAAGCGCAAACTTCAACTACCCCTATAATTAAAGCTAAAATGTAATATATGCAAACCTAATTTGATGTTATAGTAGCAGTAAATAAATGCAATAATGAAACCCTAATGTGCAAAGAAGGGTAAGATGCCTTAGTTGATTCGCAATGTTGTCGAAGGTGTACAGGATCGAAACTGAAAAAGCAAAGATTGACCATTGCTCTGGAGCACGAAAAATACAGATCTCGATAGATAATTTGGTGACTGGGGCACCTAGAGAGGGAAAGGGGCGCCTGTGGACGCTTAGGTACTTATTCTAGGCGCACTGGTCTGCAAAATGCTCAGAAGCCCTGATTCTCAAGGTCGTAGGATGTTCGTTGATGTTTGTCTTTTGTCACTATGGATTTACACAATGATCACCTGAGTCACAATAAACCTGCAATAAAGATTGAACCTGCAAAACCCTCAAATAGACATCAAATCCTAAAAAAGAAAGATGCAGAATGAGGGGTCGGATTGTTCTCATCCACTGCATAGTGGACTTACAATTGAGCATTGCACTACATCGAGACCCAATGTAGATCTTTGTGTGTGTGTGTGCGGAATTGTGCTTTAGGTTGCTCTTGTCTCGGTCTCATTTGGATAGTGAGCAAGTAGCTAGATGTAAAGAAATGTAGTAAATGTGTGCATGGAATAAAATGAACTTCCCTCCTATGAAGTGTATGCAGATGAACCGACCCTGTGTCCCTTGTGATGGAGCTAGATGGATGCAATGAAGTTTTAGATGCCTTAATGGATGCAACATTAGGTGGAAATAGTAGATGTTTCGTGCTTCGTCCCTTATTATGATCGCATAACTTCATATTTATATGATTCCTCGCTTGAATTTCGTAATTAATACCGAAAAGGCCGACTACCAAAAAGCTAAGATACTCTAACGGCTCAAAGGACCCAAAAGTGTGAGTAAAGTACAAAGAGGACAAGGGCACCTAGATTGGATGAGGGTACGACATTGGCATCTTGGTCTAGGCACCTTGGTGTCCAGGATGACAAATGTCAAAGACTAGAAAGGCAGATCGAGCAAGTAAGGGTGTAAGACCAAAGTAGCAATGTAAAGCAAAGAAATGTGGCCAAAGACATGGGTTAATTAGTATCATTCTTACTTATGAATCATATGAATAATAATATGTAATAACGACTAGATAATTACCCAAAGTGCGTGAATTTGTGTTTACACCTCGAAGACCTTGCAAAATTTGGTAATTGTCCATGACCTTGCATACATCTTAGGAAAACTTTGCTACCATGTCAACACAAGAAGGGTTAAGTAATAATAAATTTAATAAAATGAATAGCAATCAAATTAATTGATAGTGTGTGATTATATAAGGTAAATGTACAAATATCACAAAGCACTTAATAATTAAATTTATTGAACGGTGAAAATAAAAAAAACATTAAACACAACATATAAGGTGGGGAAAACCTAAGATAATAAATTGTACCGTATAAACATTGTCCTTATATTAATTTGAGGAAATTACGGTTACCAACAAGTGCAAACACAATAAATCTTCGCTTCTCCAAATCCAAATTCTCTCGTGTCCCACAATATGCTTCTTGTAAATGCTCATAAAATATTGCATATGATAAAATTCCAATCTCAAATGAGATCACCCTATTATATAGGGTGGGTGATTTGGTTGCACTATTTCACTTTTTTCATTAATTCTAATGTAAGAAATAATCACTTCTTCTACACTACGATGGAATGAACGCAAGAATACTAATTTAATAACTTATGGATGTGTATGTGGTGGCCCACCAAAGGTGACCCCACTTAATATTATTCACCCAACATTTGGATCCATCTTCAAACCTACATGAGATATGACAAAACCCAAATATACACGTTCCTCTTGCATGGAATTGTACTTTTTCAAATTGATCAACAACTTCTCCATGCAACCATAAAGAACACTTGTCTTAAGTGCTTCAAACGATCCTCTCACATCTTGTTGAATATCATAATGTCATCTAGGTATACAATCACAAGCTTCCATCATAAATGGCTTAAGGTCTTAATTTGTCAATCTCATAAAGGTACATGGAGCATTACTCGACCCAAATGTAATAAAAAATCATTTGTACAATCTTTCGTCTTCAACGCACTCTTACATTCGTTTACTTCTCTTATGTGAATATAATAGTATCCACTCTTCAAATCAATCTTGGTGAAGTATTTTACTACACTTAAACAATCAATGAGGTCATCCATGTATGACAAAGGATAATGGTGATTTTATTGATTGCCCTAGAGTTTGTGCACACATGTCATCCTTCTTCGATGCTAAAATTCCGGGACTCCATGCACGCTCAAACTCTTTCTTATCACCCCCTTATGCAATAATCCTTGAACTTGTTTGTGTACCTCTGCATTCTCTCGTGACATCATCCTATAAATTACCTTGTTCGGAAAACTTGACCCTAGAATTAGGTACATATGGCAACTTATACCCTCACAAATGGTAGTCCATTTAGTAGATTGTTTGATACTACCTCCACAAATTCTCTCAATAGGAATTTAACCTAATGTGGAATTGATTCAATCTTATTATAACCTTTGTACCTACATTTTCTCTTTGTGCGAGTTTCACTCAAGAATTATTTTCTCAACATCATGTAAATCTTCGAACTTTGTTTTACCTCTTTATTTTCTCCTACATAAAATGTACTCATCTCCATCCTTTACAATTTTGTACGTGTTTGTTCGTCCATCATGTTGTGCCCTCCTATCAAATTGTCACAACCTCCCAAACAATACATGGCAAGTGTTCATGGGCGTTATATCACACATGACCTCGTCTTCATATCTCCCTATCTTGAAATTCAGCAGGCATTTTTCAAGAATTAGGAGTTGGTGTCCTACCTTGTAGGGATTAGAATGTGCAATCCTCTTCAACCCCATCTTGTCCACCATCACTTGTGCTAAAAAGTTCTCGGTTCTACCAAGTATCCACGATCAAATTACAAACCTTGCATCCTAACTCATGTGATTTTAAACAAATTCTTCCTATGTGCTTGGATAACTCCTTTTTGGCTTTAACAAAATGTGGTTTATCATCAATGATTCTCCCATGTCTAGGTCTTCCCACATATCGGTCTTTTATGCTTGCATAATATGTGTGCTTTCATTATTGTATTCTCCCCACCACCATTTTGGATGTGTAAGCACTTTTAAGCTCTATGCTCCTCCCAACACATGGAACAAGTGTTGCAGAATCCATGTCGACCTTTGCATCTAAAGGATTCTCCTCTCCCAAAGCAAATATTCCTCTTACTCCTTGTGCACCATCATTGGGTGGCGAAGTTTGAGACTCTCCTTCTTGTGTGGAACATCCTCTTCTAATACATTGCTCACTACCTCACATGTGATTTCCTTTCCTAGTGTCACGCCTCACTATTTGTGTGACTTTCTCTTTTCCCTTAGCACGTACAAATAAGCTTCCTCCATGAATTGTCCTTGGATTGTCCTAAACTCATCTGAACCAAAAGACACAATGTATTCATATCACGTGATATTTTCTCTACGTCATCCTCTACATGACTCTCAAATGGTGAGTCTATAAAATTCATCAATGTCTTTCTTCACACCTAGTTCCCTTTTTGCAAATTATGTAACTTCTTGAACAAATTGAGCTATTATTCCGTGGGAAAAATTATGGCTTCAATTTTGCCACCAATCTTTCCCAAGTCTTCATTTCCGATTTACCTCTACACACTCTTTCTATCTATACATGTTCCCTCAAAGAGATACATGACCCTCAAATAAGGTTCAAAGCGAAATTGAATTTTTAGGATCTTTCATGTCTCGCATACTAAAAATATTTATTGAGTTGCATTATCCGATCATTGAGCTCTTTTGGCTTTGAACTTCGGGCATAACTTGGGGTATCCAACCAAGGCTTACTCCCCATCCTCCTAATAGTCGAGTATAAGTCTCTCTTCATCCCATTGGCTTGGTCTTCTTCTTCTTTTGTGGTTTGCGCCCTTAGCTCAATGGGTGTCACTTAATCAACGTAACATCTTCTCCTCTCGACGCCTTTATGTTGTGTAGTTTTCATAGACTTCAAATGGGCGAGCATACTTCTCATCACTTGGCCAAGTCATCATGTCTTGTACCTCGATCTACTCAAATCCTCTCATAGTTCCTTTTTGTGTAATTAAAGTCCCTCAAAATCAAGAGGTCTACAATTTCCACAACCTCCACACCTTATACCCAACAATCACACGATTAGAAGATGTCCACAATGATATTCATCCACAATTGCAAATGTGGAAAATCATTAATTTTCATTGTGTGACCCTCACATCTTCTACCCAACAACTACCTTGTTGGAAGATGTCTACAACGATTTTCTACCCACACTCACAAATGTGGAAAATTGCTAGTGTTTGGCGTGCTTGACTCGTAAGGAAGAAAACCTCGCTCTAATGCCAAATGATGCAAACATGGTTAGGGAACCCAATTAAGAGTGGCCTTCGACCACACAACCCTTTGGAAATAACACAAACACAATTTATGTGTTATTCATTAATAAGAGAAAACACACATATTGACATCGGGGTTGGTCGGACCGAGAAGATCTTACCCGTTTGTAGAGTTTAAGATAACGGAATATAAACACATGTTTGCCTCAATGCCTTCTCCAATACAAGGCATCCTTCATTTATTGTGCGTTATTTATTGATTTTGTTGCACACTCATCTATTTCTTCTTGTGCATTGTTTTCCCCCTCATAAAGCGATACAAATCTACAACATTGAATGTCAGTAAGATATCCAACTCCTCTTGCAACTTTATCTTATATGTGTTTGGTCCCATCTTTCGAACACCTTACATGGTCCAATCTTCTTTAACTTCATTTTATTATATGTCCCTTTTGGAAATCTTTCCTTACACAAATGACTCAACACCTAATCTTTGACCTCTAAATCCTTTTCTATGCGCCTCTGCTTTTGTGCTCTATTATCCCCTTAGACTTTCTCCATAAACAATTTGGAATGGAGTCTTTCATGTGCTTTTATTCACCGAGTCATTATAGGCGATTTCAACTTGCGTTAACACCATATCTCATTGCTTTGCCAAATCTGCTACCAAGTTGCACAATAAAATGCCCGACTTTTGTTCACTACTTCCATTTATCCATCAGTATGTGGATGATATGTTGAACTGAAAGTCAACCTCATTCCCATTTTCTTCCATAAGGTCCTCTAGAAATGACCTAGAAACTTTGTATCCCTATCTGACACTATGCTCAATGGCAATCCATGCAACCACACTATCTCCTTGAAGGATAAATTTTATATGCATGTTGCATCACTAGTCTTCAGATGCTTATTTATAAAATGTGTCATCTTCAAAAATATTTCGACAATAAAAAAATGGAGTCGTAACCTCTATGCATTATTGGCAATCATAGAACAAAATCCATGCTAATATTCTCCCATGGCCTCCTTGGTGCAGGTAATGGATTATATAACCCTATATTCTGCTTGTACCCTTTGGCTAATTGGAAAGTTCTGCACCTTTGCACATATTTGCACACATTCATGCTCATTTTGGGTCAATAGAAATGCTCCTCCAATTGAGCTAAAATTTTTATGTGACCAAGTTCTCGTGCATTGACCCTTTGGTATACACGGTTGTGATCCTCTAAACAACATACCTTCTTGGATGAAGTAATCTCACTACAACATTATATCTCGCACGCACCGGTTTTGTGCATGCCTTCCATGCTTCCTTGAAGTCTTCATCTTGTGTATATAAATCCTTTATGACATCAAATCCCATGACTTCATTATGCATTTCTTTCAACATCAACACTCTTATGCTTAGTGCGTCCACAACTTTGTTGGACTTCCCACTTCTATGCTTCAATACAAATGAATAACTTTGCAAAAAATCCACCCACTTCATGTGCCTTTGGTTCACTTTGTTTGATTATTGATAAAGCTGTAGCACTTGATGATCTATGTACAAGACAAACTCACTTGCCAAAATGTAATGCCTCCACTTCTTCAATGCTTGCACAATTGTGTAAAACTCGGATCGTAGAGTAAATATCTCCTCTTCTTTGTCATTCAACTTTCGCTTAAGTAGACTATGGGTCTTTGTTCTTGAATTAACATTGCACCTATGGTTGTTCCACTTTGCATCGCAATCAACTTGAAAGACTTTGTCAAAACTTGGAAACATTAGCTATGGTTACAATGTAATCCTCTGCTTAAATTCCAGGAAGTTGTGCTCTGCTTCTTCTGTCCACACGAACTTCTTGCGATCTCCCTTCATAGTCTATGTGATCATTGCACACGCTCCACTGATAATTTTAATGAATTTCCTATAGACGCCGCCAACCCATGAAAACTTCATGCATTAGTCACATTCCTTAGCGATGGGTACTTTACTATTACACACACCTTCTCTAGGTCCATTTGCAATCCATCTTGTGACATCACGAAACCCAAATACACCAACTCGCTACGCATGATAAATCATTTCTTTATGTTCACCAACAACTTTTCATCTTGCAAGCACTTCATTAGCTTGCACAGATGGTCTAAATGATCTTCTCTTGTCTCGCTAAACACAATATATCATCCAAATACTAACCATTCATACAAGCTTTCCTTCGTCTTGAACATTGTTTTCCACTCATCTCCTTCTCTAATGCAAATTTGGTGATAACCACTCTTTAAGTCAATCTTTGAGAAATATTGCACGCCACTAAGGCAATCCATTAATCGTCCATCCTTGGTAATGGAAACCTATACTTAGTTGTTCTCTTATTGATGGATTTGGAGTCAACACACGTGTCATTCTCCTCCTTTTTTTGGTGTTAGTATTGTGGGTACCGCACACGGGCTCAGAATTTCGCGCACTTGTCCTTTATCCAACAATTCTTACATTTGTCTTCGCACCTCGCATTCTCCTCGAGAGGCATCCTATATGGTGTTTCCTTTGGCAAACACGATCATGGTATGAAGTTAATTTGATGGTTTTGATATTGTGCAAGGGTGGTAAGTCTTTTGTCATTATGTCTGCAAACTATGTTAACATTTCGCGCACTTCACTTGGGGTCTCCTCATCACTTGTGCAATCTTCACACACTTACTTTAACACAAGCACATAATATGCTTTCTCCTCTTCCACTTCCCGAAAGAACTCTTTTCTTGATATAACCAAAAATCTTGTGTCAACTCCACTACACACTTCGCCTCATATTTTCCCTTCAAAGGTCATAAGTTAAACATTCTTACATCCTTTTCAATGCGAAGAAGATTCTTGTGCCCATCATGGATAACCTTCTGTCATATTGCCACGATCTTCCAAGCAAAAATGGAAAGCATCCATTTACATCACATCGCACAACACTTCATTGCAATAGTTCTCAATTTTGAACTTGACAAGGCTTTGCTCGTTGACCAAGACTTGGTGCCCCTTTGCCACCATGACACTTTGTAGGGATTGGGATGCACAATCTTCTTCATCCCTAACTTTTCCACCATTTCACTAGGAACAAGATTGTTCGTGCTTCCACTTGTCGACAATCCCTTTGCAACATTCCTCCCGACTTACACATGCTTCAAACAAATGTTTCCTTTGTGCAATCTTCAACAACACTTTTCTTATCATAAGAGCTTCTCCACAGTTTGGTCCTTCAACATGCTCTGCGGATCCTCACCGATTCCACATCTCCATGTGCTACATTCGCGTCTAGTTCGTATGCTCTCTCGTTCTTCACTTTGTGCACTTGGACATTAAAATGTGTGATGCCCAATTGTTTAATACTTGAAACACGTTATGAAGAATCCTCATCCCCTACCTTGACCAAATCTTCCACATCCCATTGATGAGTAAGATGTTCCTTCTTCCTACGCACTACTTTGTGTACGCATCTACACATTATTGTGCTCATCCTCTTGTGACTTGTTATATCCATGATTGCCTCCACCTCTATTGCGCGCACAATGCGGCTTCCTCTTCAAAGTTGTGCTCGACTTTTGTACACTAGTTTTTCCTCCACCTTCAAGCCTAGTTGATAAGCCCCTTCAACTGTTTGAATGTGTGTAAGACTTAGCTCCTCTTGGATGCCAAATTTTAGTTCATTTATGTATCTCCCGACCTTCTCTTCGTCGACTTGAGTATGTCTAAACCTTATCATGATCCGAAGATAATCCTCAATATAATCCTTAACCGAAATCTCCTTTTGCTTCAAGTTTTCCA
Organism: Taxus wallichiana var. yunnanensis; assembly: GCA_018340775.1. Lineage (NCBI taxonomy): Eukaryota > Viridiplantae > Streptophyta > Pinopsida > Cupressales > Taxaceae > Taxus > Taxus wallichiana. Next base: position 1,060,161,691 of record CM031240.1, read on the forward strand.
ACTTCTTAAACAAACACATTTAATAATCAAATGGCGAAACTTACTCTTCATCTTTGCGACCATGTGATCCCAACACACTATTTTCTATTTTTCTCTTCTTCGACACTCATTTTGTATCTCCTTCCACCATAGTGTCATGTGTTCTTTTAACCTTGTCTGCGCTACTTTGACACGCTGTGGGTTAGTTCTCTCCTCGAACTCAAAATATTCATTCATACTAATGAGCCAATCCATGAACTCTTCTAACTCTAACCTTCCATAGAACTATAGGACAACCATTCATGGTGTGCAACCCATTCTCGATATAGCTCTCAAGAGTTGTGTTTCTCCAAAGCATTTATGGCTTCTTCTTCTTGCTCTTTGCCTCTGCGGCCCTTTCACTTCTTACACCTCTTGTTGTTCCCTCATCACCAGTTTGAACATCTTGCACCATGAAACCTCTTTGTCGATCTTCTTCAACAACCTCAAGCTTAGTCTTTACACCTCTTAACTCATTCATAACTTGTTTTATCGCACCCATGATAGTTGGATTCGTTGTGTTTGTTACACCTTCGTTGACATCCCTTCTCGGTGGCATCTCGTCTTCTTGACCGGTTTCCTCTGCATTTCGTTCTACCACTTTTGCACTCCTTGCAACCTTCCTCCAATGTTTGTAGCCACGCTTTGATACCACTTAACAACAGGATTAGTTGGACCTAGAAGATCTTGCTTATTTACAGAGTTCAACACAATGGAATATAGACACGACACAACACAAGTTTTCTATTAGCGTCGGATCCTTACTAACATATCAATGATTTTCCCTCAAATGGGGCTATTACAAAGTTCAAATAGTCCCTAAATTATTACAAGGGTGGCATTCACACTCAAGGACTCCCTCGGCTCACACCGACTCCGCTTGCTCATTCCTTAGCTTATTTTTAGCCTTTAGCCTCCTCAAGCAACTCAACGGCCCTAAAATGTGGCATTGAACCTTGTCTTAATAGGCATCTCTTCCCGCTCTTTTTGCGCTTCAAAATTCCTTCAAAATCTTCTCCTCCTTTACCACTCGGACTATTCATTAATGGCATCGGACTATTCATTAATGGCATCAAACTAACTTTGATTTGATAGTTGAAAAAATCTTCTACAAGTTTCCATGTCATCTCGGTTGTTCGGTAGTTTGTTCCCTTTTTCTATCACGTGCTCTACTCATCGGACCCCACCTACCTTCTTGTCTTCTTCGGTTTGTCCTTTAGTGCTTCAATCTATCGCATAATCTTTCCTTTGTGTAGTTTCGTGCACTAACCTTTGAAAGATTTTTCCACTCTATTTACTCATTGTGCAATCTTTATGTGCCATTTTCACACCCTACCAAAACTCCTACGTGCGCATACTTCTAAAAAACACTATACATTATTGTGTGCACCCTTCCTCACAATCTCTGTCGCTCAACATTTTTGTCACACACTTCATAGTACAAACCATTACAAAAACTTTCGTGCATGTTTGCGCAATCATTTACATATTCTACCATGCTTTCTTTGTATTGATTGTCCTTTTAAACCTTGCGTGCACTCCAACACTTAACCAATATTTGAAGTTATGTGGTCTCACCACTCTATGATGCTCCGCATCACATATATAGACCGATCACCAATGATACAATGTCCTTTATCTCTACAAAGATATATACATTTAGATTCAAATAATTCTCACTTACAGGAATCTATTATGTCTCATATTGTCCAAATACTACACCACCAATTCCCAATTCCTTATCTTTTCTTGGCTCTACCCATTGATATAAGAAACATGGGTTTGTTTATATAGGCATGCAAACCCCCAAAAACACTATCGAACTTAGTTATATACTACCCATTAAAAGTCGTAAAATTACAAGATGTTATAAAGGTGAGGTTCAATCGACCCATACAAAGTATGTCAACTCGACCTAAACTTTCGACAAGCTCACCATCTCTATTTACGACATTGAGTGGCATCAATGGACTATTACAACGTCGGTGAGACCTTACGACGTGACTTAGACTTTCGAGGTATGACTTATACTTTTGCTACATGGCTTAAACATCCGTAACATGACTTAGAACTTCACGACAATGCACAAAACACGCCAATCTACTCTAACTAGTTTTTTTGGTTGATACATGATTGCTCTTGAACACGAGATGCTCCTAAATTACCATATATGTGATCCAGTCAAAAGACTCTTTAGGATTTGAGATCCCCAAGAAGCATGATACATCTATCTTTGGATTGCACACTATTTTGGGGGTTAGCATGTAAGAGTCTAACTTCTCCGTTGTCTACTTCTTCATTTTCATCATTTCCTCTCCGTATGTGCATTGTTCTTCCTCTTGATGTCACCACAGCACCTTCTCGAGAAAACCCCCTTCTAAGGTCTTCTTCTACCACTTCCAGTCTAGTCAATGCACTTCTCAACTCATTCAACACTTCATCAAACACTCCAATCATAGCTCAGTATTGACACGACCTTTGCCTTTTACTCTCCTAAGCGTCGATTTGGCGTTCTTGGTCACACAAATCCTTCTGCTACAAGTTCTCCACTCATAATCCTACATAGATCACCATTTTCATAAGGGTTCTTCAACTCCCAACATTGTTACCTATACTCTAATACCACAAGAATGATGCAACCATAGAGACAAGGTTTCCAATTAAGGAAATCCCTAATTTAGTGGCTATTAAAACACACAAATCTATACAATGAATCTATTATATTATTGTAAATAAAGGATTACAATACATTACAAGTGTTAGGTACGAACCACACATTCTTTCGAGTTTCAATAACAAGCTCTACCTCACTACAACAATGAAGCCTCTCGGACATGCCCTATTCTCTCTCTCTCTCTAATCTAGTGAAATCTCCCCAAAGTCTTTGTAGACTTTCCACACTCAAATTCTTGAATTCGACAGATCTTCCTCAATGTCTTCTCAATTGCTCAAATGTTTGTCGAACACATCATTATATTGGGTTCTTGAAGTGTTGTATATCAATTTTGATCTATGCAACTATGTGCAAGCTAACATATGTCTTGCATCCATCTCAAGGTTTCTTGAGTCAATTCCAAAGTCCTCGAGTTCCATGGCTAATTTTGAGTTTGATGTGAATCATGCCCCACAGAGACTTCGTGTTTTGCATTGTCAAGCCTTTTTTAAGTTTTGAAGTGATCAATCAATAATGACCCTTCGTAATAAGCTTCCTCCTTTTCACTAAGAGAGATTTTATACACATGTTTTTGTTGATTACTCTTGTGCCTTCCTTGAGTGTAGAGTTGACCCTACCTTAGTCAATTTTCATTTTGAAAGCTTCCAAGTATTTTGTGTGCTCCTTACAAACACACCAACTTTGCACCTAGCTTATGTGCTTTACTTATGCACCATGTGTATGCTTCCACCTTGGACAAAGATGTCTTACACATGCCATGCCTTGATGAAAACTACAAAATATGACTTCCAACTTCCACACGTCCTAGAACCTCATTCTTGCATAGGTAAGTTTGTGTGCCTTATTAGAGCATTGTTGGAGCTCAAAATTGCACCTTGCTTTGAATCATAGAAGATTCTGAATTTTGAGGCAACATGGGATTGTCAAATGTGGGATTTGCGGCTTGAGACAGGACCTGCGGAAAAGGTCGGCTTCTCTGCATTCCGTGGATTGAAAAAACTCAGTGAAGACAACCTACTCAAATGTTAACACTACTCCTACACTAATCCTATACTAACACTTCTAAGGAATTAGGGAGAGAATGCATAAAAGGAATACCTAAGCTAAAGGGGGCAAGATAATAGCACCAAAAGAAGGTGAAACGTCCCCAATTCCCAATGGCACATATGCAAGATCGTGAGATTAGGATTGTGAGGATGCACGATCACAAGATTAGGATTGTGAGGATGCACACGCAGTTCAATGCAAATAAGTAAAAGAAAACAAAACACACAAGAGGGAAGAGAAATTCACACCAAACATAAAGAATTTGAGGGAAAGAGAGAAACCACACTTGCATTAGTTGATTCTTTACATGTTACATGTAGAGTCGAGGCAAGAAAATCTCCATTCGCAAGTTATAAAGGTCGAATGCATAAAACTTTGAGTTTCACATAGAAGAGTCCAAAAATTGCTAAGGGAGGAAAATGGGAGAAGAACCATTACAAAGTGTGCAAGCACTTGTATTTATACAACTCATGGAAAGGAGAAAGAGAGGGAAGAGAAAGAAGAAAGGACCGCCAAGCTAGTGTTTGTCCTCCCGAAAACATGTTGAATATGCATGGGCATCATGATTTCTTGCAAAGTTTGTTTGTAGTACAAACATGGATATCTTGATGAAAGCCAACAACGACTGCATGACCCCTTGATTCTATCACACACCATCGATCGCCTTGAAAAGGACACCATACTTTATTAAATTTTGGTCACAACTCGAAATTTTCCGTGGCATTTGATAATTTGATGGTCTTCTATGGATTATGTCTTGTCTCTCACAAGCCTCGGATGGCTCTGCACATGTTATACCACCAACACTTTTCTTCTTCTTTCATTCGCAGTTTTCCTTTTTAATGTTGCTTTACGACTTGCGACCATGTTCCTTATGTTATGCGGTTTTGCAAGAATCTACTAACACCGACTTTTAAACTCGTTGATTTCTCTAGCTTCTTTGCGGGTATGCAACTCTACGACATTCTAAACGACTTCAACCTATGAAGGACTAATCTCCTTAGTTTCGCTAAGGTCTAACAACTTCATGAGCACTATTATTTCCAAAATTTGCCTAAGTCCCAAACCGCTCATTCCTTTGTTTCCTGGGTTAGAAGAACCCATAGAACACTAAGTTCCTGCATTCCGCGGAAGACTAAATCAATGTCCCATGATTTTTTCCGAGCAAAAATATGGCTAAGTCCATTTTGATATGTTGTTCAAAATTACATGGGGTGTAATTTTGGACAACAATTTAGCGACCTTCAAGAGGACATCTGCTTGTTAGACGATGAAAACCAATTGCCTTTGAAGCATCCATTGGGCATGGAGTCAAGCATAATCTTGAAACCGACCTAAAACCTTTAAAACTTGTCTCCTTGATCCATATTGAATATGGGCTTGTGGAACGGAAGGATATTTACTTGAAAGTTGTCGATTTCTACCATAAAATGTGCTCGAGATGATCTCGCGTATAAGCTACGAGGGCTCTAAAACTTATATACGATAGGAAAGATCATGCAAGCTTCAAGTGGAACATTCGGAGAGTGCATGTCACTTATTACAACAAACATGATCGGTGAAAAGGATTGAGGAAAAGGAACTCAATCAGTGATCAACACACAACAAAGAGGGGACCTCAACAACACACAAAACACAAGTATTTACAAAATACAATGGGAATGTTTGAGATAGATCCCATTGATTGGGATTTGTAATGTTTCTCCATCAAGGTTGGACAACTCGAAAGAGTTGGTATCTTTACAAGCAGGTGAGGTTGTAAGGCCCGCTCCAAAGAGCATCAAACTTAGAGTGTCACCCTGGGTTAGCTCTATTCACATCCCACTTGAGGACTAAATCACTGCTTTGAAATTTTGCCAATTAGCTTTCTTGTCAAACCATTGTTTGGTTGATCTTCGATGCTCTTGCAACTTGATCATGGCAGATTTCCTTGGTTCATCAAGTTCAATCAATTCCACCATTCTAATTGTCCTTCGATCCTCGCCTTCAAGCTCTAATTGTTGGGCTAGCTCCAATGAAGGTAATTCAAGTGATAATGGGAGCCTAGTCTCTCTGCCATATATAAGGACAAATGGGGAATTGTCAATTGCCTTTTTGAGGTGATTCTATTAGCCCAAAGTACACTTTTTACTTTAGTATGCCACTTTGTGTTTGATTGACCTTCGTAGTCCTCTTCATGATCCTCATCAGTGGTCTTGTTGGTTGATTCTACCAAACCATTACCTTGCGGGTAGTAATTGGAGGAAATCTTCAAATAAACTCCACGACTAAGAGCCCAATCAGAGATTTTAGAACTTAAGAATGCCTTAGCATTATTAGAAATTATGGTTTGAGGAGCCCCAAACCTTGTTGCAATGTCTTCCGGGAAGTCAAGGATGACTGACTCAGTAGCCTCCTTGAGTGGTATGGCCTTTGTCCACCTGGTGAAATAATATATTGCTATTAAGACCCATCTATGATCCATGCTTGATGGAGGATTAATTATGCCTATGAAATCAAGCCCCCAATGAGAAAAGGGTTCATCTGCTTGAATAGGATGAAGAGGAATGATCGCCATCTTCTTTTTTACCGGTGAAAAGCACATTCTTTGCATTTTCTTATCAATTGATGTGCATCCACGAACAATGTAGGCAAAAATATCTTCCTCTAATAATTTTCATTATTATAGCCTTGGCCGAGAAATGTTCGTCGAAGAAACCATCATGGAATTCCGACAAGACCTATTTACATATTCTCCTTCAATACACCTTAGGAGGACACCATCGAGATTCTTTTTGAAAAGAATGCTAATAACTAATACATAAGGAACTGATTGTAACCTCAAATGTCTTCTCTTAACTTTATTAAAATCAAGAGGGTGCTCGAGTCACTAAGAAAGTTTTCATATCATTGAACTAATTGATGCAACTAGGTTGACTTATTTTGTTTCGCAGTCTGTGTTGTGCAAAAACTCAATGTTTCACAACTCTTTTGTAATGTGTACATCTCCATTGTCCTACAAATTTTAGGCGGCTTGTCCTTGTTCTTCCTCCATGAAGAAAGAAGCTTCCGATTATCTTGGGCATCTAGAACAAGTTGCTTGCATAGTAGTTTCGCCTCTTACAAATTTTGTGGCCTTGATGGTTACATCGGACTCAATAATTTTAGTTACCCATTCAAGACTCTCTTCTTGTTAATTTCCGTCGTCATGATGAAATCTCTCACACTAGGATGCGTGACGAAGACTTTTATGCGGTAAGTGAGATAACATGGGCTTGAATTTTTTGAGAGCCCACATGAATGGAGAAAACTTTCTTTTCTAGATAACTATACTTGAGCTCAAAATCTTTCAATGTTTGGCTGAAAAAGGATATAGGTTACTCTAGGTCTTCATTTTTTTTTAGTATGAACCATTGTTATACTAAGATCCGCACCATAAGTATAAAGGATGAAGTCCTTTGCAAAATATGGGTTGATGAGTGTTGGTGCTTGGGCAATTACGGTTTTGATTTTGGTGAAGCTTTCTCTTCCTATTACAGTCCATTTGAAAGTTATATCCTTCCTCAACATCAATGTGATGGGCTTAACTAAGTCTGCAAAGTTAGAAATGAAATTCCTAACGAAATTGATCTTACCCAGGAAGGACTGAAGGGCCTTCTTGTGAGTTGACAATGAAAGAGAGAATGATAGAGACTCTTTCCAAATCCATTGCAATTCCATCTTTTGAAACAACGTGACCTAATAATTTACCCTGTGGAACTGCAAAAATGCATTTCTTGGGGTTAAGGATATTTCAAATTCTCTCGTATTTCTTGAAAACTTTCTCCAAATGCTCCATGTGAGGTTGGCCTTGCTTTGAGAAGACTATGATATTGTCTAGATAGACAAGGACAAACCTATTGATGAGTCCATGAAAAGCAATGTTTGTTTCCCTCTTAAAAGTGGCACCCGCATTTGACAAACCAAAAGGCATTTTTTAATAGGCATATGTCTCCCACTTGGTTGTGAACGTGGTTTTGTATTGATCCTCTTCTTTGATCTTAATTTGACTAAAACACGAGTAGCCATCAAGCATAAAGAATCTTTCAAATCATGTCGGTGTTTGAAGAATTTGTTCCATAGAGGGCAAAGGATGATGATATTTCAATGAAGCCTTATTCGTGTCCCCGAAATCCACACATAGTCTTATTTATCCATTTTTCTTCCGAACAAGGACCAAATTTGCTACCTATGAGGAGTGAAAGTAGCGAACGGGGCGGAAGCCTGATACTTTTATTAATATTAAGGAAAATCAACATTACAATGAATGTGCTACAATTCTTATAGGAATTGAACAACCATGTGCAGACAAACGAGATGTTGCAAAAATGCAACAATAAACATACTTGTGCACATATAATTACAAATATATTGTTTGAACCATATAACAACTCAAATAATGACAAACAACATGCTACGAGAATACTATTCCCAAATACAATTAAAATATGGTTTATAACAACTTACCACAATTTAATAATTAACTTACCTATGCTAAATTAACCTAGGTAAAATATGTTTACCCTAACATTCCCCCTTAATTTTGCATTGCCTCAAGGGATGAAGAGAGGAATTCTCTGAACAACTCAAATTTGTCATGTACAAGTGACTTTGTGAAGATATTTGCTCGTTGTTCAACTATTGGGAAAAATTGAAGTTGTATATTGTGTTTTAAGACATGCTTGCGTATGAAATGTACATGTACCTCAATGTGCTTTGTTCTTTCATGAAAAATGGATTGCGGAACAAGTTTGAAAACACCTTCATTGTCTACATACATGGTGGTAGGTTTGTTTGTGGTATTCCAAGTCCTTCAAGTATGTGATGTAGCCATATCGCTTCACGCAAACAACTTCACCTGCAACATGATATTTGGCTTCTGTAGAAGAGTGAGAAACAAAGTGTTGTTTCTTGCTTCCCCATGATATCGGTCCAAATCCCAAAAAGAATACAAATCCTGAAGTGGATTTTCTATCATCAATATTACCTGCATGATCTGAATTTGAATATCCAATCAAGAAGAATTTGTCGTTCTTCTTGTATTCTAGACCAAGATCCACTGTTCCCTTGAGATATCTCAAGATTCGCCTTGCTTGCCTTCCAATGACAAACTTGGGGTTCCTGCATGAACCGTGATAAATAGCTCACCACAAAGTTGATATCTGGTCTAGTGTAGGTCAAGTAAATGAGACTCCCAATCAATTGCCGATAGAGAGTTGCATTTACCACAGGAGATGGATCTGAACAAGATAATTGCAATCTGTTCTCCATATGTGTAGCAATAGGTGTGCAATCCATCATCCTAAATTTCTCAAGTGTTGTCTTGGTATACTTCAATTGAGAAACAAATATGTGATTCTCTTTTTGCCATACTTCCAATCCAAGACAATAGTGCATCACCGAGATTTGTCATGTCGAACAATTGGTTAAGATCTTTCTTCATTGCATCGATCATCCTCACTGAACTGTAGTGATGACTAGATCGTCGACATAGACAACAACAATCACAATCTCCCCCTTGTTTTTGAGGTAGAGATTGGGATCGTATGGATTTTGACAAATCCATGTTGTATGAGATGCTCATCAATTTTGATGTACCAAGCCCGGGGTGCATGTTTAAGGCCATACAAAGATTTCTTGAGTCTGCATACCTTTGCTTCTTGACTAGGTACAACATATCCCTTAGGTTGAGTCATGTAGACTTCTTCTTGTAAATCCATTTCGTAAAGGAACTTTTTACGTCCATCTAATGGACTTTCCAACCAAACTGTGCAACTAGAGAAAAAATCATCCTAATTGTTTTGATCTTAGTTGTGGGGAAAATGTCTCCTCATAGTTTATGCCTTCTTTTTGTGGGTACCCCTTTGCTACCAATCTTGTTTTATACTTGTCTATCGTCCCATCTACTTTGTACTTTATTTTGAATATCCATTTGCAACCAATGGGTTTCTTCCCTAGTGGAAGATCGAGAAGTTGCCAAGTGTTGTTTTTCATCATCATGAGTTATATTCAACATCCATGGCATTTTTCAAGCTTTTGACTGTAGGGCTTCTGATCGTAGATGTCTCATCAGATTCAATAACTCTACTCATCAAAGCAAAGTTTACTTATTCTCGTGTTTTACTGTGAGTCCTTGGTCCAATGGTGGATGTATCCAAGGACCATCCAATTTTGCATCTCGTATCATGTTAGTATACCATTTTGGGCATACGATGAATTGCTCACGTGGGTCGTGGTTCTATGTGATCATCACCATCATCCCCATCATCATTTTCATCATCTATCTGTGGGAACATCAACTTCTATTTTTACAATAGGTGAAAAATCTACATCAGGTGAGTCCGAAGGAGGAGTCTCTACTTCCTTCTTCTAAAAAAACTCAACATCTCTGTTGGTGTAGACTTTCTGGTCTTTGATCCATCAATATGTACCCAAGAGTCTCTTCACTGTAGCCAATGAAGATGAGTTTTTGTGATTTCATATCTAACTTCTTTCTATTCTTCTTGGGTATGTGCATGCTTTCTTTGCACCCAAATACTCTGAGGTGTGCAACAGATGGCTTCCTCTTTGACCATGCTTCATGTGGCGTTACTCCATCAAGAGCAACTATGGGCACTCTATTCAACAAATAAACTAATGTTTTTACTTCTTCTACCCAAAATGTCCTCGCTAGTCCGAATCATCGATCATTCATGCACCATTTCCATGATAATATGATTTCTTCTCTCAACAACACCATGTTGTATGTGTGTGTGGAGGAGGCATTTGTCGACGAATCCATGAGCTTGTAGGTAGGCTTTGAACTCATTACTAGTGAATTCCCCCCTCGATCTAAAGGAGAGTTTTGATGTGATGACCAGTTTCATTCTCAACCACTTTGAACTTCTTGAAAGTTTTCAAAAGCTTCACTTTTCTTATGAAGACAATATATCCACATTTTTCTTGATAGTCATCAACACAAAGCATGAAGTACTGAAATCTAGAATGACTTGGTTGCATTAGACCACAAAGATCGGTATGAACCAGATCAAGCTTACCATGAGCTCGATAAGTACTCTTCTAGAATGAAGCTTTGTGTTGTTTTTTGCTAGGTAGTGAGGACACTTATCTGTATCCTTTTGGAGAGATGGAAATCCTTTTACCATATTCATGTGGGAAGTGTTTTGAGATACTTGAAACTAATGTGACCAAGTCTCGATGCCACAATTGTGCGGAGGTAGAATTCTTAACCACAAGTGTCTTGATCATCTCTGTGGACAAAATCAAGCTGGAACATGCATCCCACATTAGAGGCTTTTGCAACTATTTTCGAGCCTCATGATTTGTCTCGAATTAAACACATTTTCTTACGGAATGACTATCAAAGTCAATTTTCAAATTGTGATCTAGGAGTTGACTAACTGATAGCATATTCTTTGTCAACCAGGGACATATAGTACATCTGATAATCTACAATTGCGTGAACCAAGAGGTAGAGAAATGTTCCCAATCCCCTTATACTGTGTATGAAGAATCATCACCCAACGAAACATGATTTTTGAAGGTGTGTCCCTCATTGTGGTAAACTAGTCTCTGTGCCTGGTCATGTGTTGAGTGGCTCTCAAATCAACATACCAAATGTCACTAGAAGACGTGGATGGTTCACTTGAATGAGAAGTGTACAAGAAGTCTTCATTATCGAATGTTCTTCTTGTTCAACTATATTTCCTTGTTGATGGGGTTTTCTTTTCCAGTTCCCCTTCTTCTTCCCTTGATTTTAGTTAGAATGTCCCTTATAAGATTGTTGATTTTGAGGTCTAGATTTACTTGATGAACCTTTCTTATAGGTATTGAACCAACAATATTTTAACTCATGTCCTCTTTTGCAAATAGGACATTTCTTCTTTTGTTGCTTATCCCCTTGCTAATGTGCTGATTTTGGGACTTTTGAGAGGAATTAGGTTTGCCTTTTCCTTTTCCTTTTCCTTTCCATTTCTGATGAGAAGAAAGTGTTTGCTCCTCTTCATCATCTTTATTGTACATTTCTTCCTCTTGTTGCAGTAGATTCACTAACTTGTCAAAAAACTTTTTTAATCTGACAAGTTTAGTGTCGTCACAAAAATGCGGTATGAAGGAGGGAGTGCTCTCAGAACAATGGGAACGAGAGTTGTATCAGTGACCTCCTCTCCTAGGGCTAGAAGTGAAGCCCTTAATTTTGCAACTCTTCACAAGAAAGCTTTTATTTTCTCATTTTTTTTGAATTTTCAATGTGTGTAACTGACTCTGCAAATTCAGTATGACATTCTTGTTCTTGGCCTCATACATTGTGCTCAACTTATCCCATGCTTCTTTGGCAGATTTTGGCATCACAAATGTGGGGTTGCATGTCGTTCGGACACTGCAAACAAGATTATCAGCTTGGCCTTCTAATCGGATCTATCAAACTGTCATTGTTGTGTTGTATCAGTTGTTGATCTGGTTACAAAACCATCCACAACATTCCAAATCTCTTCAAACTCAAGTTGTGTTTTGATTTTTGTCTTCCATGTTGCATAGTTATTTCCTCTTAGAAGTTGTGAATCTGGAAGAAAGAACTTGGGGGCATTGGTGCCCATTTTGTAGAATCAATTGAAAAGGGTAAGGCTCTTATCACTCCTAGGTATATGGTCTCCCAATCTATATACCGTCAGTCCGATATACCGAACCTTTCTATATACACACCCTTCTGATATACCCATCAGTACGTGGAAGAAGCTCGCCCTTTCTATATACTTGGCAATACGTGAAAGAGGTGTTAACGTACGTGAAAGAATCCGATATGTGGTACCAAGACAATACCGAAAAGGGTCTGTGTGATTATTGACACTGGTTCAAAGAAATATCCTCATACGTGCGCGTAACTTCGCTATATACTTAGATAATTTCTCAATGTCCGGATTTAAATCATGCAATCGTTCACGAGATGGATGGAAGGACCCAAAGTGTGTGCACATTGTGTCCTTATTACTCCCCGTCGATTTAAAGGGTTCGATGCCTGACGACGTTGTTACAACTATATGAAGCGTTAAGTGTAGTAGTAGTCGTCGCGATGACTTTACCGTAAGCGCTTCCCTGAGGCACGTAGATATTGAAATGTGAAAGAGATCTGAAGATCTCGTGAGTGTTATACAACCAAATTTTTATTGATTTGTTTACAATGTTTTACCAGTTTTTAGCACTTACAATGGTTTGTAGTTGAATATGACAACCTACAAATTAGTACAATACACTGAAATATACAATTACATCCAAAATTCTGAAAAAATTGAATGAGGCAAAAACATTTTGTTTTGTGAGGCCTTGGTGGCCTTCGGAGCTCAATACGGCTCTCTGTGAAAAAAACCGCAAAAAAATGGCTAAAAATGTAGTTTTCAAGTCACCCCCCCTTTGGAAAATGTTGCTTAGAATGAAAAAATAAGCTAAGTGGGAGAAAACAAATTGTCTTAAAATTAGGGTTTTCTCTCACTCTTTTTAGGTGGGGTTTGGTTGTCTTCTAAATGGCTTTAGCAATGGTTTTCGCCACTAACTATGGCGGTTTCCTCAAACACTACCGCTAAATTCAATATATTAAAAAAACAATGTTGAGGTGGGTGGGGTTGAATTCGAACCGTAGACCTCTTTGCCCCAAACCTTTCCTCACAACCAACTCAACACTCTAAGCGCATGTAATGTGAAATGAAACAAATTGATATTAAAAGAACGTTCAAAGTCGACTAACCTTTTGAAAGACACTTGGCATGTGCTCTAGGAGTCCACATGGCTAAACTATAGAGGTAGGCGGATTTAGGTATTGTGTAGAATGCCAAAAATCGGATCGAGGCCTTTTTTTGCTTTGTAAAAATTTTTTTTTTGCGGCCACTTTTGATTGATCACCGCCATTTTTTTAGCAAATTGTTATTATATATCGTTGTGTTTCTTTGTATTCGCATTTGTTGATGCCACTTGGAAGTTTGGGAACCACCTCGGTTTGGATGTTTAGCCGGATGAAGGGCCCAAAGTAGCTCGATCGATTGCAATGGATCGCAATGTGATGTGATTCGATTGGTGGATTTATAAATTTTGTAGTTTGCTTTCAAGAATGGCAAAAATCTCTCAATGCACTGCTAAAGCAACTCGAATACAAGTCAATTCACCCTTTAGTCTTCTTGATGTAATGCCACTACCCTTTTCAACGCATCCAGGAGCTCGATCCAATGCAAAACTTGGATACAACTCAAAATCAAAAACTCGGTGGTGGGCAGCGGGGGAGGGGGCTATATGCAAAACAACAAATTGGTGATAAGTCGATGCAAGGTCGGTTTTAGACCCTTCAACTCACCGATGTGAAATCCCAACTCGGTCCTCTACCTTCTCTGAAAAAATGCTGCACGACTCGGGGCTCTGCAAGAATCTCCTCCAAATATGCAAGAGTAAGTACCTCCTCCAAATTACATCAACCTACTAAAATAAATAGGACTAAATGCACCTCTAATTTTAGAGGTAAAACCCCTAATGGGGGAAAAAGATATTTATTTTTTATTTTTTCTCTAATGAGCTCCATAGCAAAATTTTTCCCGGGTGCAAGGGACACCAAGGCAAAAAAAAAAATTGCTTTTCTTTTTTTACATGGAATGGAACAAGAGGTTGTCGGGATGCGGGGATTTTGGGAAGCCTGGAGGCAACAGTGGCTCTCTTAGAATGCATAATTCTTCTCCAAAAAATTTCTACCTTCTATAACCTCTCTCCAACCTAACAGGAGCTTCAACCTGCTCTGGTACCAAATGAAAAATAGTAGAACAGGGGCGGAAGCCTGATACTTTTATTAATAATCAATCAAATCAACATTACAATGAATGTGTTGTAATTCTTATAGGAATTGAAATATAATGTGCAGACAAACGAGATGTTGCAACAATGCAACAATAAACATACCCGTGCACATATAATTACAAATATATTGTTTGAACCATATAACAACTAAAATAATGACAAACAACATGCTACGGGAATACTATTCCCAAATACAATTAAAATATGGTTTATAACAACTTACCACAATTTAATAATTAACTTACCTATGCTAAATTAACCTAGGTAAAATATGTTTACCAGGAGTACTTGATGGGAAATATTATTTTTGATTCAATGAGTTTGGATGACTCCTTCATGAGAAGCTCAATCCTAGGGTTCTTTGGCCTTTGTTTTTCCGATTGGTTTAGCCGCGTGATCAAGATCAATGGCATGTTGAGTAATGTTCGACACATCCTTTTAGATCCTCATAGCTCCATAGAAATACATCGTGAAAATTCGACACAAGGAAACAAAAGCGTGTTCTTCCTCAAAGACTACATACCTTTCCAAGAAAAAGTCGTTTTCCTTGTGCAATGGTGACCGACTTGCAATCGTCTTCACCCGTAGACATGCTTTTGTTTTTCCCTTTAACCTCATCATCGGAATAGAAAATGCCTTTGAGGGTAACCAATCATTGAGGTAGCTTATTTGTCCACAATTTGAATAATCTAATCATCATAACTCTCTTGTAGACTAGATTGCGAGCTAGGAGAAAACTCAACCTCGTTTTTTAATGAATTGGACAATTTGCTCATTGTTCTTGAAAACTTATCATTTGACATCGTTATTCGCAATAGATGGTCTTACATCCATTTTGACATGTTGATTTCCTTAGATAATGTCTTCTGTGGGAGAAAATAAAGAGCCAATGGTTGTCATTTGATATCTTCTCTATTTTGCTTCCGCGGCACCACCGAAGGTTGATGGCTTCGAGACTATCCAAAAATTCCCAAACTCGGTGCCTATAAGCTCTCAAAAGCTTGTTTTAGCCACACACTTGCCTCGACTTGGTGGATGACCAATTCAGTGTCCCCAAAGACTTGCAGAGCTTTAATTTATCTCTTTTCGCAATCAAGTGACCATGAACCAATGCTTCATATTCCGCCACATTGTTTGAGCATGCAAATTACAACTTGTGAGCAAAGAAGAGTTTTATGTTTGTTGGAGAGACAAAGACTGACTCGCCCAACTCCATTCCAGTCTAGAACCATCAAAATACATCTTCCATAACCATAAGTGACATTGTTTTCTTTCTTGTGCGGCATGGGAATAGTGAAATTATCTTCATAGATACAATACGTGCCCAACCCAGCTTCTACGGTTGTATCACGGGGTCAAATTTGTAGTGGTCATTGGCCCATTCATCTAGTATAAGATCGGGAATCGTAACCTGATGAATGCATTGTTTCAGATTGGTTCAAGGTCATTGTGTACTTCTCCTGGATCATGCAATTTGCATTAACGGGACTAGGATCATGAATCTCTACCGATAGGCTGAAATAGGTTTAGCTTTAAGCGTAAATCTAGTTCCATACCTTGTCCGAGCAAAGATATGAGACTAGTTTGAAGAAAGATATCCGCCCACTTTGGTTGTGAAATCTCTGGAGAGGCAAAGGGTGAATAATGGTGGCAAGTCAATCACATAAATGTCATGCATTAAGGTTAAGCTTGGGCAAGCATGCAAAGTTAATTTCAGATCCTTGACTATGCCCAATACTTGTATTGTTGATCCATCAAGTTGTAGGACACTTTTTGAAGTTGGATTGTATTCAATTCCTAAGATATCTGCAATTTTCTTTGGCATCATTGAGGTACTAGCACCAAAATCTATCATGCAGTTGTGTGCAAGGTGCTTGCCAACAATGAGAGACATGTAGAAGGGAGGATGCTTGATCATTTCACTTACTTGTTCACCCATGGGTGACAAATGTTGACCGCCCAATCCACTTTGTGCATCGCAGTTCTAGAGGTTGAAGTTGTTTCAAGACTTCTTGTAAGAGATCCCTTTGAAATAGGATGGATATGACATCCCACATTGTGACATTTAAACTTTTCTTTTCGTTTGTTCCACAATGTTGAGGGGAGTATCCACGGCTTTTGCGGATGAAGGAGCGACATGTTCTTTTCTCTTCTCGCTCAATCTGTGGATGTTCTTTGGTTAGAGGAATTTGCGTGTCCCACGGGTTTGTAGTGTTATGCGCAAATTTTTGAGTGACCCACGATAGACCTGGATGAAGATGAGTGACCATCCAAAACTACGGGATGAGTAGGATGATCATGTGGAGTCGGGAAACATGAGGAAACCTTACATCCATCTGCCACATGAAGTTCGGCACTGCTCAAATTGTTTACGACTTAATTAACGTGCAAAAATATTCAAGTCTGAAGAGCATGAAGTTAGTTTAGGAGTGGCCTCTTGCATCTCCTGTGCATTGCTTGTTGAAGGAGTTGCGGTTTGTTCTTATTGGTGTAATGGAGTTTGTACCATGAGAGGCTTTCCCATGCAAAGAATTCATTAGAGTCTCACATATTTATTGGTTATGAGGTTGATCACAAGGGTAACACCATTCAAAACCTTGGGCCATATTATTCTGAACTTGAACAATGGCTTTGCTTAAGTTAGCAGCAAAAAAATGTTGTGGGTTTGGATTCGGTGGTTTTCTTGGCGAGAAATTTTGTGGAAATATTTGATTTGGATGTTGAAAACCTTGTTGCGAATAACCCGGAGAGGGTTAGGATAACTTTTCTGAACTTGAGCTTGTTGTCTCTTGAGGGAAACAATCTCATTTGTTAAATTTTTAAGTTGGACATTGAGGCTTTCAATTTCATCTTGCCTTATGGAAGAACCAAATGTGGAGGTAGAAGATAATGCAAATGATTGAGGAATAAGAGCAATGGTGGGTTTAGCATTTTGCGACAATTCAAGGAAAATGGGCATAGGCAATATATGGGCTAGGTTTCCTTTTTGGATTAAACAATGTTCAGTTGTAATGCCTATTGCATAAGCCTTTGGTAGTTGAATAACACCCATAGATTGAATCATTACTGGTATATCTTAATTCAGAGCTCTAAGAAAGTATAAAAATGCACCTTGAGAGGTTGGTCTTAGAGGGATTAGAATTTTGTGCCATGTTTTCTGGAACCTAAAGTTGAAATCCACCATGAGTTATTTGGAGCCCGCTTAATCATGGTAAGTTGCTCAAGAAGTGAAATGGTGTCCTCCTTTTCATCAAATTGCTGACAGAGGGTGGTCCCAAGTTCATCCCAGGTGCATATTGAAGCAATAAGTAGACTTCCATACCATTGCAAGGCTTTTCCTTTTAGAGATGATGCCAATAGCCACACCGCAACATCATCTTCCATCACTACATGTACTGAACAAATGTTTGAAATGTCTTGAATGTGCTCCGCGAGTGTGGTAGAATTTTCACCTGTGAAGGAAGGAATACACTTCAAGGCGGCTATTAGGATATCATGTTGTGCACTAAGAGTAATGGGCTTCCTCCACTGAAACTTACAAATTGAAAATTTCTTTGATGTGTCATGAATGGAATGGGTCGAGACATCCGACAAGACATGGAAACGGTCTACCCAAAGGTGGATTTGAAAAAGTTCTGCTTGCGAATGTTGCGGACCTCTGTGGAGATCTTTCTCTTCTTCTTCGCGGGGAGAGTTGCAGATAATCAAATGGCTCACCTCTGGATATGCTTGACCTTGTTTACACTCTTCTCATGAAAAGAAAGACCGAACTAGTTAAAACCAGAAGATTGAATGTTGGGGAGTCGCCAGATGTGTTGAAGAATGCCTTTGGAGGCTGAAACTACTAAGTTACACACCAAAACTCAATAGTGATGAAGTAAATCTCATTTAACCAGTCCCATTGGGCATGCCAAAACTATTGGAGCTCAAAATTGCACCTTGCTTTGAATCATAGAAGATTCAAAATTTTGAGGCAACATGGGACTGTCTCCAAGTGTGGGACTTGCGGCTTTGAGACAGACCTCTGGAGAAGGTCAGCTTCCTCATTCCGCAAATTGAGAAAACTTGTAGGACACAACCTACTCAAATGCTAACAATACTCCTACAACTAATCCTATACTAACACTTCCAAGGAACCAGTGAGAGAGAAAATGCAAAAAAGGAAGACCTAAGCTAAAAGGGGGCGGTGATAGCACCAAAAAAAGGTGGAACCTCCCAATTCCTAATGACATAGATGCAAGAACACAAGATTGGGATCGTGAGGATGTGCGTATTTATGATGTAGACAAGTAAAACAAAACAAAACACACCGAGGGCAAATAAATTCACACCAAACACAAAGTATTTGAAGGAAAGAGAGAAACCACACTTGCATTAGTTAATCCTTTACAGCTTACATACAGAGCCGAGGCAAGAAAATCTCCATTTGCAAGTTACAAAGGTCGAATGCATAAAAACTTTGAGGTTCACAAAGAAGAGCCCTCGCTAAGGGAGGAAAATGTGAGAAGACCATTCAAAGTGCGCAAGCACTTATATTTATACAACTCATGGAAAGGAGAAAGAGAGGGAAGAGAAATAAGAAAGGACCGCCAAGCTGGAGTCTGTCCTCCTGAAAACATGTTGAATAAGCATGGGCGCCAAGATTGCTTGCAGAGTTTGCTTATAGTACAAACATGGGCGCCTTGATGAAAACTAATAACCACGACACGACCCCTTGATTCTATCACACGCCATTAGATTGCACAGAAGGACATCATACTTCATTAAATTTTGATGGTTGGGGTGGTTGGCCATCTAGTTTGGAGTTTGGCGCGACTCTAAAACTTTCGCGGCATTTGATGTTTTGATGGTCTTTTGCGGATTTTGTCTTGTCTCTCACAAACCTAATATGATGTTGCGCATGTTATACCACCCGTACTCGATTCTTCTTTCATCCGTGGGTTTTCCTTTTTACGCGACTTTTACTTAATGCGACCATGTTTCTTATGTTTCACATTTTGCGAGAATCACGAATGCTTCATATTAGAAAACCAACGGAACACTAAGTTAGTGTTCCACAACTTTTAAACTTTGTCGATTCCTCCAACTTAGTGCGGGTATGCAACTCCGTGGCATTCTAACTTGACTTCAACCGTGAAGGATTAATCTCCTTCGTGTCGCGAAGGTCTAACAACTTCTCGCAAAGCACTATTATTGCCAAAATTCGCTTAAGTCTCATCTCGCTCATTTCTTTGTTCTACGAGTTAGGAGAACCCACGAGAACACTAAGTTTTTGTATTCGAGGAAGATTGAATCGGTGTCCCGCGGTTTTTCTTAAGCACAAATATGACTAAGTCCATTTGAAAAAAGTTGTTCAAAATTACATGAGGTGTAATTTCGGACAAGTACTTCA
Source organism: Taxus wallichiana var. yunnanensis (assembly GCA_018340775.1). Lineage (NCBI taxonomy): Eukaryota > Viridiplantae > Streptophyta > Pinopsida > Cupressales > Taxaceae > Taxus > Taxus wallichiana. The sequence goes on from CM031240.1 coordinate 1,060,181,667, forward strand.
ACAATGTTTGCATCGTGGTATTTTATGCACACATCGGGAGTTGGATTATTCAAAATGGTTGGCTTCTTTTTAGTTGATGCAAGATTGTTGATTTGCCTAGGATGGTCCTACATCAAGGTATGTGCACAAATAGTAGCTTCTTTTTGTGTGTGATATCACATAAGCCATTTTCAAAGGCTCACATTACTAGCAAAGGTTCATCTCAATGGCGATCATCCACCTTTGAAATCACAAGGTCATCTAAGTTCATATGAGTAAGCATAGAAGGATTTATTTGGAATGCTTGCGTGGATCTTGTGCACAAGGGTGTAGTGTGTGCATGATCTTTTGGAGCACAAGAATTCAACTTGTTCGTTACATAGAACGAGGAGCCAATAGAGATTCGCCTAATTCATAATTGTAATTGATAAGTTGACTCAAATGCAATGAATTTGTGGTGATAGTAAATGCGTTAAGGAACATTTGGGCCTTATATTACATAGAGGATTGGGACACATTCCATGTTAGAAGGATAGCTTGCAGCTTCGAGGCAATATCATAACTAGGTGAGTCTTGCATCTATATAAGCATGCCTTTGTAGCGGGGCTAAAGGGAGATATACTAGAGGATAGAAGACAAAGGTAGTCTAGACCAATCAGTTTAGAGAGTTAGAATTTTGAGAGATTGAATCAATAAAGACTAGTATTGCATTTTATTGCACATTCAAAGTATTCTAAGGGTGGTGTGGTTTGAGGTCTCATAATTGAGATTCCTAGCCGTGACCTCATCAATGCGCAAGTCCCATGTGACTTTGATGGAAGAGATACCCCTTAAAAATGGCTTCTAAAGCAAACATTACCCCACAAGGAAAAATTCATGACATAAAAAAATTGTATATTTAAGTTTGCACATATATATTTTTTATATTTATTTCAAACTTAAACCAAACAAATTGAAATCAAATTAGCCGGCAAAAAAATATCACGGGTGTTAGAAACATAATCTCTTTAATAAAGCAATGAATATAAATTAGCATTACAAATCTCTAACAGGAAACAATATAAAATCCACATACCTATAGTTTGGTGCATATGGTTAAATCCCAAATGGCTGACCTGACAAATATTGGAGTAAAGAATTATCAAGAGACTTTTTCCTCATCGCATCCAAGAATTGCGTTGATTGTAAGCCCTCCTCTCCCATTTCCTTCTGGCCGAGCAGCATTCCATTTCCTTCCCTTTCATATTTCCATTTCTTCTGCCTCCAGATTTCCATTCCAAAGCTGTACAAGCATCCTGAAAAAACTATTCAATGTTATGGCTCCTCTATAGTGTTATTAATCAGGGCTTTAACAAACTGTCCAATGTTATGGCTCCTCTATGGTGTTATTAATCAGGGTTTAACAAATACCCCATCAGTATATCTAGGAAGTGATGCATATTATACCTATAATTAATCAAGTCAATAGCATGTTCTAGCTCTCCAAAAACATAGAAACAACACTTTCAAGAAACTGAAAATCAAACCCGGTTTCTTCTTACAGCTGCAGGTCTGACACAAGGGAACTTGTCGAAGTGCAACATTGTATTTATAGCTTGCTTCTCTTATCATGACCAACAATCTCCACAAGAAAACTGTCCATGATTAATACAATAGAACTTGTTCACATCTTTTGCAATAGTTTCTATTGCAACAATCATGGAGATAAACCTCATTACAGTGTGGGACCATACTCAAAGGTTCCTGACAACTCAATAATTGTTCCTGGGGATGTGTTTGGCAAAAGAATGTAATTTCGAACTTCGCTATGGTGGCCAAGGAATAATTCTCTCTCATTCACATCTTTCAATACAAGTCTTGAATCTGGAATACATCCTGCTGCCTTGATGTTGCAACACAATTTATCCAAGTTTAGGATGATCTCATGCATTTGTTAGCAAGCTTTTTCCTACACTAAAAGCATGCACCATTTTATGGACTTCAATCCAACTACATCCAGGTATCTTTTTAATTCCTCTATCTTTCATCAATCTCCTTACCTTTTGAACATCACTCCACCTGCCCACTTCTGCATAAATGTTTGATAGAAGAACATAAGATGCCGCATTTTCAGGATCCAACTCAAAAAGGAGTGTTGCTGCAAATTCTCCTAGCCCTATATTCTTATGTGATCTACAAGCACCAAGCAAACACATCCACACAACCACATCAGGTTTTATTGGCATTTTGATGATAAAGTTTAGGGTTTCCTCAAGATAGCCAGCACGGCCAAGAAGGTCAACCATGCATACATAATGATCCATTGTAGGCACAATGCAATAAGAGTCACTCATGTCATTAAAGTATTTACAGCCCTCATCCACTAGACCTACATGGCTGCATGCAAATAAAACACAAACAAAGCTTACATGGTCGGGATGAGTTCCAGAGTGCTTCATTAGTTCAAATATTTTGAGGGCATCCTTTCCATAGCCATGCATTGCATATCCTGTAAGCATTGCAGTCCATGAGACTATATTTGGACGAAACATTTCGTCAAAGAACTTGCGGGCTTTCTGTATGCTTCCACATTTGGCATACATGTCTTTCAGAGCATTTAAAACTACAACATCAGACAAAAATGCACTTTCAATTATTTTTTGGTGGATCTCCATACCTTGTTTCAAAGCTCCTATTTTGGCACAAGCTGGGAGGATGCTGGCAAAGGTTGTGGTGTCCGGTCTTATACCTTCCAATTGCATTTGCTTAAAAATCTCCAAAGCTTTTTCAAAAAGGCCATTCTGTGCATATCCTGCAATCATTGTAGTCCATGAGACCATGTTAAGTTGACATATTTTGTCAAACAACTCCCGTGCCTTCTTTAACCTTCCACATTTCACATACATGTCTATTAGGGCATTCCCAACTACAACATCTGACAAAAAACCACATTCGACTATGCTTTGATGGATTTCGATACCCTGTTCCAAAGCTCCCATTGTGGCACAAGCTGGGAGGATGCTGGCAAAGGTGAATTGATTGGGTTGGATAACTGTTTGTTGCATTTGCTTAAATATCTCCAAGGCACTTGCAGTAAGCCCATTTTGTGCATATCCAACAATGATTGCATTCCATGAGACCACATTTGGTTGAGGCATTTCTTTGAGAAGTCTTACAACCTCGTCAAGAGCACCATTATGTGCATATCCTGCAATCAATATATTCCATGAGACCACATCACATTTAGGCATTTTGTCAAACAATGCACGTGCCTTCTGCAGGCTTCCAAATTTTGCATACATGTCCACCAGAGCATTCCCAACTACAACATTCAACAAAAATTCACTTTCGATTATAATTTAATGCATGTTCATAGCCTGTGTCAAGGCTCCCACTTTGACACATGCGGGAATGATGATGGCGAAGGTGAATCGATCGGGTTGACACCAGTTTGTTGCATTTGCTTTAAAATGTCCAAGGATTTTTCAACAAATCCATTTTGAGCATATCCAGCAATGATTGCATTCCATGAGACCACATTTGGCTGAGGTATCACTTTGAAAATCCATTATGCCTCATCAAGAACACCATTTTGTGCATATCCAGCAATCGTAGCATTCCATGAGACCACATCTCCTTGAGGCATTCTGTCAAACAATTGGTGCACCTTCCGTATGCTTCCACATTTTCCATACATATCTATCAGGGCACTCCCGATTAAAACATCTGACAAAAATTCTTTCTCAATTATGCTTTGATGGATGTCCATGTCCTATTTTAATGCTTTCATTTTCGCACAAGCTGGGAGGATGCTGGAAAACGTGAACTGATTGGGCAGGACTCCTATCCACTGCATTCGCTTAAAAACCTGCAAGGCATTTCCAACAAACCCATTTTGTGCATATCCTGCAATGATTGCATTCCATGAGACCACATTTGGTTGAGGCATTTTTTATAAAGCCTTAAAACCTCATCCATAACACCATTTTGAGCACATCCAGTAATGATTGCATTCCATGATACCACATTTGGTTCGGGTATCTTTTGAAAAGCCTTATCGCCTCGTCAAGAAACCACTTTGTGCATATCCTCTGACCATCGCAGTCCATGAGACCACATCTTGCGTAGGCATTCTATCAAACAACTCGCGCGCTTTCTGTTTGCTTCCACATTTTGCATATATCTATCAAGGCACTTGCAACTAAAATATTGGACAAAAACCTTGTTCCAAATCTCCAGTTTTGGCACAAGCTGAGAGCATGCTGGTAAAGGTAAACTGATCGGGTTCGATACCCGTTTTATGCATTTCTTGGAACAATGTTAATGCCTTTTGAGGAAGCCCTTGTCTTCGGTAAGCTGCAATGATCACATTCCATGAGAAGCCGTCTCGTTCTGTCATTTCGTCAAACACTTTACGAGCATCTACCAAACTACCACACTTGACATACATGTTGATAAGTTTATTTTGAAAAAATGTGCGTGTAGCAAATGCGAATCCCCTGTCAATGATGAAAGAGTGGATTTGCTTACCCTCTGAAAGCGCATTCTTGGCAATGCAGGTCTGCAATAGTTGAAGATATGTAGAAGAATCTACAGGACGATTCTGTGTGGCAACCAGAATGTGTAGCAGCTCAATTAAAGAATCCTCTCTACGGAGGATCCTAAGATGGGCCATGGATGGCATCGTATTGAAGCTTACGGAACATGTGTACTTATTCATTCTAATACAATAAAACATGATATCATCTACCTCATCGAACGTGGTTTAGAGCCATTTGTATGTCCCTCACCAGATGCTTGGGCTACCGGTGGTAACGTTTGTCGCTTTGTTTTTCGTTCGGATAAATTCCCACGACGCCTTGTGCAAGAGTTTGAATTTCCAATTCTGGCTTTCAACTTCCCTGCCATTACCGTCTTCTCTACTGATTTCAAAGATTCAAAGTTCCGAGTATGGGCGACAATAAGATCAAAGTTTAACACGAGGTAAAATGATAAAATATTGAAGGTCAAAAACAAGTATATCCTGGAATATTGGAGATCTTCGGCCCAATTATGGTTTTATGCGTGCGCTTGCAATATCCTACTCTATAAGTTGTGTCCCTTTAGCCTTTCTAGGGTTTTCCTTCGATACTATCATAGTGTGTGTTAGCTATTTTTACGCCACTAAGGTGGTGAGTTGCATATAAATGACTAACTCTCCATCCATTGCAACGACTGTTGCAACTAGTGATGGAAATGACTTCCAAATGAGCTCGAAAGTTTGTGCCAAGGTCTACGATTAGGTATGGATTTTGAATCATCCTCGGATGTTGTTATTTCTTATGAATGTTTAGACCCTGTGGTCAAATGGTATCTTGTAACAATTGCCTTATTGCATATTTTTGTGGCCGCATTCCCTTAGAAGCTTACCTACAAAACTGGATAAAGAACCATTGGGAGTCCAACGATATCCTGGTATCGTGTATCTCGTAACTTCACTAAAGGGTTTTATCTCTTTTCATTTCACAAGACTTCTCAACTCTGTTGGTGAGAGAATTTGTTAATATGGCAAACTAGGTGTCTCCACCAACGTTCACGAGGGTACGCCCCTCTACATTGAATGGTACAACTCCCATTATTGAAATTAAACTAATCCTAATCCTATCTAGATGTTTTGGGTTGCCAAATTGGTTGGGGATCACACAGGACACTCCACTAAACTTGTGGCAAAGTGCTTCTAACAACGATGAGGGGAAGGAGAGAAATTAGGAAAGGAAGATTACTATTGTGAGTAGGAAAATTGTAGAGTTCACACCCAATAACCTTAGGAATAGTTTAACATTCAATATAGAGGAAAGCACAATGAATCTATCTAGTGAGATGGACAAACCCAGACACCAAGTTCTCAGATTCATGTACCGAAGATACAAAGCCCTTGCATCATTATGCTTGCAAAGTGTATAAACAAGAGAAGTGCAAGAAACACAAGATGCTTATAACGACTATGTTTATTACGTCAACAATGAGAGGAAACCATGCATACAAAGTTGCACACATTTATACATCTTGGAAAGTAGAAACTCTATTCCTTGATTGACATTTACACAAGTTGTACAAAGCAGAGGAAAAGAAAAAAACATATAAAAGAAATGTAGCTTTATCTCATGTGTATTGATGACACAAAGTCCAACAACATATTCTAATCCACTATTGCTACAACAAAAAAAAAAAATCGGGATCATTTGAAATGGAGAAGCCATCCCAATTTATAGCAATATGAATTGACTCTTTGCCTACCCCCACATGACTCTTTGTTGTCTCATTCAACTCGTGACTTTTCACCTTCATAGAAGTGAGAAATAAGTTCCCTTTTATAAATTAAAGGGACTTTTACAATGTTACTTTATAAAGTCACTTAAGTGAATGAGATGAAACACAATGATTATGCCCAATGAAGAATTAGAAAGGGGATAGAAGAAAGAGGGGAAAGAATGAGAGAGGAAGGGAAAGAATAAATGCTCCCAATGATTGATGAAGACCCGCCTTGAATGAGTTGAATATGAAAATCTTGTCTTATGATGACATCGCAACAATTTTACAATGATGTGAATCTCTAATGAATTCCACTTTGAAATTTTTTCCCTCGTCGATGATGATCATAAGCTAAATCCTTTTACATGATGCACGAACAACCTAGACCACAAAATGAGTGTTGAAAAACACCATTTCAAGACTTCCCAATGTGAGCTCGAGATGGACACGAGCACTGCTCACGATGATCTTTCTTGACACTTGATTGATGAACCTCTTTAACTCATTGAGCTCACCTTGACCAACTCATTTTAAATCACCCAGCTCCCGAGTGATGAAGATGAATCCACATTTGCACACTTCGATGCCTCACCTTGCTTTTAAACATAATTGAACTCGGGATGATGCTTCCAGGATCCTTGTAAAGTTCTCATTCCTCTATTTGAGCCATGAGGTCATCTTGTCATCCCACATAGATTCCAAAAAGTGGAAAGATGAGTGAAAATGTGGCCATCTGCAGCTTTTTGTACTTAGAACTGAAACTTTCTATTTTTAGACCCTGGGGCCCAAGAGTTGTTATTTCGGGACATATCACCTATTTTGCTCCAATTTCACCTTTTGAACCTCCTAGAACATTCCATCCTCTTCCGTTGCTAAGGCATTGCTATTTTTAACACATTTCTAGTTTTATCAAGTTGCTTTTTAGGGACATGCTATTTTGGGAAATTTGTTGTTTTTGCCTTGCTTTCTATTTTGTATCTTTTGTGATTATCGTGAGTGACCAAACTTTCAATTCAAAGGAATTACTATTTTTGACGAGTAAGGGAGCATAGACTATGCTATTTTTATTAAGTGTTTAAAATGGCCTCGATTTGCAACGGGGATGACATTTTTAGATCCGGTTCATTGTCATGATTTCGTGCTCCAATTTTCACTGTGATTCACTCACCGAAAATCTCATAAATAAAAAACAAAAAATTTTGCCTAGCGAGAGCTTTGAGCGTGGAGCTACTAGGGTAGCCATTAATGGATTCACCAAGATTTTTAAAGGTTTTCTTCCCCACCTCCGATTGCAATGAAATCAACTCTATTGAGATAAGTTTTTCATTTGGAATTTGTGTACAAAAATCTAGCTTGATCTAACTTCTAAATTAATGGGAAATTTGAAAAATGGGAATCAAGGCACAAAATGGAGTTTATAATCCAGTTAATAATCTTGGTGCCCTAGTCTCATGGAAATGGCCGAAACCCCTCTTATGAGGTGTCGCTAAGTGATTGCCTTCCTTCGTTGCCGTCGTGTGAATTTCTCGAACCGCATTAGATGTCGTTGTAGATCGGATATGAAGAAAGCACTAACTGAATGTTACACTACATATCAGACCCAATGTAGTTCTAGGTGTATGTGTGTGTAAATCATGCCCTAGGTTGCTCTTGTGTCAGTCGCACTTTGTTAAGTAATAAGCAATAACTAGATGTAGAATGTAATAAATGTGTGCATGGAAACAATAGAATCCCCTCCTATGAAGTGTGATGCAGATGAACCAGCCTTGTGTTCGTTGTGACGGATCTAGATGGTGATAATAGATGCTTAATGCCTCATTATGGTCTCATAACTTTACATTAATATGGTTCTCTTCTTCTAATGTCGTAATCAGCCCCAATAATGCCGACCAATAAAAATATGGAAAGCTCAAATAGCTAGAAGGAGCCCAAAAGATGGAAGCAAAGTACAAAGAGGATCAGGGCGCCCAGAGGGGACTAGAGTGCCTAAGGTGCCCTAGTCAGGAATAGGAATAACACATAATGACATAACAAACTGGGCAAGTATGATTGGAGGATCGAAGTGATGATAGAAAGAAAAGTAAAAGGCCAAAGGACATGGGTTAATTAGTACTTTCTTCACTTAAAAACCATATGAATAGTAGTATGAGACTGAGACTAAATATTGACTCAAAGTGTGTGATTTAGTGACTACATTTGCCCCACTTTATGTTGGTGAGAAGAATGCTCGGTAACATAAAGTAGATAGAGATGTGTACCTAATATCCATATAGAGTGATGTAGAAAATGCATCGAAGGACTAGACAAAGCGTGGAGTGACAAAAAGATGGAGCATGGAGACTAAAGATGCAAAAATGTAAAAGTGATGAGAGTGAACTTGGGGAAAAAGTGCATGTGTAGATGCCAATGTGTGTATTGTACCGCATAGTTAGTATTGCATGTGTGATGTATTTACCATGTGTGTGTTGTTGTTAATTGCTTGTTTCCCATACAAATAGAACTCGCAAAAGATAAGACAATCAGTAGTTGAATACACATGTATATGTGTAAGAATGCATGTATATATGTAAAGAAACTTGTAAAAATAATAGGAAGATGAAAATTAAAAAGGAACATGTGCACCTAATCCATTATGAGACAAAAGGGGGTAGAAAGGATATCATGTAAATGTTGATGAAGTGCAAGTTTTTGGGTGATCTCATGCCATTGTGGCGAAGTAGTCTAGGGAGAATTTGTGTTATTCTCTAACATGTAATGCGTCCCGAGATTGGTGGAGAGATCTCTGTATCGTCTAGTTTTTTGAAGTAGTAGTGTAGGGAGGAAATTTCGTTGTATCCGATCCCCGAATGTTAAGGATAATTTGCCCTGTAAAATCCGTTGTGTATGGGGTTCATAGATCTGGTCTACACCCACTCATTGTAAATCGAATTGTGCCATAGACGCCAACTATAGAATTTATGTAGAGACCGAATTGTATTGGTACTGTGTGTAAACCCTAAACGATGTCCCCCCTCTTTGGGGGCATATGTGATGTCGCAGATAGGAGAATGTGGCCCAAAAAGAGGACGAGTGCGTATACTAAAACTCTTATGTAGGGGAAGAGAAATGTGTTTGGTAAACACCAGGCACACACAAACAAGTGGCTAGAAAACAAGTGTTGGTATGAACAATCATGGATGTAGAGAACAAACAATGTGTAAGCTAGAACATAAGTAGACAATGTAAATGTACACCCAAAAAATAATCATAGACCATGCAAAGTAGGTTGCAAACATGGGACACCACTCACGATGTCACAAGACACTCAAGGATGTCATGGCCGCAAAAAAAACAAGTGTGTACACACAACAAAGGGCAAGGCCCGCAAACAATAACAAGCAATAACAAAACAACAAACAAGTATGGAAGCAAATATCCTGCATAACAAATGTTGCACATGAAGCACCCATTAGCATGTTAGAAAAATAGCAAGTATGTCAAAGCATGTATAAACCAAAGTAGTGTGCTATGAACAAAAATGAAACAATAGAACCTATAGTATACGAATGTGGATGCCGTAGTAGTAGGTAGTGTGTCAAACATCAGTGTTACGTGTAGAAGCTTTATATCTGCAATCACAACTAGAAAAGGATGTGAACATGCGTATGTGTATGGTAAAGATAATGACATACAAAAGATATATTTAACATGTGTAGTAAAGTGAACATGTAGAGACAAGTACAAGCAAGAGTAAGTGCAACCATAAAATGCAATATGTTTTGGATGGATGGAATGGAATGCAGTGTGGATGATAGGATTCACATGCCCTCCGAGTGAATGGAATTATATGCAGTGAGGTTTATTTACTATGCCCCCTTAGTAGTCAAGAATGTACCAAAAATGAGAGTGCCTCATAGAGAAATGGTCAAACTATGGATTGTGTGTAGCACACTGTGATGAGTATATGGTGATGAGATGTGACATAGATATGAAGTGTGTGTGACTCTATAGCCTAAGTGTATATCACAAAAAGATGAATAGAAAGGAGTGGTGATTTAGCCTAAAGCGTATACCACTAAACAATGTAAGCGAAAGTGATGTTATAACCTATCACGAGATGATGCTAAAAGAAGTGACCCTATAGCCTAAGGCATATATCACTAATCCTAGGAATGTCGCATGAGAAACAAAAGATTGAATGCATGAATGCGCAAACGGGATATGGTCTATTTTGTAATGTATACCCTCAGCACCCAATATGGATCGCGAGAATAGAGTGTGTCATCGGGAAATGAGTGCAGTGCGTAGAGGTGAATATGCAAAATGTGTAATGTACGTGATAGAATAAGATGTAATGTATGATGTGTCCATGCCCTAAGATGTGTAAGATGTAATGTGAAGGATTTATAATGTAAGATGATGTGTAGGATGTGCACCACATGTGATAGAGATGGTGTAGTGTATGAGTCATGGGTAGAACACATATGATGAATGTAGGACACGATGTAAAATACAAAGTCTAGAATGTATGAGGATGTGCAATGTTTATATCCTAGAATGTGTAGGTGATATGTGGTGATATACGGTGTTGTAGTCATTTTTTAAGCCCTTAGAACAATGCCTAACGCCATGCGCACCGACATATCACCCAGTGAGCATTGGGCACTTGTAACATCTCTAGCATGACTGTTACTGTGATGAATTCCACTCTTGATGGTGCAAACGTTGACAAGTGATTTGTCTTAGGAAGGTGTACTCTTATGACTTTTGGAAATCATGTTTGCATTGGATAATGAATCATTTGTTGAAAAGGTTCACTCTATTGTGATTTTTCTTGCTTGAAAATGAGGCCATTCATCTCTTTGTTCACTTAAATTCACTTTTAAAGATGATGAACTTGTATTTCAATTGCCATAACTTATTCAGTGTAAACAACAACACCTTGGATCAATTCCATTGATCCAAGGTATGCTTCAGTTCTTCTTACCTTTCGTCTTGTTGTCTTGGCATTCTGAAAGGAAAGACAAAGATGGATTGGGCCTTGTTTTGGTTATAATTGTGAAGGACCCTTCTTCTAGGATCCCTGCTTAGCATCAAGATTTTGATAATAAGCCTAGGTCTTCTTGCTATTGTTAAGGCGCTAAGTGGCGTATAGGGACCTTTGACCTAATAATAAACACTAAGGTTAAGACCCTAGCCAAAGGGTTAAATCTAACCTAAGTTGGTATGTTCTATGTTTATTAAGTTTAAAAACAAACTAATGTACCTAAATACTTACCTAATAACCTAGTTTGATTTTCTAACCTAATGGTGATCTAACCTTACTCATTGCTAACCTAAGGGGTACCTATGGACAACGTGACAAAGTTATATTTTGGTGGCATCCGTTTTCAAGGCATTAAATGGGAATTGATTTTGGTTTTAATATGAAGGACTGCCAACTTTGGCAGAGGCGTAAATAAACTAAGGGATGTTTAGTTGGCATCTCCACCAAGTTTAAGCTGCATGCAAAATTTTGAAAATAGAGGCATCGCCAAACATAGATGGCAGTGGCATGGAGAAAAAGGAGGGAACTGTTGTCCTTTACATTTAATGACTTCATTTTTGGCGAAGAAACTACCTAGGAAAATGCATGGCGGGTTTTGCATGGTTGTTTTGGTCTTTTCAGTTCATTTCGAGCTCGAGCTCTACTTGATGTTTTGTTATTCGTCAAATCTCCAGTTTGAATCTTGCTTGACTGGTTATTTTTGCGTTTCTTGAGCTATTTTGGACTCTGTGGAAGTTATAAAAGAAGATAAAGTATTGGAAGTTGGTTGACGTTGCGTGGAGAAGAAGAGGTTGTTGAGGTTCAGCTTGGAAATCTTTTGCAAATCAGGAAGAAGCTCTATCAGGCATGATAGGCTCTACCCATTAAATTGTTTTGCTTTTACTTAAGTGATTCATAAAAACAACTCTGTTATGCATTGATTGATCTAGTTTTCTTTTGCATGTTGAGTTGATCTCTCTCTCTCTCTCTCTTTGTCATGATTCTGAGATAGTTTTTGTGAACACAAATCGACCCTATTTAATGTTGTTTGGGTTCAATGTTTTGAATATGTTAACCCTTGAATGAGTTCTTCTGGGTGTACTTGTTTGATAGTTTAAGTTGTTGTATCTTCGTTCTCTACATGTGAGAACTTGTGTTGATGGCTTAAACGGTTTCAACTTCGTTTGGGGTTGTGTAACTAGTGATCTTCTTGGTTGTTTGGATTTTTGGAATAGGTTCGGGTAGTTTCGTTTCACCTCTATGAAATCACTTATGGGTATTACCCAAGTATAGTATGTATTAACACTTGTTTTGTTCTGATAATTTCGGAATCAATCCTTGTGATTCTAAGCATGTTCCTTTAAGTTCTATTTGAACACACCTTAGTGAAAAACATGATGGGATTCTTATTACTGTGTGTGATTTGATTATGGGTTTTAGTTGAATGGGATTTTTGTAAGTTTTGTTTGAACCATTGTTTATCAAAACATTATTCTATGGAAAAAGGAAATTTGTGAGTGATTCCTTAACATAACTAATGGCTGTAGTGTTTCATGTTGGACACAAGGTTGTAGGAAATGAAATTTGTTTTATTTCTCCTTTTGTTGAACTTTGTATAACTTAGGAACTGTTTCCATTGGGTTCTTGCAAGGGTAAAATTCCTTTGTGATCTTGAAACAGTAACACGAAAGTGTTAACAAATTGGGATTCATTTACTCCTTTCACTTTTTGGTAGTAATAAACTGGTGTTCATTTGTTGGGAGCCGTAAATCACAGTCTCCCATACTTTTGTTTCAGTCCTTAATTGTGGGAAGCCTTGGACATCGTTGTTTCAAACTTGTCTTATGTGAAAAACCTTTTCTTTGTTCAAGTTTGTCACTTTCATTATTTCCTCCCTTTGGATGGTATGGAGATGTGGATGAACTCCTCTTCTATTTGTGACATACTTCTTCTTCTTTCCCGTGACTCAGGAAGATGGATTTTTTTTCATGCTAAAGTATTCGTGGCTTTTATAGCTGCCATCTTGATTAGTATGATGTGTTGAAGGGTTTTACTCTTCGTTCTTCGTTCTCTTAGGTAGTTGTTCGATCAACTGGGACCTAACCTCTTATCTATTTGGAGATTAGGCTATGAATTCTTGCAAATGATTGTTTCAATTTGATTGATTGAAGCTTGTGAACCTCTTTTTTGGTTAGTCTTGGGAAATGGAAGTGGTTTTTCTTCCTCTCCTCTTTTCTTATCAATTTTTGTTTCATCTTGAGAAGATGTTGTCTTTCTCGATCTGTGTTATTCACCGTTTCTTGGCTATCTGGTTTGTATGGTTTTCAAAACGTTGCTAGGAAGTTTAGTCATTTGTAGCTGATTTTATTGGATGAAACATGTTTGTTGGATGAAGTTCTTAGAGGGTTTTATTTGATTTTTTGAAATGAAAACTACTCTACTTTCTCTCTCTTTCTCGGTTGGGCATGCTGTAGTTTTCTTGACCTAATTTCTACCTAATCCTAATGTTGAGTCTAAGCTTAGGTAATTCATTTAGGAGGCACATTGTAAGTTATGATGTTTTAAGTATCCTAAACTATTTCTTAAGTTTATATTATTGATTATTGACATCTCTGATTGAGGATGAACTTATGAACAAGAAATGCATGCTAGAGAATATTGTTAAAATGATTTACTGAATATTTATGCCTAAAGGTTAGAAAGAAAAGTTACCTTCTTCTGTTGAAAAGGATTTCAATGAATGGGAAATCTTGTAAGGTAAAAAGGGCAGAAAATATTATTGAGTTTAGTTGAAGTTTTCTTATCTAAATTATTGTTCTTTGCATCCTTTTATTAAGGATAGTGGCCTATATAATTTATGTGGTTAGGACTTAACCTTACTCATGTTTTGGAAAAATCTCTTTTGATCTCCTTCTTTGTTTTGAGAATTGTAATTTATTTTGGTAATATCTTTCTGTAATGCTCAGGATTGTTCCTAAAATAGCAGAGTTCTTTTTATGGAATAGTTAGCTAAAAGCACATCATTTTAATGTTTAGTGTTTATCATGCTCAGTTCAATGAACTAACCCATGCTAGCAATTTTGCGAGATGGACTTCGTAAGTGATGAAGGAAGAAAGTTCTTAAGAAAGTTACAACTATTTATAAAAAGAAAAGATCTTTTTATAATGAAATGTGATTCTTTACTTGAAATGTATTTGATGGAAAGGAAAGTTGTATTTGAATTTGACTATGTTATTTCTGTTTGACATTGGAAATGTCCGATGCGTTTGATTTGTAAAAGTATGTCTCCTCTTGATGAATAAAGGTTAGTGGAATATATTGTACTTGATGTACTTCCTTTTTATTATCCATGTGGAAAGTTTTGAAAATATTCTATATCTTGTAAGTGTGTATTATACTCTCTTAACTCGAGTTTAAAATAAATAGGGAATAGGGGAGTATGATAAACTACCCTCTCTAACAAATATGTAACTTTTCAAGTTGACATTCTCCCTTTGATAAAAGACTATATCTCTATGATACTAATGAAATCAGATGTTTGGGTTAGAATGAAACTTGAAGTGAAAACTATAATGTGTTAATGGGTTACTAACGTGTATTAAATCACTTAAAATATATTACAAAGATATCTCCTTTACAATCAATCTTTGAACTATTGTGAATAATGAAATGAGATTGAAAGGATTAGACTTCTTTCAATGAAGTCTAAAATTGTAAAAAGGTGCTCGAAATTACATAAGATTGAGTTGGTGTAAGTGAGTAAGCCAATCCAACACAGATATGTGTGATGGACCTGTTATACAATCTTAAATTTGAATGTTGATAATAAGAGAACATAACATAAGGAAGAGTTAGGGTGTAGATTCATCTATAAACCCACTTTTAATGTAGTTATAACATGGAACCCTAACAATTAATTAGATCTAATTATCCAATAGGGTTACTGTAATCAAACCTTGTTAAGGTAAATTAATAAGTAATCAAATTTCTAATTCAGGCATGTAAGTCGGGTTGAGGAAAAACTCAAGAGGATGATGGTACACGCCAGTTGCCGCATGATACCTTCATGATGACTAGGGTTATCACAAGGATAGTATGTTGTAGCTATCATGTCCCAACACCCTTCTGAATTTATTCTACTTGACTAACATAACTAATAATTGAACACAGTTCGCCCTAGATGAATATAAGGGCATGATCTAGTGTCGAGGTAAACTTATGATGACTTAGGATAACTAGAAACACCCAATCAACATAGGTCGATTGAGTATGTCTATGTACCCTTAGCCCTTACTATGAGTAGCCCTCTACACTAGGCTATATGGCTACCCTTATCTAGGGTTAAACTTGAACAAGTGGGTGACAGAGTCAGTGAAGACCATTCTAGATAATAGATGAAGTGGGGTGAAGGACGTATTTCTTTTTATGAGTATATCGTTTAGGAATATAATGTGAACAATATGTTGAGAATATTTGGCCAAAGTATCACAAGTCGCTAGTTGCGTTGTCCTATATAACCTAGTTTAAGAAGCGAGATCTCGGATGAATATTGGTAATCGATATTTAGATAGGCATCTTAAACAAAAACTTAATACCTCGAAAAGGGTAAGAGAACCAAATATACTCAAGTATATAAATTGTTAAGTTAACATGAGAGATCGGTATAATCTTCGAGTCATGAAATGAGAGATTAGTGTTCCACCAAGTCATTACTGATTGCATATGGTTTTACGTTATGAGATTGATTGGCTTGGAGTGTGTGTTCTAAATTAGGATTATTTAAAACAGAGAACATTATTCAAAAAAAAAAAAATTTCTTGTTTCTAAAGTCTTAAAATGGGAATGTTATAGCGCTCACCCGAGGCACGCGCAGCATCGAGCCCCTATTTTATGTGAGTCTTGTGAGAATACATTGCTTATGCTAGAGAATTAGATGTAAAGAGAAAAAGAACCATGCATTCATTCTGAAAGCTTAGAATGAGTTACTATATTAATGCATCCATTTATATAGCAAGATAAATATCAAAAGATAATGATCTTATTCATAATATAAATAAGATGCACTAGGGTTTACACCGATGAACAATTCATATTTATAAAAAATCATATATTACTCATTGATCTTAGTTCAGTAACCACATTACATTCCTTAAGGCCATAACAGACCAATGTATCAATGTAGATAAGACTCATGCATTAAAAATCCTAACTATGTTTCCCATATTACAAAAATGATCATAGACCCATCCCTCTAGATATGCCATCTCTCTTATAGTCCTCCTAATGAGAGTCCATAGAACCCATTACTATTTTTGCAGAGCTTCACCTCTTTAATTGCTATATGATGCCAACAACCACACTCTTTTCTCAAAAAGCAGTCCCCTTCCTTCTACTCAAACATCTCTATATATAGCTTTAGTATCCACCGCCATGCCTTCCTAAAGTAATAGATCGGTTGCCAAGTGTCCATGTGGTCCTTCAATAGAGCATGCTTCTTCCCATCTAAGCTCTCCACTCTCTGCAATGATGTCTTTATGGATCCTTCCATCGCATGGAATATTCCTTTCTTGACCACCAAGTTACCAAAGCGGCACCTTATTCATTCTACATACTCAATCGGGTCATGCTTTTCTTGTGTGCTGCTAAGGAATGTTGAATATGGATAAGTCTTGAAACCCCTTCTTCTTCCTGCAGATGTAATCTGTGGGTTTTACTAAACCCTTCTAAAACCCCTATCTTACACGCCTTCACCCCGTGCACCCTTCTTCATATAGGTCCCACACACCCACGCGCCTTCTTGTACTTAGCCAATATTCTAAGGCCCAACATCACCCCACACTAAGCTTGTTCTCCATCCTCGAGAACACCTTCCTTCAATGAATAAAGAATGGCGGACTCTAAATAGTTGGAATAAAGAATGAAGGAATGAAGAATGAGGGAATAAAAATTTAAAGAATGTGAGGGGAGTGTCGAAGAATTTATTTATTGTTGAAGGAGTGGGAAATCCTTCCCAATATCTACCTCAAGCTTCTCCCAGAAATCTACCTCACTGTGCCTATGACAGAGGTCACCTACTAGGGCGCTTACCTCCTCAAAACTTATCTCCTCCCCTTTGGCACTCATCGTATCAAAAATACCCTCCAGTTGGTTTCCAAGGTCATCGAGTGCATCCATTCTATGGGTGATATGGGGATATAACTCCTTTAGTTAGTTTTTATTGAGCCCCTGCAAGGCCTCGATAAGCTTCCCGATTTCTTCTCCACTTCTACCAGGATCTTATCCTCTCTACTTTGTTCCCCTTATTCTTCTCTTGAAATTCCTTGAGCTCTACTTCATGTGTAGCAACTAAAATGCTTACTACCCTATCCCTATTAGTGCAGTTATTATAAGCAACCTCAAGAACTTGCACAACAACCTTTACATTGGCGAGGAGTTTGGTATACCGAGAAATGATTTATAACACCTTTAGTTCTCCCGCCTTTCTTGGTGCACCAATGCCTCTTCTGTGGATTCTAAGGTGAGTGGATGCCTCTCCATTATGAGGATGCGAGTCAAATCCTCCAGGCATTACAAGGTTAATTCATATTTTTTCTCGAGCAGTGCTAGGTCAGGATGCTTTAAAACAATAACATCTGTAATCATTTCAATTTTCTTGTATACTTCACGCACCCTTACCTTCTCCTCTTTTAGTTTGCAACTTAGTGTGAGTTGATTAGCTCTTCTTTCTTGGTCCTTACTTCTCTCAAGAAGCTCCTCCTCTTTCTTCTCCAATTCCACCTCTAGGAATCTCACCCTATCATTCCTTTCAAAAATTATGGTCAAGGGAAATCCCAGAGGGAAGGAGTGAACAAGAAAAGATGGAAAAAGAAGCTGACGATATTTTGGGCAGCATGGCCATGACTCCTCCTGAACCAAGCCAAGCTGAGATGGATAAAGGAGATGAGAGACTTGAGGAGCAGGATTTTCAAGAATTGGCTGAACCATCAACATTATCACATGAAGAGGAAGAGTTGGCATCATGGAGATGAAAAGGTAAATTTCCTTTGATAGAAGAAGAATTCTCAACTCCCCAAGAAATTTTAAAGAAAAAGAAAGACATCAGGTTAAGCAGGCTATGTTCTTGTCTAGAAAAGAGCTCATTATCAGGGAAAAGGATGAGGAATTGGATTTCCTCAAACTCAAATTAGAACGAGAGGAAAAGCTCATTGGAGAGCTAACAACTTAGCTTGCATAGTTAGGACTGAGGAATTATCAGTAATTAAAAAATAGTTGATAGAGAAAGAGGAAGAATGTCAAACTTCCAAAAAATAGAATGTTGTGTCCACAGTCTCTGCACAGACTGAGTTAACTTATTTTCCACTCAAACAACTATGGAATGACACTTGCAGGGAACTCAGAGAAGCTAAAACATCCAATGAAGATTTGAAGACCAAGATGGAAGAAGAAAAGAAGGCAAGAAAAGAGTGGGAAGAAAAGTTTTATAAGGAAGAAGGAAACAAATATAAATGTCTTACAAAAATACATATGGTCTGCATTATGAGTGAAAAATTGCTTTCCTGTAGGAGGCCCTCTCCTGCATATAGTGTGTTTTTAGAAGAACAATTCATTCATTTGGCATTTGTCAAGGATTGCATGTGGACTTCCACATGAACTAAAAGATGAATATGAATTCATGACAACTTATTCTTTAGCTAGTCCTGAGCAAGAAAAATCTTCTATGTGAATTCTATCTTTGTAATCTGATGCTAGAGAAAAACACAAGATTTATGATCAATTTGTATGTGGGGGAAAGTCAGCTCAATGCATTTGTCTCTATTCTACAAAACCAGATTGCATGGAAGGAAAGGGATTCGAGTTTTTATTGAAAGCTAGCTCAACTGGTCTCTGCATGAGAGCTCACTATGGTAAACCTTTTGCCTTCTTCATACATTTTAGAACTCATGCCTTTGATAAACGATTCAAGACACATTATTTTTCCAACTTACCAAAAAGTATTGATATCTTTTACTACCTATGAGGAGGAGGAGTTTGAAGATATTTATGAGGGATGCTCGAAAAGGTGGGAACTTCTTACGGTTTCCTTGAGAAGAAGGGAAGTAATATCCCCTACAAATATGATCTAGAGTTTAGAAAGAGAAAACACGTTATGCACAATAATTCCTTAGATCAATGAGACCTACGGGAAAATATGGATGGAATGCGGAACATATAACCCCACTTTCAAGAATGAAGTTTGTAAAGGCACTTACAAACAAGTATGTTTGGGGGAAAAAATGATGAGGCCATAATATGCCCGTTAAATGTATAATCAATGATCTCATATTACTCTCCTTTTTATTAAGTTTGATTGCATTTTGTGACTTTTATTTGATCTGATATGAGTTAGGATGTAATTGTTCGTATTTTGATTGATTGTGATTCTAATGTTTAAAAGCTCTGAAATTCCTAACGAAGTGTGTTTGAAATTTAGTTTTGTAATAAAGCAGGTCTAATCAGTCAAAGAAATGAAGTATGTAGCGTTCAACATGTTTTTGGTAGCATCTGTTCCAATACAGCTTAGTTTTGGAACTTCCAAGCTAGTTCAGAACTCCATTACATAGTCATCATCTAGTTCCGGAACTTTCGGACTTAGTTCCAGAACTCCAGTATTTAGTTCCAGAATTTTTGGACTTAGTTCCGGAACTCCTGGGTATAGCTCTAGAACTCTCACAGTTTTGATCCTTAACAATTTCCTATGGTTCTGGAACTTCTCTAAAGTTCGGAACCAATGGAATTTTATCTATTCTAACCACATCTGGTGATTTAGCATCAACGACCCTTTCAATCAGGAAAGGATGAGAAGATTTTCGATCGCAGATCCAGGGATAGTTATCTTACAGCTATCTGATCAGCCACAATCCGAGTCAACATCTATTTTGGGCACGATTTGATTTCATCATAATCGTAGAGACAACTATGATTGTAAATGTATATATAAAAAGACCTACGGTAGAGATAGAGAATAAATAGATATAGTAACAGAGAAGATAGATATAGAATAAGTAATACAGATCACAGTACACGATCCAAAGACGGTTTTGTAATACCAAATGTTTTATCAATAAATAGCCATTCCTGTTTGAGAGAATTATAAGTTGTTAAATCCGATTCAAGGAGGATCAAGAGCCCACTCTCCCCGGACCGGATATTCATGTATTTGGTATTTATATATCCTAAGCAAATAGTTTAGATCTCGTTAATTTTGTATCGCTTTTAATTCTTCCCGGTTTAACTCGTTGTATACTCTGTTCCTACATGTGTCAGATAGATTCTTATTTTTCTTGCAACCATTTTAAAGCACTCTAAGTTGTGTGTGTTTATTTCCAAAGGCAAGCGTGTTTACTTCTAAAAGCAAGTGTGTTTACTTCCAAAAGCAAGTGTGTTTATTTTCTAAAAGAAAGTGTGTTTATTTCCATTCTGCAAAGTTTGTTTCCTTTCAGAAAGCTTTCAAGTGTGTTTCCTTTTAGAAAAGTTTTCATAGTATGATTTAAATAAGGTTTTTACCAAGAAGTCCTTAAGACATTGAAAAGATCCCCAAAAAATACAAAAATAACTACAGTCAACTACTAGATCAATAGGATTACTCTTGTTGCATATAGCTTTAGACACACCCCTGGTTTGAATATGACATCAACAAGAAGTTGATTAAATGAAGGGAATAACGACACCCATCATTTTTGGCACTATTTTCGAGGAACATATTAGTTGTAATTTTCTAATTAGGTGTCAGAAGAGCAACAATCATACATCTAGTAGTTGAAGGATCTTCCCTACTATATCATAAAATATATGAGTAGACCAAGAGACTTAAAGGGTAGATTCCTCCCAAGAACATCTTCACAAGAATTCATAACATCCTCTAGTCCAAATAAGGAAATTGATCAAGAATTGGAGGCACCATCATCCCTTGTTATACAAGAAACATAATTGCCACCTTTGGAATTCTTAGATCAGTCACTTGAAGGAAGTAGAACTTTTAGGAGAAGGATTATTTCTCAAGATCCATTTAGGGTGAGTTTTGATTCTCAATTGAGTAGTTAACCTCCTACTCCTGATTTTTCACCTTCCCCAAGGAATACCACATTGATTGGGAGGAAAATTCGGAAAATATTTTAAAAATGGCACGAGAGAAGTGAAAGAGAAGTTGATAGGACCTTTACTTATCCAATCCAATTGGGTGATGATGATACACCAATGAAAAATATCTCACCTGCACATTTACCCACATTTAGAGGGATGTCATCTGAAGACCCTGACCAATTTCTGTTTGAGTTCAAGGTACTATGTCAGACCTATGACTACAAAACGGATAATCAAAAACTCAAGTTGTTTCCATCCACTCTGAAGGATGCAGTAATGAGGTGGTTCATGGGATTACCATCCAACTCTATTACCACTTGGACACAAATGGAAACTGCCTTCCTAGAAAAATACCGGATTATTGTAGAGGGAGAAATAGGAAGGAAGAATTCTTCAAAATCAAGCAGGAGGAGGATGAAAATATAGAAGACTATTTAGACAGATTCCTCTTTATGAGAAAAAGGTGTGGATTTGTACTTCAAGAGGAGTTAAGTAAAACCATTTTTCTTAAGGGTTTGGATGACGAATCTAGGGAAGCCCTTAACTTGATAGGAGGTGGAGACATTGATCAATTAAGGATGAATGAAATTAAGGAGATTTGTAGAAGCTATTCCAGAACAAGGGGTGGACCTAGAAAAGGAAAATCAATGAAAATTTTGAATCCAGATATGAACAAACTAATGGATGAGTTAACAAACTTTAAAATAAACATTTTAGTTCAATTAACCTCTACTATGGATGGATTACAAGCTAAAGCAAATGCCAAAATTGAACCATTGGCTATGTATTGTCCTAGATGCAGGAAGAAGCATGCAATAAGAGACTATCCTTTGGATAAAACGAAAGTATGTCTTATCTGTGAATCTATTCCAAGATCGAGTTCCTAATCCTTGGACGATGCCATGGGCTACTCAGATAGTACCACAAAATTGGGGACAACCACCTTGGGTACCTCAACCAACATGGAACCCTTAGGATTGGGCAAGTCAAGCTTGGTATGCTCAAGGACATCAACAACCATGGGTTGGTCAAGGAAGTCCTTATGCTTGGTCACAACCTAGATGGAACCCTAGTAATTATGCTCAAGGAAAAACATATCCAAATCAGAATCAACAGGCCATCATGGGATCCCCTACATAGAATTCACAAACTGAGAATATAGTCCAAACGCAAATACTAGCACAACCAGTAACAAACCCAAGAAACAAACAAATAACTCTTGTTTATGGAACAGAACCAAAAAAATCAGTTGATCTAAATGCCATGGATTGTAAGGATATTCAAACTAGATCTAGAAAAATAATTAGCAGTCCACCTATTATAATCACTAAAATGACAGAAGAAAATGAAACCCCTAGTACTATTGTTCCAAAAGAGGATAAAAAAAGAAAAGGAGCCAGATAACGACACTACTGAGACTCCATTTCTAGATAGATTTAAAGAAGATATAGAAACCAAGGAGTTTGAATTGGTACAGGAACTAAGGAAATTGAATATTGAAATACCACTGTTACAAGCAATTAAGGACATTCTAGAATTGAACAAATTAATCAAAATGTTATGTTTGAAAAATCCTGGAAGGAAGAAATAGTACCCCAAGACTATCAAAGTAGATGGGAAACTTGTTGATTTATTAGCAGGAAAACTTTTACTTCCCAAATACGGAGATCTTGGAAGTCCTGTTATTTCGTCTCTATAGGGAATAAGGATATACATAATGTTTTGGTAGATTTGGGTGCGGCTATAAATGTAATGATAGTGGACACTTTGAAAACATTACCATTAATGGGTATACAACCTACTAATACCATATTGTAGATGGCAAACCAGTCTGTAGAAAAACCAGAAGGGATTATTGAAGATGTGGTGGTTATGGTGGAGTCATGGGAATATCCAGTTGACTTCCTTATACTATAGCCAAAAGGTAAAACATTGGGTTATCCCATTATTTTGGGTAGACCATGGTTAGCTACAGTTTCTTCCTTAATTGATTGCAGGTCAGGTGATATGACTATCTCGAATGGTAAGAACTCTAAGAAAATTTCCTTATATCCTTCTGCATGACCTTTTATTGACAATAAAGAATAATTGTGGGTTGATTCTCCTTATACTAATAAGCAAAATTTGTCTTCTTTGGCTATGATCACATTGTAGGATCATGTAAGAGAAGTAGAAGAGATGATTAATCCACCATTGAATGAGCACCAGCTATCCTCAAAGCAATCATAAATAGTTTGAACCTGCGACTATAGTTCTAGAACTTGCGAACTTAGTTCCGGAACCACCACATTTAGTTCCGGAACCACCACATGAAGTTCCGGAACCACCATATTTAGTTCCGGAATCATGACAGAAGAGCGGTTCTGTGATTGGAAATAATTTCACTCCGAAGGAACGAGATTTCGTCGGGAGAGGAAGAATCAGTAGCTTCAGTTTCAAATACATCAGGGAGTGGTGAAGAATTTCTGGAAAGTAGTAGTGACAAAGAGTTTGACCTACAAAGAGATAAGTATCATAATTCTCATTACTGTCCTTTTTCCAGTATTCTATCTCAAGGAACTTTTGGATATGTTGCTACATATCATATGTTGTTACCACATACATGTCCACTAAATACTTTAATGGAACCCTTTCAACAAATCAGTTCATCACACATTAGAACCAAGCATGTTGAGATTCAACCGGTAAAATTTTGAACATTAACAATCTGGTTGAAGAATTATGAAGAAGCTAAATTGTTTGATGTTCTAAAAAATCATACTAAAGCTTTTTCTTAGGATTACAAAGACATGAAGGGAATTCACCCAAGTATATGCACTCATCACATCTATACTAAAAACGTTAAACCAATTAGGCAACCTCAGAGAAGGATTAACCCAGCCTTAAGGGATATAGTCAAACAAGAAATTGAAAAACTATTACAAGTAGGTTTTATCTACCCTATCTCAGATAGTCAGTGGGTATCTCCTCTTGTAATTATTCCTAAAAAGAACAAAAATGGAGAATATGTGTTGACTATAGGGAACTGAACAAAGCCACACTGAGAGATTATTTTCCCTTACCATTCATAGATCAAGTCCTAGACAACCTTTCAGGTAAACAATACTTTTCCTTCTTGGATGGATTTAGTGGATACAATCAAATCAGAGTTGCTTTGCTAAAGATCAGGAAAAAACTACATTTACATGTCCATGGGGTACCTTTGCCTATAGGGTGTTACCATTTGGCTTATGCAATGCTCCTGCAACTTTCCAGAGAGTTGTACTTGCAATCTTTGTTGATCTAACAAATGATTGTGTTGAGGTATATATGGATGACTTCACTGTACACAGAGATACATTTGATGATGCTTTGAGAAATCTAGATAGAGTGTTAACAAGATGTGAACAACACAATCTGTCTCTTAGTGATGAAAAGTGTTTAATGATGGTTGATGAAGGGATTGTATTAGGACACCATATTTCAAAAAGAGGAATTCAAGTTGATCAAAACAAAATTAGGATCATTTTAGATTTACCTATTCCTCAAACCCCCACAGACATCAAGTCATTTTTAGGACATACCGGGTACTATAGGCTCTTTATAAAAGATTTCCGTAAAATTGTTTCCCGTGTTTAATTTTCTAACCAAGGACTATGAATTTCTTTGGGATGAAAATTGTCAGCATGCTTTTGAAGAAATTAAAGAAAATTAATCATTGCCCAAATATTGAGAGGACCTAATTGGGAAAATTCATTTCATATCCAAACAGATGCCTCAAATAATTCCATTGGTGTAGTTTTGGGACAGAAAGATAAAGAAGGAAAAATGTATGCTATTTATTATCTTAGTAAAAATCTTACTCCCACTGAAAAGAATTACACCACCACTGAAAAATAATTTCTTGTTGTGATTTATGCAATCAATAAATTCAGACATTACATTACAGGGTACAAGATAATTATACACACAGATCATACATCAATTAAATATTTAATGAATAAACTAGTGGTTGGAGGAAGAATAATTAGATGGTTATTACTTTTACAATAATTTGATATTACCATTGTGGACAATCCAGGTAAATCTAATGTGGTAGCTGATTTTTTGTCAAGACTAACCACTACAGGGGAGCAAGATCAAGTCAAGGATAACTTTCCAGATGAACAATTGTTTGTTATTTCAACAGTTACACCATGGTTTGCTGATATGGAAAATTATCTTGCAACATGGAAGTTTCCTCATTCTTTCACTAAGAAACAAATAAAGAAGTTAATCAAAACTAGTGCACAATTCAAATGGTTAAATGGAATGTTATTTAAATGTGGTCCTGATTTGGTTTTACGTAGGTGTGTAAGAGAAGATGAAATATTTGACATCTTCAGAGCATGTCATGATGAACTAAGTGGAAGACACTATTTAGTGAAAGAACATCTCATAAGATACTTGGCACTGGTCATTATTGGCCATCTCTGTACAAGGGTGTGAAGAGATATATCAAGTGGTGTGATCCTTGTCAAAGGATGGGACAACCAACTTTCACCATTTCGAGAGATGGGGATTGGATTTTTTTGGTCTCTTTAATCCTCCTTCATAAGGAAAGGAATATATTCATGTGTGTACCGACTATGTGACAAAATGGGCAGAAGTGTAGGCATTGACAAATGCCATTGAAGAAGCAGTTGATTTCCTTTAGCATAGAATTATGGTAAAGTTTGGAGCACCGACAAGCATAGTTTTAGACCAGGGACCACAATTTATGTCTAATATGATCCAAGCTTTCACAATGTATTACCAAATCAATCATAGGAAGTCATCTCCTTATCACCCACAATTAAATGGACAAGCTGAAGTAACAAACAGAGAATTGGAAAACATCCTTACCAAAATAGTTGAAGCTGGGAGAAAAGATTGGGTAAAGAGACTACCTGAAGTTGTCTGGGCTTATAATACAACTTGGAAAACTACAACAGGGTTTTCACCATATGAGTTAGTCTATGGGAAAAGCCCTTGTTTCCCATTGAGTTTGAACTACAGATATTGAGGACAACAGTTAAGGTGGGTATTGAGTTGGATGTAACTCAAAAGGAAAGAATCCTTCAACTCAATGAATTGGATGAATTAAGGATGGAAGCACTTCAGCAGACAGAGATAATCCAATATCAAAGGAAGCAATGGCATGACACACATATCAAGAAAATGCAATTCAAATTAGGAGATTGGGCATTCTTTGTTTGATTCTAAGTACCAATAATTCAAGGGAAAATTGAGAACCAGATGGTTGGGACCCTATCAGATTGAGCAGATATTTGAAAATGGTTCTATTCAGTTACTTCCCATTGATGGTAGCAGAAGAACACTCTTGGTCAATGGACATAGGCTAAAACTCTATAGGAAGCCTCCTACTAAGGATGAATTTTTGAGGAAGATTGAAGCAGATAAAGAATTTGATCATATGGAAGAACCCAGTTCTTCCAAAATGATCAAATAACTAGATCATAGATCAAAATAAAGGGAAGAAAATGAAAACCAGTAAATGGCGTTTTCTTCCCGAATATATATATATATATATATAAAATAAAAAATAAAAATAAAAATTCTCTCAGAGGTCAATTGAAAACCAACAATGGCAGGTTGACCTCCTCTTATGGCTAATTCAAATAAAAGGGAATTCTTTGGAATTCCAGTTGTCTTATCTAACTATTTTTTGTTCCACTTGTAGGAATGATGAGTCATCATAACAAAAGGATTACATCATCAAGGACGGTAATTATATATTTTAACTTATTTAGGGTTAGATTAAAAGTTTGCATGTGTGATTAGACTTGATTTAAAAGTTGGTATGATGAGTCATCTATTTATACATTATGATTACAAGTGAGTAATCATGAAGATGATTTGGATGGAATAAGTGGTGGCATAGTTATCATGAGTAATCATTAGTGCAAAATCAAATGAAATAGTTGCAGAGAAATTTTGAGGGAGAAGCAATAATTAGGCTTGTGTTCCGCAAAGAAAGAATAGAGGTTCCACAACTAAGAATAGAGGTTCCATAGATAAAATCGTCATGGGTTCCTGCAAATGCTAAGCAAGAAGCTTCTTTGAAATGATGAGTCATCATAACAAAATGATTACATCATCAAGGACGATAATTATATCTTTTAACTTATTTAGGGTTAGATTAAAAGTTTGCATGTGTGATTAGACTTGATTTAAAAGTTGGTATGATGAGTCATCTATTTATACATTATGATTACAAGTGAGTAATCATGAAGATGATTGAATGGAATAGGTGGCAACATAGTTATCATGTGTAATTATTAGTGCAAAATCAAATAAAATAGTTGCAGAGAAATTTTTAGGGAGAAGCAACGAATTAGGATTGTGTTCCGTACCAAAGAATAGAGGTTCCACAGCTAAGAAGAGAGGTTCCACAGATAAAATCGTCGGCCAGTTCCGCAGCTAAGCAAGAAGCTTTGCAACCGATTTACACAGAATCAAAGGAAACAAAATTCGAGTCGATATGGGGATTAAAAAGAAATTAGAACTAGAGGATGATTCCCAGCTGCTCATGCAGACGAAGAAGTGACATCTATCTTTGAGCATGCAAGATGGCTAGAGTTCCTAAAAAAGTTTTCAAAGTATAACGACGAATTAGTAAGAGAATTCATCATAAACCTAGAGCAATCTAGGAAAAAGGTTAGAAATATTTTTATTCCTTTTTCTGTTAATACAATAAGTAATGTGTCTGGAGTGCCAATTGTGCATGTCCCACATCCTGCCAAAGGGACCTTGAAAGAACTAGTTGAAACCCTACTACAAGAAGGGGAAACTGAACCCCAATACATTTACAATACAAAGAAAATCATAAAAGGGGTCAGAAGGGCCAGTTTTCCCAAACCCTTTGATAGGGTAGCATTTTGGATAGTGAAGTATTTAACCTATGATGGTCAATTTGGGTCCATAGGAAAAGAAGTCCTAAAGATGCTCATATATCTAAAATATGGAGCCACAAAACCAAAATACATAATAAACCTTCCGGTTTTCTTTTGATTCTATCTAGACCATGGCCCAGAGGTATTCCTGGGGTGTTGGGACAATCAGGCATCACGAGTTAGTTCATTTGGTATGCCAACACCATTTTCTATTAAAGAAAAATGGAGAAGAAATTTGGGAAAAGTTTCTTGGCAAGTTTAAGAAAAACCCTGATATTATCAGAAGGACAATACCAGCTCCATTTTCTCCTTCAACTAATTTGGAAATTGATGCCCCTGCAGAAGAATAGAAGGAAGTGGGAAGAGAGAATATACCAAAAGAAGAAGATCTATGAGAAAGATCAAAACAACAGAGCCTTTTGTGCCTTTGAAGGAAATTCCTTCTTCTGCAAAGCAGCTACATGGGAGCTAATATCTGTCTCTAACGGTGATAGCTCACCCATGCAAGAGCAAGAAACAAAAGTAAGAAGAAGCTCTAGAAGTAAATCCACCACTCTGGGCATGTTGAAATTCCCCAAAGAAGGAAAATTCATAAGAGGTCAAGGGAAACCCAGAGGGAAGGAGTGAATAGGAAAAGATGGAAAAAGAAGTCTGCTGATATTTTGGGTAGCATGGCCATGACTCCTCCTGAACCAAGCCAAGCTGAGATGGAAAAAGGAGATGAGAGACTTGAGGAGCAGGATTTTCAAGAATTGGTTGAACCATCAAGCATTATCACATGAAGAGGAAGAGTTGGCATCCTGGAGATGAAAAGGTAAATTTCCTTTAATAGAAGAAGAATGCTCAACTCCCAAGAAATTTTAGAGGAAGAAGAAAGACATCAAGTTAAATAGACTTTGTTCTTATCTAGAGCAGAGCTCATTATCAGGGAAAAGGATGAGGAATTGGATTTCCTCAAACTCAAATTAGAACAAAGGGAAAAGCTCATTGGAGAGCTAACAACTCAACTTGCAGTTAGGACTGAGGAATTATCAGTAATTAAAAAATAGCTGATAGAGAAAGAGGAAGATTGTCAAAATTTCAAAAAATAGAATGATGTGTCCACAGTCTCTGTATAGACTAAGTTAACTTATTTTCCACTTAAACAACTATGGAATGACACTTGCAAGGAGCTCAGAGAAGCTAAAGCATCCAATGAAGATTTGAAGACCAAGATGGACGATTAAAAGAAGGTAAGAAAGAGTGGGAAGAAAAGTTTTATAAGGAAGAAGGAAACAAATATAAATGTCTTGCAAAAATACAAAATGGTCTGCATTATGAGTGAAAAATTGCTTACCTGCAGGAGGCCCTCTCCTGCATATAGTTTGTTTTTAGAAGAAAAATTCATTCACATTGCAATCGTCAAGGATTGCATGTGGACTTCCACATGAATTAAAAGATGAATCAATTCATGAAAGTTTATTCTTTAGCTAGTCATGAGTAGAAAAATCTTCTATGTGCATTTTATCTTTGTAATCTGATGCTAGAGAAAAACATTGGATTTGTGATCAATTTGTATGTGGGGGAAAGTTAGCTCAATGCATTTGTCTCTGTTCTGTAAAACTAGATTGCATGGAAGGAAAGAGATTCTGAGTTTTTATTGAAAGCTAGCTCAACTGGTCTCTACATGAGAGCTCACTATGGTAAACCTTCTGCCTTCTTCATACATTTTAGAACGCATGCCTTTGATGAATGATTCAAGACACATTATTTTGCTAGCTCACCAAAAAGTATTGATAGCTTTACCTCCTATGAGGAGGAGAGGTCTGAAAATATTTATGAGGGATACTCGAAAAGGTGGGAACTTCTTACGATTTATTTGAGAAGAAGGGAAGTAATATCCCCTACAAATATGATCGGAGTTCGAGAAAGAGCAAAAGCATTATGCACAATAATTCCTCGATCAATGAGACCTAAGGGAAAATATGGATGGAATGCGAGAACATATAACCCCACTTTTTAAGAATGAAGTTTGTAAAGGCACTTACAAACAAGTAAGTTCGGGGGAAATGATGAGGCCAGAATATGCCCGTTAAATGTATAATAAATGATCTCATCTTACTCTCATTTTTATTAAGTTTGATTGCATTTTGTGACTTTTATTTGATCTGATATGAGTTAGGATGTAATTGTTCGTCTTTTGATTGATTGTGATTCTAACATTTAAAAGCTCTAAAATTCTGACGAAGTGTGTTTGAAATTTAGTTTTGTAATAAAGCAGGTCTAATCATCGAAGAAATGAAGTATGTAGCATTCAACATGTTTTCGGTAGCATCTATTCCAATACGGCTTAGTTTCGGAACTTCCAAGCTAGTTTCGGAACTCCATTACACAATCATCATCTAGTTCCGAGAACTCCAAAGTATTTAGTTCGAAATTTTCGACTTAGTTAGGAAATCACGGGTGTAGCTCCAGGAATTTTCACAATTTTGATCCTTAATGATTTCCTATGGTTCTGAAACTTCTTGAAGTTCCGGAACCAATGGAATTTTATCTATTCTAACCACATCGGTGATTTAGCATCAATGACCCTTTCAATCAGGAAAGGATGAGAAGATTTCCGATCGCAGATCCAAGGATAGTTATCTTACAAATTGTCTAATCAGCCATAATCTAAGTCAACATCTATTCTAGGCACGATTTGATTTCATCAGAATCATAGAGACAACTATGATTGTAAATATATATATATATATATATATATATATATATATATATATATATATAAGCAAACCTACTGTAGATAGATAATAGATAGATATAGATCGGAGAAGATAAATATAGAATAAGTGTCTGAGATCGTAGTACACAGATCCAATATGTTTTGTAATACCAAATGTTTTATCAATAAATAGCCATTCCTATTTGAGAGAATTCTAAGTTGTTAAATCCTGATTCAAGGAGGAGCAAGGGCCCACTCCCCCAAGGACCAGGATATTCATCTATTTGGTATTTATATTTCCTAAGCAAATAGTTTAGATTTGTTAATTCTATATCACTTTTAATTCTTCTAGTTAAACTTTGTTGTATACTCATTCCTGTAGGTGTCTAGATAGATTCTTATTTTTCTTACAACCATTTTTAAGCACTCTAAGTTGTGTGTGTTTATTTCCAAAAGAAAGTGTGTTTACTTCCAAAAGCAAGTGTGTTTATTTCCAAAAGTAAGTGTGTTTATTTCCATTCTGCAAAGTGTGTTTCCTTTCAACAAAGCTTTCAGTGTGTTTCCTTTCAGCAAAGTTTTCATAGTATGATTTAAATAATTTTTTTACCAAGAAGTCCTTAAGACATTGAAAAGATCCCCCAGAAAATACAAAAATAACTACAGTCAACTACTAGATCAATATGATTACTCTTGTTGCATATAGCTTTAGACACACCCTTGGTTTGAATATGACATCAACAAGAAGTTGATTAAATGAAGGGAATAACAACACCCATCATCCACAGGCCTTACAAAACTCAATACAATCTTGGTAGATTCTCTTCCACCAAATACCTACCATTAGAATCTTCCGCACGGTGGTATTTCCTGCATAGTGTCTTCCTACAAACCCACCATGTGCTTCCTCTATAATTTCCACATGCTCATGTTCCAATACACATCGGCGTAGAACCTCATCACATCCTAACTTGTATAAATCCCCACTAATCAACATGTAGGGTGCGACGTGTATCGCCAACTATTTCCTCTCTAAAGCCTTCATCGCCTTGGCGCCATGCTTGTTTTAAGGAACACCACAATATCTTCCAAGTCTGAGGGCACGCACCACAACCTAAACAATTGTGCATCTGACATGGTATTGTCAATACTCTGCGTGTTCTCTCCTGAGTCAATCCTTGATAAGTGGTCAGGTCCTAAGTTACTTTTTCCTAGTTTTACCACCACCGTGAAATCAAATTCTTGAAATAATAGGACCCATCGACATATGCACCCTTGCAAAACAAGGTTGTTTACCAAGTATTTCAATACCATGTGGTTTGCATAGAATATGAAAGGCATTGCCAATATATATTGTTTGAACTTAAGCAAAGGTATGCGTATAGCATTGATGAGTGCTTCACACTTAGTAGTGGTATAATTCTATTCTGCTTGGTGTCAACTTCCTACTTGCAAAACACAAGGGGTGATCAACAATCCCCTCACCAGGTTGTGCTAGTACTACTCCAATGGTTGTTCTTAAGGCATCAACATGCACATGGAAAGGCTTATCCCAAGAAGGAAAGCATAGTATGGGTGCAGTGACAATTCTATCCTTCAAAGTGTCAAATGCCTTCTTGTGCCTCTCCCCAATGAAAGACACTCTTGTGCTTTAGTAATTCCTCCAAGGGCATGGTGATCTTGGCATATCCTTTGATGAACTTCCTATAGTACCTCGTATGCCCAAGAAATATGTGCATTGTGCTCTGACTAGTAGGCTCTCCTAATCCCACAATAATAAAAAAATTTGGTGGGATCCACTAACAAGATTTCCTTACATATAATATGTCCCAATAGGGTTCCAAATGGAGTAAAGAAAGACACATTTCTTAATGTTGAGGGATATCCTCAACTACCGACATCTCTCAAACATCAGCCTCAAATTGTCACAATGGTCTTTTACCAGCCCATACACAGTCTAGTCATCCAAGTAGACTTGAAGAAATTTGTGGATGAAGTCTTGAAATGCTTGTACCATGATGCACGAGAACACAACAGGCACATTCTTCAATCCAAAAGGCATGACCGTGTAGGAAAAACTTCCCCACTTAGTGTTGACAGTTTTTTCTGGTCTTCCTTTGCTATCCCAACTTTTTGATACCTTGAGAACCCATTCGTGAAGGAAAAGACCTCGCGCCTTGACCACTCCCTCCAAAATTTCTTCTATAAAGGGGGTTGAAAAGGATCAATGACATATACCGCATTCATTTCCCTGTAGTCAACACAAATCCTTATCCTTTTGTCCTTCTGATACTGATTACCTTTGGGCTTATCCACTCTAATTCCTCCACAATCTCAATGATGTCCAAGTGATCATCTTGTTTATCTCTTCATTGACCCATACACACAAGTTTGGATTCATTCGATAAGGTCTCTTCTGAATCGGGCGCACACCTTCCTTCAATTTGATCCTCATTTTCCCCAAGGAATGGTGGATGCCTTTGAGTTCATGGTACTCGTGTGCGAACAAATCTTGAAACTCATGCAACAGATCAATGATCTTTGAAACTTCTTTCTTCAACCAATAATCCCCAATGCTAGCTTCCTTAGGTTATGCCTCTAAACCAATGTTAACCATCTTTGTCTTCAAGGGTTCATGGTAGGCACGCGCGCTTGCTCATTAGCACTATCTATGAATTCACGTGTACCTGCTGAATGGTTAACATCCAAACTCTCCATCTCTTCACCATCGATCATATAAACCATCTTTCCTTTTTCCTTCTACATGCACGTGCGCTCAAGGTACATATCTTTTGATTCCTCTTCATCGAAGCGCGTCTCCAAACTAGGTTCATCCTGCAGCTCTAGTAACCTATCTTCTACCATAACACTATCTCCCATTGTAAGGTGCTTGACAACTTGTAACACCTTATCTACTGATGACTTGGTACTCCGATACTCAAAATCTTGAATGAAATCAGCCATTAACTCCGCCAATTCCTTATCTAATGATGTGTCTCTCAATGGATATACCATGCACACACACAACCTAGCAGAGTGGAATACAACTAATGCACCCATACTTGAAGGTGGTAAAGTTTATGTGCCTCCCATCCAAGCCTTCTCACAAGTTTGGATATGGAACGCAGCGGGTTCCTTTCCATGGTAGTCTTGTATGACATTGGGCGTGTTATTTCTAGAAACCTTAACAGAGAATGTGATCCTCGCTTTGCACCATTCTAAAATACTCTCACAGTGTGTAGCCCACTAACTAGTTGTAGTCTCGAGCGGTCAGAATGAGAATTCCTCATTTTCATCCTCATTCTTCTACTGAGCCTACATTTCTCGTAAGAAAACTTACAGGTAGGATCCTCTAGAGTAACTTGGTAACTTCTTTCCTCCTAGGTGCTTGACTGAGTGCACCTTTTTTACCCTTGTTACATATCCTCACAACTGTCACCCAATTAACTCATAAGTCCAATGCGCCCAATTTTCACATTCTATGCTAGTTGTATCTCTCATTGACTGAGCATCTTCAAATTGGATAACTCCTTATGTAGGATGAATTATCTCAGGATCTCTAATGGACCACACATAGATTCCATCAAGGACTTCTTCTCCCAAGGGCTCAATATAGGGCATTGATTTCCCATCTGTCAAAGGGATGATGACTTGTTCCTCCTTGCTCCAAAAAATTATATATCCCTTGTTAAATTACAGTCGACATTGTTAGAATAACACTAGGGGCGCCCAAACAATGCTGGAAAATTGTCTCGCCTCGGTGAGCGCTAAGACTTAGAAGTCTCCAGTGAATTTTGCCCCTTGAATAGTGGTAACCACATCCTTGAAGACTCCAATGGGCATGGCCTTTGTCTTGTCCATCATATACAACACATTCGAAGATGGTTGTAATGTGGGCCTTCCCATTTGATGCCAAACATCCAAGGTAAGAATATTGACCTCTACTCTCGTGTCAATGAGGATATTACTCAGAAGCCACCCATCAACAATTGCATCCAAGGTGATCTCTTTATGATAGTCAAGGCTATGAGGAGGAAGGTTATCATGCAAAACCTACCTTTCACACTCTTCTCCAATGCATGGTACCTTCTCCCGTAGCCATTCTCCTAGCAAGGGAATAATATTCTCATTCCTTAACATCCTACATACTTCCCTAACCTCATCTAGGTCCCTGCGGAGCCTCAACATTCTTCCTTTTCTCTAACTACCTTGACCGCTCTTTTAGACTTTGGTTTTCTCCTTACAAACTATAGATCACATCCATAGTCTCTTGATACACATCTTTTTGATGAGCGGTGGTCCTGGATACTTCACATGTATAACTTCTTTCTTAACAACTAGTTTCTACCTTGGCATTTACTTGGTGCACGCGACCTCCACTCGTGTCATCACCAGTATAGGTTCTAATCTTGACTCCCATTCCACTCTTGGCATCCACTATGGGTCAAACTTCTTTATGCTCACCATCCCAATGCCTTTGTCTTTCGGTGTTGTTCGCTCATGTTCTCAAACTGTTAGGAAATAAGAGATAAAATATGTGGAATAATCCCTTACGTAATCGCAAGCAAAAGAGAAACTAATATGCGAGAAAATATTACAGATCTCAAATAAAAGTGCAAAATAAATAACACAACACAGAGAGACTAGATTTAACGTGGTTCACGTAATTTGGGCTACGTCCACCAAGAATCACTTGCTCGATTTTATTACAAGTCTCCACTCTCTTAATACAATACCCAGATCCGTTTGGAGCTATGCTTAACAAACTCTACAAAATTCACACTTGAGTTCAAAACACATCTACAATAAATTTGCTTACATATGTATCATATGCATAAGACCATATAAATAGACAATTGCTTAAGTAGTTTGATACAAAATTGTGGGTATCAAAACCATGGGCAAAAACTGTGGGTATCAAAACCATGGGAAAAAAACTGTGGGTATCAAAACAATGGGTACCAAAAAACCATGGGCCCAAAAATAGCCCATAATGGTTACCCATTACCCATGGGTTAATAAACTACCCATGAAAATTTGCTTCGGGGGCTTCACCCCGAACCCCCCTGACCCGCTCACCGGCGAGCGGGACTGCCAGTAAAAATACCCGAGTGTAACACATAGAAGGTGTACCACACTCTAACATGAAAATAGGCTCCACAAACATAACACAAATAACTCAGGGAACTCCTCATACTTATGCTTCTTTCTGCACCACGACAACTGTAATAGATCAGGACATTCACACTTATAATGCTTTGTAGATCCACAATTATAATAGGTTCCTCGTGGGAACTCACTTCTTCCTCCACCGCAGTTACTATGACCATGAAATCCTCCGTGAAAACCTCTTCCACAGACTCCTCCTTCTGTGTACCCTTTATAGCGGTGATCATCATCCTTGGAAATGCTTGCAAGGCTAGTCTGGCGCACACCAAGATCAATAACATCATAAATCTGGTCAATCAGCTTATAATCCTTCATATCATGGGTCGTTGAGGTACAAATCTTGTAATAACAAGAAACATTCTTATGGATTGGGCGCAGTAGTAGAGGACATCTACTTGCATCATGATCCCCATGGAAAATCTCACATTCTATTGCCATGGTGTGTACCGACTTCCACATGAAACTATGTTTTGTATGCCCCTCCACTTCATAGTTTGTGCACCAAAGACCACTATGAACCTCATGCGCTGAATTTGCTAGACAAATTCTCCAACTTCTTGGCCATTGCAGAAATTTGAGCCTCCAGAAAAGGGCTAACACCATTATCAATGCTCCCAACAACCTCAGCATGCAAGGCGAATTCCAAGGCCTCACGTGGGTCTGTGAAAGTCTTGTGTGATAGTTCCCTTCTAAATGGTGTTATCAATCCCCAACAAACCATTGAGCATGTTGAGAAGGGTGAATGTCATAGGATAGCTTTGACAAGAGAGTTTTGAACCGTGTATCATACTCCTACACACTCTTTACCATTCCTTTCTGGATCTCTTTTAGAGTCCTGATGCTCTTCTACTCAAAATTAGGGGTATGTAACTCCACTAGAAATGCATTCTTCAACGCAGTGTAATCCACCACCTTCGAAGTAGGTCATACTTCTAGTACCAACTATGCATGTGCCCATGCAACGTCATTGCAAACCGACTCGCTTTTGCTCCAAGGCCCTTTGCGCACCATAACAGTTCACATTTGTGCACATGTTCTGTAGCATCCTCAATACCTATGTAGTCTAGTAAGTGCGAGAGATGTCTCAAAAATTACTTACAGAGGTAGATGAGTCCCTGCCCTCATGATCTAGGACCTTTGTTCCCTCCGGTGTTTCCCCCACCAAATCCACTAGATCCACTGGTCTCGTGTCTCCAGATCCACCAAATCCACCTCCGATCCACCAATTCCACCTCTAGCCGATAACGGGCCTGAAGTGGTCACGCCTAGTGTTCCCAACATCCTACTCGAATCGTGCACCAATGGTTTGTGATATTACTCTGCTACTGTGACATGCATCCCATGCCACTCCTAGGCACGATGCCCAAATTTTATGTGCTTGCACTTTGCCCAAAAATTTCTCCAAACACGGGAATGGTTTTTGCACCCATAAATGTTCCAAATGAGAAATTATATCTCTTAGACACGAGATCATTTACTTCCACCGATACCAATGGGTTAACAATACTTCTCCTTGATCTAGAAAACTAAGCGCTAGGGGTTGGTCATTAGGTGGGTTTAGATGCGTGACTACGACTCTCCTTTTTGCATGTGATGAAATCTCATTAGAAGCTAAAGTGGCTTCTCTCCCATACTTGCCAAGATGGGTTAGCACATCATGTTCAGTTCCACATGCTTTGCGTGAACCTCAACTCCTTCCCACAACATTTGCATCCATTGATCCATCACCCCTATAACCTCGCGTTATCTAGTCATCTCCCTTTCACGAGCTTCACTTTGTACTTAAGTCGTCTCTCTTCTCTTTCTTTGTCACCGCATATCCGCCATCTTCCTCCACCCTCGCTTCCTTGCCCAATGCTCAAGGAAACTTAGTTTGCCATAAGGAATGCCTCTAAACTTAGGGTAGCGATAAAGATCTTCATATCCAAAGGGATAACATGTAAAAACAATCCTCGGGTTCCCTCAAGAATTTAAACTCAATAAATTATGGGAAAGAATACATAGAAATGGCATATTCTAGAGTATAACTGGTCAGCACTCCTTTCCACCTATGATCAACAACACGCATCCAAGTCATATCCGCATCCTACAACCTCTCGAAAATTGTCTTGGGTCCATACACACAATCTATAGTACCAACTTGATCTGGATGCATATGCTGAAATCCATTCATACAGTTCTACTGGAAAACAATAGAAGAAAGTCTCATACAACTCATGGTACAGGTGCTCTTCTACCCATCCACGTTTATCAAACTCAGGTCCAATGTTAAATCTTTGAGCAAACTCATCCTTTGTGCTCTTGAACCATGCTTCAACAATTTCCAAGGTCAAGCGCTCAGTCACCACACATAAATGGAACCAAGATGTAGATGTATCCATTTCTCACAACAACTTCGAAAAGAGGTCTCGGTAATGGAACCAAGATGTAGTCATTTTTTTAAGCCCTTAGAACAATAGTCTAACCCCATGCACACCGACCTATCACCCAAGGCACTTTGGCGGTCACCGAGACATGCATGGGCACCGAGCCCCTCTTTTATGCGAGTCTTGTGAGAATACATTACTTATGACAGAGACTTAGATGCAAAGAGGAAAATAACCATGCATTCATTTTGAAAGCTTAGGATAAGTTACTATATTAATGCATCCATTTAGACAACAAGAGAAATATCAAACAGATAAAAATCGATTCATAATATAAAGAAGATGCACTAGGGTTTACACCCATGAACAATTTATATTTAGAACAGAACCATATATTCCTCATTGATCTTAGTTCAGTAACCACATTACATTCCTTAAGGCCATAATAGACCAATGTATCAATACAAATAAGACTCATGCATCAGAAATCCTAACTATGCTTCCCATATTACAAAAATGATCACAGACCCATCCCTCTAGATATGTCATCTCTCCTATAGTCCTCCTAATGAGAGTCCATAGAACCCATTACTATTTCTATAGAGCTTTGCCTCTTCAATTGTTATATGATGCCAGCGACCACACTCTTTTCTCAAAAATCAGTCCCCTTCCTTCTACACGAGCATCTCTATATATAGCTTTAGCATCCACCACCATGCCTTCCTAAAGTAATAGATTGGTTGCCAAGTGTCCATGTGGTCCTTCAATAGAGCATGCTTCTTCCCATCCGAGCTCTCCACTCTCTGCAATGATGTCTTTTTGGATCCTTCCATCACATGGAATATTCGTTTCTTGACCACCAAGTTGTCAAGCTGACACCTTATCCATTCCGCATGCTCAGTCGGGTCACACACACTTTTCTTGTCTGCTACTACGAATGCCGAATATGGCTAAGTTCTGAAACCCCTTACTCTGCCTTGTGCACACTCCATGGTTTTTTCTAAACCCTTCTAAAACCCATGTCCTACACGCCTTCACCCCGTGCACCCTTCTTCATATAGGTCCCACGCGTCCGCGTGCCTTCTTATACTTAGCCAATATTTTGAGGCCCAACAAGTGCCTAATGTGTAGTGACTACTATGTAGTGTGTGGGGTCCATGCGTAGAGAATGCTCTCGATATTCAAGTGTGAACCAAAGAACAAGAGTGTGTCATAGGGTACTAATGATGCGTAAAGTGTAGATAACAATTAATATTCTAGGAGGTTGATAAATGCAAGTGTGGAACATGTCAATGCTAAGATGATGGGGGGTAATGTGTGAATGTGATGCCCCTCAAGTGCGTTGGCGAGTTTAATCATGTGACACTACTTAATAGATCATCATTGTCGGGATCAAACCCTACTGGTGCAACATTAGAGACATGATAAGAAATAAAATGAGGTGGATCGTATAAAGAGCCATTGTGACATAGTGTGTAAATGTTCATTGTATATTCTTCATCAGTGAAGGGCACATGCTGTGGATAGTCATGTGCGTACCGTGAGAAAGGTTCTGAGAATAAGTAGGAGATGGGTCGTTACCAATGGAAATGTTTCCAAATGGCATAAGAAATGTGAGAGAAGTGTAATCATGATCTAAGGTACCACCAATATAGGGGTAAGTGCGGGAAGTTGATGGACAAATATAGGGTCATCCGTGGACATCATATTGCAAATAACAACATAATATCAACTTGTAGGGATTATTAGCAATACATACACTCAAAATTAGACAAAATTATATTAATATGAATCGTATCATCTAGAACCTAGTTTCTAAAATACTAATTTTTGTAAAAATGGACAAGATTAGCTATATTAAACACTCAAAATTCAATGACTTGGTTTTTTTTTTTTTTAAAAAACGCTGATAAGATTATAGTCCGTTTGCCCACAATTTGGATGACAAAAATTTATATATTTTTTTTTCCTTTGGTGAGAAGTTATATGCCACTATCTATCTTGGGATGGATTTTATTTTGTATTTTTTTGAGTAATATTTTATTTTTTATGATTTTTTCCGTGAAAGTGGTATGAAAACATAAAGAAAATAGAGCACTTTCCGTTTGCCCGCCATAACTTCATCAAAAAATATTGAAATCAAATAATTTTTTTTTTTGAACATGTATATAATTTCACCATGGTTGGGATGGTATAAGTTTTATCACATTCTGATAAGTGAAACAAATTTTGCAGTCTTAAACATAGACATAAACATTCACAGAAAAAGTGTCTTAAAGACCGACTATTAGTAAAAAATTATAAAATTATATTTATCCTCTTCTATTCACTTTAAAATCAGTATTTCTACAAAGCTAATAGTCTCCCCTACGCAATGGTACCATTTTTATGACATAGTTTTTACTTTTCGGCATGGTTCAAGTCCGCGGAAGACTAAATTTGATGTTTTGCTGTTTTTAATGTAAAATTCAGGATTTGATGTCCACTTAATTGTCCCCCAACTTAGTGCACTTACCCATAGTTAAGCTAAGATTACCCTAACATCAATGGAGAAGGGTGAGGACCGAGGGCAACAAATATTGTAAAGTGAAATATACGAAGGCCATATGCAACCGTAATGTGACAATAACCATGATATAGATGAGGTGAGTGAATCGGTGGTAAGATGTCATTAAGCATCAAACCAAGTTTTGTTAAGCCCTCAAGTGTACAAACAATATTTGAATAAGCGTGATTGAGTGGGATGTTACGCCAAAAGGAGTTGTCGATAAATAAGGTACATGTGAAAGGTGGCGGTGGAGATGTAGCCTATGCAGTGGAAGTTGGTACAACATATAATGTGTTAATGGATCCCGATAAAGTATCATATCATTGGTAGAAGGATGGGTCTTGAATCTATACTCACTCGGGCCATCAGCCACAAAGGTGTCTTCGAAGTAAGAGTCATCTACACGAGAGAGGGGTAAAATGCAATTGGCCTAATACTTCATCAAGTAAGTTCTATAGCGTTAACTTCATCGTCAAAGATCTCGAATCATATGTGGTAGTGTTATCATATTACATGGATTCGTCAAGTATATTGCTAGGAGTTTTACTAGGCGGAGGAATGGGAGATGACACCTCAACAAGTTGAGTATTAGTGGGGACGAAGGTAGGTGTTGTAGGTGAAATGATGGCAAGTAATATGAGTAGAAATGACTGGAGTATTTGGAGCAGTGGAAAAGTGGGAAGTACTAGACTGACCAACATCATACGTATCGATGTTACTATATGGGATACAATGTGTAGGAGGGATAGACATAGCCATAATGGAGTCTATATGAAAAAAATTGAAAGGTTAAGGATCTGCTAAAATAATGTGTTCATATCCATCATGTAAAAATTTGACACATTGGTGAACAATAGATGGGATGGCTTGCATTGTGTGGATCCAAGGCTTACCTAATGATAGGTTGAATTAGAGCGAGGCATCTATAACATAGAAGTCAATGAGAACAATCTTAGGGCCAACCTTCATGTGTAATGAGATAGTCCTTAGACATGTGTGAGTGGTAGAATTGTATCCTTAGATGAGAGTAAAATTCTTAGAAATGAGATTGTCGTTTGTTGTCCACTCAAAATTCCCCTGCTCTTAAGAAGGTGAAAATTTAAAATTTTGAGTTTAAGTGTCTTCTCTGTTGTATTGATAATGTGAAAAGCCAAGAAATTGAGAAAATCTATGTTTTTGGGTCATTTTGTGTGTTTTTCGGGCCTGTTGGACATTTTTGTCCCGCGCGTCCCAAGTTCAATTGGGCCCTTTGTTCCCCGATCGGCCGGTTTACCCGAAGTCTGTTCTTTCGGGCCCGTCGGAACTTTTTGTCCCAAATGTCCCCAAGTTTGCCCGGACCAGTTGTTCCATTTTCGTCTGAATTGGTCGAGTCACGTACTTTTGTCCCGCGTGTTCCAAGAGCATTTGTGCATCTTTTCCCCGCATCGCCCGAATCGGCCGAGTCGCGTACTTTTCCCAAGTGCCACTCGTGCTAATTTTTCCCGCTCTACCCGAATATCTTGCTTTTCAAATTGGTAGGTATGTATTTAATGCGCATTTATTACCTTTCTCTCTCCTAAACGGCTATATAACGAGCGAACCCCCTATGCGTTTTCACACTGCTTTCATGCTATCTTTTGCTCGAACCTTTGCAATCTAAATTCCTGCGCGCGTATCCATTTTCCTCTGCAATTCCTTCCCAAGTCTAGCTTGCAGCTCCGCCCTCCGAATTACTACCAACATGAAGATTAAATTTCAGGGTCAGGAACAAGTCTCACCACTAGAATCCGCCGTTCCCGATATCGGGGACAGTGAGGTTCGCCACCTTGACTTTGGTGATTTTTGGTCGAGGATGACAGATGCAAACCCTACACCAATGGCACAGATGATTCACGACAGTGGTCTGGCTTTCACTGGAGGTTTCCCAATCTCGGTGCAATGTGCAGATACAGTGCTCTCATGTGGAGCTCATTTCAACCCTGATTCGAGCGAATTGACCAACATACACGGGAACTCATCGCCAAACTTGACACTGCCACCATTGGCACTGCACTGAGGATTCCAGAAATGGATAATGCCATAGTTGTTTCCCAGAATCAAGCACAGGCCCTGTTCAATCAAGACAGTGACAACTACAAGGCGCGGGTGGCGAAGTCTTGGCTTAAAAACCCTAAGAAGGGAGCATCTCGCCTATCCAAGACCCTTTTCCGAGTAGATTTCAATGAAGAATTGTCAGATTTCATAATCTTGGCTCGGGTTATGGGCTTACCCTCCACTAATGAGTTCCATTTCTGGATGTGCCCGCTCATCAACATGGTGTGCGAAGGAACTCAAAATATCAACTGGGCAGAAATCATCAGCATGAACCTAGCGGAGCAGCTGTCCAATGTGTACAGCAAACGAAGAAATTCTATATGACTTCGTACCTGATGTACACTCTGGCGGCATCAAGGCAATGGTTTGGCTTCTCTTACATTGATGCCCACAAGGCTGATCCTGTGTATGCCTACTGCCCACAGTTCACCCTAGAGACCAGCAATCGCAACTTCCGAAGGGTGAATGATGCCTTCACCATGTACATGGTCAGACTTCTTGAGGGTGACACTGCTAGAAGATTTTCTGATGAAGCCATGAATCTAATATCGCACTACGGTGCTTATTTTATTCAATTCAGAAAATTTTCTTATATCAAAGCTAATTTGTCAAGCTATGAGAGCACCCCTTCGAGACTTCCTATGTTTACGCGGTGATACGATGGCTCGATAGAAGTATGCAGCAATTAGATAAATTGCATAGAACCTGCAGAGACAAGAAGATTACTGGTTTGCACTTTCCCATCTCTTTGGGAAATTACACTTGTAAAATAGCCCTGGACGCACAGAATATAGAAAGAGCCCTGGCTCCCATCACTGTCCATTTCTTCAAGCCAAGAACTTGCTTCGACTTGAAGAAGTTCATTGAGCAGAACATTAAGATAACATATCATCATAGGGCAGATACAGAAGACTATTGGGCTGACTGTGCCGATGATTTTGAGGCTAGAAGGAGGCATTATGGCAGGTTCTCTCTACAATTGATCCAAGAACTCGGCTTGTACCAAGTTCCTGAAGGACTCAAGGATGACAACTCTGATCTATACTCATATGAGTATGACAATGTGGTTAAGCACACTCCCTTGGAGGACTTGGATTGGTTTAAAAAAGAGAAAGATGATCTGGCCGAGATCCTGGCTCCAGTCTTAGTCAGGACTAAGATCTGGTTTGATAAGAAAGTTCGAGAGCTTAGGAGGCACTCAGGAGAATCCTCCTCTAAGGATGTTTCAACACCAAGGAGGGAAGCATCGA
Source organism: Taxus wallichiana var. yunnanensis (assembly GCA_018340775.1). NCBI lineage: Eukaryota > Viridiplantae > Streptophyta > Pinopsida > Cupressales > Taxaceae > Taxus > Taxus wallichiana. Next base: position 1,060,226,059 of record CM031240.1, read on the forward strand.
CTCCAATATCAGACACACCTGTGCAAACCCCTCCTACCTCATCAACACAAGGACCTACAGTTTCTACTCCTTCATCCACCCAAGTATACCAGAAGAAATTCAAAGAGGTTAAGAAGGAGCCTGTGGAAGAAGATCCTCAGAGAAAGTAGGCAGAATTACCTTTGGGATCAGAGAACATTATTGTTCTCAGTGAAAGTGAAGAGAGTGAAGTGCCAGCTCCTTCAAGCGCTCCTGAAGCTCCAACGGATAAAGACAAGGAAGTCCAGAGCACCGAACTTCCAAGTGCTATTGACTCCTCTGCACCAGTTGTCTCAAGCGCGCCAGTTGTCTCAAGTGCCCCACTCATGTCTCAACTCGAGACAACAACGGTGCAGACCTTGGGCACTATGAGTTCTCTGTCTCTTGGTCCTCTTGCCCCACCTGCTGCTTCCTCCTCCTCTTTTGCATGGGTGCAACCTTTTGTCGATAGTAGGAAGAGGAAATCTTCCTCTCGGAGCTCAGGGCCAAATTTTGATGTTGTGGCAGCCTTGTTAGGCACTACTCCTCCTTCTCGTGCCAAAAAATCCAGAATCACCTCTAGGATAGTGTCTGATGCTCAGGGTCAGCAATTCCTGGAGATGCTAAGCCTACAGTAGATAAATCAGAGCAGGATTTACAGGCATCTGACCTAGAACTCTCAAGGATTCCTATGGGAGAGTCTACCCCTGAAGGTGAGATCCACAACCTCCAGGAAACGGTCACAAGAGTCATTGGGAGGGTAGAAAAAGGGCAGCAAACTATTGAACAGTTGGAGGAACAAGCCCAGATTCTCACAGGTTTTATCAAATCTCTTTTGTCTAAGGACAAAGTTTTGGACCCTACCCCATTGACTACCCTTCCGCCACCTGTAATTTTGAGCCAAGATGAAGTACAGAGTATCAAAGACATGCACAAGTATTCCGTCTATGGTAGAGCTATGGAGGCCATGGTGGAAGATATGCTTGTTGCAGGATTGAACTTCATCGATGAAGCTTTCAAACTCCACGGAAAGGTGAACAACTTGCAACAGAAGCTCTCCTCCACTATCGGGATCATAGATAAAGAGCTCAAACTTTGGAGCAGTTGCATAGTAGACCTCTGTCTCATGGGACAGACAGATGAGAACATTTTATTGGCGAGTAAGGTTTTTGATGATGCAAAGGATAATCTGTCAAAGTCCTGGGTTTACAGCGTGGAGTGGAAGATCAAAGTCTTGGAGGAGGCTTTGGGAGAACTGAAGAATAGCTGGCAGAAGGGTGAGGCTTTCAAGACACTGGTTGTATCTGCTTTCAAAGATATACATTGTCATCTTCAGGATGAAACTTCTGGTGTGCCTCTTTCCTTGCAAGAAATCAAAGCTCAATTCAGAGCTTTTGTCAAAGATAATCTATTCAAGGAAAGCTCCATTTCCAAAGAGAAAATGAAGGAGATCTGCTCTCTTCAATCTGCCATTGAAGAAGCAAATAAAGACTATCATACTCATGTCGAGTTTGATAAGGAAATGGAGAAGTGCCTCGGATTTTGGACCCAGTCTACAGCCAACACATCAGTCCCCCACGTGGCAGAGACATAGCCGAGGCATTGAAGAGATTCAGGCAGCGGATTTTGAAGTCAGTGGGTCCCTCCCAGTCATAACCACCTGTCTTCTTCTCCTTATTCTTCTCTTCTCTTCCAATTCTTTCTCTCGGATTTATTGTAATAAGTTGAGGTATTGCGATTGGCAATCCTTAACTAATCTTTAGTTAAAAGAAGTAGTTACCAAGAGTAACTAATTTGTAAACTATATAATGGCCTCTCCTCGCCATTTTGCGGGAGGAAGAACTTGGCTTATTTTCTGAAAGTGTAAATAAATCATAAAGAAATCAATACAGAAGGGCTTTTCATTCTTCATCTATCTGATCTCTTTTATCCCTAAGCTTTTCATTTAATCTTGTTAAGATCATTTGTCTGTGTTATGATAAGAAGCTTTGTATTCTTGCAGATGTTATTTATAGAACTTTGTGTCTTTCAAATTTCATCTTACTAAGTATGATACAAATGATCTTGTTTCAATTCACTGTAACTTCGCATACATAAAGAATTACTCTGTCATCTATAATTCTGAATGTTTCCCTTCTGCTCATTCTCGTATTCTCATTCCTCAGTCCTTTTGTAATTGATGATCCTTATAGAAAACACTTTCATTATATCCAAGTTCAACAAGAAAATCATGTTTTGTATATTTGTAAATAGGTTCGTTTCTGAATAAGGGAACCTCTCCCATTAAAGAGGAGGGACTTCTTGTCCCCTGACTGTTGCTCTTCGTAAAGTCCTATTTGACGACCAACATCGTTAATACCCAATTGTTTTAAAAGAGAATAAGCACATAGGTTAAAAGATGATCCATTATCATTAAGTATTTGCTTGATGAAAGTGGTGCTAATGACGGTGATAATGAGAAAGGGTGCACATTGATTGCTTTTAGAAAAAGGTGATAAATCCTCATCGATGGAGGATATAACATGTCACTGATTCCGAAGAGACTGTATGAGGTGTGTAAAGGCTCATGTAGAGTTATCACTTTCTATATGGATGTATTTAAATAAAGATTACATCATAACATAAGTAAATAAAGAAATACTTACAGGAAATAAATAACACAGGTGACACAATATTTATAGTGGAAAACCCCAATAGGGTAAAAACCACTTTGAAAATAACCTTTTACTTTAGAGAACTTATTTTACATCCAATAAGATCACCTCCTCCTTTAAAACCCTATTTACCAAGGGTAAAACCAAATCACTTGATTTGCACACCTTTGATATATTTCTCGAATATATCAAATGAGGACCTAAAGTCCTTTTTATATAAGGTGATCGGGTATGTCTCCCGACCCACCTTTTCAACCTAAAATGGTTGACACATACACCTAGGTTTATAATATTTAATATTATAAATATAATCATTTCATGATATTAAATATTTAACCTAAAGTATATACCTAGGTTAGCATATTTAATAATAGAAATATAAATATTTCATATTATTAAATATTAACCTATATATTAGTGATGGACCCATATACATTAAGGGTTGGCTAGACCACTTAATCATTATGTTCCAACACTCCCCTTAATGTTAAGTGGGATAACATAACATATGCCAATAGATTACCTGCCCGTGGTACACTACAAGATTTACAATCCTTAAACCATAAAGGTTTTAGGCTAGCATATCGGTTGAAGGAATTATAACACCTTCATCATACTCAAATTACCTTTTGGTACAAAAGGATTTGGAATCCCAAAGATCATCCCATGATCAAGTGGCTAAGTATGATTTGTGAGTTTTACATGTTCTCACAGGTTCTCATAAAAGGTTATTGAACCCAAGCATATAGGAGCCTTTTACAACCAAGGACCTCCTTAACAATATGCTTGTATACTGGATGTTTACCAAGTAAACTCAATAGCACTAAAGAGTTTACTAAAGACCACCTTTAAGATCTTTCTACACTTCTTTCTAAAAAAGAAGTCGAGGAGGTATACATGCCCGAAGGTCTTTTTTTACACTTGCCCGAAGGTTTTTTTACACTTGCCCGAAGGTCTTTTACAAATCTCGAAGGTATTTTTACAAAAACCAAGTTCCATTAGGAGGTGACATTGTCATGCACACTCCCCTCAATGGAAACTCGACAATCCAAGATTTTCACGAAAGTGACAAAACTTTGCAGCACTCAAGGACTTTGTGAAGATGTCAAGCAACTACTCTTCAATCAACATGAACTTGAGATTTATCTCATCACTTTGCACCTTCTCATGGGTGAAGCGTATATGTATCTCAATGTTCTTCATCCTCTGATGTTGAACTAGATTCTTAATCAAGAGTAATACAACTCTGACCACCACATAGAAGAGAAATACTTCCTTTAGCTTACATGTGTATCTCTACCAACAGTCATTGCAGCCACATGGCTTCTTTACTTCTTCCATTGTACTTCTCTACCTCAAGTAGAAGAAATGGAGACTGTTGATTGTATTTTTGTTCCAAGTAATGGTTCCTACACCAAAAAACTTGAACACATATCTAATATATTTTATAACACAACATCAATATGGTTAGAATCACAAAATCCATATAAGATAGCATTTTCATTCTTATTATAATGCAACCCATAATTGATTGTTCCTTTCAAATATCTAAAAATTATTTTTGCAAGATTCAATGATCTCTAAAAAAGGTTCCTACATAAACCTTGAAGTAATTCCTATTGTATAGGAAATATCTGATCTAGTTATAGTTAGATAAATCAAACTATCAACTAACAACGTATATAAAATAGGATCAACCTTTTTCATATGCAGATTTAGGATCAATATTTATTCCAACTTCCATTGAAGTAGAAAATGGTTTACAATCAATCATAAGAATTTTTTTCAATACAATGGTTGCATATTGTGTTTTGAAAAATAACAATAGAATGAAATACAATCATACAAATAACATGATGTGAGAGACCTAACTCATTCATTTCAAAGTACTACTTCAATTTCTCTTTAATCCTATGAATTAAATCATAATTGTCACCAGACATAAGCAAATCATCAACATATATACATATAATGATAATATGTGAGCCTTATTGCTTAATGAATATATCATTGTTAGAAGAACAATTAACAAAACCTAACAGTTTAAAGAAGGAAACAATTTTTCACATACCAAGCTCTAAGAGCTTGTTTTAAACCATACAAGGATTTCTCAACTTACAAACATAGTTTTTTTTACCAGTTTCTTCAAATCCTTTAGGTTGAAACATGTAAAGTTCTTCTTTTAAATCACAATTCAAAAAAAATATTTTTCTTATCCATTTGGTGGATTTCCCACCCAAATTGAGTGAAATTGCAAATAAGGCCCTAACAGTACTCATTTTAGCTACAGGAAATGTCTCAACATAATCAATACCAGGTTTCTGAGTGAAACCTCTAGCAACAAGTCTAGCTTTATGTTTGTTAATACTACCATCAACATTATATTTTACTTTGTATATCCACCTAGACCCTATAATACTTCACGGCTCAGGTTCATACAAGGTAATTAATGCATGGTACATATGATGGCTTCTGGTCATTTTCCTAAGGTTAATAGGATTTGAACTTTCTAACATAGATTGAGCCCAATTTAATTTCTTATCTAGGAAGATAAGAGTTTCAGAAACATCTATAACATCAAAACATCATCATGACCATTTACTAAATCAGAATCAAAACCATCATTTAGAAGCATTTAATGAAGTAACTTCAAGAGAAGAAGACAACACATGTAAACTTTTCACTAGATTATATCTAGACATTTCATATAAGCTTCGATAATTAACATGTCCTAACCTTTCATGCCATAGTTTTGAATTATTCAAACTTTGAGATATAAAACAAGATGCAGAAGAGAAATCATCAAAAATATACAAACCATTTATTTGAATTCCTTCAACTATTTTACTCTCATTACTATCCTTGATATACCAAGTATCCTTCATGCATGGATTCTAGTTGTGTCCATACCTCTTTCGGATGTTTGATATTACCAATGTGTAGAAGGTACTCATTGTTCACATTGCGTAGAATCATAGAAAGAGCCTCCTGCATTCGTTGCAAGAATGTATTCATGTTATCTATAGTTGTTTGATGACCGGTGGGAGCAACCTCAGATCTAGAAACAATCATCTAGTTTTTTCGCCATAAATTTTGTTTTGACCCAAATGTTGTAGTTGGTTTCATTCAGGATTTAGGTTTTGTCAAGACAGAAATAGTTGGATGCCATTGTTTTCCTAAACTTGTAAAACACACCCCATTATAATATACAATGTACCATAGAGTTAGATACATATTTATCGATAATAAAAACAACACTTTTAATAGAATCATATCTAAATTTTATAGATCTAAAGAAACTATTTGATCATAACTAATTATGTCATTACAATGCATACTAATTAACCTCCCATGATCAAAATAATAACCCACAATATAAAGGGCTCTGCATTATACCCCAGATTTATATAAAAATATTTTCGACCATATAGAAGTGAAGAAGAGACCCCTAAGAATGCATAACAACTTCAAATTTTGAAAAAAAAATTAATGTAGACAAAAAATCGCCAACTTAAATTTGACGTCTAAATGACCATCATAATGGCTTTTTTTTGTCTATCGTGATGGTCATTTGACCATCAATTTTAACACAATGAAAGTTTCTGGAACCTACGAGCTTAAATTTGACGTCTAAATGACCATCATATTGTCTTATGTTTGGTCTACCGTGACGGTCATTTGACCATCAAATTTAATGAAGCCAAAACTTGTTGTGTATTTCTAGAATGTGAAATTCTAGAATTTCTTCTTCTGTATAATATTAGGGAGGTTATATTTTAACACATTATAATAACCTATTATAATTTATAATGTAAAAATATATTTTTTAAAAAAAAAAAAAAAAAAAGGTATATAGTTTATAGAATGTAAAAAAAACAACATATAGTTCATAAAAATTATAAACTATAGTATATTTTTTTATATAAAAACACATAACCCTTATTAAAGGGGTTTAAAGGACATAGACCAAGTTAAAAGAATTTTACCAAGTGCAAGTAGATTTATGAGAGTATAGATTAACTTGCATATTTTATAGAGGGGACAAGTAATTTCACCCGACCAATGAAATAAATTCAAATCCCTATTTTCATGAACCTTGTCTCCTCCCTTCATTTACTCTTAATTTTACCCACACACATTTAAAACTATGGAAATATTACAAAATATTTTATATAATTCTTACAAGCTAAAAACTTTAAAACTTTTATGTGGCTATAACTACCAATATTTTAATAAATATTTACCACACTTCACGTGGGCCACCAATAAACTAGCCCTTTTTTTTTTAAATTCTATTTATACTTGAGAGTTCCACATTTATACCTGAGATATTATCTCATTTTATTCTCCACTCCCACTCTTATATAAAAGAAAACCTTTAAATAGGTTTATTTATATAGTTTTTATAAACTATAAGATATAAATGAATGGGGCCCCCTTACATGGATAATATAAATGGTTAGGGACACATGTTAGGTTTTATTTAATAAGTATTAAGATTTAAAAAGTAATCCCTTCATGGCCAAACAACAATAAACATAGGCCCCCTTTAAAAAAAAAAAGTAAGCACTTAGTTTTTTTTTAAAACATATATAAACCAAATATAATAAAATTTATATTTTAAGTGGTTTAAACTAACCATATATATATATAAAATATGATTCAAACTTAGGTTTTTTTTTAAAAAAAAACTATATATGCCTAGATTTATAAGTTAAGTTTAAATATGATTTAAACTTAGGCTTAGAATATGGTCTGTTGACTCTTCCCTCAATCCCATGTAATTTTAATATGGTTTAAAGACTTTTAATATATATTTTTTTTCAAAACTATATAAATTTTAATATGATGTTTATATAAATTATTATATAAACCTTATTCTATATTATATATATTTTTATTTAAAAATAATAATATAGTTTTCAAATTATATAGGATATAGTTATAGATTAACTATAAACTATAGTTTTTCAAATGAATCCTTTTAGAGGGGACCAAAGAACATGGGTATGAATTTACCTTCCAAAATATTTAACCTGCAAACATTTGAAATTATAGAAAACATGAAAATTATTTCATATAGTAATAAATCCTTTCTTTTTTTGTATGTGATTTTCACGTAGGTAAATATTTGAAGCCCCTTTCACTGTGCACACATCAATCTCCAAACAAACATTAATTCCATATAATTTACAAAATGTAAATGAAAGTAAGAATCATATCATATTACATCTCCCCCCAAAAAAAAAATTAGGGATTTAAAATTGAAAAACCCTAAAAATTTTACCGAGAGTTTAATTGCACAAATGTAATGCCAAAATAAATTGGGAAAAAAAGAAGGGGACCAGATACTTTTAAATACCCTTTCGGGTTGGTTGAAAAAACCCATACAAATTAAATAAATAAAATACAAAACATTTGATCTTAATTTATTTAATTTACCTCGCTCTATTACCATGTTAGAATTTGAGGATTCTAATAAATACGGATTTAATCAACTTACATATTACATAATGTTACAATAAATATTTAAATAAAGATTACATCATAACATAAGTAAATAAAGAAATACTTACAGGAAATAAATAACACATGTGACACAATATTTATAGTGGAAAACCCCAATAGGGTAAAAACCACTTTGAAAATAACCTTTTACTTCAGAGAACTTATTTTACATCCAATAAGATCACCTCCTCCTTTGAAACCCTATTTACCAAGGGTAAAACCAAATCACTTGATTTACACACCTTTGATATATTTCCAAATATATTAAAGTCCTTTTTATATAAGGTGATCGGGTATGTCTCTCCCGACCCACCTTTTAATATTTAATATTATAAATATAATCATTTCATGATATTAACATTTACACCTAGGTTTATAATATTTAATATTATAAATATAATACTTTGTGAAGTATCAATCAATAACTAGATGTAAAATGCAAAGTAAATGTGTGCATAGAAACAATAGAATCCCCTCCTATGAAGTGTGATGCGGATGAACTAGTCTTGTGTGCCTTGTGATGGACTTAGATGGATGAAAATGTAGATTTAGGTTCCTTGGTGGATGTAACTCTAGATGGTGATAATAGATGCTTAGTGCTTAGTCCCTCATCATGGTATCATAACTTTATACTTATATGGTTCTCTTGTTCTAATTTCGTAACTAACCCTAAAAAGGCCAACCAATAAAAATATGCAAAGCTAAAATTGCTAGAAAGTTCCCAAAATATGGAAGCAATCTAAATATGATTAGGGCGCTTGGGGCACCCAATCAGAATAGAAATAACACAAAATGAAAAAATAGATCGGGTAAGTATGATCAAAGGATCAAAAGTGACGACAGCAAAGCAAAGTAAAAAGACAAAAGGACATGGGTTAGTTAATACTTTCTTCACTCAAAAATCATATGAAGAGTAGTATGAGACCGAGACTAAATATTGACTCAAAGAGTGTGATTTAGTGACTACAACTTGACAAAGTTAGGGACTTGAAAACAGAGCATAGGGGATAACCTGGTTTAGTTAGGCTCAACGAAGGTCATATGAGAGTCAGGGCCTAAAATGAGGTTGGGCGCACTTTTTGTCCTAACCTTCCCAAAATTTTGGGACTGTTCATGCACAAAAGTTAGCATAATTTAGCATAAGCATATTTATTGCATTTTATTGCATTGTCTTTTATTTAATAATGTGCAATATGTGCACTCTAGTCTAGTGACTTGCATTCAATATTGTTATGTTGGATAAAATTTAATATTGGTATTAGTTGTAATTACATGTGCATGTGAGATGGGTCTTATCATCTCGTAGTTGGTGCCTGATAGGGTGTCATGTCTATCCATATGAGGTTGTCTAATATCTATAAACATTACAGCTCTTACATTGTTATGTAATCTGATTTCATGATCAATAATATTTGTGAGGCTTCCGTCCCTCTTTGGTCATTGTAATCTTATTATATTCTATCATTTGGTATCAAAGCTATACCATTATTATCATTTGGTATCAGAGCAGGTTCTATCCAAGCAAGGTTGAAGAGGAGCACTATTGGAGAGGATCCATTGGAGAAGAAGATCTGCATCAAAGGAGAGCCATTGAAGCATCCGTAGCCTTCATTCCTTCCAAGCATCCCTCAACTAAAATTTGACCTATCCACTTATTTGGAAGGTAATTTTTTTTTTTGATTAGTCATTGGCATAGCCAATTGATCCAACATATTGGCGGAATATTTCAAATTTGGAGATCTTTAAAAAAAAGATCTTGAAAAAAAAAAGATTTGTGAAAAAAAGAGATCTTAAAAAAAGGAGAAAGATCTTGAAAAAAATTGCAGATCTAAAAAAAAGATCAGATCTAAAAAAATCAGATCCGAAAGTAGAGGCGTGAAGAATTCGGGAGCAAAGTTGAAAGCGATCCGTCTACAAAATTCTAGCGAGATAACTCTTAGAAAAAAGGATCTAACTTTTTCATACAATGTTAGATTGATGTGCCATTTTTTTGAAAGATAAGAAGAAGGTGCACAACTTTGCAGTCTATATCATCTTTAGATTCGGCCTTTACATGTGACGAAAAGTCTGCATGCAAGTCGGATCAGCTTTTTCGAAAAATTAGATCTAGCTGGTAAATTGGTAAGATCTCAAAAACTAAGATTCTGATTCTTTTGAAATTTTGTGGGTTTCAATAAAAATATTGTATGATGCTACTATAAAATTTTTAGAAAAACCCAGATTACGGTTTGTGAGAAAAGGTGAAAACAATATTGATTGTTTGTTTGGATCTTGGGAACAAACAAAGTCGGCGGTTCAATTCTCACTCTCTCTATATTTATTATTAAATCATTTTTTTTAGAAAATTTAGAAAAATAACTAAATTTTAGGAGATTTCTAAATTTAGAAGCTCACCAAACACATTTAGAGCCACCGCTAAATTTAGCGGAAAAACACCTATTGGGGGTAAAAAATATTTTTGGCCTAAATTGTGTATTTTGTGATTTTAGACCATTTTTTCTAAAGAGGGGGGACACAAAAACTTCATTTTGATGTACTTTTGGAGCATTTTGTACTAATATTGGTGCATAAAGTGGAAAAAAAAGTGTAAATTTTTTATTTTATGTTTGGTTCTATCACACGAGATCTTTGATCTCATAGCAACGTTCGGTATATACGGTGCCTCTGGGAAGTGCTTATGGGTGATGCTGCCACGAATACTACTGCACTTAACACCTTACAAAGTTACCTAAACGTCGTCTTGGCATCGACCCTATAAAATCGACGGGGAGTAATAAGGACACAATACACACACATTTGAGCCCTCCCATCCGTTTGTGCTTGCACAAACCCCTCTCCGTACTGTCTAAGTACCACGTACTAAATTCTTTCACGTGCGTTAACACCTCTTTCCATACTAACGGGTATATTGAAAGGGTGATCTTCTTCCACGTACCGATGGGTATATCGGAAGGGAGCATATATAGAAAGGTTTGGTATATCGGCCTGACGGTATATTGAGAGGGAGACCATAAACCTGGAGTGATAAGAGCCTTACCCTTTGTCAGAAATTCAGAGTTTCAGAAATTCAGATTGCAGAAATGGGTGCACAAGCACCAAAGTTCTTCTTTTCAGATTCACAATTGCTTAGAGGAGACAACTATGTTGCATGGAAACCGAAGATCAAGATGTTACTTGAGTTTGAAGACCTATGGACAGTTGTAGATGGAAAAACAACAAGATCACTTGATGATGAAAGACAACAAGTTCAATTTGACAGGGCCAATCAAAAGGCCAAGTTGATCATCTTGTTTGGCATAATGGACGATGTGCAACCCCACATTAGAGATGCCACATCGGCCAAGGATGCATGGGATAAGTTGAGCATAGTCTATGAGGCAAAGATCAAGAATGCTATCCTCAATCTACTATCACAACTGCATACTCTTAAGTTCAAGCACAATGAGAAGGTTGAATTTTTTTTGAGACGAGTTGCTACTTTGAGGACATCTCTATTGGCATTGGGAAAAGAGATAAGTGATGAAGACCTCATACCAATTGTGTTGCGAGCACTTCCTCCTTCCTACAGAATCTTTGTGACAACTATCAATATGAGTGAACACACAGTCACCTTTGAGAAGTTGGTCAATATACTCCAACAAGAAGAGGCAATGAACAACAAAGATCATGAAGATGAGCAAGCATTATCTTCCAATCATAAAGGAAAGGAGAAATTTCAGTCCAATCACAAGAAGTCCCAACAAAATCAAAGTCAACAAAGGTACCAAAGTCAACGAGACAACACCGAAGTGTCCCATTTATAATAGAGGGGGACATGACATCAAAGATTGTTGGTACAATTCCTACAAAAATGGTTCATCAAGCAATTCAAAACCTAATAACCAACAAAGTAACATCAATTCAAATCAAGGGAAGTCCAACAACAACAACAATCAATCTGAAAAATGGTAATTGGCAAAGAAAACCCTAAAAACAAGGGTACATTGTCGAATATGAGGATGATTCAGATGAAGGACACCACATGTATTCTACTCAATTTGATGAAGAAACCAAGTCCACACAAGATATCTGGTATGTTGACTCAGGTGCAACTCGACACATGACTGGACGCAAGGATTGGTTCTACACACTACATGACTCACCTAACAAGAACCATGTGTCATTAGGTGATGACTCATCATACAATGTCAAGGGGATTGGAAACATTTCACTACCTCTTGGAAAGCATGACTGCAAAATCACAGATGTATTGTATGTACCTAGGTTGACCAAGAATTTGCTATCAGTTAGTCAACTCCTTGATCACAACTTGAAGTTGGATTTTGACAGTAATAATGGAGAAAAAATGTGCTTGATAAGAGATAAGTCAAGAGGTTCCAAGACTGTAGTAAGAGCCTCTAATGTGGGATGCATGTTCTAACTTGATTTTGTCCATAAGGATGATCAAGCTCTAGTGGCCAAAGACACACAATCTACAGAACTATGGCATCGTAGATATGGTCACATCAGTTTTGGCTATCTCCAAACACTTCAAAAGGGCAACATGGTGAAAGGATTGCCTACACTCAAGCACAACACTAAAAAGTGTCACAATTGCCTAGTTGGAAAGCAACACAGTACCCTTCAAAAAACACATATAGAGCTAAGGAAAGCTTGATTTGGTGCACACCAATCTTTGCGAGCCCCCATGCAACCAATTCATTCGGATGTCAATACTTCATGCTTTGTGTTGATGACTACTCAAGAAAGATGTGGATATATTGTCTAAGAAATAAGAGTCAAGCCTTTGAGACATTTTGAAGTTCAAAACACTTGTTGAGAATGAAGTTGGTCGCAAGATCAAAACTCTCTACTCAGATCGAGGGAAGGAATTCACAAGCAATGAGTTCAAGAATTACCTGGAAGCTCATGGGATTCGTCGAAAAATTCCTCCTACTCACACACCACAGCAAAATGGTATAGTTGAGAGAAGGAATCATACTATCATGGAAATGGTGCGATGTATGATTGACGACTCAGGTTTAACAAAGACATTTTGGGCAAAAGCTGCAAGAACTGCAGTCTATTTGTTGAATAGAGTGCCCACAATAGCTCTTGAAGGAGTGACACCTCAAGAAGCATGGTCAAATCGGAAACCATCAATTACACACCTAAGAGTATTTGGGTGTAAAGCTAGCATGCACATACCCAAGAAGAACATGAACAAGTTGGATATGAAAGTTGAGAAACTGATATTCATTGGATACAGTGAAGAAGCACTTGGGTACAGATTATGGGATCCAAAAGCAAAGAAAGTATACACAAGTAGGGATGTTGAGTTCTTTGAGAAGAAATAAGCAGATGCTCCACTCAACGACTCAACAAACATGCAGAATACACCTCTTGTGAAGACAGAATTTGATGTTCCCACTGAAGATGACAATGATGAATTGGATGATGGTAAAAACTTGGATCCACCATAAGCCAATGGAACAACTAAGAAGTTACCTAAATGGTATACTCAATTAATAAGAGATGCAAATTTGGATGAAGCACCTAGCACATCATCCAATCCTGGACCTAGAACTCACAAATCAAGCTCATGAAGAGGTCAATTATGCCCTAATGAGCGAGAGTTGAAACAGTTGAGCCGTACTACTGATTCGGGGAAGCCCTACAATCAAAAGCTTGGAAAGATGCCATGGATTCAGAGTATCAGTCAGTGATGAAGAACAACACATGGCAACTTGTCAACCTTCCACCAGGGAAGAAACCCATTAGATGCAGATGGATATTCAAGACTAAGTAAAAATCAGATGGGACTATTGACAAGTATAAATCAAGGCTTGTAGAAAGGGGTATGCACAACAAGAAGGTATTGATTATGATAAGACATTTGCTCCCACAGCCAAGATCAAGACAATTAGGATGATCTTTGCTCTAGCTGCACAATTTGGTTGGAAAGTCCACCAAATGGATGTGAAAAGTGCCTTTCTTAATGGATATTTGCAAGAAGAAGTCTATATGACTCAGCCAGAGGGTTATGTAATACTGGGAAAAGAGATGATGGTATGCAGACTCATAAAATCTCTATATGGCCTAAAACAGGCACCTCGGGCATGGTACATCAAAATTGATGAGCATCTCATAAGTCATGGATTTGAAAGGAATCCTTATGACCCCAATCTCTACCTCAAAAAGCAAGGGGGAGATTGTCATTGTGGTTGTTTATGTTGACGATCTAGTCATTACAGCATATTTTGTGAAGATGATCAATGCAACAAAGAAGGATTTTAATCGATTGTTCGACATTACGAGATCTTATAGCTGAACAGTATGCGATGTTTTCACTAAGTCACTTGCACGTGACAAATTCACACTATCCAGAGAGTTCCTTTCCACTTCATTAGAAACTACGAAAAATTAAGGGGGAATATTAGCATAATTTAGCATAGGCATATTTATTGCATTTTATTGCATTGTCTTTTATTTAATAATGTGCAACATGTGCACTCTATTCTAGTGACTTGCATTCAATATTGTTATGTTGGATAACATTCAATATTGGTATTAGTTGTAATTACATGTGCATGTGAGATGGGTCTTATCATCTCATAGTTGGTGCCTGATAGGGTGTCATGTCTATCCATATGAGGTTGTCTAATATCTATAAATATTACACTCTTGCATTGTTATGTAATCTGATTTCATGATCAATAATATTTGTGAGGCTTCGTCCCTCTTTGGTCATTGCAATCTTATTCTATTCTATCATTTGGTATCAAAGCTATACCATTATTATCATTCGCCACCTTGTGATTGGTCTATTTTTACCAAAAAATGGCTAAGCTGCTTTACCTCATGGAACAACTTGTTGGGACGCATATCTTGAGCTTCCAGGAAAATATTTCTACACTTATCTATATGAATTTGATTGTAAATTGATTTTTAAATACAATGGTGATGGTATCATACCCTAATTCGGCTCTGCAACCCCCTAGAAAATAGGATTTTTCTTTGGGATCAAATATTATGCATGTTCAAAATAGGTTGTGGAAAAATCACATGGGTCTTGTGAAAATATGAGACCACCATCATCTAGAGATTTGAATTATCTTTTGATGATATTTTTTTGGATCTTAAATCCTTATGGAGCTCTTGGAATCGTTTCCCAAAGCTCGGGAGTTGTTTTCGACCTTTGTGTACTTCTTCACCATTGTAAGGACCCATTTATGTTGAAACTACTCCAAAACTTCTAAAACTTCCCATATTCTTCCAAAACTAATTTCAAAATGTTCTTAGCTCTCTTATACACTTCCTTGATGAGTTTTATTCTTTCTTTTCACTCAGGGGGTGTACACCTGTGCTGGAAGACTAGAGAATAACCTTTCCTTAAGCTCCTCAAAGAGCTTGTCTTGAAAATGCTTGAGCATACTTGATATCCCTAAATAATTTATGGACACGAAGACACGACGTATTGCACCAATTAAAAGGATGGGATGGGACTAAAATGGGGGCTAGGGTGATTTTGAGGAGGGCTCGAGATGACCTTTAAGAAAAAAAAAATCACTATAGGGTATGGTTGTCACGCTTTGGGAGTGATATTTTCCCTTGCAAAACTCATGAAAATAGTTGGCTTTGATTTGGAGAAATTTTGTGGATTGAGCACAACGAGGAAATGAAATGAGAACTCTATAATCTCAATTTCAGTTTACATATTAGTGCCTTATCCTTTGGGCTTCGAGTCACCATAAAGATATACTACACAACTAGATTTATTGAACACACACACACACACACAAACAAAATGGAAACATAAAAAATGGGGAAAAATATACAATAGACATGGAAACTATGTTGTAGTGGAGGGATATTTACGGAGGTAGGGAAATAATATACACATACCCAAAAATGGGTTAAGAAAAGTACATTCCATCATGGAAGAACGGACTGAAGTCTAACCTTTGTAGCACACAAAATCATTATCGACCATACCATGTTCATGTGATGACTTTGCATGGCTTGAGAAGAATAAGACACACCAAGACTCCATCTTCATACTCATATAACACCGTAGAGTGTTCTTACATTGGATGAACACTTCATTACCTTCTTGAAACTCTTACATCTTATGGCTTCCACTTGATGTTATGTAGTCATGAGTCACCATTCCTTCATGTCCTCAAGAGTGGGAAAAATTATCTTGTCATGGAAGCATCCTTATTTTTGAAAATGCAACTTGGTGACATATTTTGAATCAACAAGGTACTCAGGAGGAGTGAGAGAAACTTGATTTTCTTCCCATTCAATAGCTTCTCTGAACCTCTCACTGTGTTGCTTCAAAAAACTGCTTTCAAGAATAAAGGTTGCATCACTAGGTCGGAGGTATTCATCATCCTTCAGAAAGTGTTATATAATGGAAACATGTTCTGGGCCAATCAAAGTTTTGGAATGGTGAGTGTAATTTGATTTTGAATTTTCTTACAAGAGTCATGTGCATCCTCACCTTGTTGCTCGAAAAAATTTCACCCATACCCATCCACTCAACATTGGTTTTGGCATTATTTTCACAACTGTAATATTTGATTTGATCATTGAGGAATTCTTCATTCTTGAGTGAACTTGACAACATGATTTTTTTTTCATTGGTGGATTCTCCAACGGTGGTAAGTTGATCTTGAATACATTCACAAGAATCTTGCAACTTCTCAATTTTTTCCAAACAACTCTCTTTAATGCAAGTCAACTCAACATTTTCCCCATTATTTTCCTCCATAACAGAGATGTTGTTTTCAATATTGAGGAATTTCAAAGGAGATTCAAGAACCTTCCTTATTTTGCACTCACGAGCCTCTTCGCATTGTGTGAAAGAGAAAGACATGCTTTCACATTCACTCTCATCAACCAAGGCATTGGGGAAGAAACCAAGTTCATCCATTGGCTCTGTCTCAACATCAAACATTGGTGTATCAAAATGAGAAGTAAAAATGGCCTCATACCTATATTTTACCTCCATATCCCAAGTCAGGAACTCAATACTGAGTTGGGGATCTTTAGTTTCTTCTAAAGTCTTCAAGAAGTCTTGCATAGATGACTCTTCCGAGTTTTCCATATACTCATCTTCATCCTTTGAAAGAATGTATGCATCATGCTTCCGAGAGATGGTTAAAAATCTTATCCATATGCACCCATGATTCATTTAGAATATGATGTCAGGCTCTACACTTACAATATGTTAGTATATTGAACATACTTACTTTGTATCATGCAAAATAATTCTCAACACATGAGCAACTATCTTTCATGATGCTCTCTCTCTCTCTCTCTCTCTCTCTCTCCCCTTATCTTGAGGATCTCTTCATACTCCATTTACAAATTGTATATGCAACATACTCAAATTGTATTTCTAGCTATATTACTCTAATTGTATTCTAGCTATATTACTCTATCATTCCAAACTGAATTAGTACTAACATCCATGTGAAAGTAAACATATAAAGGATATCCCTTGGATATTGGTCATATCTCCATGGTTCATAATCCTCCATCATCTCCATGCACCTACTTTACACTCTTAAGACCATTCCACACAATGAATCCTTGATACCATCACTATACATGAATTCTCAACTCAAAAACAAGGTTAGATCTAGGCTGGCCTCTTGGCTCCAAGTGCTCAAATTGATATGTAGCACCATGAACTCTCCCATCCACTCTTCGAACAACTCATATAACCCAAAGCCAGGTGTTTAGACCTTTTCCTTCTCTCAATACACTTTCAATTTAACACAACTCTCTTACTAGGGTTTATTGGCTACTAACCCTCTAGTCATGCAAGTACTCAATTATCATAGTACTTTATGAAACAACACTGCCATCCAATGATTAATCTAAACATACCTTATGGAGGTCTTGAATACACCTAAGTTTCATGAGTTGTTCCTTTGTATGAAATTGTTCCTCCAAACCATTGTTCTAGGCAATTTAGGCCTATTTTGGCCTTGAGCTATAATAGTACTATAATCTCACTTGGAGCTTGATGGATCCACTTTATAAATGTCACCGAGATGATGTCTACCAAATTTGGTAGCTTGACTCCATGATTTGAATATGCATGCACCTCCTTTTCTCTCTCTCTCATATATCTATACTGCAAATCCTAGCATATCTTTGGCACACGTGCGAATTGAAACCTAAGATTTCACAGACCTCTAGTCCTTTTCAAAATAGAGATGCTCCAAAATTTTCATCAAAATTTGACAGTTAGAATTTTAGTTATGTCTTGCCCTAGTTAGGGCACGAGAGCACATAATTCAAGCTACAAGACAAATTTCAAAGTTTTAAGAGCTATAAAAATTTGAAAACACTCCATTTACCTTCCTTCAACTATCCAAGCTTTTACAAACCTACAAAATCCTTCCTAAATTGACTGTCATATTTCCATCATTCGGTTAGAAAAGGATATGCAATACACGTTTCTACAAAGACAAGATTACATGCAAATTTCATACTAAATTCCACCCGCAATCACACTCAACATCTTTAGTATCCATTATATGTATTGATTACATATTTTCTAGGGTCTTTTATGACAAATTAGATGATTTACCCTCCTCAATGTCTTCACTAGTTTAACTAAATACCATATTCTCAGCTCCTAGATGAGATCAACAACCAAACTTAACTTAGAATCGGTCCAACAAACCTCCCATACTCATCCATATCCATATTATGACCTATATCACAACTATATAGCCTAGATTATTCATAATAACAACCATTTTACTCTTTTAACCACCTAATATCTCTTTCAAAAACATTTCTATTCTTACATGAACAAACATTTTCACAAACATTTGCAAGAATTGGTTCAGAACCATGGTTGATCAACAATCTTCTTTTCTTGGTCATGATCTTCTTATTCTTCACTATCACTCCTTAGTACTTCACTCCAATCTATAAATTTCTTCATTGTGTGTGAGAAATGAATGTGACAGGGATTCGTTCTTTGACGGATTCACCTTCAAAAATGATTTTCCTTTGAAACCTTCTTTTTGTTTTCTAACTATATAATTGTTTTTGTATTTTTGGGTGACATTGGGTAAATCTCTCCCGGAAGAGTCACCAAAAACTATTGATGACAAAATTTGTCAATATGGAAAATTAGGTTTCTCCACCAATGTTAACGGGATACATCTTTCTACATTGAATGTTACAACTCCCATTATTGAAAGTAAACTAATCCTAATCCTATTTAAATGTTGTTGGTGGCCAAATTGGTCGGGATCACACAGGACAATTCAATTATCCTATGGAAAAGTACTTATATGGGGTACAAGGGAGGAAATTACAACGGTGAGGGGGAAGGAGAGAAATTAAGAAAGGAAGATTATTATCGTGAGTAGGTCAATTGTAGAGCTCACACCCAGTAACTAGAATAGTTCAACATTCAATATAGAGGAAAGAAAAATGAAGCTATCTAGTGAGATGGGAAAACCCAGACACTAAGTTCTCATATTCATCTACCGAAGATACAAAGCCCTTGCATCACTATGCTTGATAAGTGCATAAACAAGAGAAGTGGAAGAAACAAAAGATGTTTATAAAAACTATGATTACTACATCAACAATGAGAGGAAACCATGAATAAAAATTTTCACGCATTCATACATCTTGGAAATTAGAAACTCCATTCCTTGATTGACATTTACACAAGTTGTACAAAGTAGAGGAAAATAAGAAATCATATAGAAGAAATGTAGCTTTATGTCATGTATATTGATAACACAAAGTCTAACAACATATTACAATCTATTATTGCTATAAAGTAAAAAAAAAATCAAGATTCTTTGGAATGGATAAGCCATCCCAATTTATAGCAATGTGAATTGACTCTTTGCCTACCCCCCACATGACTCTTCATTGTCTCATTCAACTCGTGACTTTATACCTTCCTAGGAAGTGAGAAATAAGTTCCCTTTTATAAATTAAAGGGAATTTTACAATGTTAATTTATAAATTCACTTAAGTGAATGATATGAAACACAATGATTATGCCAAATGAAGAATTAGAAAGAGGATAGAAGAAAGAGGGGAAAGAATGAGAGAGGAGGGAAAAGAAGAAATTCTCCCAACGATTGATGAAGTTCAAGATGCCGATCTTGTCTTTTGATGACCTCGCAACACTTATACAATGATGTGAATATCCAATTAATTCTATTTTTAAATTTTTCACTCACCGATGATGATCACAAGGTAAATACTTTTACATGATGCATGACATCATGGACCAAGAAATGAGTGTTGAAAAACATTGTTTCAAGACTTCCCAATGTGAGCTCGAGATGGACAAAAACACTACTCACGATGATATTTCTTGACACTTGATTAATGAATCTCTTTAACTCACCGAGCTCACCCCAACCAACTCAATTCGAATCACCCAACTCCTCGAGTGACGAAGATGAATCCACCTACTACACACTACGATGCCCCACCTTTCTTGTGAACATAATCAGACTCGGGATGATGCTTCCCGATCCTTATAAAGTTCCCATTCCTCTATTTGAGCCATGAGGTCATATTTTCATCCCACAGAAAGTCCAAAAAGTGGAAAGATGAGTGAAAATGTGGCCATATGTAGCTTTCTGCACTTAGAACTTAAACTTTCTATTTTTAGACCATGGGGCCCTGTGTCTTTGTTATTTCTAGACATATAATCTATTTTTCTCCAATTTCACCTTCTAAACCTCATGACACATTCTATGCTCTTTTGTTGTTGAGACATTTTTATTTTTAACACATATCTATTTTTATCAAAGTTGTTTTTTTAGGACTCGTTATTTTGGGAAAGTTGTCATTTTTGCCTTGCTTTCCATTTTGCATCTTTCCTGATTGTCATGAGTGATCAAACTTGCAATTCAAAGGACTTACTATTTTTTAAGTGGGGGAGAATAGAATTTAATATTTTTAGTAAGTGTCTGAAATGTCCTTGGTTTGTGACAGGATGACATTTTTGGATTCGATTCGTCGTCACGATCTCGTGCTCCAATTTTTAGTGTGATTTGCTCATTAGAAATCTCAAAAATAAAAAAGCCCCTAGTGAGAGCTTCGAGCATGGAGCTACCAGGGCAGCCATTAATGGATTCACCAATATTTTTAAATTTTTCTTCCCCACCTCCAATTGCAATGAAATCAACTCTATCGGGATAGGTTTTTCATTTGGTGTTTCGTGTAAAAATGTAGCTTGATCGATCGCTAGATTGATGGTAAATCTAACGAATGAGAGCCAAGGCACAAAATGGAGTTTTTAATTCCAGTAAATAATCTAAGGAATAATTTTATATTTCATTTGTTTCATCTTTAAGACCTCGAAAATAAGGAAGTCTGCAAAAGACCTCACTTCAATCTGTGCTCCAAATTATGAGATATGAGCATTTCACCATTTTGGTTCATGAAAGTTTCTAGCACTAAAAGGACATGGTGTCAACTAAAAAAATATTGGTTTTCATGTTGCATTAAAGAGGAAGTTTGGAAAATTGGTGATATATGTGAAATCAAAGGAGTGACACCAGCATCAATGGAGGAGAGGAAGAAATCCGGCAATGAAAAATTTTCCCCTGCGTGCGTGTGGGAAGAAGCAGAAGAAGCTAGAAGCAACACTTAAATGAAAAATATGCAATTTTCACAATTTGGGAAGGAGAAAAATTTCTTGTCCCAACTTTCCCAAATGTTTGGGATGGTTGGTGCACAAAAGTTCTCCCCTTACCCATTTATCTACATGGCGTTGTGTGATCGAACATAGTTAGGGGCTTGAAAACAAAGCATGGGGGTAACCTGGCTTAGTCGGGCTCAACAAAGGTTGTATGAGGTCCAGGGGCCTAAAATTAGGTTGGGAACACATTTTTCCCTATCGTCCCAAAATTTTGGGACGGTTTGATTGGTCCATTTTTCCACCAAAAATGGCTAACTCCTTTACCTTGTGGAACAACTTGTTAGACACACATCTTGAGCTTCCGGAGAATGTTTCTACACTTATTTATATGAATTTGGCTTCAAAATTACTTTTGAACACAATGGTGATGGTCTCATACCATGATTCAGCCTGAAACCCCTTGAAAAATAGGATTTTTCTCTAGGATCAAATGTTATGCATTTTGAAAACAAGTTGTGGACAAAAACACTTGAGTCTTGTGAAAAATGTGAAACCACCATCCACTAGAGATATAAATTATATTTCCGATGATATTTGTTTTGGATCCTAAATCCTTACAGAGATCCCAAAATTGCTTCCCGAAGCTCGGGAGTTGTTTTCATCTTGTGGCCTTCTTCACCTATTTCACCATTTTCTTTACCTTTTTGAAATGATGAAATAGATAAGGGTAAAGGATAAGGAGGAATACATGTTAAATGTTGGTTGATTGATGTTTGTTACATGCATTCTAACTTTTTGATCCACAGAGACAAATGTGAGAGCTTCCTTTTGGCTAGGAAGAACTACTTGTAATAGAAAATAAGACCACGAAATGATAGTTAAATGATATATGACAGTGGACTACCTAGCATATGCTAGTTCTGGCAAGTGTGATACTCCCTAGATGGTTGTCAATCTAATATTTAAAAAAAATTAATGCGAGAGAAAAGTAAAGTCCTATTGTAGTTGATATGATTTAGGTATTTCATTTAAGTACAATAAGCAAATCCAATCATAACAGGCTAGGCTATAGTTGGATCTGAGAGAGGAGGTGTTTGTCAAGGTATGGGGCTAGTCGTGGTCCGATTCTAGGTTAGTCAGGTCAATTGGTAGGGTGATTGTTAGGGTATGCTCTTGATTAAGGTATAAAAATAGAGACCGGTGTTGGCTAAGTGTGACCGATTTCGGTTTAGGTAGAACTGACGACGATTATGAGTAACTGGCGTTAGTATGGTCGAGGTAAAAGAAACTTAAATTGATTAAATGTCAAGGGCTGATTTGAGGTCAAATAAGGTTGGGAGAGTGAATGGGAAGGTGCAGCAGAGGCCTTAGATATGTTCAAAAGTGTATAATAGATGAAGACAGGTGATTTGGTGATATGGGTGAAGGGATATTTGAGTTCACAGGCAAGTGGGTGATGAAGAAATAAGCATGCAGAGAATAGATTAATGATAGAAGTAATAAGGGCCACTAACTAAAACAAACCCTAGTGGTTAGGGCCATACTTACTGTGTTAAAGATCTGATCGCTGAGTGGTGGAGGTGGTTGATCAGAGAATACATGTATGGTATTGTAGAAGTGATTTTCCATAGTGCTCTCGTGAATGCAATGGCTCTATGATTGATCCTGGTGATGGATCTGGATGTCTAGATACGTAAAATGATGCTAGTCTTGCTTGCATGCAGCTTTGATATCCTTTTTCTCTCTCGAATGAACCAACCTACAAGAGAGGTTGTTTAGGTGAATAAATGGTAGCGACGATGGTTCTGGTTGACCGCGCATCGGTTTAAGGGTGACCGATGTTGGTTAAGGAAAGATTCCTAGTTTTACTAAAATGGGTAGATTCTTTCTAATTTCTTTGGCCCGATTAATTTGTTCCGGCGGATTATAACGGAAACTTCCTTCTAATGAGCGATAATGAGGTTAGAGATACTTTAGGTTAGGAAAATCTTAGCTCATTAAGGAAAGTAGGATTAGGTCTTAGTTAGTTATGGAAACATGCCAAGAATAGGTCTAGGGTGAGGTGGTTGGATGAGGTGTCTAGGTGAGGTGGTGGGGTAGAAATTAAGATAATTAGATAATAAATATTGTGAGGATATATATTAATTTAATTAAATTAATTAAATTAATAGTGATGTGGGGTGGAAGGGGCCATGGTTAGGTGAGTATGTTTGAGTTGGTTATTTGACAAGGGACCAAGGGGAGTGTGACCCAATTTTGGTGTCTACAATTTTGCCCCTTTTTGTTGCGTTGCTTGTATTGGTAAGCGACGCTGACAAAAATAAGATGTGGTTGCCCCATGTGTGGGTGAATGTGATCCCCCTCAAACCAAGAACTGGTGAGGTAGAAGATGGAAGCGGTGAGTGGTTTGATAAAAGGTGGATGTGGTGAAAAAGGAGTGTAAATGTGGGTAAATGTGGTAAAGGGTAGAGGTCAAAAATAGGAAAATAGGTAAATGGGCTAGGGTCAAAGGTAGTGGTAGTCAAATGCACACACACACTAGAAACTGTGACACAACTCCAGGTTAAAGAGCTTATAAACTCTACATCGTCCAAGGTCGATAGGGTTATCCAAACAAGGTTGAAGTGATTATGGTATCCAAGGCATAAGATATGGTGCGAAAACACAACGCAGGTTAGGTGCAGGAAGGTTTAGGTATATTCTGGTACACCAAAGGTTGGGTCAAGATAAATAACACAACAATAGGCAAGGTAAGGTCATTAGGTCAATCAACACCGGTAATAGTGTCACAGGTATAACGAGCACAAGGGTTAAAAGGTCATTTATCAATGTTCCAAGTTGAGGTAGCTAGGTTACTGCACGAGGTAAGGCTAAGGTATGGGTAAAATAACAAGTCTCTAAACGTAATGAAGGGCAGGTATAGGTAATCTAGGATTGGCGGTAGGTTGCGATAAGGGTGGGTAAGGTCAAACGGTGCAAGGGTTGGGTACTTTGAGGGAAAAAATAGGTTAAAAAGAATTATAGGTGCCATTACGGTGTAATCGACGTCGGTTTAGGTATAACAGGCATCGGTTTATTAGGGCACAATTTTACCGACATTAGTCGGAGTCAAAGTTGAGTATTTAAAAAGAGAAATCCACAAAAAGGTGTTCATTTGTGCTTTTTGAATTTTGGGAAAATGTCAGAGCATGGAACCTTTTATGCCTTTTCGATAGGAAAGTACAAGGTATGATACCAGTGAGGTGGAGAGATCAAGTTGGTTAGATGGGCCAGGTAGTTGGGTCCATGAGATTGGTGTGGAGGATTTGATTGGAGGTCAGGAGTATTTGTGTTGGTGATTTGGACATGGCCGACACATGAGAAGGTTGTCAGTGGGCCATGGTTCGGCGGCCGGTCATACCACCATGGCAAAGTGACACCGAGACAAGGTAGGATTCTATCCCGATCCTTCCTTTTTAAAGTAGAAAAATGTGATGTGGGTATGGGTTTTCGGGTAGGAAAATATAATGAAATTGGTGGTGAAAATTGATGCAATGAGGGGGAGGTTCTAGGTAGGGTAGATAGGGATGGGCAGGGGTTAGGTTAGCTTTGGGTAGGGTAGAGTAGGTGTATAGGTTGGATTTGAAGAATTTTGGAAAAGAGGGGAGGGGTTTTGCGTGTTCAGCTTTATGACATTGACCAACGTCGGTCAAGTGTTAGCCGACGTCAGTTGTATGTTGGCGGCACCGGTCACGTAGTAGAGGTGACCGATGCCGGTCATAGGGACCGATGATGATTGCGGTGAACCAAAGGTTCGGTCAAATTTTGGGGAACATAGGTCAATAGAGAGAAAAGGTAAGAAGTGAGGATATGTTGGGCGATGTAAAGATAGGTTTCATGAGAGGAAAGTAGGGTAATAAGTATAAATGACATGAATAGATTGGTTTAGCAATGGGTAATCTATAGGGTGGGTGGAATAAGTAATGAGGGTTGGAAACGAGGTTTATTAGGTAGGAAGTGTGTTTGGTATGTGGGGGTTCTAACAATAGTATGTTTTTGGTGGATGCAAGTGAGATATCAGTTATGGATGTGGGATAAGGTACGCCTTTATTGCTAGATGTTTGAGGAGATGTGATTGATGAGGAGTGGAGGCATGTGACTAAGGTGGGTCTGATTGGGATTGACATTATAGGTGCATAGTTCGTGATCTGAGTCTGATGGTCACTCTCATTGATAGATGGGAATCCATGACCAACGCGCTCCATTTTCCAATAGGGGAGATGATGGTCACTTTGGAGGATGTTTACAATATTCTCGTGGTTGCCGATAATAGGGTGTAGGTGTATTCAATTTCATCAGAGGCAGCAGAGGAGTTGATGCTGATAGTATTCGGGGAGGGGATGGTAGAGATGAGGTTTCATAGCACCATCTTGAGCTATGGGGAGATGTACGCGGCCCATCTTGAGGAGATGAGGCTAGTAGTCTTGATTATGGAGGCAGTGTGTTTTTTCACCTTACGATGCAAAGGGTGGGAGATTCCCATGAGCATTGATGGGAGTCCTGCATGATATGATGGAGGAGAGGACTTGCTTTGCTTGGGCACCTACGTATTTGGTATAGCTATACCGGGAGCTATGGGCCTATGGGAGATTATGGAGGTTCAACTTATGTTGTATGTTTCTGCTTCATTGTTGGGCATACGAGCACATTGTGTGTGTTCATTTGATTGGGTTGCCCTGGCTAGATGCCTTTGAGCCAGGTATGGTCCAGGTTGGGTACAAGTGATGGGTTCTAGTTGGTGGGGTGCGGTGGGGGACTAGGGCTACACATGATGTAGCTCACTAGAGGTAGATACTAGAGGGGTTATCTGGGGTAGACATCATTTAGAGGCCATATGTGGACTTCCCATCATATAGACAGATGGTCATGGAGTTAGATGAGCTACAATTGTTCGATAGTTAGAGGGCGTCATGTAGGAGAGCACGAGATGATACCCATAGATAGGGTTAGACGACGATCAGGTTGCCGTAGGATGTACCTCTACCATTCCCACTATACAGGAGAGATGACGTGTAGAGGCCTATGCCTCTCGCCATAGCCGACGGTGCCTACAGGGCGGGAGGAGTCGGTGGTTGGCCCGACCAATTGATGATGTCGATTTATAGATGGGTATATACAATGATGGGCAAAGACAACCGCAAACCGTACCACCGAGGCCGGGGTAGCCGGACTTGGCCACCATTACAGTGTAGAGAGATGCCCTCTAGGGGTAGGTGGTGACCCTAGTTACATAGTTGGGGGTAGTGTAAGGACAATTGACATGGTCCGAAATAAAGGTGGCCACGTTACGATGTGCATAGGTAGCTGCGTTATAGGCACAAATAACGAGGTTTTAGGGCCCGTTGGCCCATGCAAAGGTGCACGTTGTGGCCCATCAAGCCTAGATATAGGCAAGGGAAAGATAGGCTCCCTCGGGACGAGGCACGAGCATAGGGACAGGGGACAGTGGTCCCTCATTATAGGTACCCGGCGAGACATGGTCCCGAGAGGAGTACAGGGGTGAGACCAATGGATCCACCACAGACGGTATCTATGGCCCAGATTCAAAGATGCCTTAGGAGAGGCACAATATTATCAAGATCATTTTATGGCTTCAGGGATAGATGCCCCATCCATGCAGAGTACGAGCACAACAAGATTTGAGTGAGAGGGTCAGGTCTTGTATGAACAATGTAGAGATTATAGGGGTTCATCGAGCCTCGAGACAGGTCATGGCGAGGCTACCGGTTCACGGAGGCCACCTCCAAGTGAGGTACCATCCGAGGGTAGGTTGAGGCTCATGGTGGGTGGGGAGATGCTAGCAGGATGCCGCATAGGGGAAAAGGATGAGGAGGAGATAAGTAAGACATATATCGTGGGGTGACGATTAGTCACCTGGAAATGAGTTGTATATTGGTATTGTTGATACATAGACCTGATCGCATGCCGAAGACAATGAGGATGTACATGAGAGTTTTGGATATTTTTGATGATATACCACCTACGTCTTTGAAGATGGTGAGGTGTATATGAGATCTTTTGAGTGATTGTGATTATTCTTGGTATATATGTTTACATGTATTTTTATACATACTATTTGATTAATAAATTATGGTATTTATACCATGGATGGTATACTTGGTTTAATTTCCATTATTATTTGCGTACGTCTTAGAAACTAGGTGAATTAGGTGTGATGGAGTCGGGTCATAGGCATGATTGAGTCATGTCCGGTTTAGGAGTGGATTGAGTCGGGTTGGTTTAGGCATGGTGGAGTTTGGTCCGGTTTAGGCATGGTGGAGTCGGGTTGGTTTAAGCATGATTCGGTGTCAAGTTATTGGTAACATGGGGGACAGATAGTGATGTATATGCAAGGTATGGTTTAAATTTCCAAATATGTGCTATAATGGACATGTGAAAATGATAAATGAATGATTTGATGATGTGGTAAAAATGTGTATAAATTGATGTTTGTTTGGTTTAATTTCCAGTTATTAATATAAAATGGGGACTAACTAAGGTCGAATGTGAATAGGAAAGAAAAAGGGAGGATTGGTTAGGGTAAAGAGTGGCTGAGCTATCCTTTAGGGGCCCCATGCCCTCGAAGTGCTGCCTACATAGTCCCAGCGAAAAGGGACCTTAGGCCGATGTAGTTCTCCCATAAGCTGGGGAAGAATATGATGAATTAGAGGAATGGTTTAGTAGGTGTTAGGTATGATTAAGTGTAGGTCATAGGCATGGTAGGGTCTTAGGTGATAGGCATGGTTGAGAGATGAAAATGTAAGTGCCGATGGTTTGGTCTGTATAGGATAATCAATAAGTAATGAGGAAGGCAAATGGTAAGAAGTGGTAAAAAGAGGCACTTGATTGATAAGAACCCTAATGAGTCGATCATACCTAAGAGGGGATCATGAACCAAAGACCCTAAAGGTGTTGTATATTGGACCGTTGTAAGGGTGAAGAAAGTCACATAATCACAAATTGTTGTGTTTCATGACAAGTCCCTTGAGTAATGAGGAAAATAGGTGGAACAGGCAAGGAGGTGAGAATAGGTGATTGAGCGTAACTTAGTGTCTGATAGTGTGTCTGTCAGAACAAGAAACCTGGGATCAAGAATAGGCAAGTCCATGATGAAAATTTCATCTTTTTTTTTCTTTTTAAAGTAGATCGATTGATGCGGGAAGTCTACATGGGGTGAATATATTGTCTCCTTGAGGTCTTTGTGAAGCGATCGATGCGGAAGCTTACGAATATTTATTATATACTTTTGTAATGATGTATATAGTTGTTCTTGGAGCGATCTATTTATAGCAAATGGAATTTATAATGAAGAGATGTCCCCTCGTTTTATTTTTTTATTTTTGGGGGTCATCATTTGTTGTAATTTTGACTCAAGGAGTTATATCCCTTTTGTTTTTAGATGTTTAAGTCATGAACAAGGCTATAGAAGAAGGTTAGGTCATTGTTTAAGCTGTGGAAGAGGTGGTTTTGAGTGATGAATGACCATGGGATTCCATATTGAAGAAGATGAAAAGTATCCATGAGAATCATGCTATGAGCAGAGCCGTGGTACTCATATTGAAGATAAGGCTAAAAGGTGACGAGTAATCACATGATTCTTATTTAGTCATGGATCCTCAAAATGGGTAATTATGGAAGGTGAACAGCACTCAAGGGACAAGCGATCAATTGACAAAAAGTGATATAGGACTTGATATCAACAATAAAATGGTCGAAGATGTAAGGCATTAAGGGGCTCAGGTTCAAGTTTACCTTCAAGTGAAGACAAACGATAAACACTTGATCCATAGGCATGGGTAACGATATAGGGTCTTTTGCCCCGTTTACTTTTCTCCTCTTTGGTTACATGTTGATTTTCCTTCAGGACGAGGTCACCAACCTAAAAGGTTCATTCGTGAACATGTTTTTCATAGGCACGTTTGATACATTTTTGGTAGATTTGGAGATGGTCAAGAGCATTAAGACAACGTTCATCTAATAACTCAAGTTGTGCCAAACGATCCCATTGAAATTGGCCATCGTTGAGTATATCTTGTAGTGAGATGCGGAGGGATGGACTCTGGAATTTGAGATGTAAGACAACCTTAGTACCGTAGACCAAAGAAAAGGGGGTGGCAAGTGAGTCGAAGTGTGAATACTTGTGCGATAATCCCACAAGGCAAAAGAAATGTGCGTATTCCAATCCTTCCCGTATCGTATACTACCTTTATTAGAATTTTATTCAAGGTTTTATTGGTTGATTCAGCTTGACCATTGGTTTGTGGGTAATAAGGTGATGAGAAACTAAGTTGGATGCCAAAAGCATCATATAGTTTGCGTAGGGTTAGGTTTTCTAATTTTTTCCATTATCAGTGATAATACGGTGAGGGACACCAAAACGACAAATGATGTGATGGTTGATGAATTCACATATTTTCTTAGATTTGGTGGAAATGAGGGGAATGGATTCTACCCATTTAGTGTAATATTCGGTAGTGGCTTAGATCCATTGGTAACGTTGTGAAGAATGGGGCTGATCTCACCGACAAGATCCAAACCCCATTGAGAAAAAGGCCAAAGGTCTCGCGTGACCTGTAAGGCATGACTAGGGGTGTGATGGAGATTAACATGTTGCTGGAATTTTACGTAGTGTTTGGATTAATCACAACAATCACGATTTAGGGTTGACCAGTAATAGCCTAGGCAAAGAATGCATTTTGCGATAGTGATACCACGGGAGTGACCTCCACAAATTACATCGTGGACTTACGTAATGGTGTAGGGAATTTCAGAACATGTAAGGCAACATAGGAGAATGCTTGTTAAAACTGCATTTGTACAAAAGACCACACATGAGGACATAACGGGATACACTTTTAAGAAAGGCACATTGTCCATTATGAGTGAGATTGGCGGGTAAAATGGAAAGGGAAAGATAGTCTACATATTACTTATACCAAAGGTCATATGGCTTAGGGGTAGCGGTTCTAATAGAGTAGACCTCATGAGGTAAATAAGATGGTGATTGTAGCCTTTGTATAGTGATAAAGATTTTAGAGTCGGCGGGCGAAGTGGGTATCTGAGAAGCCAAGTAGGCCATGGTATCTATAAATTTATTGGTAGAATGTGGGGTGGTTTGAAGTGCATAACGGTCAAAGGTGGTCAAAAGTATGTCCATGTGATGCTTATAATTTTGAAGTATCTCATTACGACACTGGTATATACCATTGACTTGGTTTATGACCAACTGAGAATCACCAAAGATGTTGATTGACTTAACATCTAAGGCATAAGTATCCTAGAGACCCAATACGAGTGCTTCGTATTCAACAATATTGTTTGTATAATCAAAATCGAGTTTGAAAGAAAAAGGCATAGGTTCACCATCAAGCAAAATGAGGATAACACTAGCCCCACCCCCACATTGACACTTGGAGCCATCGAAGAAGAGTGTCATTTGGTAAGCGGGTTTGTCCAAGGAAAGGGTAGCTATAGACTCATATGGGAAGTCGAAGTTAGAGGGTTGATTCCAGAAATAGGTGTGTCGACCAATTGGTTGGTGATAGTTTGGCCCTTGATGGACTTTTGATGGATGAATTTGAGGTTGAGGTTGGCCAGAAGCATAAGCCAACGTGTGGCACGTTGATTTTGATAAGGTTTGGCATACATGTAGTGTAATGGCAATATTAGTGATGACAAAGGTTTTTGGTTGAGTAGGTAACGACAAATTTTGGTGGTGACAAAAATGAAGGCTGGGTAAACTTTTTCGGCGTGGGTATATCTAGTTTTGTAGTCAAGATGGGTACGACTTATGTAATAAACCGCTTTCTCTTGGTGTTGGTTGTCACGATGAGCAAGCATGGAACCTAGAGACTGGTCAGTGGTAGAAATATATAGGTAGAAGGGTTGGTCATCCTTAGGATGCATGAGCACTGGTGGTTGAAGGAGGTATTGTTTCAAGGATTTGAAGACTTTATGGCATTCATTATCCCATTCGAATGAAATGTATTTCTTGAGAAGATGATGGAATGGTTGACAAGTGGTCGAAAGTGGGAGATAAAATGATAAATTGATTGCAACTTTCCTTGTAGGCTGCAAAGTTGACAGAGATTAGTGGGTGGCGAGAATTTCAAGGATAGCCTTGACTTTAGCAGGATCAACTTCTATGCCATGCAAAGAAATGATGAAACCTAGGAGTTTCCTAGAAAGTACCGCAAAGATGCACTTTTCGGTTGAAGATGAACACAATATTTGATGAGGTGGTCAAAGATGACTTTAAGAATGGGTAGGTGTTCGGTTCGATGCTTGGATTTGGCAAGCAGATCATCTACGTAATCCTCTAATATGTGATGCATGATGTCATGGAAGATGTAAGTCATGGCTTGCTGATATGTAGCACTGAATTTTTGAGGCCAAAGGGCATGACTCGATAGCAGAAAGTCCCCAAGGGGTGATGAAAGCAATCTTGTGTTGATCCTCGGGAGCTAGTAATATTTGATTGTAACCTCGAAACCGTCCATGAGTGATAACATTTCATGGCCAGCATAGTGAGATCAACTAGTTGGTCAATTCTTGGTAGTGGGAAATCATCTTTGGGATAGGCGAGGTTGAGGTCACAAAAATTTGTGCAAATGTGGAGTCCCCCCTGTTGCTTTCATGACAGAACAATGTTAGAAATCCATTGGGGATAATCAATGGGTAGAATGAAGGAAACCGAGAGAAGGCATTGAAGCTCTTCTTTAACTAGAAGAGCAATGCGAGGATGCATTTTCCGTAGCTTTTGTTTGATGGGTTTGGCATCAGGGATGGTTACAATATTGTGAACCATGGTTTTGGGTTGATACCGGGCATATCGGCATAAGACCAAGAAAATGCATTGCTATGGTCCCGAAGGAAAGATGTGAAGACTTCCTATTCGGAAAGCGTCTAAGGATTGGCCGATCTTTAGAATGTGCGGGTCATCCAGGTATTAATGTTGATTTTGATGGTTGATTTGTTCAACATGGTTTGTGTCTTAGAGGGTAACGACAGTGAATATAATATTCCTCTACACCAAGGTAGGTGAGGATGGACTCATCATCCTAACATTGAACAACATTAATTGAAGGCGTATTGTCATTGATCATGTTAGGATACAGGAATGGGAGAGAAGAGGGAGCCTCACCATCGCGTTGATAGGTCAGTGGTCCTAAGGAAATGGTGTTTACAAATTTTTTTTTAGGAGGTATAGATTTAGGATCTATGGACTCCGTGGGTGAGGATGGTAATGTGGGTGAATGAGAGGGGGAAGATTTCTCATCCTGGATAAGGTCGATGTGAACCTTCTTAGAGGATGGAGCATCAAAACCAATGCCACTACGGTCATTGTGTTTACAAGAGGTACATGAGATGACAGTGTGGTGGCCTTGTTCATAAAAACCAAAGCCAAATCCTTTCCACGCTTTTGATGGAGGAAAGTGTGAGTAAAATTGTAATGAAATTACTTGTATAATTCAGATCATGAGCAGAAATATAACACCAAATAACACAATATTCCAGAATAATGATCTCAATATGCAATTAGAATAGCTTCGCCACTTCGAGGGGGCAACCTCCAAACCATACAATAATACTCAAATGCTCTAATGATGATAAACTACTACCTACTAACCTCTATATATACTATTCCTATGTTATGGCCAACACCAAGGCTGACCCACTAATGAAAATATAACATATATGAAAGAGATACATAATGATAAGAAGTTACGATAGCCACAAGTAGGCTATATACATTCAATATAAGATATATGATTAAGGGCGTAGCAAAAACTACGGTTAGGGAGGGAGTGTAGGTTAGATTAAAATGGTTAGGTTTGGGATGGAGGTTCAGGTTTATAGGTGGCCATATCAAGTCCCCCATATGTTAGATTAGTGCGAAGGTGGGGAGGGCCATAAGGGAAAACATCACCAATGCGGATGTCGTAATTGGGGTGTTGACGTAGATTCCCGTACTCTTATGGGGTGAGGAAGGTATCAATATTGTATAGGCGGTATTCCCGAGTGAGGCATTGAAAAACACCTTCTAAGGGATCAGTAGTTGGTATGTGAGTAGCGGGTATAGATGGCTCGCTAGATGAAGGGGAAACAGGGGTGCTAGTGGTAGAGGCTATAGCTGCAGTAGGGATAGCGAGGTTAGACACAACAGAAGTAATGGAAATTTTGGTGGATGGACTCATGGGTGAAGGTGAAGTAGTTGTGGTGGCGGTTACCTTGACCAAGAGTATAAGCGAGATCATTGGGTTGATATAGCATGTTACAAGTCTTGAAAGGTGAGGGGTCGAAGAGGGATGGTGTAATTATGTCCCTCATGTTCAAATTTGAGGCATCGATGTAATGTCGAAGGGACACAACCCATAACACGGATCCAAGGTCGAAAAGCAACAAGTTATACTGGAACTCCCCTTCTAAGACATAGAAAAGTTTCGGGACAGTGCGGGGACCTATGCGGACATGGAGAACAATGGTACCTAGTGTAGAGGTCATGGCATCATTAAAGGAACGTAACATAATGGGGTTACCATGCATGTAATTGGCAGGTATTTACATTTGGTCGTACACATGGGAGGAGATGATGTTAATGCTAGCACCACCATCGATCATAACGCATCGTATGTGTATATTATCAATAAATACGGAGATGAAAAGAGCGGGGTTGGGGTCATCGGACTAGAAGGGAGTGATCTCTTCATCTGAAAAGCTAAGGGTGGCCACTTGGCAAGTGGGTGGAGGTGTAGAGGAAGGCAAAGACCTAGTGAGAGAGGCTACATGGTGAGGGGTAATGATGGAGGCCACGGGTGTGGGGTCATTTGGTAAGACTTCGATAGATTGAAGGACCTCCATGAGGGCTTGATGATGTGACTTCAAGGTTTGGACGAGGTCATATAAAGACATTTTGAGGGGATTGGTGTAGTTTTTTTATCATTGTGCGATGTGTGACCCCATCGGAAATGGGATATGTAGGACCTCAAATGATGACTTTGGGTGTGGGTACGGATGGTATATTGGGTATAGGGTTGGTTGATGGGCCACTTGCTTTCTCCTTGCCCTTGTCTTTCTGAGCACGGGTGGCAATGTTGATCATGTTAATTTGAGGGGAGGTGGATGAAGAGGGTGTGTCATGGAAGGTATAACAACAAGAGGGACAAAACAAAGTGGTGGATATGAGCCTTGTGAGATGAGTAGGGCGCAAGTTGTGGTTTGGCCAACTCTCTTATGTGAACCATGTTAATTTCAAATCTCGGGGATGGATATAAGAGTTGTGGGGGTGGAGATCTTGGTCACTTTGAGTAGGTAACAAGAGAAGATATGTGGAAATTGGTGAAGGCAAAATGGTGTCCTCATCAAGGATATCATCATCGTAAAAGTTTTCTTCAAAAGGACACAATTGAACAAGAGCAGATTTCAAAGCCTTACATTTCTCTACATCGTGTCCCGACACACAATGGTAGACACAAAATTTGGTGTTTTCAAACCCTTTTGGTTTAGGTTTGAGTGGGTTGTAAGGTCTAAGAGGTGGGAAAGTGATGATAGAGGTTTCTAGGAGATTGGTCAAGATGTTGGCGTAGGACCACCGCTAGTGGATCACAATGGGAGGTGAATGTGGGTTTGGGTAAAGGTGTGGCTAATTGTAGAGAAAGGGCTTTTGTAGGCATGGGAAGGGGTTGGTCCACTATTTTAGTGTGTGGAATAACTTTTGGTCTTAGTCACATCTCGCTTGGGTACCGACATGGTAAAAGAGCTGGTGATTGAAGGTTTAGTTGGTTTAACTACCTTATAGGAGGGTAGTGGGTTTTTAGATTTAGATTGTACCTTCTTGGGAAAAGGTGGTACAAGAGTACGATATG
Source organism: Taxus wallichiana var. yunnanensis (assembly GCA_018340775.1). Lineage (NCBI taxonomy): Eukaryota > Viridiplantae > Streptophyta > Pinopsida > Cupressales > Taxaceae > Taxus > Taxus wallichiana. The sequence continues at coordinate 1,060,261,755 of CM031240.1, forward strand.
TAGAAGGAAAGGTAGATGGTGGAAGAGGATGGGTTACCCACGGGGATAAGCGATTTATGGTGGAGATAGGTGGTGTGGGTTGGGTAGGAGGCGTGAGTGAAAGGGGACACAATGTGATGGGTAATGAGGAAATTATTTGACTTGAAGTGGTGGTATGGGTGGTAGGAAGGTTACGGATGATGACGGAGGTCATATGGGTTGCATGAGGTATATTAGGATTCCATGATGAGGAAGTGAGTTACTGCATTCAAAATTTACCAGTGGATGTAGGTGGCTTGCCTGTGGTCAAAGGGTGAGGTCCTAGGATGGACGAAAGGGGTGAAGGTGATAATGGTGTGGTAGGTGAGGTTGGGGTATGAGGTCTAGGAGGTTGGGTTTGGTTTTTAGTTTCGGGGGTAGGTTTAGTGTTAGTTTTGGATGATGTGGCTAAATCTAATTTGATGGGCATATGAGTAAGGCTTGATGTCGGTATGACCCCTAAGGTAGTGATGGGTTTAGATAGAGGAGGTGTTACTAGCATAGGTAGGTGTTTGGGTGTAGGTGCATGTTGGGTCATGGGTGGTGATGTGGAAGGTGTTATGGTAGTTGTGGTTGTGTTTCATTGGGTCACTTGAAACACTTTTGGATATATAGTGGAGGTGTCACGAGTGACAACAGTTGCATTTGTGTTGAAACAGAAGTAGGAGGCATCCCCAAAGCAAGGATCTATCAACATAGTCCAAGTGATCAGCCAAGCGAGAGAATGGTACCGTTGTAAGCAGAACCGACGTGGATTGATTGGCAATCCCCGTAAAATGTGTTTGAGATACAAGGAAATGGCTAGCCTCAAATTTTGTGGGTAAGAGAGTCGAAAGAAGATTAGCAGGATCTTGAAGGTTTGATGGTGAATGGTCATCTACAAGTGGTGGTACTTATATAGTATCCTCCATGGGTAAAGGATAAGATGGTCTGACCGAAGTGGATTCTCCTTGTGTTGGTGTAGATGGTGGACCTGCATCTTCTATGAGTAGGAGAGGTGCCATTGACAACTGCTTGGAATTTTGAGGGGTCAAAGGTGGCGTGCTAATTATAAGTTCTTCCATGGGTGAGAATGAAGGGGGTTCCTCTGTGGGTAGAGGAGTAGACAAAATGGGTTCTGGTGCCGGTAGGGGAACTCGGGCTAAGATTTTGTTTATAGAAGGAACATGAGGTAATTGGGAAGCTACTGGTATGTCATCAAAAATAACATGGACTTCACGGACATTGCTATCATTGTTTAAAGAATCACCAAGTTGGTTGGAAGAAGGGGCGTGATTAGGAAATGGTTTTTTGAAGATATGTAGGTTTTGGTTAGCAGGTGCATTCAAGCTATCCAAGACTAGATCTCCATTGTCTATCATTTCTTGGATGATATTCTTGAAGGTGATGTAGTTATTGTCACTACGACCTTTGACACAATGGTAGTTAAAAAGTCATGTTCCTTATATCATGAGGGCATGGGTCGCTTAGGGTCAAAACCAATATGTGGTTTTATAGGTGGAAGAGTAATGACGCCAACCTTAATAAGATTTTCCAAAATAGAAGAATAAGATTCTCCTATGGAAGTGTACTTTTGTTGTTCTCGTCTGTATTTAGAAATCTTGGACGGGAGAGAGATTGGAAGGGGTTTGGCTGGGTTTGATTGATGAGGGGGACCAACCTTGAGAACTATGGCATTTGCAGACCCTTTAGGTTTTGAATAGTTGTTTTGGGGTTTCGAAGATGAAGAAGCATCATTTTATTTGAACGTGATGTTCTTGTTACAAAGTTGAATCTTCTTCTCTTTGATAGCACAAATTTCCATCTTCCATGCCATGGTGAATGCTTCATAAAAAGTACAAAGGTTTACACTGCGGGGTTGGTGAGATGTGTCGGGCACGACACTTAAAATTGGTTACTCAATTTAGTGTCCCTCTCATCCATTTACTTGCTTAGGTAACCTGGGGCACGTTTTACGTCACCAACTATCCCCTTGGGATATTATCCAATTTGTGATTTAATCACTTATTCCAAATTTAATTCACCCCATCACATCTTACCCATGAGTGATTAAATATTAAATATTTGATTACGCTTCTTCCCATGCATCTTAATCACTTATCTACCCCAAATTTATTCTATCTATGTATCACATCTATTTTTCCTCTTCCCTAAGCGGGATATTTCCCGTATTCGGGATAAATCTTATCTTTCTTGAAATCGCTCATTTTGGCCATCTCGGAAGTCTATTCCGCGATCGGCGCCGACCCATATGGTCGGCGCCGATTTTCTAGGAGCGGCGCCGATTATAAAAGCGAGTCCAGAACTCAGTTCTAGGGACCGAAAAAGAGACCACGAACGAGCGAAAAGCGAACAGACGAAAAAAGGAAGCACTTACGCACGAACAGAGAGCGAGAGAGATACAGGTTGTGAGAAAGAGAGATCTTCTTAAGATCAATTGTATCAAATTAGGCATCTCGTCCGAATCAATCCTCGAGAGGAGCACCGCTACTCGTCCCTCGCTCACATCAACATCGCACACCACCATCTATCATCTCGGTGACTGCTCCAGTTGTCTCGCCAACTTTGGCACATCCAAACAGACTCACATTCATCTTCTAATTCCCGAATCTTATCGCACAGCCCCCGATTGATCGATCTGTTTTTAGTCGACGCCGATCTCACCTGGGCCGACGCCGATTAATCTCAATCGACGCCGACCACATCGGGCCGACGCCGATTCTACCTCAATCGACGCGATTTCCTCGCGAGACGAGCAGAAAGTAAAAGGACACAGTAACACAAATTCAGCATTATTTCTAGTTCCTCGTTTTTCGTGGCTTTCTGTCACTGCTTAGATTCTCGTCTTATTACCGCAATCGTAAAATCTAGCTTTTACTTACATCTTTTATCATGTATGCTTCTTTTCTTAATTGAAAACGTGGATCGACATCCGCCGAGGAAGCTTATCGCTTTCCCGACCCGCTTCTCGGGCACCCACCTAAATATCTTTTAACGTGGTCTTTTTCTCACAAGCATCGGTGTTTTGCAGATACACGGATCTATTGTGCGAGTTGCTCGTGTGCGCCGCCTTATCTACATCGGCTTCCTCATTTGTCTACATCTTCGGATCTTATCCATCGTATCGATTTTATTGGAGTTTTTCGTGGTTTTTGTGTTTAGTTTGGTGCATTAACTCGACAGTAACAAGCGTGAAATTCTTGATCTACATTTCACGCACACCGGTGGGACCCAACCAAAGTCCCTTATTGGTAAGTTCATTTCTTTCCTAGTTTTGAACTTTGTTCCTTTTCTTCACCGATTTCTATCACCCTATTTGAGCATTTCTTTTCATCATTTCAATCTTGCTTTTTTTTTAGGCGAAATCGTTATCTTCGAAATTTTTCTAGTTCCTTAAAAATAGAGATTTTGTTTCACCGTTATCCTGGATATATCTTTCTCGGGTTTTCTTTGGTGTTTGCTTAACCTCTTCTTCGGGAGCACTTTGCTTGTTCGTGGGATTGTTCGAGGGAAGAGCTCAACAACGCGCTTTTTGAAGTCCACACACCTGGAGAGCTAAATCTACTGTGTATTTCTCTTTTACGGTGTTTTCTCCTTTTTAGGATTTCTTTGTTTGATTGTCTATCACATCCAAACACTTCAATTTTTGGTGCTTAAAAAGAACTTAATCACATTTGGGAAAGAATCTATTTGACTTGTCTTCATCGAAATCAAACACTTCGCTTTTAAGTGCTTAAAAAGAACTTTTCTTTGTCATCACGCATGTTTTTCATCTAGTTTTAATTAGGGTGGAAAATTGATCAAAATCGGTAGTGACACTATTTGATTTTTATTTTTCACCCTCGCACACAAAGCCAAAATCACTAGGTATAAAGCATTTAAACAAAATTCCTTCCCCGGCCTCGCCTACTGGAAGTGATATCCAAGAGGAAGAGCCTACGTGGTACTCGTGCCGCGCTATAAATTCACGGAAGATTTTGGTATATATTGGCAAAGCACCCGACTCCTTTATCGCAGCGGTGTGTGAAGTGCGGGGTAGGCCCCTATATCAAGCCACGCACGGTCTTTTATCAAGTGCCTTCGACTCCTCACCAAACATTACCCAAACCATCCTTAGTTTGGCTATCTCGAGTAGTTCCTGCTTCTAAAAGCCTTCCCTAACATTTTCTTTTCTTAAAAGCATCAAAATTTAAAGGAGATAATCACTTGCGCCGCTTGAATTGTCTCGTGCATTAGTTAGGTCAATCTTCTTTTCTCGCGTGTTTATGACGGTTATCACTGGTCACAATCTAGAAGAATGGCTCAACGGTTCCTTCTTCCTCCGAGATCACCACTAGTGTGGAGGTTTCGCACCCCCAATCTTCCTCGGGACCGCCGTTAGTTGGTTCCCATCCCGGTCATATAATCCTTTCTATCAAGCCAAGGCAATCCCATCACGTCCAGCCTTCCCTAGTCCTTCTAAATATCATCGGCTCTGAGTATGTTCCCGTGGGATCCCGAACCTGTGCATTCTCGACCGCAATCCGATAGCCCTCATGGACTACCTAGTACACAAATCTATTCAAATATCTCGATCAAGGACCACCAATCCAACAAGTGTACGATTACCCTCGTGGATCATCCCAAGCCTTCAGAGAGCAGCTTTGCATCGTCGCTCTTGCGCTCGAGTCACGGAGAAGAGCGAGGCCCCTATGCCTCCCTTTTCTCTTCCACCTACCATATCGACTAGTTCTCAAATAGTCTTACCTATTCCTAACACCGCAGCTTACCTCGAGTATTCCACAACCTACTTCGAGAAGTCTTCGCGCCTCGGCTATAATGAATGCGTCTCGCACACCCGCATATTCATTGTTAATTCATCTATGCCTCCATCGTGTCCCAAGGTCAATACTCTTCATGAGCCAACCCTCCGAATAGTCAATTGGCTCCTACTTTCGCCCTAGGGGTCTTTCTTCCAATATTCCAAAGAATCGTGACCTTTCGCCCATCCTCTAACATCGGCACCCTTAATACCTAATCCGGCAGTAGAAGGCCCCTTTCAGGTCTTGTTCCCCAACATGTCCAATCCAACCAACACCCATGTTCCTCAATCTGTCCCGATCCAATCAACAAACATAGGAGTCCACCAATCACAGGCTCCATCCGTCACCCAACCTTTATTTTCTCAACCACTTATTATCTCACAGCCTGCCTATACGCAAGCTATCTCACAAAGAAATACCCCACCCTGTCACCTAACACTGGTTATTCCTCTTATCATCCTATCCATCAACATGATGAATCCTCCATCGACACCTCAACAACATCCACCACTTACTTCTTATGTAGGACATACCAATGTACCTCCTCCTCAATCTGACGTGGTTCAAATTCTCTTCAAGAAAATCGCAGAGACTGAAGCCTCCACAAAAGGGGGCGCCCTTCATACTCCTTTCAAGAAGTGTGTAATGAACCCATTCACCCTCAAAAGAGCTTTCAAGCCTTATCCTCCCCAATGGGAACTTCCTAAATTTTCAAAATTTCATAGTCGGGAAGACCCTCAACAACATTTGCGAGCATTCAAACATGCTTGCTACCTCATAGTCCAGGATCAGGAGCTTATGCTCCGTACCTTTCCTATGTCTCTAGCAGGACCTGCTTTAGACTGGTACAATAACATTCCTCAACATTCCCTGTTTTCTTTCTCTCAATTGGCCCAAATGTTTGTTGAAAACTTTTCAATAAATATCGCGCATAAGATCTCGATCACAGATCTTTATAACATTCGCCAATTCGATGATGAGTCTATTGCAGACTTTGTCGCTCGTTGGAGAGGGATAATCAACCAATTGTCTTTCTCCCTTCCTCAATCCCAACAAATCGAGTTGTTTACTCGATCTTGTGCTAATCACATTTCTTCTACTTTAAGGATCCAAACTTTTCATACCTTTGAAGAAGCCTTCACGATGGCACGCAAACTTGAATCTCGCGCCATTGAGCAAGGGAAGCTAAAACTTCGCTCTAAATCTAAACCAGATTTTTCTCGGTTTACCAAACCAAATTCTTCCCCTTCTAAAGACAAAAATCAAGGATCCACCAACGCTATCGTACTAAAAGCATCACGAGCCGACAATACTTCTAATCAAACACCACGAAGAGACCCCTCATCCTCTCGAAAAGGGACTTCATCATCTCGATCCTTCGCTCCATTGGGGGAATCATATGCCTCTATCTTAGAAAAAATGTTGGAAGTTCGCATGATCGAACTTCCCCCCATTAGGGATGTTGATGAAAGCCGAGAACGCCCATTCTGGTATAGGGAAAATGATTTCTGTCCTTATCATAGAACCAAGGGTCATGACATCGAACGATGTCGACTTTCAAAATCTTGTCCAAAATTCATTGATAAAGGCGAGCTCATTCTGGATAACCCAAATGCTCCCCCAAATCAGGCGCTCGATGTTTTTAAACAACCTTTTCCCAATCATGCCCCGAACCATAATGCTTCAGAGTCTCAAAAACCAAACACTCATACCATCAACTTCATCTCTACCGAAGAATCTTCTTCCGAAACCAAGCCATCTGCAAACACATCAATCGAATCAGAACCTCCTTCCACTTCATCTATCACTGGAGTTCCATTATCTTCAGATGGCCCGTCTTTGAATATTCCTACATTACTAAGCACGGAGTCTTCTTTCTCCGCTCCTTTGTCTGACCTACCATCCATACCCGAGACAGTGTCATCCTCATCTGTCTCATCTTCAGACATTCTTTCAATACTCGAGGCAATTACATCCCTTCGAGTTTCCACTACAGACACATCCACTTCTGTTGCTCCCATTCCCGCTGCAACTATGTCCTTGGTAAACGTACCTATAATTGTGCCGACTTCGACGGAAGCGTCTTCGATTTTGACCCTTCCTATCTCTTTTCCTACAGTAGTTTCACCCATGATTACTGCATCAGAAGTAGTCCCTTCGCAAGGAACTGCTTCTTCATCACCCCCTTCTTCCATCACCAATGTTACTTCGCCTATTAAGGAAAAATCAAAAGAAGTAGCACCAACACCTATACACTTGGTTCCGGAACCTAAACCGAGACAACCAAAATCTAACATTACACCATCAGTACCTCCCCACCTGCTTCCTCCGAAAAGGTTACAATCACCTTATGCCGTTGAAGTCGTCACCATCCCTCGAAAAGGAAAGCCCATATTTCGACCATCAAGACTCTTGGTGCTCTTCCACAAAAATCTCTCTACGCCTCATAAACGATTGGATTTGCCCGCTGAGAAGGCGTTTTCTTCTACACACTTATCAAAGCCATCGTCTTCTTCTACAACACATTCTTCACCAATACCCCGAAAAATAGACTTACCTACTAAAAAGACGTCACCTCTTCTATCAGGATCATCATCTTCATTACCAAAAACCAAGGCACCCTATGTCCCTCCGATTACACCTACTTTGGGAGCTTCTTCCTCTTCTAAACCGACATTATCTAAATCATCAGTAAATTCGACCAAGCAACCCCCTTTGTCTCCAAAGACCGCAAAATTTGTCACATCTCCATCATCTTCAAAATCTATTTTAGGGGCTCCTCCTCCACCAAAGTCAATCATGTCTCACTTACTCCCATCTCAAGTGCCCAAGACTGCTCCTCCAAATGTCCAAACAAATAAGAGGATTCCTAAAAAGACTGTTAAACCTAACATGCAAGTTCTTTTACCTCGGCAGTCGGTTAATGTAAAAGAACCACCTTCATCATCTCTATCCTCCTCTTCGTCTACCGGATTCTATACCGAAATCCTTCATCAACTTATCCAATCTTCATCCATAACCCTTCCTCCGATTAAACCTTATAACCCTAAAGGAGTTAAACCTACCTGGTTTAACTCTGATCTGATTTGTGCTTACCACCGTACCCCGGGTCATGATACCGAGGGATGTAAAGCTCTTCAAGCCGTTGTCAAGAACCTTCTCGGAAGAAAGTGACTTTTGTGGAGGAGGAGGAACAAGTACCTCCGTCACCTTAGCCCCATCTCGAGCCTCAACAATCCACTCGCACCTCTCGGTGGTCCCACTCCACTTGATCTTCCACCTTCCAAATCGACACAATCCATATCGCCACTAGAACCCAACACTATGATAACCCATCTTCATCTTCAAAGATCTCGACCACGGGTTGTCATTTCGCAGCCCCCGAAGGCGTTTCTCCTTCCTCATCGCCCCACGACCCTGTGGTCTCTATTCGTGCCGCACTCGGGCTCAAGTTCCCGTGTCTCGCTGAGGAGAGTGTTATGAAACAACTTACCCTGTGCTCCGGTCAAAATGTCTCTTCGACCTCATCCAATCCTCTCCACAACATCGCCAAGCTTTGATTGATAATCATCGCGCATCGCAGTTGAATTCGGATGAGCCCCACTTCTTCGAGTGGGTTGTTGGATTGAATAGACCATCAACCACCATTTCTTTTGAAGATTCGAAATTCCTTCTCTTTCTTCCGAGGATTTCGAGGCTCCTCTTTATCACAGTACCAAATCAATAACACTACCTTAAAACGTGTTATGATCGATAGTGGAGCTGCACTCAACGTCATCTCCTCGCACACATTTGAGCAACTTAAGTTACCAAAGAATGTGGTGTCATCCCCGCCTTTCGCCCTTCGATCATTTAACGATCAGCCTAGCAGCTACTCTAGAACCGTGGTCTTACCCATTCGAGTAGGTAAGAAGTCGCTTCATGAACTCTTCTACATTGTCAAGGAAAATTCCACTATAATATGATCCTCTGACGCTCCCGGATTCGCGCAATGCATCAGTGTCCCATCCACCCTCCATCGATGCTTAAAATATCAATATGAGGGCAAAATATATACTCATCCAGAGATCCTTTTCCTTCCGCACAATGCGACATGACCACAAGATCTCGCCCTTTAAAAGAAAATGCATGTTCTCCCGACGGGCCTCATCTTCTTCCATACCTCGCAACCAAACTACCGGATTTACAAAATCTAGAAGAGACATTGCAGCGTTTCTCACTAGGAGAGCTTTCTCTTTTCTTTCGATGCCCATCTCAAACCTAATGAGTATGGTAGACCTGCATAAACAACCCGAATATCAACCAGTCTCTGGCCGCATCGTCACCATTGGTCTGCCCAATCAACAGACTAATTTCATCTACGGTGGTCTTGATACGCCTCACTATCGCCCAGATTCTCCTCCTAAGACCAAACCTTACTTAACAGGGTTTGATTATCTACAGAATCCCACGTTTGCAAAAACTTATCTATATCGATGCGCGTGGAAAGGTTTTGGCCTGGGAAAATATGAACAAGGTATACATGACCTCAAGTCCATTCCTACTCATGCCACATCGAAATTTGGTTTAGGTTTAAACCCCTTTCAAAAGCCACCGTCACTATTCTTGATGAGCCTCTTCCTACGGAAGAACCATCTTCCCCCACTAAATCAGAAGCATCACTTGATGTGGACGATGACATTTCCATCCCACCTAACTTTTTTTTTTTTGATCAATACCATTTCCTTAGGGCCGTTAGTCTATGAGACTAACAATCGGTCCGCTTCTATACCATTAATCTTCCCTGAAATAGTTGGAGACGATTCTCCCACTATCAACACTATCCACTGTGCGGATGATGATTCTGTCCTCACCTATCTGGGGGCAGAGGATTCATATCTCCCCAAAACTATTCCTTCTGACACGTCTACCCTTCTCAACGAGGCCACTATCGACCTTAATATAGGGACTTCTGAAGACCCTCGTATCATTAAGGTCGGCCAATCCCTTAATCCACAGGAGTTAGGGGATTTTACCACTTTTCTTTCCAAACATCGTCAAGCCTTTGCTTGGTCATACGAAGATATGCCAGGGCTCGATCCCGATATTGTGGTCCACAATATCGTTACTCTTCCCAATATCAAACCAGTTAAGCAAAAATTACGTAAAATGCACCCTAGAGTAGCCCTTCTTGTTAAAGAAGAATTACAGCGCTTGCTCTCGGCTAACTTCATCCAACCCATCGATTATCCACAATGGGTGTCCAATGTAGTACCAAGAATTCAAGGCTACCGGGAAAATTGAATTTGTACCGACTTCCGGATCTTAATCTTGCTCGTCCAAAAGATGATTTTCCTCTACCTAATATCGACCAACTCGTAGATTTAATCAGGGTCATGAGATGCTTTTTCTTATGGATGGTTTCTCGGGTATAATCAAATCCTCATCGCACTGTAAGACCAACATAAGACTTCCTTCATAACTCCTCGGGGACCTTTTGCTATCGTGTCATGCCTTTTGGTCTTAAGAACGCAGGAGCAACCTATCAACGAGCAATGACCTACATCTTCCATGATCTCTTGCACAAAACCGTGGAAGATTATGTTGACGATCTCTCCGGCAAGTCCAAACGCCGTCAGATCATCTTTTCATCCTCGCACCTCTCTTCGAGAGGCTTATCCGCTTTTGTCTTCGCCTAAATCCATCTAAATGCGTATTTGGCGTTCTCACCGGTAAACTTTTAGGTTTTATCATTTCCATCGGGTATGAAGTCGACCCGCAAAAATAAAAGCCATCCTTGAGATGCCTCCCCGCCTAACTTCAAGCAACTCCAGCTCTCCAAGGACGTCTTCAATCGCAAGGCTGCTTTATCTCCCAATTGTCGGACCGTTGTCAACCTTTTCACCATCTCCTCCGTAAGAATGTTCATTTTGAATGGGATGAGCATGCCAAAAGGCCTTTGATGATCTCAAAGCTTATCTTCTTTCTCCACCCGTGCTTACACCTCCACGCGAGGGGGAGCCTTTCTATCTTTATATCTCTCGTGATCGACCATGCTCGGGAGCCATGATCTCGCATCGGACACTTGTGGTAAAGAACAAGCTGTCTATTACATCAGCCGCACCTCCATGAGTATGAGACACGCACTCGAAGCTGAAAACTATGTTGCGCTCTCTTCTTCGCAACTTCTAAGCTTCGTCATTATCTCCTTAATCACAAAACTTACATTGTCACAAGTGTCAATCCCTCAAGACAATTCATGCAAAGCCTTATCACAATGATCGTATCACCGTTGGCTCATGCTTATGACTGAATTTGACTCGAGTTTATCCCGCAAAAGGCTATCAAGGGTCAAAGTTATTGCAGATCAATTAGCCGATGCTCCTCTTCCGACACTCGTGATCCCCTTGCTCAACCCCCGATGAATATATCCAACAAATTGATTTTGGTCTATCTCCATTTAAAGTAAAGCTCTTCTTCGATGGATCCAAATGTCGCAAGGGGAGGTGCGGGTTTCGTAATGATTCCTCCTGGGGTACGCTATCCCAGCTTGCACACAAATTAAACTTTGAGTGCACCAATAATGTGGCTGAGTATGAAGCTCTTGTCTTAGGTCTTCAAAATGCCATTAATCTCGGCGCCATCATATTGACATCTTCGGTGATTCTCAACTCATCGTTAATCGTGTCACGGGTGTCTATCAATGCAAGAATGATATCCTTCAAAAATATCGTGACATCGTTCTTGCTCAACTCCAATCTTTTGATAAGTTCACCATCCAAGCCATTCCTCGCACTGCAAATCGATTCGCGGATACCATGGCCTCATTAGCCTCACTTATCCCGCCTTTTACCGAAGACTCGCGTCTTTATGTGGCTGTGCAACGATTAGATCAACCATCTTATCTTGGGCAACTAACTTCAATCAATGCTGTCACAACCCATACCCAGGATGAGTGGTATCAACAGATTGTTGATTATCTATCTCATTCGATCCTTCCTCCAGATCTGACTTCCAATGGTAGAAGGTCTTTTGTCCAACGCACCAATCGCTATACTATCCTAGGCGGGATTCTTTACAAACGCGGCTTTGATGGTATTTTGCTTCGATGCCTCAAAACCCATGAATCATCTAAAGCCATCCAGGAGGTCCATGACGGTATCTGTGGTGGACATTTTAGTGGTTTAGCTGTAGCTAAGCGCATTTTACGTTTGGGGTATTATTGGCCTTCTCTTAATCGAGATTGTTGTGAATACACTAAGAAGTGCGTCAAGTGTCAGCAACATTCCAATCTCACGCACATCCCTAGTCAAAGCTTTGCAGAACTCGCGGCGGATTTGTGGCCTTTTTCGCAAAGGGGGTCTTGATCTTATTGGTCTCATCAATCCCCGCTTCTTCAACGCATCATCATTCTATCATTACCGCCACCGAGTACTTTACTAAGTGGGTAGTAAGCTATCCTCTTTCTTCAACAAAGGCTAAACCCATAGTTGATTTCGCCTATCAACACATCATTTGTCGCCATGCTCCACATAAGCTAATCACGTATAATGGTAAGTCTTTCAAGAACGCTGATTTGCGTAATCTCTCGCAACGCTTTCAATATCAAACTCGCTTTTCTTCTCCATACTATCCTCAAGCTAATGGTCAGCCAAGTTGCCCAATAAAACTTTCGCGTAGTATCCTCGCAAAGGTAACTAGTCGAGCCGGGCAGGATTGGCATTTACATATCCCTTTTGCTCTCGGGGCTTATCGGACTAGCATTCGTACTCCTACCGTGCTACTCCCTTCTCTCTCGCCTATGGGTTCGAGGTGTCCTTCCTTTGGAAGTCCAAATCCCATCTCTCCGTGTTTCTCTCAGAGAATTTGTCTCCGATGAGGATTATCGCCAAAATCGTCTAGCACAACTTGAATTATTAGATGAGCGGCATCTTAACGCTCTTGAGCATCATCGTCTATCTTGAAGCGTGTCAAACGTGCTTACAACAAGCACTTGCAACACCGTGACTTCAAAATTGGTGACCTTGTTCTTAAGGAAAATCAAAATGTCACTACACTCGAAAAAGTCAACGTGGTAAGTTTGCTCCCAACTGGATGGGCCCCTACATTATCACTCATAAATATGGGTCTGGGGCTTATCGTTTATCTTCCATGGATGGTGTACCTGAGGCGGAACCTCTCAATGCCTTGCATCTACGGCCCTTCTATTGTTAAAATCTATCTTACACAAATCTAGTCGCAACTCAGATCTTCCATCCGTCCTAATAACCAGTCATCTACTTTTGTGGTGATTTGAAATCGTGTGGTTCTCCGCCTATTGCCTCGTTTACCTTAAATATGAGTATCGCGGCTCTACTCATTACACGTTTCTTTTGGATATGTTCCTCCTCATGGTAGGAATACCTTAATCACCACTTCATCTGTCCCAAGTACTTATCTTAATTGGATCTACTCGGGGCATGAGTACATGTTCTTCTATGTTCTCTTCCCCTCCATCTGATCTATCTAGGTCTAAACTCAGCTTCTTCCAAAGAGTTTCAAAAAAAAAAAAAAAAAAAAAAAAAAAAAAGATGTTATCCAAAAGATAGACTGATCCCTTGAAGGACAGCTATCCATACATTATCAAGTGAATCAAAAAGAAAATAGACCATACCCTCGAAGGATGGCTATCATTAAAATTCAAAATATACTGCATCGCTTCCTCAAGGACGGCTGTTTCTCAAAGAAATATTCAAGGCTTCTTGTAATCAATCAGCCTTCCAGCCAGCTTTATACACTTTTAAGATCACCGAAAGACTTCCCGCATCGATCGGTCTTTTCCATATCAAGCAAACTTCCCGCATTGATCAGCTTTGCTTTTTCACAAAGTCATGAAGCTGAGATTTAAGACCTTTTGTCGATCATATGGAGAATCCTATTTTCCTATCATGGACATGTATCCTGTCCCTTGTAAATTCCGACAAGATACTTACTTTTCTTTCCATTTCTATCCTAGATCCGGTTCATTTGCGACTAGTTAGTGTCAGTTTATTTTAATCTTATATAGGGCCTTGTATGCTTGGTCTTTCGGTTTCTTATCTGGATTTTATCTATGGTCGGTTGGAAGTCCGACTTATCATTTCCCTTCTTTTCCGAGTGTCTTCTCTTCTAAGTCACGGTTGTTTCCATTTACATCTTTGGCTCTTGCATCCTGTTAAATTGACATTTCACATGTTAATTCAATCACAATTTATCTTCTATCAAAATTCCTCTTATCTATCAAAACATCTATCTTTATTCATTTCTCATTAAAATTACATCTATCTATACATCAAACACATCTATCTATTTATCCATCAAAATATTTAAAATATGTACATCTAAGGTACATTATATCTAATCTATACATCAATCACATCCATCAATCTATCCACCAAAATGTACATCCAAGGTACATTATATCTATCCATATCTAATCCAAACATCAAACACATGTACATCCAAGTTACATCACATCCATCTATCAAAGTTATATCCACATCACATATATTTCTATCATCTATCAGTCTATATCTATCCAATCACATCTATTTTATCCACATATCAATCTATCTAATCACATCTATTTCTATCATCTATCAGTCTATACCTATCCAATCACATCTATTTTATCCTCTATCAGTCTATATCTATATCCATCTATCCATGTATATCCAAAATTAAAAGCATGAGTACAATTATATGACAAATAATGAATCTATATATACATATGTGTCTGTACAAAAATGGGTGGCTTTCAATCAAGCCATCTAAACAATGCCTTCCAATCGAGGCTACATCACTATACAGATACAAAATCTATCAAATCTCTATATAGTAAAATCTGAAGCGTGGAGGACACTATCTCCTCCACCCTCCTCTGCACCTGGCTGTCTCTCCTGACCGCCGCCTATCGAGCTCGATGCACCTGCTGTTGGAGGTCTCGGCCCACCTCGATCTCTCCCTGCTCCCTCCACCCCGAGGCTCCCGCCGTAGCTGCCGCTGCTCTCCTCCTCGCCCGTATCGAGGCACATCGGGGCATGCGCGCTAGGGCATCCTCGTAGATCTCACCTCGGGCCGAGGAGAGACTCGGTACGTGCTCAGCTCACAGCATCGGTGCTCGTAACGATGCCGCCGTGCTGCTGGCCGGCGCGCTGGTGGTGCCCCTCCTAGGTCGCACTGTGTGTACTGCACTCGATGTGGCACTGCCTCCCCATACTTGCCCCGAGGGCCTCCCTCGTGCCGGGAAAGTAGCGGTCCTCTCGCTGGATCGCTGTATCTCGCTCTCGCGAGCGGTGTCTCTCTCCACAATCGGGCATCCTCTCTCTCCGTCAAAGCCCCGATCTCCTCCGAGCTACTCGATGTGTCTCGTGTGAGGGTGGCATGCTCTCCTCTAATCTGGCCCAAGCAAGAAGCAGCTATGTCCTCCTCATCGCATCTATGAGGGCGGGAGATGTCGTGGAAGCTCGTGTCGCACCATGCCGCGTAGCCTCATCCACCCCCGCGTCATCACCGTCTGCATGAGGGTGGGGCCTCTCTCAATGGGTCTCACGATCAAAATCGCAAATCTGCCTCTCTCGCTATCCCGCTATATATGGCGTGTAGGTGGCCGGCACTGCCTGCATTTAGGCCGAATCGCCTCAATATCCGCATGAACGGACCCGCTCCCACATATCTCGGCCTCCGGCCTCGACCACCCGGCTCCGCCTCAATGCTACCAAGTGCGCATCTCGACGCCCATGTCGGGAATGCCCGATATGGTCTCCAGATGACTCCGATCTCGGTGTAAGCGCCCCAAACGCTCGAGTACCACCCTGGCTGGTCTACTCAGATCTCCTCGCGCCATGCATGCCCGCCATCTCCGAAATCCATAATCAATCCCTCCCACTCCCGGCATCCAAGGAAGCCTTGATGGCTCGATCACCGCTATGTGCTCATATGCCCAAAGAATGGAGCACAAAATCGACATCAATCCTCGTCCTCCTCCGCTGGGGTACATCCATAGCTCATGGTAAATCTGAGCTATCAGGGCATCGGCGAAGGCAAAAACCTGTCTGTACTGCAAGATGTCGCACACACAGTCTAATAGTAACAATGGGAATCTCCCACCTCCTGAGTCTGGCAGGGCAAAATAGGATATCGCCATCTGAATCAAGGCTATCCGCCTGCTCCGAGGGCTATCTCGCTCGTGCACTTGTGAGGCTATCTCACGCCCTGTATACTATCTCAAAATCGTCTCGCCCTACTCGTATAATCGCCTGGGCCCTCGCCGCCGCTTCCCGGGTGTGATCTCAATCGGGTCCCCAGTAATCGGTAATCTCAGGATCCTGAATATATCCTCATGGGTGATAGTCATCTCACCCGTCCTGAACCAAAACGTGCACGTGTGGCTGTCCCACCGCCGCACTAATGCCCGCATGAGCTCCACATCTCGTGGCACTCGCCTATAATATCGGAAACCCCGAGCCCGGCTAGCTAGTTTCTAAATGCCGCGTCCGCATCTGTCACATCAGAAGAATCGTCTCCAATAACTCGTGGATGGCATCCTCATATGAAGAGCCTCTCGTGCTCGCATCCACGACATCAAAAACATAATTAGTCTCTTATTTCCCCAAATCACATCTTCCAAAACCATAAAAAAAATGAATATCTTTCAATCGGCGCCGATTTGGTAAAATCGGGCGCTGCTCATTTTAGTCGGGCGCCGATTAATACCAATCGACGCCGATCAAAACCAATCGACGCCGATTAAACCAATCGGCGCCGATCGCTCGGACATAAACCGACCCCGCCTCCCATGCAAGAAAAAAATCAAACAAAAAAAATAAATTAAGAAAAGTGGGTTCAAGAATGACCACTTACCCTGTGTCGTGTCCTCTCGCGCTTCGACCGCCTCCCAGGCTTCCATGATGCTCAAATCACAAATCTCTCTCTCTCAATCAATCGTCACGTTGAAAATAAATCGCTTACGTTTTCATTCGCATATTTATATGTGCTCGGATTGGTCGGCGCCGATTTTTTGGGTCGACGCCGCTTGTTCTGGTAGCCGCGCGATTATTTTGGTCGCCGCCGATTTTCTATATATCTTTTGCCATAGTGTTGATGCTTGGCTTACTTATCTATCTATCGATCATTGTTGTGCTGAATTTTGCCTTTTTTGGCACATTTTTTTAGATATCCTTGTCTATTTCGGTTTGTTCCTTTGCGTGGGACACTGCATTTTCTCGGCACTTAGAGTTAAACGGGTCTCAGTAGCACTAACGCTGCTCCGCTTGCACCGCCTAGTTGTCCCTACCAATGTGTCTCTCTTTAGATGCCGACTATTTTGCAGCTTCTCCTTACCCTCATGGGTCTCTGAGGCACTAACGCTCGCCTCATGAGGAGACCGCCTAGTTTGCCCTACCAATGTGAGTTCCTTAGGTTGCCGCTTTTATTCATTTTTATGCGTCATCAATGATCGATCTACCTGCATCCGACTGGGGCACCTTGCATTTTTCATCTACCTTTTTCAAACTTGGGATCGTCTGTTCTATCATCCATCCCATCCCTAGTTTGAGGGGGATCACATCATCACAAATTCTTCCCTTCTTCCATCCCTTTGTTTTTGTCTCATAACCTTGCTTATCGCAAGTTACTTGACAAAAAGGGGCAAAATGTAGACACTTAAAATTGGTTACTCAATTTAGTGTCCCTCTCATCCATTTACTTGCTTAGGTAACTTGGGGCACGTTTTACGTCACCAACTATCCCCTTGGGATATTATCCAATTTGTGATTTAATCACTTATTCCAAATTTAATTCACCCCATCACATCTTACCCATGAGTGATTAAATATTAAATATTTGATTACGCTTCTTCCCATGCATCTTAATCACTTATCTACCCCAAATTTATTCTATCTATGTATCACATCTATTTTTCCTCTTCCCTAAGCGGGATATTTCCCGTATTCGGGATAAATCTTATCTTTCTTGAAATCGCTCATTTTGGCCATCTCGGAAGTCTATTCCGCGATCGGCGCCGACCCATATGGTCGGCGCCGATTTTCTAGGAGCGGCGCCGATTATAAAAGCGAGTCCAGAACTCAGTTCTAGGGACCGAAAAAGAGACCACGAACGAGCGAAAAGCGAACAGACGAAAAAAGGAAGCACTTACGCACGAACAGAGAGCGAGAGAGATACAGGTTGTGAGAAAGAGAGATCTTCTTAGCATCAATTGTATCAAATTAGGGCAGATCCTGTCGAATCAATCCCTGAGAGGAGCACCGTTACTCGTCCCTCGCTCACATCAAGATCGCACACCACCATCTATCATCTCGGTGACTCTGTTCCAGTTGTCTCGCCAACTTCGGCACATCCAGCAGACCACATTCATCTTCTAATTCCCGAATCTTATCGCACGCCCCCGATTGATCGATTTTAGTCGACGCGATTCGATCTACCTGGGCCGACGCTGATTAGTCTCAATCGACGATCCACCACGATGGGCCGACGCCGATTCTACCTGGGCCGACGCGCGATTTCGACAGTAAAAGGACACAGTAACACAAATTCAAAGCATTATTTCTAGTTCCCTCGCTTTCTCGTGCATTTTTCGCCTGCTTAGATTCTCGTCTTATTACCGCAATCGAAAATCTAGCTTTTACTTACATCTTTATCATGTATGCTTCTTTTCTTAATTGAAAACGTGATCGACATCCGCCGAGGAAGCTTATCGCTTCCCGACCCGCTTCGGGCAGCCCACCTAAATATCTTTTAACGTGGTCTTTTTCTCACAAGCATCGGTGTTGTTTTGCAGATACACGGATCTATTGGCGAGTTGCTCGTGTGCCCGCCTTATCTACATCGGCTTCCTCATTTGTCTACATCTTCGGATCTTATCCATCGTATCGATTTTATTGAGTTTTTCAGGTTTTTGTGTTTAGTTTGGTGCATTAACTTGGATAGGTAACAAGCGCGAAATTCTTGACGAGAGGAGCACTGCGTTACTCTATCCCGTCACATCAGCATCACACACCACCATCTATCATCTCGGTGACTCTGCTCCAGTTGTCTCGCCAACTTCGGCACATCCAGCAGACCACATTCATCTTCTAATTCCCGAATCTTATCGCACAGTCCCTGATTGATCGATCTGTTTTTAGTCGACGCCGATCTCACCCAGTCGACGCCGATTAGTCTCAATCGACGCCGACCACATCAGTCGCGCCGATTCTACCCAGTCGACGCCGATTTCCCTGCAGACAGGTTAAAGGACACAGGTAACACAAATTCAGCATTATTTCCTAGTTCCTGTTTTACGATTTAAATCACGCTTTATTTTACTTCATCGCTGTTTATTTCCTAGTTCCCGGGCGTGTGAATGTAGATCAAGAATTTCGCAGCTTGTTACCCGCCCAAGTTAATGCACCAAACTAAACACAAAAACACGAAAAACTCAATAAAATCGATACTGGATGGATAAGATCCGAAGATGTAGACAAATGAGGAAGCCGATGTAGATAAGACGGCGCACACGAGCAATTCACACAATAGATCCGAGTAACCTCGCAAAACACCGATGCTTGAAGAAAAAGACCACGTTAAAGATATTTAGGTGGCTGCCTTGAGCTTGTCGGGAAGCGATAAGCTTCCTCGGCGGATGTCGACCACGTTTTCAATTAAGAAAAGAAGCATGCATGATAAAAGATGTAAGTAAAAGCTAGATTTTCTGATTGCGATCACAATAATAAGAAGTAAAGTAAACAGTGACGAGAAAGTAAAAAGTGGAACTAGGAAATAATGTCAATTTGTGTTACATGTGTCCTTTTACCTGTCTCAGAGGAAATCGGCGTCGACTTGGTAGAATCGGCGTCGATGATGGTCGGCGGTGTCGATTGAGATTAATCGCCGTCATGGGTGAGATCGGCGCCGACTAAAAATAGATCGATCAATCGGGATTGTGCGATAAGATTCGGAATTAGAAGATGAATGTGGTCTGCTAGATGTGCCGAAGTTGGCGAGACACTAGAACAGAGTCACCAGATGATAAATGGTTGTGTGCGATGCTGATGTGACGGGGACAGAGTAACGGTGCTCCTCTCAGGGATTGATTCGGACAGGATCTGCCCTAATTTGATACAATTGATGCTAAGAAGATCTCTCTTTCTCACAACCTGTATCTCTCTCGCTCTCTGTTCGTGCGTAAGTGCTTCCTTTTTTCGTCTGTTCGCTTTTCCGCTCGTTCGTGGTCTCTTTTTCGGTCCCTAGAACTGAGTTCTGGACTCGCTTTTATAATCGGCGCCGCTCCTAGAAAATCGGCGCCGACCATATGGGTCGGCGCCGATCGCGGAATAGACTTCCGAGATGGCCAAAATGAGCGATTTCAAGAAAGATAAGATTTATCCCGAATACGGGAAATATCCCGCTTAGGGAAGAGGAAAAATAGATGTGGTACATAGATAGAATAAATTTGGGGTAGATAAGTGATTAAGATGCATGGGAAGAAGCGTAATCAAATATTTAATATTTAATCACTCATGGGTAAGATGTGATGGGGTGAATTAAATTTGGAATAAGTGATTAAATCACAAATTGGATAATATCCCAAGGGGATAGTTGGTGACGAAAACGTGCCCCTGACTTACCTAAGCAAGTAAATGGATGAGAGGGACACTAAATTGAGTAACCAATTTTAAGTGTCTACATTTTGCCCCTTTTTGTCAAGTAACTTGCGATAAGCAAGGTTATGAGACAAAAACAAAGGGATGGAAGAAGGGAAGAATTTGTGATGATGTGATCCCCCTCAAACTAGGGATGGGATGGATGATAGAACAGATGATCCCAAGTTTGAAAAAGGTAGATGAAAAATGCAAGGTGCCCCAGTCGGATGCCTGGAGTAGATCTGATCATTGATGACGCATAAAAATAAATAAAAGGCAGCAACCTAAGGAACTCACATTGGTAGGGCAAACTAGCCGGTCTCCTCATGAGACGACGTTAGTGCCTACAGACCCATGAGGGTAAGGAGAACTGCAAAATAGTCAGCATCTAAAGAGAGACACATTGGTAGGGACAACTAGACGGTCTGCAAAGCAGACGACGTTAGTGCCTACAGACCCGTTTAACTCTAAGTGGCTGAAAAGTACGAGTGTCCCACGCAAAGGGAACAAACCCGAAATAGACAAGGATATCTAAAAAAAATGTGCCAAAAGGCAAAATTCAGCACACAACAATGATCAGATAGATAAGTAAGCCAAGCATCAACACTATGGCAAACAGATATAGAAAATCGGCGGCGACCAAAATAATCGGCGACGACTAGAACAAACGGCGTCGACCCAAAAAATCGGCGCCGACCAATCCAGGCACATATAAATATGCGAACGGAAAACGTAAACGATTTATTTTCAACGTGACGATTGATTCAGAGAGAGACAGATTTGTGATTTGAGCATCATGGAAGCCTCTGGGAGCGGTCAGAAGCGCAGGAGGACACGACCTGGGGTAAGTGGTCATTCTTGAACCCACTTTTCTTAATTTATTTTTTTTTTGTTTGATTTTTTCTTGCATGGGAGGCCGGGGTCCGGTTTATGTCCGGCCAGGCAGTCGGCGCCGATTGGTTTAATCGGCGTCGATTGGTTTTGGATCGGCGTCGATTGGTATTAATCGGCGCCGACTAAAATGAACGACGCCGATTTTACCAAATCGACGCCGATTGAAAGATATTCATTTTTTTTTTTTTTTATGGTTTTGGAAGATGTGATTTGGGGAAATAAGAGACTAATTATGTTTTTGATGTCGTGGATGCAGGCACGAGAGGTACTACATATGAGGGATGCCATCCCTGAGCTATTGGAGACGATTCTTCCTGATGTGACAGATGCAGACTGGCAGCATTTAGAGCTAGCCGGGCTCGGGGGTTTCCGATATTATAGACGAGTGCCACGAGATGTGGAGCTCATGCGGGCACTAGTGCGTCGATGGGACAGCCAGACGTGCACATTTTGGTTCAGGACGGGTGAGATGACTATCACCCATGAGGATATATTCAGGATCCTTAGATTACCGATTGCTGGGGACCCGATTGAGATCACACCCCGGGAGCAGCAGCAGAGGGCCCTGGTGCGATTATACAGAGGTAGGGCAGACGATTCTGAGATAGTATCTGGGGCAGTGAGGATAGCCTCACAATACAGGCAGGATAGCCTTCGGAGCAGGCGGATAGTCTTGATTCAGATGGCGATATCCTATTTTACCCCGCGACTCGGGGAGGTGGGAGATTCCCATTGTTACTATTAGACTGTGTGTGCGACATCTTGCAGTACAGACAGGTTTTTGCCTTCGCCGATGCCCTGATAGCTCAGATTTACCATGAGCTATGGATGTACACCACTGGCCGGAGGACAGGGATTGACGTCAGTTTTGTGCTCCATTGCTGGGCATATGAGCACATAGCGGTGATCAGGCCATCCGGGCTTCCTTGGATGCCAGCAGGAGTGGGAGGGATTGACTATGGATTTCGGAGATGGCGGGCTGACATGGCCGCAGGAGATACAGGTAGACCAGCCGGGTGGTACTCTGAGCGTTTCAGGACGCTTACACCAGATCAGGTCATCTGGAGACCATATCGGGCATTCCCGACATGGGCCGGTCAGGATGCGCACTTGGTAGCATTGAGACGGAGCCGGGTGGTCAGGGGCCGGAGGCCAGATATGTGGGAGCGGGTCCCGTTCATGCGGATATTGAGGCAGTTCGGCCTAGTACAGACAGTGCCGGCCACCTACACGCCATATAGGCGGGATAGCAGAGAGACGGATTTGCCGATTTTGATCCCGGCAGACCCATTGAGAGAGGCCCCACCCTCCGCGCATGCGTGATGATGATGCTGGGGGTGGATAAGGGCTACGCGGCAGATGGTACGACACGGAGCTTCCACGACATCTCCCGCCCTCTATAGATGCTGATGAGGAGGACATAGCTGCTACGCTGGACAGATTAGAGGGAGAGCATGCCACCCTCACACAGACACATCAGGTAGCTCTGGAGGAGATCAGGGCTTTGACGGAGGAGAGGGATGCCCTGATTGTGGAGAGAGACACCGCTCGCCAGGAGCGAGATACAGCGATCCAGCAGAGGGACCGCTACTTTCGGCACAGGGAGGCCCTCAGGGCCAAGTATGGGGAGACAGGTGCCACATCAGAGTCTGGTACACAGGGTACGACCCTAGGAGGGGCACCACCAGCAGCGCCAGCAGCCCCAGCAGCACCAGCAGCATCGTTACGAGCACCGGGTACTGTGAGCCTGAGCACGTACCAGTCTCTCCTCGCTGAGGTGAGATACTATGAGGATGCCCTAGCGCAACATGCCCCAGATGTGCCTCGATACGGGCGAGGAGGAGAGCATGACGGCTACGGCGGCGAAGCCTCGAGGTGGAGAATCTTGGGAGAGATCGAGGTGGGCCGAGACCTCCGGCAGCAGTGCATCGAGCTCGACAAAGCGGCGGCGGGAGAGATAGCCAGGTGCAGAGGGTGGAGGGGATAGTGTCCTCCACGCTTCAGATTTTACTATATAGAGATTTGATAGATTTTGTATTTGTATAGTGATGTAGCCTCGATTGGAAGGCATTGTTTAGATGGCTTGATTGAAAGCCACCATGTTTGTCTGGAGACACATATGTATATATAGATTCATTATTTGTCATATAATTGTACTCATGCTTTTAATTTTGGATATACATGGATAGATGGATATAGATATAGACTGATAGAGGATAAAATAGATGTGATTGGATAGGTATAGACTGATAGATGATAGAAATAGATGTGATTAGATAGATTGATATGTGGATAAAATAGATGTGATTGGATAGATATAGATCGATAAGGGAAGAAGCGCAGGAGGACACGACCTGGGGTAAGTGGTCATTCTTGAACCCACTTTTCTTAATTATTTTTTTTTGTTTGATTTTTTCTTGCATGGGAGGCCGGGGTCCGGTTTATGTCCGGCCAGGCAGTCGGCGCCGATTGGTTTAATTGGCATCGATTGGTTTTGGATCGGCGTCGATTGGTATTAATCAGTGGCAAACTAAAATGAACGCCGCCGATTGAAAGATATTCATTTTTTTTTTATGGTTTTGGAAGATGTGATTTGGGGAAATAAGAGACTAATTATGTTTTTGATGTCGTGGATGCAGGCACGAGAGGTACTACATATGAGGGATGCCATCCCTGAGCTATTGGAGACGATTCTTCCTGATGTGACAGATGCAGACTGGCAGCATTTAGAGCTAGGCCTGGGCTCGGGGTTTCGATATTATAGACGAGTGCCACGAGATGTGGAGCTCATGCGGGCACTAGTGCGTCGATGGGACAGCCAGACGTGCACATTTTGGTTCAGGACGGGTGAGATGACTATCACCCATGAGGATATATTCAGGATCCTTAGATTAAGGACTTGGGGACCCAATGGGAATCTCCCACCTCCCGAGTCCTGGCAGGAAAAATAGGATATCGCCATCTCGAATCAAGGCTATCCGCATTATTTCATAGTTCCCTGTTTTCTCAGTACTTTCGCCTCTGCGAAATTCTTGATCTACACAAATTTCATCATAGGTGAGGGAATTGTGCAAGCCGGAAACCGATGCTTCTAGTGTCCGCATCTTTTCCACATTAACTTGATCGAGTCATTGGTAGGTTGTGATGGAGGGACACCTCCTGTGGCATAAGGAGGTGAATATTGAACCTAATAGGGAGGTTGAGAATAAGGAACTCGACATAGAAGGCACATATCCAAAATGGGTGATCAGATGAGATAGGGGGTTGTTGATAGTAGGTGTATGTAGGTGGGATGGTTGTCGTGACTCTAGTAGTAATTGGGGGCAGTGTTTGTGGGATGGAGAGGACGAGATTATGGAATGGAGTAGGGGTCACCGACACCATGGGTGGTTATGTTACAATGGGTATTTGTGAGATAATGGGTGCAAACTATGCTATGTAATGCAGGTGGTCGACGAGGGGACAATAGATACGACATGCATGAGTGAAACTACAAATGTAATGGTCACTAGTGGGTATGGGGCCTAGCTGTGAAACTACCGGTGGTGAAGCATGTGAGGTTAATGCCCCATTGTTAGGGGCTGATGTAGAAACATGAATAAGGGTAGGAGAGATGGATATAGGCATGTCATATATCAACTGACTTGAGGAGTCTTGGGTGGAAGAGTGGGAAAGGTAGAACTATAAGGCTATGGGATTTTGATCAAGGAGTCATGTGAATGCTTTTTCACCTGTGGTAATGGTGGTAGGTATGGTTGGATCCATGGGTGACAGGATAGAGGGTGGTGAAGGACTAGGTGGGAGTGGTTGACGACTAGCATGGAATATGAGGGCATTAGTTTGGTTGTGAATCAACACAATGTGAGAAAGTTCTGACCTAGTAAGACTGTGTTATGTAGATGACATAGAAAATAGTAGGAACAAAGAATAATGGGATCTGGAAGGTGAATTTGGTCAATGTCTAGATTTGAAAATAAAACATAACAAACCGACGATGGTTAAGTTGGTGATGACGGTTGTGGGAACACCAATGATGGTTATTGAAACCAATACCAGTCCACTATGGAATAAAACCAACCTCAAAACATAAAACATGAATGTTGGATGGGTACTTGTGAAAAATGTGTATGACAGTAAGTATCAACAGGGAGAAATATGATGATGCCTTGAGGGCTAGAAATAGAACATAAATAGTGATGAAATCTATTCTAGGTAAAGTAACTAGAAAGCTAGAAGCCGACACCGGTTATGGTTTAACCGACGATGGTCAGATGTGAACCGGCGGCAGTCCATTGGAGCGCGTCGGTGAATGTGAAATTAGAAAGAAATGAAGAAAATTGGTTTTGTGAATTAAATTAAGTGAAGAATCAAACTCAGAAACCTGAGAATGAAGAGATGGGGCCCTGACACACTCAGACAAAGTTAGAATACTCCAACTACGATGGTGGAGTGTGCAAGGAAGAATAAAAATGGAGATTCATAGTCTCACACCTCAAAATACAAGCCAAGAAGAATGCTAAGAAAAAGCATGATCCTAATAGTGATTTTCTTATGTTTGTTTAGCTTATGATATTTAGGATTGATTGTGTGTATTTAGAATGGAATTTTTGGTTAGGAAGGTGTCCTATGAAGAAGGATATCTAAAAGGATAGGTTTCAGGTATGTTATGGCGGGGCGGGCCGTCCTTTGAGATGATGACTCGACAGAGGCAACGAGCTGGGGAGTACCTGCCAACCGGATCATGTGATCACTGATAGATGTTCTTGGGTAAGATGTTGTTTAAGAAAGATGTGTATATTTTGATTTTGTGCAAGTTTGGTAAGACAGAGAGAGAGAGAGAGAGAAATGTGCTTTCTATGATTCTTTGTGTCAACCATCAGTTGGGCATGACTTCCAGCATATAGGTTGCCCTCAATTTTAATGTGAGCTAATAATGCAACAAATCAAAATGCAATGCAAGTGTTTTAAACCCAAATCAAAGTGTAATATTTGATGTAGCAAGAGATGAACAGGAAGAGGGATGCTCTTTCACTAATGCAATGCTAAAGAAAGGAAGACATGTTCTTTTTAAAGCACCAAAAATATGATTGTTTTTAGACAATAGAAAGAAGGAGAATGATTTCCAAAAGAGAAAATTAATGTGGAAGCTTTTAGAAGGGAAACAAACACACAAATTTCACCTAGGAATGAATAAATGCAAAATAACCCTGATGGGTCCCACCAGCGTGCCAAAATGTTTCACTGTTTTCTTTACCTTTTCGAAATGACGAAACAGATAAGGGTAAGGGCCAAGGAGGAATACCTATTAAATGTTGGTTAATTGATGGTTATTGTGCGGGTTCGACTTCTTGATCCACAATTGAATGTGAGAGCTTCCTTTTGGCTAGGAGGAACTACCTGTAATAGAAAGCAAGACCATAAAATGATAGTTAAATGATATATGACAGTGGACTGCCTAGCATATGCTAGTTCTGGGAAGTTTGATACTCCCTAGATGGTCATCAATCCACATTTAAGACAAATTAATGCAAGATACAAGTAAATTCCTACCGTAGTTGATATGATCTAGGTATTTCATTCAAGTACAATAGGCAAATCCAATCACAACAAAGCTATAGTTGGATTTGAGAGAGGAGGTGTCTATCAAGGCTTGGGGTTGATCAGGGGTCTAATGCAGGTTATTCGGGTCAAGCTGGTAGGGTGATTGTTGGGGTCTACTCTTGATCAAGGTATAAAACATAGAGACCGGCATCGGTGAGTGTGACCGATGTCGGTTTAGGTAGTACCAACGATGGTTATGAGTAACCAACGCGGTATGGTCGAGGTAAAAGAAACTTAAATGGATTAAATGGTAGGGGCTGATTTGAGGTCAAATAAGGTTGGGAGAGTGAATGGGAAGGTCTATATAGAGGCCTTAGGTATGCTCAGAAGTGTACGAAGTTTCTGAAGATTGGTGATTTGGTGATATGGATGAAGGGATATTTGAGTTCACATGCAATTGGGTGATGAAGAAATAAGCATGCAGAGAATAGATTAATGACAAAATTAATAAGGGCCACTAACTCGAAACAAACCCTACTTGTCGGGCCATACTTACTGTGTGTTAAAGATCGATCACTAAGTGGTAGAGGTGGTTGATTGGAGAATATGTGTATGGTACTATAGTAGTGATTTCCCGGAGTGCTCCCGTGAATGCAATGGCTCTGTGATTGATCCTAGTGATGGCTTTGGATGTGTGGATACGTAAAGGATGCTAGTCTTGCTTCTATGCAGCTCGATCTCCTTTTTTCACTCTTAGAATGTACCAACCTACAAGAGAGGTTGTTTGGGTGAATAAATGGCAACCGATGACGGTTCCTAGTTGACCGACGTCGGTTTAGGGGTGATCGGCATCGATTAAGGTGGGATTCCCTAGGTTTACTAAAATGGGCATATTCTTTATAATTTCTTCATTGAGTTAGTTTGTTACCACGGATTAGAATGGAAACTTCCCTTCTAATGAGCAGGAATGAGGTTAGAGATATTTTAGGGTTAGGCCAAATTTTAGCTCATTAAGGCAAGTAGGATTAGGTCTTAGTTAGTTATGGAAACATGCCAAGAATAGGTCTAGGGTGAGGTGGTGGGGTAGAAATTAAGATAATTAAATAATAAATATTGTCGGGATATATATTGATTAAATTAAATTAATTAAATTAATAGTGATGTGGGGTGGAAAGGGTCATGGTTAGGTGCATATGTTTGAGTTGGTTATTTGACAAGGGACCAAGGGGAGTGTGACCCAATTTTGGTGATTAAATCACCCTCCAGGACCATTTTTGTTGAAAGCTGCTCCAAATTTTTTAAACTTCCCAGATTATTCCAAAATCAATTGCAAAATTTTAGTAGCTCTCTCTGACTCCTTGATTATTTTTATTCTTTCGTTCTACTCTGGGGGGGTGTGCACTAGCCTCAAGAAGAGTAGAGAATAACCTTTCCTTTGATTAAGATAAAATGTAAGATAATAGCCTAATCTAATGCAATTTTGCAATAAATAAATGAATAATGAAATAATACCCAAGCAAAAAAAGCTAGAAAAATGAAACCCTAATGTGTAAAAAGGGTGATAAGAACCTTAGATGATTCACCGAGGTTGTTGAGTTGAGCCGTAGTGGAGACCGATTGAACAGAGATGAAATCCCATCGCACGAAGCCCAAAAGTTGTAGGTCTTAAGTGTTTTGGCTAGATTGGGGTGCCTAGAGAGGGATAGGGGTGCCCATGGGTGCCTTGGTCCAAGTTATGGGCGTCATGGTCTATAGAAATGGTTGGAACCTTGTTCCGTTATGGACATTAGGTGACTCGCACTTCTTCGATTCTTATCATATGTATGTCGTTGAACTTCGATATATGTCACCTGTAAAACCTGTTTTGGATAAATCAATTAAAAAACCACAAGCAAAGCATCAAAAACCCAAAAATTAAATATGCATATGAAAGGGTCATACTATCCTCAACTACCAAATTGATGGAATTATTAGTGAGCACCGCACTACATCTCAAAACCAATGTATTTCTAGGTGTGTGTGTGTGTGAAATTGTGCCCTAGGTTTCTCTTGTGTGTTGCACTTTGTGAATAGTGCGTAAGTAACTAGATGTAGAATGTAAATAATGTGTGCATGGAAATAATAGACTCCCCTCCTATGAAGTGTGATGCAGATGAACCAACCTTTGTGCCTTGTGATGGAGCTAGATGGATGCAAATGGAGCTATAGATTCCTTTGATGGATGAAACCTTAGGTGGAGATAATAGATGCTTAGTGCTTGGTCCCTTATTATGATCACATAAATTTATATTTATATGATTCCTTTGCTTGAATTTCATAATTAACCCCGAAAAGGCTGACTACCAAAAAGATAAGATGCTCAAACGGATAGAAAGGACCCCAAAAAGTGTGACCAATTTATAAAGAGGATAAGGGTGCCCAAAAGGTATGGGGCGCCTAGCGCTAGCATCCTAGCTAGGTGTTCGTGTCCATAATGAAAAATGTTGAAAGGTGAAAAGACAGTTTGAGAAAGTAAGAGTGTCAAGATTGAAAGAAGAAGCATAAATCAAAGAAAGGTGGCCAATGACATGGGTTGATTAGTACTTTTCTTACTTATGAATAATGTAAATAGTAGTATGTGATCGAGACTAGATAATGACTCAAAGTGCATGATTTTGTGTCTACATTTTCCCCCACTTTATTTTGGTGAGAAGAATTCTTGGTAACATAAAGTATATAGAGATGTGTACCTGATATCTATGTAGATTGATGTAGATAGTGTGCCGAGGGACTAGAAAAGTGTGGAGTGATAAAAAGATTGAGCGTAGAGACTAAAGATGCTAAATGTAAAAAAAGGTGATGAAAATGAACCTAGGGTAGAAACGTGTGTGTAGATGCCGATGTGCGTGTGTGATGTGCCTATTTATTTCTATCTCATTGATTATGTTGACTACTTGTTTCCCATATGGACGGACCTACAAAAGATAAGATGATCAAGTAGTCAAATACGCATGTATATGTAAAAGTGTAAAAATCATGTAAGTAAAGTATGAAAACCTTTGAAATTTTGAAAAGGAACATGTGTGCCTAATCCATGAAGAGGAAAGAGTCTAGAAAGAATCATGTCGATGAAGTGTGAGTTTTTTGGGCGATCTTACACCACTTACCGAAGAAGTATAGGGAGGAAAGTCTAATTTATCCTCCAACCTATAACCGCTTCCTGAAACTATAAAGATGTTTGTATTGTGGTTTTTGGGTGATCGATGTCACAACATAAGTATTTTAGGGAGGAAGGTCTAATGTTATCCGCTATCCTTTAATTACTCCCCAAAATAAAACACCACTACAGATGATGTGTACTAACACATGTGCTAAGGACAACCTACCTTGTAAAAGTTGTTATGTATGAGTTCTTTAGATTGTGCTGAACCCAATCATTGTGTAACTTCTCCTGGTTATAGGCGCTCCAAGAAAGACATCACTATACTAAGGACCCAAGTTTCATTCGAGCCACGAGCTGTGTTGTACGTGTGTACTATGTTGTGTTGTATATTGTGTGTAAACCGTTGTGTATGGGGTGGTGATTCACCCAAATGATACCCCCTCTTTAGGGGCACATACGACATCGTTAAAGGAGAATGCAGCCTAAAAGAGGACCAACTGCTGAAACTGTGCCCTATAGGGGAGAGGATGTGCTTGGTAGAAACCAAGGCACATGTAAACAAGTGGTTAGGAAACAAGTGTTAGTACGAACAAACATGCATGTATAATATGAAGTGTAAACTATGCAAAGACAATGTGTATGCATATAATGTAAACACCCAAGAAGAAAATATAGAATGCAAAAAATGGGTTGAAAATGTGGGACACTGCTCACAATTTTGTAAGACAATCAAGGCTGATGAATCCAAAAGCATACAAGTGTGCACACAAGAGAAAGGGTAAATCGTATACAATGATGACAAACAAGTACAAACAATATAACATATAACAATAGTGGAAAATAGTCCTGTAAAAAAATGTTGCACATGAAGCACCCGTTAACATGTTAAAAAGATAAAAGGTATGTCAAAGCATGTATAATATGATGATAATGTAAACTGTTAAGAACAAAATGGAACAATAACACTTGTAATGTATGAAAGTGGATGCCCCTAAGAGCCACTGTGGGACTGGTACTAGGTAATGCACCAAGCATCCATGTTGCATGTAATGGCCCTGTATAATCTATGATCACAACTAGAAAGCAAGTGAAATCCCATGTGTGTATGATAAGATAATGACATACATGATATCTATCTAGCATGTGTAATAAGATGAACATGTAACAAGTAAATGTAAGAAAATGTAACCAAGATATGCAGTATGTTGTGGATGGATGGAATGGAATGAAAATTGAATGATAGGAGTCATGTGCCCCCTAAGTGAGTGGAATATAAAGTGAATGATAGGATCTGTGTTCTCCCTGAGTGAATGGGATTGTATGCAGTGAGGTTCATTTAATATGCCCCCCTCAAGTCAAGAATGAACCATAAAAGAGAGTGATTCATCGGGAAATGGTCAAACTATATATCGTGCGTAGCCTTATCGATGGATGCGTAGTGATGATATGAAACCTAGAGATGAGGTGTGAGAACGTGTGATGATTTAGCCTAAAGCATATATCATAGAAGAATAAAAAAAGAAGTGATGATTTATCCTAAAGTGTATATCACTAATGGATGCTATAAGAAGTGATGATGTAGCCTATGGTGTAAATCACTACCCTAGGTATGTCACATGAGACAAAGATTGATTGGTTGAATGTGTGAGTGTGATGTGATCCATTTGATTTGTATACCATCAAAAATTCAGTATGGACCATGAGACTAAATTGATTCATCGGATAGTGAGTGTAGCATGTAATGTGCGTAGTAGATGTGAGGATGAGAAATCGCTATGTGATGTGTAAAGTGTGTAATGTAATATTTATAGTACGTAATGCAAGATGCATATATGATATAAGATGTGGGAGTATATTTTGTATAATGTATATAATGTGTTGATGTATAAAGGAGAAGATGTTAATGATGCATACTAGATGTATGATTGAAGATGTAGGTGTAAAATGTAAGATAATGTGTACGTATAACAATGTAAGATGTGTGAAGATTTTTGAAGTGTAGTGTCGATTGTGCAGTGTGTGAGGTTCATGTGTATAGGATGCCCTCAATATTCAAGTGTGAACTGAAGCACAAGAGTATGTCATAGGGTAATGAGGTGAGAAAATTCACCTACCAGAGATTAGATTAAGTCGTGTAGTGGTGGAAGCAACATTAAGACCATGCGATGGTGGTGGAATTTGAAATGTGTCCTAGCTATCAGATGAAGGAGTAGTTTCTTTGACAAAATGAATTGGAAATGAAAGTGGAGTAGGATGGGGAGGAATCTTGAATGGTGGTAGATTTGGTGGTATTGATGATGTTACAGAAGACTTGATAGGAGAAGGTGGACTGATTTTGAGAGGCTGTTGTGTAGTTTGACTTGGTGATGCCGCAGATGACTTGAGAGGAGGAGGTGTTATATTGATTTTGAGAGGAGGTTTCTTAGGTGGTGCTTGAATTTCTATAGAATGACCATTAGAAGTGATGACTTGATGCTCATTAGACATAAACAAATTAGATTTAGGAACCCATTAGAGATGTAACAAGTGTAGATGGGCATGCAAAAAAATGTTGGGAAGTAAATGAGATAAATCCTTGATGCTCAAGATGCTTGATTCTTTTCATAAAGCATAACAATCATTTTCATTATGTCCATTGATTTGATGATAATTGTAATATGGGTAACCTTGATATTTTACAAGTCAGTAAGGAGGATAACCTTGAGTAGACGGTAAAGTGATCAATTGATGACTAAGGAGCTTAGTAAGAATGTCATGTTGCTTAACATTGTGACCAAACATGAGAGGCTTTGGTAATGGTAAGACTTGAGGCTCACTGATATAATCACATGTAGAAGACATAAAATGAAGATGGGATGTGGAAAGAGAAAAACATGAGCCTAAGAAGTGTCCTTAAGTTGTTGGATTTCAGATTTGAGAGATGTAATCGTAATTCCATAGTCTAAAATTTCCATTGAAATAAAGAATGTAAAGCTTGGATTGATTCCAACATGTGGATTGATTAGATGGAGGATCACTAAGACTAGGGTTGTTAGATAGCCGATCTAAAATATCACTCACTTGATGTGAAGGTGTATCGCTAGGGAGATACAAAGTGTCTAGGGATTTTTTTAGAATAACTTGGCAATTAGGATGCATTTGAATTAAATCATACAAATAAATTTGATAAACTTTAGGAGCCATGATAAAAAAGATGATGTTCTTAAGAAGGATCCAAAAGACTGATCACGAGTGGGGTTCACCAAAAATGTAATATAATATCCTAATCTAATGCAAGTTTGCAAGTAAATAAATGAATAATGAAATACTAAAATAATACCCAAGTAAAATAAGATAGAAAATATGAAACCCTAATGTGTAAATAGGATTAGAATAGCCTTAGATGATTTGCAGAGGTTGTTGGGTTGGTTTGCAAGTGGAGACAAGGCTAAATAGAGATGAAAAATCATTACATTACAAAGCCCAGAAAGTTGTAGATATGAGTGTTTTGGTTGGATTGGGGCACATGGAGAGGGATAGGGGCACCCGTGGGTGCCCTGGTTTGAGTTATAGGTGACCTAGTATGTAGAAATGGTCGAAAATTGGTTTTGATATGGTTGGTAGATTTCGCACTTCTTCACTTCTTGTCGTGTGTATGTCGCTGAACTTCATTGGATGTCATTGTAAACTTGTAATGGATAAATCATGTGAAAAACCCCAATCAAAGCATCAAAACCCTAAAAATAAATATGAATATGAAGGGGTTGGACTATCCTCAGCTACTAAATTGATGGACTTATCATTGAGTGTTGCACTACATCTCAGACCCAATGTAATTTTAGTGTGTGTGTGCAGAATTGTGCCCTAGGTTGTTCTTTTTCCAGTCACACTTTGTGAATAATGAGCAATTAACTAGATGTAGAATGTAAATAATGTGTGCATGGAAATAATAGAATCCCATCCTATGAAGTGTGATGCGAGAAGAACTAGCCTTTGTGCCTTGTGATGAAGCTAGATGAATGCAAATGGAGTTATATGTGTCTTTTATGGATGCAACCTTAGGTGGAGATAGTACATGCTTAGTGATTTGTCCCTTATTATGATCACATAACTTTATATTTATCTGATTCCTTCACTTGAATTTTGTAATTAACCCCGAAAAGGCCAACTACCAAAAAGATAAGATGCTCAAATGGATAGAAAGGACCCAAAAAGTGTGACCAAAGTACAAAGAGGACAAGGGCGCCTAGAGGGGATGGGGGCACTTGACGCTGATGTCTTACTTGGGCGCTAGTGTCTAGAATGACAAATTCTAAAAGGTGAAAAAGAAAGGCTAAGAAATTACACATGCATGATTGAAAAAGAAGACAAAAAAGAAAAGAAAGGTGGCCAAATACATGGGTTAATTAGTACTTTTCTTACTTAGGAATCATGCAAATAGTAGTATGTGATTGAGACTAGATAATGACTCAAAGTTCATGATTTTGTGTCTACATCCTTAAGCTCCTCAAGAGTCTGTCTTGAAAATAATTTTATTTAAAGTACTTGAGCATATTTGATATCCCTAAATCACATATGGGCATGAATACATGATGCATTGCACCACTTAAAAGGATGGGATAATACTAACACATGGGCTAGGGTGATCTAGACGAGGGCTCGGGATGACCTTTAAGAAAAAAAATTCACTGTAGGGTATGGTTGTCATGCTTTAAGGTGTTTATTTTTCCATTTAAGAAACTCATGACATCAAGTTTTAAGCCCTCCATAAGGTGACTTGTTGGTAGTTAAGGAATACCCCTTTAGTGTTTTCTCAACGGACTCCCGACTTTAGTCACACTAGCCAAGTTTCATTGAAAATTCTAGTTTGGATTGAACTTCCTGATTTTGACATGCAAGGCCTCTCCCCTGTCATGGTGTGGTAAAATGTGATTTTTTCAAATCATCATTTGATTTCTTTTAAGATTATTTAGTGCGGTGCCTCGTTTAAAGTCTCATCTAATCAATTTCTTCTTCTTGTTTCTTTCTGAGTAACCGGGGTGGTTCCACTTATTGCTAAAGTTTAAAACATGGTGCCATGTCCGCCTTTCTGCTGCTAGCTGGAATTATTGGTGGGAATTGGTGATTCAATCCACCACCGATTCCCATGCTAGTTCGGTAAGCAAGTTGCTCACATTTGTAAGCGAGCAGAGACTTGGCTCTGCACAAAGAATTAAAAAGAATCTCTATTCTCCTCGAGTTTAATCCTTTTGACATACCGCTTGATTACTGAGTTGTTGACACTCGACACAATATAGAGATTATGGAATCTCATTTGCCCCATGGAGTGCAGATCCGGTCGAGGTTGTCTTGACTTAAGGTGGGAGACAAAGTGTCTAAGAAAATTATTAAATCCATCTAGGCCAAGCATGCTTGTCAACAGATCAAAGATATTTAAGTTGTTTAGCATCGGCTCATGATTTTCTTGAGATCAAAAATGCCTTTGTTGAGTATTACCAGTTAGTCTTCTAAGCTCAAGAGGCTACCAATGAGTGAGAAATCGGGTTATAACAATATGTTGATGTGGTTTTGGTCAAGCTTTCTCCCAAGGATCGTGCTTGATGCGGTGTTCCTCTTTCTTTGAATGAGCTTCATGTCATGCTTTGAGTTCCTCTTGCTTGATGATAAATCTTTGAGACTGGATGGCTTTCCTTGTGAATTCTAAAAAACTACTTGGTCATTTGTTAGTCTAGACCTACTTCGGGTTTACAATGAAGCTCTCAATCCAATTCTCTAAGGAGCTTCATCAATCAAGGCAACATTAAGTTCATTCCTAAAGCTGGCGATCAAAGCAAATTACTAGTTGGAGGCCTATCACATTGTTGAATGTTTCATACAAAATTCTTTACAAAGGATTTGGATCTTCACATTGCTTGATCTTCTACCCAAGAATTTTTCCCCAAGCATATGGGATTTGTCAAAGGTCGTTACATTCTAGATAATCTTATAGTTATCTAGGAAGGAATGGAATGGGCTCGTTATCTCTGTAATGACCCTTATTTCTCAAAATTGACTTTGAAAAGGCTTATGATCATATTGAATGGCCATTTATTTTGGCTATGCTCATAGCCTTAGGTTTTGGATAATTTTTTTACCTCAACGGTCCGAACTCTATTTTCCAATGCTTCTGCTTGCCTCACTATCAATGTGCATAAGTCCTCCTCGATTGGTCTCTTCCTCTTTATCAGACAGGGGTGCCCTCTTGCGCTTGCCTTGTTTGTCTTAGTTGTTGATGCTCTTGGATATCTTATTACTTTACGTGTTGATCAAGGATAAATTTATGGATTTTTTGTCATATCATATCATTAATGGGTAGTTTATCGATGATTACTTTCTTACCCTTGCTGAAACCGAGCATAATGTGGTTGTTATTTTTATTACCTCTACATCTTTTGTCTTGCTTACTGGATCCAACATTCAAATGGGTAAGGCGTTGGGCTATCAAGAAAGTTTTTTTCTTATACGATTGGTTGAAATATTACATTTGGAAGTGGATAGGACAAGGAGAAAAATTAGTTTTTTTAGGAATTCCTTTTACCTTTGATAGTTATTATGCCACTCTATGACAATACGCCATTTAAAGAGTTGAACATAAAGTTTCTCGATGGTATTTTAAATCCCTTTCCTTAACAGGTAAATTCCAAGTGTGTACCAAGATTCTTGTGGCCACCCATGTTTACTATTATGTGTGCTAGTGCCCATCCCAGTCTTCCTTGGCAAATCTTTCCAAGATGCTCTAGGACTACCTTTGATGTAAAATTTCTGGTTCAGCTAGTTTTCATCAAGTGGCGTTTACCCCACAATTAAGGTGGTGTGGGTATTATTGATGTTTATAGGCAAAGTGTGGCTTTATGTTCTAAATGGGTGGTGAGATGTCTTTCGGGTAGTCAAGCCTAGAAAATTTTGGTTCGACATTATATTGCTTTTGGTGCTCCTTACGAGAAAAAAATGTTGGAATAATATAGGGTTACACACCTTAATTATCACCATGGGCTGCTATCATGATTTCGGCACCTTCATTGCCAAAAGCATATGGAAGGCATTTGAAGTTGTGAAACCCCTGTTGGGTTGGATTGGCAATGGATTTTGTACCAGGCTCTATTTCAATTCCCATAATATCGGTGGTATATCATTATCACATATGATAATATTCTACTAGTGGAAACTCGAGAATAAGCCTATCTAGTGGTCTCCCATGACTAATAATTACTAAATTAATAGTTGACATTTTTACACCTATTATGGTCTACAGTAGGTCTATAAGCACACATTCCACTTTTCTCTCATGATCTTAAATGTGATTAACTATCGTTAGTTATGTGTTAACACCTATCATTGGTCGCAAGTGAATTTCTCTGCGTTGTTCCCTCTTGTGATTTGCCTCTAATCCATTTGAAAAGCATCTTTTCCATGTACACTCCCTCTACACGTAGTGTACTTTATCCTACTCGAGTCACCCCACTATGGTTACGTTCTTTCCACCCATGTCTAATCCATTTATTACATCATTTAATATAAATCCATCATACAATCAATATCTAAATCAAAATATATCAAATCGAGACATCGTCCTTATCTACATCATCATCTGCTACATATAAACACATATTCATCCATCATCTAATCTAGAATATCCATCTAAAATCGCCACATCTATTCTAATCTAAGTCATCTCATATCTACCATCTATCACATCATTTCCTAATCAACATATATCATATCATCACATCAAATCATTTAATCCATACATCACATCACATATCCATGTCAACATCTAATCATTATACATCTAAAATCTAATCAAAATATCACATCAAAAATCAAGTAATCAAAACATCACATCATCAATATATATCATATCACATCTAACATCTAAACCAACAACCTTAATATAATAAAATCCATCACATAAATAATCACACAAGACATACAAGCCACGATAAAATCACATGTACATATATATCCTCATGAACCTATATGATGCTCAATCTTTATTAGTCTTTGCAAAACATCAAGGATTCACATACCCTTGATTGAGTCACTTTTCCTAACCTGTAGCCCATCATGAAGACCATGCTCTTCTACATCCTTAAACTTGACCATAATGAAACTTCTCTTTAATTTTTCAATATGGAAAAAACACTCTAAAGGACTCTTCAACTGAGATAGAAGACAAGATGATCCAGTAATTGAACCCACATAGCACATTTGTAGTCATCCAATTGATTAAGCTAAAATATAATATACTGACCTAATATGAATGCATGATTAAAGTAAATAAATGATAAATTAAGTATATCAATTACACTCAAGTAAACTAAGCAATAAATGATGAAACCCTAATATGAAAAGAAGGGTAAGATGCCTTAGCTGATTCTTCAAGTTTTGGAAAGTGCAAAGAGCTGGAAAAATATAGAAATACAAAGCACTAACCATCGTCTTTGGAGCTCGAGAAAATTGTAGATCTAGAGGAGGTGGATTGGGGCACCTGGAGAGGGATAGTGGCACCCATGGATGCCCTAGGCCTGTTTATAGGTGCATGGGTCTTCGGAAATTCTCAGGGTCACAAGATGTTCATTGATACTCACCTTTTGTCACTACAGATTCACACAATGATAGTAGGAATTGCAGAAACACGAAACAAAGAATAGACCTACAAAACCCTCAAATAGACATCAAATCCTAAAAATGAAAGATGCCAAATGAGGGGTTGAACAGTCCTCAAAACCATAATGATGTAATTACAACCGTGAGCTACACTACATTTCAAACCCAATGTAATTCTATGTGTGTGTGCATAATTGTGCCCTAGGTTGCTCTTGTGTGTGTCGCACTTGGATAGTGAGTAAGTAACTAGATGTCGAATGCAATAAATGTGTGCATGGAATAGAATTAAATTCCATCCTATGAAGTGTGATGTAGAAAACCAACCCTTGTGTCCCTTGTGATGGAGCTAGATGGATGCAATGGAGCTCTTAGATGCCTTAATGGATGCAACCTTAGGTGGTGATAGATAGTGTTTAGTGTTTGGTCCTTTATTATGATCACATAAATTTATATTTATATGATTCCTTTTCTTGAATTTTGTAATTAACCCCTGAATATGTTGACTACCAAAAATATTATATGCTAAAAGCGACTAGAAAGGACCTATTATCCCAAATTCACCCCTCAAGGTGAATTGGATAAATTACATGATTCTTCTTTCTCAAGCAGGTTAAAATGGTTTGAGGGATGAAATTTGGATTTCGGGGTACCAATCCTCTTTTCTCTAACTCCCTGTCCAAGAAAAATCCAAGGAGTTAGTAAAAATTGCAAAAATTGAGAAAACGAGGTCGCAAGCCTATTTTAATGCAAATCGGGTCTAAGAGCTACGGATGGAACTACGCCTGATTGTACCAAATTCAGGCCTAAAATGCTAAGGAGACAGTGAAATGTGGAAAATTCATGTTTTTGGGCCCAGCTGCAAAGGTTCAATGGGACATTCGAGACCCGAAAACCCAATTTTCCCAAAATGGCCGAAAACTTGATTGAAATTGGCAAAATCAAGTATTTTTGTCTCGGGTGGTCTGTGGGATGTCGGGACGTCTAAGACCCGCATGGCCAAAATCACCATAGGCAAGAGAAAATCGGTTAAGTTGGATATTTTTTTGGTCCAATCCGCACAAGTTCGCATGAGACGCGTCTCGGGACCCGAATAGCCAAAAAGCCACGATCAAAGGGAAATTGGTAATGTCGAGTGTTTTTGTCCCGCGCGGTCCGCGAGACAGTCGAGACACGCGGGACCCGTAAAACCAAAATCACCTCAAGAAAGTGATATGCAGAAAAGGAGGAGGTCAACGACCCTCATGGCCTAGTCAACATTGGGACATCTAGGACACCAAGACCCGAAATAGCCGCATGCAAAGGAAAACAGTGCAAATTAGACCCGAACTTCAAATGACCATAACTTTTGACCTCGAGCTCCAATTTTCACAAAGTTTGACTTTCTAGAATGAGCACAACATCCAATACACTTATGAAAACAAAGTAAACATCTTTAGCTCCATTCAATTAAATTCTCATTCCCGTTAAATGACGAAATGCCAGTGAGACCCAAAATAGCTACCCGCACTAAGAAAGCCATAACTTTTGCATTTTTCAGTAAAAGTGCACAAAATTAGTATCGTTGGAATCATGTTTCTAAGCCGGATGCACGAAATCAAGAAATTCTGAATTTGATGAAAAATTGATGATGATTTCATAGAAAATGTGGCCAGATTCAGAATAATGTTTTATTTGGTAGTTGGGATGCATTCAATGAAGCATGGTGACATTTCTCTGCTTTGCAAGCCATGGGATAGTATGGGGAGCCTTTTGCAAGAAACAAAACATCATTTCACTTCATTTACTACATCTTGCAAGTGGTTAAAGGAAATATTTTAGGATTTTCATTTTTCCCTCTCTCTCTCTCTTCTCAGATTTCTATAAATTGGAGTGTTGGGCTCATTGTGAGTAGATGTAGTCTTGGAGTAGAAAAAATCTGTCAAAATTGTTTTGTGAAGCCAATGTACTATAGGCCCTTGTAGTGGACTCCTTGCATGGTGATCCAAGCCCTTATTCTGTAATAGATTGGATTGTGCATATCAATGAAGCAATAGATACAATTTTGTAGATACTTCTTCCCCTGTTGTGTTTGTTTGAATTCTTTTTTCCCTTTCAAAATCATTGCAAATATATTGTGTCTATCTTATACTCTTGCATGGATTCATTTAATTGTGCATGTATGGAATATTTTTTGAATGCATTTGCTAGATTGTGGAGAACTTCCATCACCCCTTTTAGTATACACTTTGCTTCTACTTTCCACACATTAGAAGACTACTCTCACACCCTCCTTTTCTGGTCTATCACCGCTTTAGTGTATGATTTTTTTCATGCACTCTCTCTCTTTGGTCCCTTGGAAAGTTAGATTAGGACAGATAGTTTTTCCTGCATTAGAGTAGATTGTGGCAGGTAGTTTAGGAGAAAGAACCAACTTTCTCCGGAGGTCTATCTCAAGTAGCAAGTCCGCATGACCGAGGAGATAGTACCCATGTTATCCAATAACACTGTGAGCTCAAGCACACACACTTGTGTAAACCATAGGGTGTTGTGATTTGATGATAACATGACCCAAAAAGTGTGAGTAAAGTATAAAGGGAACAGGGGCACTGTGTTAAGGAAAAACTTTAAAAATATGAGAAGTAGACTAACACCTAGTAGCCTAAAGTTTGTACCAAATTACTCAATAACCATCATGATAAGAGGTAAGCAAATAAACTTCAAAATCATGTATTATGAAAGAAACAAGCAACATGTTAAGTTTATTCTACTCTTTAGAAAGCTTAATACAAATGAACCTAATTAGACTCTAAGCAATCAAAGTTGATTTGTTGTTTATTCCAAAAGATGAAGAGATCTCTCTAAGATGATTTATTGGACCATACTTAAATAACTCTTACTCATCTAAAATGGAGGAAAGATGCAATATGAAGCCAAGATGAAGCTATTTCAATGGTGGATGGCTTGGCTAGTGCAAATGAGCTCTTTAAGCTAGATAATCAAGATGTGATATAAGATCAAGATCAAGATGTCAATAACATGTTAGGTTGAAAGGGAGGGGTGACCCCTCTAATTATATATTTTGGTTTGGAATAAATTTGAAAATCTAGTGCATGTGAGACAAATGAATAAGCTAAAATAGATCTTTTGGAAGTCAAAATATCTTTTTGACTAGGTTAGAAGCTAATTAACCTCTTAAGATTAGTTAGGGACTCTAAAAAACTTAGGAAGGCTTCTAAGATTTCTGGAGGAATTTGAATTAGATTTCTGAAGGATTGGAAGTGGGAGACAACCAATGATAAGGTTCATTAGTTAAGTATGAGATAAAAAGACTTAATCAACGTGAAACTAGTTGATTAAGAGAAATATCACCAATCATCTTTTCGTAAAATGGCATCTTGAGTGAGTTGGAAGTAGAGTTAGATAATGAAGTGTCATTATTTGAAATAGAGTGAAAGGAGATGAAGATAGTCAGTGCAATGTTAGAATAAGATTGTTTTGATCGAAATTTAGGTGTCTACATTTGCCCCTCTTTGGGGTGACATAAGCAACGTCACTCTGAAGATAGTAGAAAATTTACAGACAATTTTTTTGAAGGGGTAGAAGAAAAATTAGTAGAATGAAGGATTCCCCCTCGAGTGTCGATGGGGTAATGAAAGAAGGCAATCAAAAATCGAAAACATGAAGGGAATATATAGATAGGGAGAAATGCATGCGGCGTTGCTGAGTGCAAGAGTTGCTTTTGTTAACAGATCATGTTAGAAATATTGCAAGAGCTAGCGGTTGAAGAGCGAGATACATAATTATCCATAAGCTATTTGCTTTTCTCATCTTACATAATTATCCATAAGGTATTTGCTTTTCTCATCTTCCACGTCATACTAAATAATTGAGTAGATGAGGGAGTTGCTCGTTTTGATGATGATACACCAAATATTTGGTATTGAATTTGAGAGCGGTGTGTGATGTAGAAAGAAAGGGGATATAAAAGGGAACATTAATATGAAGAGAATAGAAATAGATTACATCTAGCTAATGTAAACAACTATATTTTTCATCATATTGCTTAGAATTTATATCATCGGTATTTATTAAAAATGTAAGCATATGACATAAGTGTAAAATGACATGAAAAACCATAGTACAAACAAACACCCATTACTAAAAATACCAACTCCTGTGAAACATACGAGAATGTAATGTAATACGAGAAGTAAACAAGCTGATCTAATAGGGGAACAAGTACAAACACACATACTCATACCAACAATGGTCAATATAGTTGCACAAATGTTTTTTTATCTAGTTGTAGTTCCCAAATTTTTGTGATAAACGAAACGGGTTAAAATATGGTGCCCCAAGTAAATATGTATGCGAGGGAAAAAATGGTGGAAACAGGGGCCCAATGAAAAAGCTATGTGTGCTACAAAACAGTATCAGGCAACTCATTGTGCCCCAAAGTACATACAAATCATTTTAACTTTCGTAAATGATTGTAGATCTAGATGATCGTGAGTTGTTGATTCAAAAACACGTAAAAAAAGTAGGCAATATATGAGATGAATACTATGCATATGACACAAATTTCAGTTGCATACGACTATTTAATAAAATTTTTCCATTTTTGAACTTTTATGATATTTTGTTTCTTTTGAAAAAAATAAATGTTTAGGAAGATTATGATTTTTGCAATTTAAATTTTTGATATGTTAGAAGAATTGAGAAAGTGGTACCAAAATGCATATGAAAATGCTCCGGGGTGATGAAACGGGCATCGGGTAGCAAAAATATGCCTCGAAGAGAAGGAAAACAAGTCAAAAATAATTATTTAATAAAAATAATTATTACGATGGTTAATAGAAGAAGGGAGAATGAAAATATCGCCTAGTAAAACAATAAAAATGCCTAGGGAGAAGAAACAAGCGCTAGGTGGAAAATAATGCCCCAACATAGTGAAAATTGATTAAAAATAATTATTTAATAAAAATAATTACCATGACAGGTAGAAGAAAGTGTTAGAATGATCACGGTGGTCAAAACATGCCCGAGGAGCATTAAGGCGGGTTAAAATAGGTTAATATACCCCCGGGGGAGGTAAACCATCATGATGAACTCATTTATTACCGAAGCTCTATTGATTTTTACTTGTGAGTGATTTGAGAGCTATAAGAGAGATGACATGTGTAGTGCCCATTTAAACAACCACTTGAGACCAAAGAAACAACCTAGGGTTAGCTAGAAAATTATGGGATAATTTTTTTTTTTTAAGGGATCAACTACTAGATTACAAGATCACAGCTAGCACAAACAAGATTAGGATTAACAATCAAGACTGACTTGCAAAAATTCTTCTAGAAACAATTAGCAACAAGCACAAGGTCAAACAAGAGGTTTAAATTCATCACTTAGGTTAGGAAGGTAAATTCTCTCTCGACCCTGCTTTAAAAGGCTTACAGGGTTCAACTTGATTTTTCACACAATTAGATTCATCAAAACTTTCCTAAATCATGCCCATTGGATAGGAAATTTTCTCACCTTTCCAACCATATAAAGAAGTCCTCCTAACTCCTCATAATTTGCAAGATATGGGCCGACGGAGTTTAGGGGAGAAATTTTCCCTTGGGGAGTCCGCGGGCCTAGGGAGAAATTTTTTCCCTTGAGCGGGTCGGCGGGGTGGGGAGTAAAATT
Organism: Taxus wallichiana var. yunnanensis; assembly: GCA_018340775.1. Lineage (NCBI taxonomy): Eukaryota > Viridiplantae > Streptophyta > Pinopsida > Cupressales > Taxaceae > Taxus > Taxus wallichiana. The sequence continues at coordinate 1,060,306,079 of CM031240.1, forward strand.
GTGAGATTTTACCTCCTTGGGCAAAAAAGTGCAAAATGCCACCATGCGCCCTGCAGTCCGGTGAGGAGACACATGGCACTTTTAAATTGGCACGGAAAAATGCGGGCCGACGGAATATTCGAGGCAATGGAAATTTTAGCCCCAAACCGAAGCGCAAAAATTGTCACGCGCCTCCGCCAAGGAGAAAACTCCTGCCACGTGTCTAAATCCTATTGGTCATGGGGAGGAGTAGACTAGTGGAGAAAAAAAAGAAATTGAGATTTTAGAGTTAAAATCTCAAAGGAGAAAATAACTCCGCGCTCCCGCCGAGAGTCCGATCGCCACGTGTCAACACATGATTGGACGTGGCTCGGCGGCCACGGGGAAAAACTTCTGAAATTTTCCCAAAGACAAAACAAAATTTTCCAAAGGAAAATTTTCCTTCCCTCCTCCACCGTCATCAAAATGCCATGTGGCGTCCTATTATTGGATGTGGGTGGAGGGCCAAAACATAAATTTTCCCAAAAATTTAAAAAAAGCAAAAAGGTTTAAAAGAACCCGTGCCTCCATCGTAGCCACAAGGGCACACGTGGTGCCCTTTGATTGGTTGCGGGCCAACGGAGGGAAAAGTGAAAATTTTCCCGAGCCCAAAATTTCAAAAAAATTCTAAGGCAATTTTGATGGGAAATTTTTGGGTTTCGGCCCGACAGGAAAATTTTCCCAAATTTTCCCACCAAGGCACAAAAACTTCAAAGTGCCATAACTTGAGCTAGAAAGCTCGGTTTTGGGAAAACAAGGACTTTTCAGAAATCTCTTGATGCTCTCTTTGCATACAAAACAAAAAGTTTACATTTTGATAAGTATTTAAGGGTTAATTTTGTAAAAATGATTTACGAGGTTTAAATTTGGCAAACCGGCAATTTCCAACTTATAATTTTGATAAAATTTGAACTCCTCCTTCACTCAACATGTCAAAAAGACATGGAGGATTTTTCTAGGGAGGTTTTAGAGTGTTTTAGTGAAGTCAAATTGTCCAATTATTCAAGTTTGCTTTTTTCCAGCAATAGACGGGAAAACAATGTGCAAGCTCGAATTGAATTTTATTAAGTTTTGGAGGTTCATTCTTGACTGTTAGAGTGAATTAGAGTTCCTTAGGTCTTCCTAAATGTGAATTTCAAAGTTTCATAACTTATTGTTGAGTATAAGTTTGAATTGCTCATTTTTAATAAAACATGGATTGCCAGAATGAAGTTTTAAATCAGTGAACTGTTTCTTTTAAGTCTGCATGCCAATTTATCATTTAAAAGTGTGTATAGTTTCTAATTGGTCTCATATATTTGCTTATTAAATCTTCTATTCAATTCTAAGTTAGATTACAGTTCAGATTTCAATTCAAATATGCATCTTGTAAGGAATACAACACTGTCTTTCATTTCCATGCATTCTTTCTTTTCTTTTCAAACAACAATCAATTTTCAACAATAATTCAAATCAATTGTGCAATACACTTTTGAGAAAGGAATGCATTCTTTCATTCATCCTCCATACAAATTTACAACTTTCCTTTCTATTTGATTTCAAATACAATACATGAGATATACAACACTGTTTCTTATTCTTTTCAAAAGACAGAGATATCATTTTTTTTACAAAGAAAGCAAATCTGTACACATTACAATTTAGAGGGACTAATGCAATTATTTATTCAAATTCAATTGACAAATTTACACCTCATCTCTGTTCTAATTTGAATTGGTTTCAAATTACAAAATACAAAATATGGAATATCATTTACATTTTCTTTCCAAAACAAAACAAAGAAGTATAATCCTTCTTGTACATTTCTCAATTCAAATTCAAACTTCTACTATCAATACAATAACTTCACATTACAAAATTTATACACTCATCCACTCAAAGTGGGAAAGGTTACATTGAATTTTACTCAAAAGGGAAAAGATTGTCAAGCTGTGAAATTCTTTCTCCAAACAACAACATGCTTGTTTCTTCTTCTTTTCAACTTTGATCACAACAAGGAAAGGGGAAAGACAATGCTCTCCACCCAACCAAGACATCCAATGAGAAAGGAGAAGCCATCCTTCCCCATTGGCCCCGAGCCCCAACCATATTGAAATGGAGCATGAATATCAACACATGGAAACAAGGCTTCTATCACATACAAGCAACATTCACATTGCATACAATCAACAAAAAGCACAATTCAAAATAAGACAGTAGTTCCCAACTACATTTGAAACAATTAATACAACACATAGGCTTGATCAAGCAAGCCAACAAGAGAAAGGACTATGGGGAACTCCTTATGCCTCCCAATTTGGAATTGGGCATCCAAAATTACATACCACCAATAATCATATAAACCTCATAAACCTTATATCTCCCAACCCCTCCTTATGCCCCCCCAAATTTATCCCTTATGCCCCCATAGTAAGAAATGCAAGCAGTTTCTTTTCCAAGGTGGATCCCAAACCAATACTCCCTCCACAATAAAAATATGCCATTGGAAATCCCTTATGCCCCCATATGAAATCTCCACAGCCTTCTCCTACACCATGCCCTAAGCATTCTACCCAACCAACCAAGAATGCAAACACAAACATTGTTTAAGTATGCATGCAAGAGATGGAAGACAATTAAAATACAACTCCAGATCCTACCTCTCCATACTGAAGTTTGTTCCAAGCTCACAAGATTTCCACAATGTCAAAGTGTAGTCCAAAACCAACAAGTATAAGCAAGCAAAAATACTCCAAGCTCTTCCTCAAACAAGTTGCAAAAGAAACCAAAAAGAATGCGCCCCAAGAGGAAATAACAAAGTTTTAACAACCTCCAAATGAGCAAGAAGCTTCACTTTTATAGGAAGGAAAGAGAGAGGATGATGTGGATCCAAGTGGGATGCCACATAATTTTTCCTCATCCCCAAGAGGAAATCAACAACAACAAACAAATAACAATAAATTAAACATGACAAAATCACTTACATACTCCAATTCAACCCATACTCCAAAAGGACCAAATTAAAAACATGTAAGGGAAGTGCAATTAAAAATTACATATTGTCACCTCAAAATGCATTATAAATGCCTAAATTTAACCTCCAAACCATAGGCATGGTTGGTGGATCATTTTAAGAGGTGTGGGACAAGTTTAACTTGTCCCACAAGCCTCCAAATTTGGCCTCCAAGGTCAAATTCGAATTCCATAAAAGATGGAGTGCTAGACCTTCCAAAATCTGCCTTACATACTCTTACAATTTCTTACACATTCTTACATGACAACTTACACACTCTTCCAACATTAATATCTAAGACAACAACTTTATTAATTACATTCCACATCCCAATTTAATTTAAATAAAATTTAACTATATGACTATCACATTAATCTACCACATTTAAATTAATTAAAAGAAAGAACACATTACAAATAAAATACATACAACAATAATTAAAAAGGAACACATAAATAAAACACATATCCCATGGTCACATATAATGGAAATCCCCCATGGGAATTCCTAACATAACACAACACACAAACTCATAACACAGTTGCCATGGTGACCTTGTTGATTTCACCTGGAATTTCAATATGGTTAGTCTCAAGTCCCCGACATTGTTGTGATTTTTAACCTACAAAATGTAAATACCTCCTTTGGCCTCGTGGCCATATCAGAACATCCAAAATGATATAAACAATATCTCAAAATCATCCAAACACACAGATCACAACAATATCAATAATTTCAACATTATTATTTTTAATTAAATAAATCAACTATATCATCATCAAAATCTACCATACAGATCTACTCAAAATATCTAATATCATAAGTCCAAATCAACATCTATAATATGTCCATGTCAAACAGTATATCATCAACCACATATAGAAAATGTCTCTAGTAATCATCATGCATAATAACTAAATCCAAATCAATAATAACCCATGATCTAACATCTAACCATCATACTGAAATAAAACATAATAGTGTCCATAATATGATCAATAGTATCAAAATCAATATCTAAAAGTGTCAAAGGGAAATGGGCACTACAACATGAGTTCACAGGCACACAAAGGCGGTGACACTATTCGGGAGTATACACTGGAGTAGGAGGACCCTCTATTTATAAGTGCCGAACTCTTCCTGTCAAAATTTGAATTTAATAGCCTTTATTTATAATTTATTAGCTTTGCAAGGAGATGATGATTGATGATGCTTTTGGATCCTTATATGATGATGTTTATTGCATACGTATCACATTATTTTGATTTTATGATAATATCATTTGTTTTGGATATGAGATGCCTTGGATTAGTTCACGGGATGATATTTATGATATTGGTGCGAGGGGGATAGATTTCTTATCATGCGCAACCCCTCTTGCCCTATTGATGATACAATATATGATGATTAGATTAGCATACATTCTTGATGTAAAACTTAGTATTTTTGATAAATTATGTATAGATAATGTTGGATGTGATGATATATGGTAAATGATTTGATAGATGTTAGATGATGATAAACTGTACAATACAATTTATAAGCACAACTTAATCAAATATAACTAATACAACACAATCATTTACAATTATGAGAGATAAAACAAATCCAATGTGAATGCATAACAATTGTTAAATGAACCAAATGAATTCAATCTAATGCACACAACACATGTAATACCATCAAATCTAACTAATACAACACTAGTATGAACAAGTATGCAAAAAGGAATACAATTCCATAGTTAAGTAATACTCAACCAAAGTAAGCAATTGAATTTAATTTAATACACACAACAACCAAAAATGTAAATCAATCCAAACTAATGAAAACGATACAAATATGAACAAGTATGCAAGATAAAAATGAAGTAAATGAAATAGTTAAGTAATACTCAACTTAAGAAAATGAAGTGAATTTAAAGCATACAACATCAAAAGGAAATGCAATCAAAACTCTACAAACCGACAACTAGAAGTAAGCAATTCACTACTTTATTCTTGCGGGATGATTTTGATTTTTTTCCTCTGTTTTTGGTGTCATCTCAAGATAAAATTTTCAAGGCTATTGTTCACATTGTTTTCCTAGTTTCCTTAAGAAAATGTTATGTTGTTTTGTGTAGCGTCATCCTTGTTAGGAATTTTTCCAATATTTTGAATGTTTTTGTGTTTTTGAAATTTTCGAAGCTATGTACGGGAAAAGAAGCATGTATGCCCCCATTGATGTGGGAATATACAAAGGAATAATGCCACACAAGTATACTTAGGAAGGTGCGCAGATGTGAAAGTTCCCCAGTGTTTAGATGGGAATATACAAAAAGTAACTCCTTCACATATACAAGAATGGATCAGCCGGATCAAGGCCATGGAAGACATATGCAAAAAGATACTCAACCTAAGAAACCTAGAACTAAACCATGATAAGTGTACTCTATTTTAGATATGAGAAGTGATTAGGAATAATGAATCCTCCCAAGGTGTCGAAAACTGGTTTTCGATTAAGGACCTATCCAAAGTGCCATAATTGTGTGGTTTTCACACTTGAACGACCTATTTTTTCTTTACTATTTTCTTTATTTTTTTGCTTGTTTTTTCTTTCTTTTCTATGGAACTTCTTATTCAAGCATATAATTTCTTGACATGCATTACATTCATTGGTTACTTTAATTCTTTGCCATTTGAGTGAGCCGGTTTGTAAGCTCCTAATCCTTATTTCTTAGTGACCACATAAGGTCCTAACCAGTTAGCCTCAAATTTTCCCTTCTTTTCTCTATCTTTAACAATATTTTTTTGGTTCTCCTTTAGAATGAGATCACCTACCTCAAATTGATGAGGTATGATTTGTTTTTTGTATTCGTTGAGACTTGATTATGATAATCTTTTAAGTGATTGAGGGCTCTCATTATCTTTTCATCCAATAGCTCCCATTCTTCCAGGCGAGAAACTCTGTAGTCTTCATCTTTGTCTAGATAATCTCTAAGGTATATTATTAGGGAAGGAAGCCCAATTTCCAGAGGCAAGATGGCCTCAGTTTCATAGACTAGTGAGTAAGGGGTGGCACCAATAGGAGTGCGAATGGAAGTTCTATAGGCCCAGAGGGGGGATGTATCCGTAAGTGCCAATTGCGACCTGTTTTACTTACCATTTTCTCCATGATGTGAAGAAGGGTTTTATTGGTGGATTCTACCTATCCATTACCTTGAGGGTAATAGGGGTAGACCACTTTAAATAGATGTGAAAGCATTGACACAAGGCATTTTACTGTCTTGTTATTGAAATACTTACCATTGTCTGTTACAATGGCGGAGGGAATTCCGTAGCAACATATGAGGTGATTCATGATGAATTTGGATATTTTTGCACCCATGATATATGTGAGAGGCACAACCTCTACCCATTTGGTAAAGTACTTGGTGGCAATAATGATATGGGTATAACCATCGAGGATGTAAGAGTGAGCTTCCTATGAGATCCAACCCCATTTTCAGTAACGTTCATGGAGTTATTATTGGCTATAGAGTTTATGTTGGTGCATGGATTAGGTTTCCATACTTCTAGCAAGTTCACACTTCTTAACATGTTGACAACAACTTGCTTCCATTGTAGGCCAATAGTAACCCATTCTCAATAGGTTTTTGCTAGTATCATCTCGCTCTTGTATGTGCTCCGTAGACTCCTTCATGTGCTTCCTTGATTGTCAAGATTGATTCAACCATATTAAGACAACATGGTAAATTCCCATCATAGCCTCTATGGTAAAGAGTGCCTCGTAAAAGGGTATAACAAGCTATTAAGTGAATGAGGGATTTCTTGTCAGTATGGGTAATGTTTAGAGGGAAAGTGTTGTCTTTAAGGTAGGTGTAGATGGAATCATATCAGGGTGAAAGAGGACCAACAACTCCACACACTAGACCATATTCTAGCATGTCATATGTGGGTTCACACATATGTTCAACAAAAATGGCATTTTCTTCATCTAAGGTAGAATTTTAAGCAAAGTGTCCCAATCGTAGCCATATCATCCACAAACTTGTTCTTTACCCATGGAATTTGTTCAAACGTTACCCACAAAAAGTACTCCATTAATGTCTCCATCATATTTTTATATGGGATGAGCTTCTCATGTTTAACTTTGTACTCATCATTGACTTGCTTGATGATAAGTTACGAATCACCCATGACCTTGAGTTTTCTGATATACCATCGAATGGAAATTTTAAATCCTGCAATGAATGCCTCATATTCAGCTATGTTATGTGTACATGAGAAGCCTATTCAAAATGCATGTGGAATAAAATCTCCTGTTGGAGTGATGAGCACCATGCCAGCCCCTGCACCATGATAGTTAAATGACCCATCAAACTACATCTACCATATGCTTTGGATTCTTCAATGTACAATGTAGATGTGTCAAGTAAATCTAGACACAATGGTTCTATCCCGGTGAGGGGAGCTTCAACCAATTGATCTGTAAGAACTTTTCCTTTAAGTGAAATTTGGTTAAAAACTCAATGTCAAATTCACTTAGGAGGATGATCCAATTAGCCATCCGTCCTGTAAGTGCGGGTTTTGATAAAAGGTATTTGAGAGGGTCAACTTTGGAAATCAGTTTAGTTTTATTGTTAAGGAGATAGTGGTGTAGCTTCTAGAAAGAAAAGACCACTACTAGGCATGCCTTTTCTATTTGAGGGTAGTTTAACTTATAGGTAATTAAGGTTAGGCTTAGGTAATACACAACTCTTTCTTTGTGGTTTAGGTCGTATAGGAAAGCGATTGCACCAATAACATATTGGGTAATTGAGATATATAATAGGATAGGTTTGCCTAGGGTAGCTAGCCTAAGAAATGGGGATGGGTTAGATATTGCTTTATTATTTAAAAATATTTCGGCATTCAAGACCCCGGTTGAAAGTCACATCTTTCTTCAAAAGATGTGTAAAGGGATGGCACTTATTTACAAGTTGTGATATAAATCGGCAGATTGCCTGGATTTTCCTTACAAACTATTTAATTGTTTGAGGTTCTTGGGTGGTGGAATTTCAGTGATATCTACAACCTTCATGGGATATAAGTCGATCCCTCTCCTGAAAATTATGAAACCCAAGAGTTTTCCAGATAGTACCCGAAGATGTACTTTTAAGGGTTCAAAAGAAACTTGTAGTCTCTAAGGCGTTGAAAGATATGCCGTAATACTTTTGGGTGATCTTATCTAGTGTTGGATTTAGCCAAAATATCATCCACATAGTCTTCCATGATGTCATTCATCAAGTCATGGAAGATAAGAGACATGGCTCTTTGGTAAGTGGTTCTTGTGTTTTTTAGACCAAAGGGCATCACTTGGTAACAGAACGTTCCCAAGGGGTTGTGAATGCAGTCTTGTGTTTATCTTCTATTGGGGTTAAACCATATAACAATGTTGCACAAATCTATAATCAGATAAAGCATATAAGTAATGAATGTGGAAATAACCTAGAAGATAAAATAAACAAGAGAAAGATTATACCAAATTTAACGTGGTCCCCAATGTGGGCTATATCCACCAAGAAATGGCCAATATTATTATTCAAAGGTGCTTTTCGTGAGGAAATATAATGAAGATCTATAGTCTTCCAACACCTCACAAGATGTTCAATATTTTTTCCTCACTCGGCTACTCTTTCTTGCTTAACAAGAAAAATTACATGCAAAAAAATTGCTATATTCTTTTTCTTCTTCTTCATTACCCTCATACAATACATACATATATATATATATATATATATATATATATATATATATATATATATATATACATACATACATACATATATATATATATATATATATATATATATATATTATCTATTTTGGGTAACTTAACTTTGCTTTTACAATCAATAAATCATATTTAAAATAATTGATTTATTCTAATTTTCGTCAAAAACAAAAAGCTGCGTCACAGGTAACCATCGGTTACTTCTTGACCGTCGACAATCACTTCGACCTAGAATGATCAACGCCAATTACACCCGATCGATGTTGGTTACACACCCCGACCAACACTAGTTATACACGACCAACGCCGATTCATCTGTCACTACCAAGTAACATGTAAAAGCAAGTTTCTTGTGAAGTAATTAAGCTCCATACTCAACAATCTCCCACTTAAAGATCAACTGTGCATCACCATCCTTGGTTCATTTTCCTTGACCCGTTTATTCCTCTTCAAGTCTTAAACTCGAAGACCAACAGAAGTGGAGTGAAGCTCCAACTTCTCCCTTACCAATGGCTTCATTAGCATGTCCATGCAGGTTCTCATCCGTATGGATTTTCTCTAACTTTAGTTTTCCATCCTCCAACACTGTCGTATGAAGTGATACCTCAATTGAATATGTTTCATTCTTGAATGAAATGTTGAGTTCTTTCCAGATGAATCATGCTCTGACTATCATTGTATAATCTACAATCCTCTTGCTCCTTACCCAACTCTTCCATGAACCTGCTCATCCATATCATCTCCTTGCTAGCTTTTGTAGCTGCAACATACTCTGCCTGTAGTAGACAAAGCCACAACCTTTTGCAATCTTGAAATCTAGCTAATTTTCATTCCACCTACTGTGAAAATATATCTAGTGGTGCTCCTCCTACCATCCAAATATCCAACCATATCTGAATCAACATAGCCGCATAAAGAAGTATTTGACCCTCCATAGCATAACTCCATGTCGGATGTCCCTCTCAAATACCTGAGAATCCATTAGACTGCTTTCCAATGTTCTTTACCTAGATTAGCCATAAACCTGCTCACAACTCCCACTGCTGTGTAATTTCTGGTCTAGTACAAACCATGGCATACATAAGACTTCCTACTGTTGAAGCATAGGGAACATGTGCCATGTACTCAACCTCCTCATGTGATGAAGGACATTGATCTTTTCTCAATTTGAAGTGTCTAGCCATAGGTGTACTAACAGTCAAGGTTCATTTTAAGAAGACTCCTCTGAAAATTTACTTTCGAATCGTTAGCAAATCTCATAAATTGACTTTCGAATCGTTGGAAAATTTCTGAAAAAATGTTTTGTGGCAAAGGTGATTTCACAGAGAGCATTGTTCCCTCATTTCACAATTTTATCTAGGCAGGTTGGATGGGTGAGTTGGATGGGTGGGTTAGATGATGGGTGGTTAGATGGTCAAAGGTTGGATGAGTGGGTTGGAAAGTCAATGGTTGGACATGTGAGCTGGACAGGCGAGTTGGACGGGTGAGTTAGATGCGTGGGTTCGACGGTCAATGGTTGGATGGGTGAGTTGGACAGGTGGGTTGGATGAATGGGTTAGATAGATAGATTAGATGGGTGGGGGTTGGACAGAAGGGGTTAGACGTGTAATAGTTGGATGGGTGGGTTGGATGCATAAGAGTTAGATGGGTAAGCATTGGACTGGAAGGGGGTGAACGGGCAATAGTTGGTTGGGTGGGTTGGATGGCTGAGGGGTTGGATGGCTGATGGTTAAGCCTGCGGTGAAGAGTTGTACACATGGGTTGGGTATTGATACCAATGAATTTAATGTTCATTAATGATACCCCTGGGCCCTATAAATACCCTTTTAAGGTTCATTTTTTCACTTTTATATGTAAATTTCTAGTGCTCTGAGCTCTCCAATTTTACACCCAAATTTCACTTCTCCCAAATTTCAGCAATGGCCAGTACCACATCTATTCCTACACCCAAATTTCAATACAAAAACCTCATGTGCCCACAGATTTTAGCTCTACTAAAAGAAAAAGATGCTCCAAAGGATTGGCTCGAAAAATTAGAATTTTCCGGGCTTGTGAACATGCCCCAATTCGACACTGATACATCAGTCCTTGATTACCTTCTCACCTCTTAACGACAAGCAATGGAAAATTTTCCATTCTTGTCATGCATTTAAAACATCATCAAATTTATTTTTCTATTGAACCCGAGGACGTGCATCGGTTAACAGGTTTACCTTTTGAAAATAAGCCACTTGTTACTACAAAGGCTGTCCTTACAGATGAAGACAAAAAGTTTTGGAGTCTCATTACAATGTACAGGTTGATGGTAAGTTTATTATTTTCAAATTCTTTTTCTTAACATTACTCGACCACACAAAGGATCTAACATTTCTTTTCTGTAATTGTAGCTCCTCTTAATCGTTCATCAAGAGGCCTTCTTCTACAAGGTATTACAAACAAATTCTTTATTGCAGTTGCTTCACTTTTTCAGGCCAGGATTGTATTACAAGGCAGATCTACAGACATTTTGTATTGGGTAGTTCAATATTTATTATAGACACTAGCAGGTCAACAATTCGATTGGTGTAGTTATTTTTCCAACAGAATAAAATCAGATATCTCCCATGCCTGCAAAGCCAATCAAACTGATAAATCCAGGCTGAATCAGATTATCTTGTTGCAATTTTATTCTTGATTTCTATTATGAAGCCTACTACAAATTGATGCAACATAAGATTCCTACTACAATCAATGATAAGATGATTGGTCTTAGTTGTTACAAAATACGGGTTTAAGAGCATAGATTTAGCTTTAATTCTTTTCTATTAACTCTTGCTATTTGCCCATAGCTATACACTCCATTATATAGGAGCTGCATAGTAACAACTCTCATAACAATGTCTTTTTCCTTACCTGAAACCTTCTCAACAATATTTGGTTGCATATGAAAAAAATCTACCCGAATGGTTTCAACCATTGATAATAACATTGATAATAAAATAATATCTCATTGTTTTGTTATCTAACTTACCAATTTACTAATTACCATATAGTAAATACTATCTACTATATGTAATATTACATTCACATTATAATAATATTATCCATGCTAATGTTATATTCATCATATCTAATGTTCACACTATACAATATCTCTAACACACCCCCTTAGTGTGAATATGAGATAAGAGCTCCTAGAAACATCGAACTTCTCAGAGTAGCCGTTGCTACTGGATCTTCTTGTGTAGATCTTACTACTAATGATCATCCTTGTCGCCCGAACATCTTCATCGATCGATCACCTTCTAACGAAGTACCTTCCCGTAAGTATGGAAGTCAAAAGACCGTACATAGATGCTTTGCCCCTGTAAGTTGAGTCAAGTAGTTTGCTTCTTCCACACCAAATAGACACTCATGAACTATTGTTATTCTATGTGAACACATTAAAATCAAAACATGAAAATAGTTTCACCCCCTTGTTTATAAACACACCACACAATTGAAATAGAACATCACCACATCTGTCTGTGACCCCGTCGTTGGTGAATGACGAGAGGACGTTGATTGTCCTCCTTCCTCAATTTCCTCCTTCCTCCAACAAGATAAGAGTCTACCATAGGAATTCCTCATCACTAGAACATGAAATTTCTTCATCAGTTAAGTAGGCTTCCCAATCAATTTCTACTTCAGCTAGAAGGGCTTTCGATCTATCTTGTCATCGGGGAAGATCTTGAGATCTCTTTTTACAGTTCAGTATTACATGCCCAATCTCATTACAATAAAAGCATTTTATTTTTCCATGTGAAGGAACCTTCTTTGGTTTATTTTTTTCCTTCTTAGATGAGGAGCTAGGTTTGTTTCTTACATATAGTACTTCTTCATGTTCTTCATGACTTCTTTATTCTATCAATGTAGAAATCACTCCTTCTAGAATAATAGTAACTTTACTCAAAGTATATACAATATTTGAGTAACTCTTAGGCATACTATTAAGAAGGATGGCTTTAGCATTATCATCCTTTAGATGTTCTTTTATTCCAGCAAGCTGATTTAAGAGAGATCGAAACTTACTAATGTGCTAAAAAAATTAGATTCTCGTCCATCTTCAATCCATGCAGACGTTGCTTCAGTGATGTATTTGTTGTTTTTGCTTCAGATCCGAAACGTTTGTTGAGAGGCTCCTAGATATCCTTTGCAAATTTTGATAAATATATATGGTGTAAATAGGATTTAGACAATCCTAATCCAATGGTCCCCATGGCTCTCTAATCCTTCATGTTCCACTTTACCAATTCATTTCCTCTAGTGGGTGGAGTTGAATTAGGCTTCACCACATCCCATAGATCCTTCTCTATGAGATATAATTGCATCTGTAGCTACCATGTGTGAAGATATTGGCCTTCAAACTTATCTATCTAGTTTAGATCAGTCCTTTCCATGATGCCTTTCAAAAAATACTAATCTATAGATTAATAATTATTTTTTTTGGAAAAATCGTTCCAGACCCTTTCCAAAAATGGAAAAAAAATTCTGTCCTTTTCAGTATGTCCAAAAATGGACAAAAATTAAATAATGGAAAAATTAATTTTACCAGACCACAATGGTCATTGGCGATCAGATAGTAGTCACCGGCAATTTATCCTAGTCGCGGTGATCGCATCTATAGAGAATCAGATCCCATTCGGTCGTCAGCATTTTCCCGTCGGTCGCTGGTGATTTTCCTGTGTAAACACACAATTCTAGAATCTTCAGATCTGCACCAAAATTTCTTTTTCCTTCTGCTCTGTTAGCTCCTACTCTACAATTTGATCAATATAAGAACCTGCTCTGAAACCAAATGTTACGAAATACAAGTTTAGGAGCATAGATTTAGCTTTAATTATTTTCTATTAACTCTTGATATTTTCCCATAGCTATGCACTCCATTATATAGGAGCTGCATAGTAAAAACTCTCATAACAATTTATTTTTCTTTACCTGCAACCTTCTTAACAATCCTTGGTTGCATATGAAACAAATCTACCCGAAAGGTTTCAACCATTAATAATAACATTGATAATAAAATAATATCTCATTGTTTTATTATCTAACTTACTAACTTACTAATTTACTAATTACCATATAGTAAATACTATTTACTATATGTAATATTACATTCACATTATAATAATATTATCCATGATAATATTATATTCATCATATCTAATGTTCATACTATACAATATCTCTAACATTAGTCTCGAAGAACAACAGGTAACAATTACTTTTACTGTTTACTTGTTATAACGATTTCAATTTCAATATTTTAAATAAAATAATAATTGTATGATTTTATTTTGTAGAGAAAATTAATAGTTGCAGCATCGCATAAGGAGGCAATTGCTAGAGGTAAAGCCCCTCCAGAGGTTTGTGTTGATTCTGACATGGATTCAGTAGAATCAACACCAGTAAGACCTCATCAAAAGTGACCTAGGGGGTCAATATGCACATCACGTTTACCATCACATTTAACTACAGGTATGAATAATGAAGTTATCTTTTTATATAAATTACAAATTCAAACAATTAATATAGATTATGTATTCTAATATTTCTACTGATCTTTTCTACATGTATTGTATTCAGAAACTACTGAGTTTGATGATGAAGATCAAACTCATTCGGGTGTGGAGATCAAAATGTCATGATTGTGTCTCGTCTATGCAAGGTATATTATATGGTAGTTTGATTTGCATGTTTTGTTTCCTTACAATTTTTTAGCATTTACAAAGCCCAACTGTTATATTCTAACAATTTGTTGTTTGCTTCATGCAGGTAATATGGCTTTAGGGCATATTCTACTTGCAAGGAGGCCACCAATTCCTCCAACACGTCAAGTAAAAACACAAAGGAGGACTTCAAGAAAGAATATTAGGATTCCTGTAGAGTCAGCAAGAATAGTTCATCCTGCTACAACCGAATTTCTGGACTGTCACTAGGTGGTGTTTTAAGTGTAACAACCACACATCTTTTCAACAACATTGCCCTTGATGAGGAGTATTTAGGCTTCGATAGTGGTGATGCAGACAAGGGTAACTATTTTGACACCCACGATATGATTCAATCTACTCCGCCTCAACAACAAAAATAAATAAATAAATAAATAAAAAACAACAACAAAATGTGCATGTAATACAGGCAATGACTCTCCTCCTCCCCAAGTGCTACTCCACAAACAGATGATGAAAAGACACATTTTATATTAGAAAATCTGATATCAGATAGTATGGGGGCAACAATTCAAGAGGTTGTAATGTCTGATGTGGATTTGGTGCGGTCTTGGGAGAGGAGAGAATTTTTTTGATAAAATAAATAAATACAAGATACCATAATCATGCTCAAAGGCATTCATTGTTTGTTGCCATAGAGATCCAACTAGCATGGCAGGATGTTTTGCTAAACAAAGCTCAATCAGGGACAATATCATATAGTAATGATTGCAATGATGAAATTATAGACATAATGTTGAACAAGTTGGAGAATCTCAATGTTGAAGCACATGCTTACTACAACAAATGGTCTAAAGACAAGACTAATGTTTTAATAGAAAATGTAGAAAAAGAGAAAGTTGTTGTGAGTGGGCATTTAGTTTTACATGAAAAACTAAAAATTATCTGATATTATAAGCACTGTAATATATTTTTTCATATTATCTAATAGACTAAAAATTTAATATTTCTATTTTGCAGGAAAAATATGAAAATTTAAAGAAAGAAGCAGCTATTTTTGAAGCACATTTGAAGAATGCCCACAAAATCCTGAATTCTTTTATATAATTGAAGGAAAAACTCATTGTTATTAATAAACAAAATAATACATTGAGAAGGATAGTAAAAGAGCATAAGATGGATCCATAAATCTTCCTGAAGGAAAATATAGATGCATATGCAACACTTTTATCTCGCACTTCAAATATCAACACTTCAATAGGAGATCTTCAGGCATCAGGAGTTATAGTAGCTATCTCTATACGATGATGAGTAGATTCCTCCATCTCTTACATAGGAAAAGAAAAATCTTCACCAACATCATAAAACTTGATAAGTTAGTAAAGTTCTCCATGTGACACATGTGTTGTCACAATTCCAACTTGGCGTAGGAGTTAAAAGATAGTGGCTAGCCCTTTTTTATTTTTTATTCCGTGTGGCAGACGTAAGCATAACTATGATTTTGAATCATAGGCAGAAAAGAGGATGACCTCGTAATGTGTCCTTATATGACAGAACTTGTCCGGAAGCTTTGATATGTTATTACAACCCCTTTTTTGAATTGTATTGGCTGACAATGCTTTATGAATTTGTACTTTTTTCATAAAGTAATCTACCACATGAGAGATCGATTTCAAAAGAACTTTGGAAGTTAGAATTGTACAATGTTACTATATGTTGTTAATACAAACTATGTTTCTTTTCTATTGTTTACGTAAATGTTGCTTAAATTTACACTATTTTGTTTCTTTACGTTTCTGAATTGTGGTGAGATGTAAAATAAATAAATTAATAGATATAAAAGACGAATGTGTCCTTATTTCAGTCTGAATTTGAAAACCAAACATAAAAAAACAAATGGCATAATTGAAACATATAATGACATTGTTCCAATGGAAAAGGATCAAATAATGACAAATATAATATTGCATTTATTGAAAGTTGTAATCTCTGAATGAAATACATAAGTAGTCTCAATAATGTATAGAAGAAATGAAATCTATGTGAATTTGAATAGTCCTGGAGCAACACTTTCATTTATGTCTTGGAAATCAACTGTAGCATGATTTGTGGATGTGTCTCGATCCCCTGGGTCAGGCAGAATATTACTAACTCCTCTTCTTTCTACTAGTGAATTCCATAATGTCAGTGCTCTATCATAAGGAAAAGACTCCACTGAGTAACTTGATACATACAATCTGAGACAACTTTCTAGATTCCTATCCAATCTGTTTCAAACTTTTGACTTTAAAAAGGAAAGTGCATTGAAAACCCTCTCATCTTCCACGTAACCTTAATCATTGTTTAACAGAGCTCATACATGACTTAATAAGCTCACTCAAATCTTCATTTAGAATACTACTAGAACAGATATCCTTCCAAATCCTTTTCATGGCACTGTAATCCTGTGGGTTTTGTAGAAGTTGAACTTTTCATATCATTGTATTAGCAAAATCCATTGATTGTGAACTAAGTAGTTTTCTTTCCAAAATTCCTTCTACAGAAACTCCATTTATCTCTTCAGTCTTACAGAAATGATCAGTTAGATCACCCATGTTTTTGAAAAATAAAGGACTGATAGATGTATAAGGTTTGCCACCAGAAAAATTCCAAAACTGTGGATTTACAACTCCCATTGCTTCAAGTATTTTATCATTTTTGAATCTTTCCCGGATCTCTTTAGCTAACGATTCAGAGATCTTTCTCAACTTATTCCTAGTTTCCATTAATACTGCATCATATAAATTTTGTGTCACTCTTACTTCTTCTATTTCTGAGTTAGCCATATCAATTCTTTTTGGTATGTATGAAGTTGAATCTCTCTTCCATGTGTTGTTATACATAGATGATCATTTATATTGTACTTTAAGAAGCACCTGGAATTTTTCAAATCTGTCAATGCATTCCAGTTTTCAAAAGTAGCACCCTGAAAACTCCCATCAGAAATATATAAACTTTCTAGACTCCAGCAAACACATCTTCTGAGTCTTATAAATTTTGTAATGTAGAAAGACCGATCTTGAGCATGCTTCATTAAAATATTAAGCTCCCTCAACATGGGAAAAATACCGCAAAGTGTGAGTAAAGTTTCTATGTCAGTTAGATGACACAATAGATCTTTAGCTTTATCTACATCCATGTGGTATTTAAACATAAATCCTATCAGTGAAGGATATTCATCATATATTCTACAGGTAGGTTTGTACATAGATATCCATCTGGTATCTACATCTTTGAGAAGTTTTTTTCCCTCTGTCAGTCCAATAGAAATTTTTGAAATTCTAAAAATATCTTAGGACTGCAAGAATAATAGGCATTGAAATCACGTATCACTTGCTTTACTTTAGCTTCATTATCAAATGTGCTCACAATTTTGTCGGTGAGATTCATTTTATAATCCATGCAAATGGACAACAACCATATACAAAGTAATAGTTGTCTGAAGTCTAATACACAAACCATTTCTAGCTCCCTGCATTACAGTTGCACCATCGGTTCCGACACAAACTAATTTTTTTGCAATGGAAAATTCATCCATTCTAGTGATATCCTTCAGATTTGACACCACCAATTTATAAATATTTTAGAATTACAATTCTCTATCATTTTATGAATTGCTAAGAGGTTTGGAGTCCTTATTTCATTAGAAAATGTGTAAACATGAATACATATCCATGAAGTATTATCAATGCAGTAACCTCATCTAAAGAAAGGAAAATATAATTTGCCTTTTGAACACACAGTTTCAGATCCTCCTTCTCTACCAAAGATACACATTTTGTAATCTCCCAGCTGCTAGTATCTGACTAATGAGATTTGGGAACATTTTTAAACCAATAAATTGATACAACATTTTATTTTCTCTGAAATCTGACATCGGTCTTCCCCTTTTCATTATATGAAATAAAGTTGCAAATTGAATACCCTTTGCTTGCATTTCTGCCTCCATAGCTATGCTCATTTCTCTACTATGGTCCCACCTTTTCATTTACATAGTTTATACGTTTTTGTTTCTTTTCATACTCTTCTACATATTTTACATGTAGACAATCAAATGCATCTTTCCATTTATGTGTTTTGACCATGCTACCATCCTTAAGCTTTTGGGAAATATATATTTTCCCATAATGTTTTTCAATTGTGTCCAGTTTGAGTTGCATCATGTGATCTTTGCCTTGTTTCCAACCACATTACTACATCGATATTGTGTTGGAACATCATTACAATTTTTTAGTGTACAGTGGTCAATAAAAGGATATTTTGCAACCCAATTGTCAGTTTGCCATCTTTCTTCTAACATATTTTCTTTTTTTTCCTTGGGATTCAACTTCTACATCTGGGCTATCAACAGAAATATTTTGAATCTCATGTCTCCTTTTTCTGGAAATAGACCTTGGAGTAGAAGCTTCCTCTGCTGGTGTATCCTGAGAGTTCGATGAATTTTCTTGTACTTCTATTTCATCAAGGGATGGAATGTTTGCCTCAACATATAATGGATCATCAATATCTATAAATTGATTATTCTGTGAAGGAATTTCTGAAACATCTGCAAATAATTTTATAAAATTGTTACTTATATAGTATTAATCTTATCTATAGTTAAATTTTTATAGAGTACAAATGTCAAAGAGTTCCAAGAACAAAGTATCATAAACATAATTATTAAATTCTGTAAGATAAAATAACCAGTAAATAACACTTGCCACATACCGATATTTTCAGCTGAAGTAGAAACCAACTTTATTTTTGTGATTTTCCAAAATAGCCAAGAAAAGTATTGGCACCCTTTTTTGAACTTGCTGAATTTGTAATCTTCTTGCCCTGATTTCTAGTATCCATGATTGCTTACTGCTTAGGCCCTTAGGGGCAGCTCTTATGTTCCAAGGCTATGAGAATGGATGGTAAAGGGTTGGATAGCTAAGGGTTGGACGGCGAGGGTTGGACGACACATGGTTAGATGGCTTAGGGTTGGATGGCTAGGGGTTGGATGGCTCAGGGTTAGACGAGAATAGAGTTGGACGGTTCAGATTGCAGAGTTAGTCGGGTCAAGGCTAGATGGCTTAGAGTTGGACGACTTAGAGGTGGATGGCTTATGGCTGGAAAACTTGGTTTTTAGACTTCAATGTTGGCAGATGAGGATTTTCTTATGTTTACTTTAGCAAATATGCGCACGATATGATTTGAAATGGTGGTGAATTACATTCATAAGCTCTTATATATGTGTAAAATCTAGGCAAAACGAATAGTATAAGGGACATGTTGATGGAATTTTTCGGCAAATAAGTCATCTCTCGAACAACATAATATTCACCAATTCAAATTTCCATAATCCTCAATTTTCATGAGTTTACAAAAATTTGCCACTAAAATTTTCCCCTGTATGGTTTTGATTTTTGCATGTTAAACCTTTCCAAAACATTATTGATATAAGCCTCTTGAGACAAATACAACTTATTTTTATGTCTCGGTGAATTTGCATGCTTTGAGGATTTTCTTTGCGCAGCTCCCAAATCCTTCATTGTAAATGTGTGAGCTAACTTTTCTTTAAGTTTACGAATGTGCTGCATATTAGATCCTATAATCAACATATCATCCACATACAATAACAAAATAACATAGCTCCCATTTTCAAGCTTTTAAAATAAACACAATGGTCAAATTCACATCTCTTATAACCATGCTCATGCATAAAACTGTCAAATCTCAAATACCATTACCTTAGAGGTTACTTGAGCCCATATAGGCTCTTCTTCAAGTATACGCACAAGTTTCTCCTTACCCTTGAATTCATAACCAGTGGTCATTACATATAAATATCTTCATGTAAATCACCATGAAGGAAAGCCATATTCACATCTAGTTGCTCTAAATGCAAATATTCTATTGCAACTAAGCTCAATACAGTACAAATAGAAGTCATCTTAACAACAGGAGAAAATATTTCACCAAATTCAATACCGCTTTCTATATAAATCCCTTTACTACAAGTCTTGCTTTGTATCTTTCTCGTCCACCCTCTTCTTCCTTGATCCGTAAACCCACTTGTTCTCGTAATTTTCTCTTACCCGCTAAAGAACTTAACCAAATCCCAAGTCTAGTTCTGTTCTAAGGAGTCCATCTCCTCATCCATGTCATGCTCCAACTAGACTTGGGTCTTATCTTGCATTGCTTCTTCAAAGATCTTTGGTTCACCATTATCAATCAATAATAAATAAACTAGAGAAGGTGTAAATATTTCTGGAGGCTTACTTACCCTTTGTGACATTCTCACAGGAGTTTGGGGTACCGGAGGCTCAATCTGGACCTCCTAGACATTTATATCCAAATCTGTTAGTGACCAACACCGGTCACCTCTAAGTGATGTTGGATCTACTAACCGATGTGGGTTTGGATCTTCTCGTAACCGATACCGGGAGTTCTCACGACCGATGTTGGTCGGGGGTAAACCGACACCGATTCTTGTGTAACCCTATAGGTAATAATTTTAAATCGAGAGTTAATTTTCATTCACAAACATCTCAACTAGTTCATCCTTAGATACTAAAATTTGATCCTGTACATTCTCTTTTCATTCCATTCAACATCACGACTCTAATAATTTTAGAATTCTCTAAATCCCAAAAATGGAAATTGAAATTACAGATCCATAACCAATGAAAGTGCATCTTTTGGATTTTGAATCCAACTTCTTTCTATTTTACTTATCAACATGCACAAAAGCTCCCGAACCAAAAACTTTGAGAAAAAAACATCTACCTCTTTTCGGTCCAAGCTTCCTCTCGGTATTCCTCCATCTAGTGAGCTTGTAGGCCCACGGTTAATTAAATAAACCATTGTATCAACCTGCTTCCACCCAAAACTATCGGGGTGGTCCATAATGTATTCTCATACTTCTAGCATGTTCCATGATTGTCCTATTCATTCTTTCGTAAAACCATTCTCCTGTGGTGTTCTTGGAACCGTTCTTTCTCTACATATCCTATTCACTGAACAATAATCATTGAAAGCCTTGCTACAATATTCACCACCATTTTTAGATCTAAGGAACTTTAACTTAGAATTTGATTCATTCTCAACAAGTGCTTTCTATCTTTTAAAAGTCTCAAAAACATCAGATTTATGTTTAATACAATAAACCCATACCTTTCTTGTAGCATCATCAATGAAAGTAACATAATATTGGGATCCTCCATGAGAAGCTACCTGAGTTGGTCCCCACACATCCGAATGTAAAAGCTCCAATCTCTTCTCCTTCTTAGTTTCCCTAACTTTGAGAAATCTCACTCTCTTTTGCTTTTCAAAGACACAATGCTCACGTAAATCGAGATCTAAATCTTTCAAATCGATAACTTACCCTTAGCCTTTAAGATTTGTATTCCTTTTTACTCATATGACCCAACCGGTTATGCCTCATGCATGCATCTAAATTTGATGTAGATAATGCAGAAAAGGAATCGAATACTGGTAGATAGATATAACGTTCCTACCTTCTTATCTCTTTCCACAACAAAAGCACCCTTGGTGACTTTCCAAGAGTCTCCGTAAAAGTAACCATGCAACAGATTCTCCTAGTTACCTTGCGGAATAAGATTCCTCCCGAGGCTTGGCACATGCCTCACATCTTTCAATAGCCATGTATTTACATTCTATAATTTTAGTTGAACTTCCCTTTACCAGCATCTGCAAGGTTCATCATCACCCAAATAAACATGCCCAAAATTTCCCGCACATAATTTTTGAAATAACCCTTACTAGGGGTTGCATGGAAAGAAGCTCCGAATCTAAAACCCATGATTCAATTCTATTATGTAAAGAAATAATAAGAGCATCTTACATTACCTTTGATGTAGCAAGATTTTCTTCTTTATCCTTTGACCAACAATCTTTCTTTTCATGTCCTTTCTTTCCACATTTCCAATAAGTAATTCCCTTACTTTTGGATTTAGATCTACTATCCCTTGACTTTGATTTCCTATTACTCTTACTCTTGGATCTCTCCTTCTGCCTGCCCCTACTTTCTACATTCAAAGCATTTCCAGATGATGATTCCTCTATACTCTTCCTGCGAATTTCTTCATTCAAGATTATACTAACCACATCATCAAACTTCAAAATATTATTAGCAGATGTTGTATTACTAACAACCATTACCAAGTTATTCCAACTATCAGAAAATAACATAATAATAAAAGTGCTTTCACTTCATCATCAAATGGTATATTAGCCAATTTTAATTGATTTAAAATAGATCGGAAATCATTCAAATGACAAGATGCAGATCCACCTTCATGCATCTTAGAACTAAATAGTCTCTTCATCAAATAAACTTTATTTGAAGCACTAGCTTTTTCATATAAATTAGCAAGAGATTTCATTAACCCCTCGTAGAAGTCACTTATATAATATTGGAAGCCATGGATGCTACTAGGCTCAATTGTATGGATCCCAAAGACTTTCTATCAAGAATATTCCATTCTTCATCAGTCATCTTTGTAGGTCTAGAATTCTCATCCAACAGTAAATATAAATCTCTTTGATAAAGATAATTCTCAATCTGCATCTTCCATAATTGATAATTTCAGTCATCAAACTTCTCTACTTTGTATTTGTTTTCTTTTGCCATTGTTGTAGCTCCCACTCAATCAGAAAACCCATTGTGAGTAAATCCTGTGAACACACAAAACCCTTAAACAAATCGTTGATACCAATTGTTGGGGTTAAACCATATAACAGTGTTGCACAAACCTATAATCAGATAAAGCATATAAGCAATGAATGCATAAATAACTAGAAGACAAAATAAACAAGAGAAAGATTACACCAGATTTAACATGGTTCACCTAGTGTGGGCTACATCCACCAAGAAATGGCCAATATTATTATTCAGTTCTTTTTAGAGGAAATACAATGAATATCTACATTCTTCCAACACCTCATAGGATGTTCAATACTTTTTTCCTCACTCAACTACTCTTTCCGCTCACCAAGAAAAATTACATGCAAAAAAATTGCTATATTCTTTTTCTTCTTCTTCCATACCCTCATACAATGCATACATGCATATATATCTATTGGGTAACTTAACTTTGCTTTTACAATCAATAAATCATATTTTGTGCAAGTATTTCTACAATTTAGCTAAATTTAAAGCAAGAAACTACCACCTAGAAATAGTTTCCTAACCTAGCTAGAAATGAGAAATGTGCACCATCATGATGAAGAAATAAGAAAGTCCTACCCTCAACATTATAACTTTGAAATGATCAAAACATAATGTAAATTAATGAACTCTATTCTCCTTAATTTCCTAATTTAACATTAAAATGAACCTAAGTATTTCAATGGCAATCAAACTATATTTTCTTGCTTTGATCCTTCAATGGATGCTTGGGTGTGAGGCTTAGCTCTTCAAGAATGGAGGATGGAGATCTCAAGAATGACAAAAGGCTATTAGTATGAAACTATGTGCTTTCTTTTGTCTCTTGAGAGATTTAGGTGTAAGTGTAGAAGTAGAGGGAGGGTTGTTTATATAGCCCAAAGGATAAAGGATTCAACACATCCTCATGAATGTGGGACTAATGGAGATGTAGATTAGTTATGGATAAGGGGGTTTAGATGGGGTTGAGTTAACTTTCTAGGAGGGTTTAGTTTGTCCTCAAGTGGCTCATGTGGATAAAGGGGGTGTATTAATTAATTAAGATGATTAATTAATACATGTGCAAGCTTTTATAAGCTTTTAGATGGATTTTAGTGTGATTTGGACCATTAGGAGGGAATTAAACCAATTAAATGATTTATTGATTTAATGAGAAGGGAGGCTAATTAATTAATAATAATTAATTAGACTAGTAATAAAGGTGTTGATTAACGAAGGGTTGTTAATTAGGTATGTGTTGGATAGGTGACTTAATTAATTAGCGTAATGTAA
The DNA here is from genome assembly GCA_018340775.1 of Taxus wallichiana var. yunnanensis. Lineage (NCBI taxonomy): Eukaryota > Viridiplantae > Streptophyta > Pinopsida > Cupressales > Taxaceae > Taxus > Taxus wallichiana. The sequence continues at coordinate 1,060,330,497 of CM031240.1, forward strand.
TCAATTAATGAAAATGGAAGAGAAGATGAGCACTATTGACGATATGTCGTCAATTTTTGGGAAAGGAGATAATTATCACAATTTAAGTATTTAAATTGCTTGGGCGTAATTATAGGTGTCTACATTTTCCCCTCTTTGGGGTGGCGTAAGTGACGCCACTTTAAAGATAGTAGATGGAAGAAAATTTTGAAGGGATAGAAGAAAAATTAGTAGGAGGGAGAGATGCCCCCTCGAGTGTCGATGGGGTGATGAAAGAAGCCGATCGATGATCGAAAAAGGTGAGAGATAGATAGAAGAATGGGAAGGGGCAGGATGCCCCAATGAGAGAGAGAAGATTAGGAGTGAAAGGAAAGTGATGTAGAAGAAATATGGAGGAGGGGAGAGAAGAGCTTAGCCTCTAGCCGCTATTTATTGGAACAATTTTGATGTCATCATATTGCCATAAGAACTACATCATCGGTCCTTATGAAAAATATAAGCATACGACAAAGGTAGAATGACATGAAAAGCCATACTACAAACAATTGTCCATTGCTGAAAATACCAACTCCATGCAACATACAAAATGTAATGCAATACGAGAAAGTAAAAGATGCTTAACTCCATGCAACATACAAAATACGAATGCAATACGAGAAAGTAAACAAGCTAAAGATAACAGAGAAACATAATATAATGTTTTTTATTATGTTCAAGAGATTCAAAAGTTTGTGTAAATTAACGACAAGGGTTGATGATGGTGCCCCAAGCAAGGATACATGCGAGGGGAATAACAGAGGACATGGGTCCGATGAAAAGCAATGTGCACTAAAAAACAAGTACTGTGACAACAAAAAGTGCCCCAAAGTATAGATGAAGTAAGCAACCTAGCTTTTTTGATGGAGGTAGATCAAGATGATCCACAAGTCACACACATGAACAAGTGAGAACCAAAGAGAAATGTTTTGTAGGATGATTTTCAATTTTTAGAAGTTTTCTTAAACATATTTGAATGTTTTTGATGATTTTTATAACATATTTGAATGTTTTGATTTTTTGATTTTGAAAGTTTTCTAAAACTATGTACAAGAAGACGAGGAAGCGTGGATGTCCTAGCGATAGATGGGATGTACAAGGGCATAAGGCCACGTGTGTATGAGAAAGGTGAAGATGCAAAAATGCCCCAACGATTAGGTGGGAGTATTCAAAGGAAAACTCTTCACAGGTAGAAGGGACCTAAGGCCATTATGGATAGGTTCAACATGATGATGAACATAAACCAATGAAGTGTTGGGAAGAAGCAAGGATGCCCCCAATGTAAGTTGGCCTAAAAGCACATGATAGAAAGGAAGGAGAAGATTATTTTTGTGAAAGGTGACAAACATGTCCGAAAACATGGAAAACAAGTAATCTTATACACATGGATGTTCTAAATGAAGTAGAAGAATAATGTGAATGATATGAATGTAGCTTAGAAGCCTCGCGATGAAGAAGTGATTAGCCAAAGGCACAAATCGTGAGACAAGATATGGACTAGAGTAAGAGTCTGAACAAGGTCCAAAAAAGACACTTGGTAACATACTAATCCTATTTACTCATAGAGATCCAAAGTGTGTGCATGTGGAATTTATTACCTCTTGAAGGGAAGATTTAATAGACAACAAGTGAAGATACCCTAGCCAATGTGTAGGAATGATTTATTTTGATAGGTGATTTTGTGAATGGATGGTGAAAGGATAACCGTACATTGCTCCACTGCCAAAGCGTCCATAGCCCCTGATGGAGATGTATTTGATTCTAATCACAACATTTCTCTACTACTAGTCAGCATCCATAGCCCCGATAGAGATTATTGGAAATACCCCAAGAGAGAGTTATATATCAATTTGCTTTTTTTGCTTTGTAGCTTTTAGCTTTTGATTTTTGATTGATTTTGATTCTTTTTTTTTGAAAACTTATTTCAGATCTCTTGTTTGACAAGGGGTTTAAGAACCACTGATGGCTTGATGGAAGGAGGTGGAAGTGATTGTGATGATGACATTGGCTAGTGTCAACAAATATGTCCAAAAGTTCTTCACAACAAGTTTATTAGATGGTGAATGTGATAGGATCTCTAAGAGGTCAGTCATTCTTTAATTTACCAAGGTGATAAAAGACCAAGGTCAAATGGATACCATAGAGATAAATGTCACAAAATGCATGTGAATAAGCTAACCAAAATATCACCGAAGGGATGAAAATGGTAGGAAGACTTGTAGAAGAATAGCAAGGAAGGGAAGAAAGAAACATCCATGTGTACACAATACCTAATTGCAATGTTTGATCTTTGTACCTTTGATTTTTTTGTGTTTTCTCAATGTTTTTGTATTTTTGAATTATTTTTATTTTTAGATTTTTGACAGTTTTAAGAGGTTGGGACTAACAAATTCACTCTGTGTGGTAAGATCCAACAACAATGTTTATGACTTCCTTGATAAGGGAGACTAGGCGCGTTTGTTTATCAAGAGTGATATTATCCCGATCTCGATGATCGAGGTGAGTTCACACTCAACAAATGACTGTGATTTATCCTGAAACATGGATTTTGTATGTGGAGCTTGAGTTCCCTATCCAGAGGTTTATGCACTTTGCGCCATACTTGATGGTTACGTTGATGTGCATTTCTTGAATCACGCTTGATTTAGAATTTTGAGATTGTTTGATTTGTTGGGGATTTTGAGCTCTTGGAAGTTTTGACTGAGCTTGATAATGAACCTATTTGGGTTTCTTATAAGCTAATGACTTGTGACTTTTCGACCTCGAGAAGGAGAAGAAAGTGAACATTGGATGATTTGATGATATGATGTGAGAGAAATGACCATGGGCTTGCCCTGGTCATTGGTAGAAGGATGATGTGATGATGAAAAGGATATGGTCCAAGGATTGAAGAAGATGGGCTACCGGGAGGAGCCATAGATAGAAGATGATGAAGGGCTAGGATGTGGCCCAAGAAAGAAGAAGAAGAAGATACTAGGATGTGGCCCAAGAATAGAAGATGAAGGGCTACTAGGATGTGGCCCAAGAATAGAAGAAGAAGGGCTACTAGGACGTGACCCATAGATGTAAGATGATGGGCTACTAGGATGTGGCCCAAGAATAGAAGATGATGGACTACCCGGGGTGATCCATACATAGAAGATAAGGGGCTAGTTGGACGTGCCCCAAGAATAGAAGATAGTGGACTACTCAAAAATGTCCCACAAATAGCAGAGGGAGGGCTACTAGAAGGTGACCCACACCTAGATGAAGATGAAGGGCTACTTGGTGTTGACCCCATAAGAGATTGTGATTGAGGAATTATGATAGATAGAAAAGAGTGATTGGGTGATGAGAAGATAGGCCATGGATCAATGTAAGACCAAGGAGTTTCATCACATAATGAAGAATGTGAAGATGGAAGAATAAGAGGAGGATCAAGTTGCATGATCTGAGGCTCTTCCTCCATTTCTTGATAAAAGGAATCAACATTTTTCTCATAATATGCGGGCACATCAAAGTCTAAAGAGAATCCTTTCTCGTAATCTTCTAAAGGAATATCTTCATGTGCCCCTATAAATGCCCTGATTGTTTCTTCATTCTGAAAGAGATCAATCGGTATGAGTTGTTGATCGACCACCAAGGGTTGATTGGAAGAAAGAGGTTCACTTGGTGTGGAAGACTTAGAAGATGTTTGATGATGATTGATAGAAGAAGATGATGAGGGATGAAGAATATGTGTAGCTAGATGTCTCAGAGTAGAAGAAGGTGGTGTGGACCTACCTATATGATGGTATATCATCTATAAACTAGTAGGATTAAGTCCAAAGTCTATAGATTGATGATGCATGGGTCGATTTAGACATTTGACTAGAAGGACTTTGAGTCACATGAATCTTCAAAGAAGGAAGACTTATTGGGGGTGATTGATGAAGAAGGTCTTGTGAAGAAGGGGAGGACCGTGATTCAAGAATCACATTGGATGAATAATAACAAGGGTCCTGCAAAGAAAGAGAGGAACGTGATTCAAGAATTGTATTAGATGTTTGATTGGAGGGATTTGGAGTCACACGTATCTTCAAAGGAAGAAGACGTCGTTGAGGTGATTGATAAAAGGGGTCCTGTGAAGAAAGGGAGGACCATGACGTAGGAGTCACATTAAATGTATGATGAAGAGGTTCCTACGAAGATAGGGAGGACCATGACATAGGAGTCACATTAGATGACTTAGGAGTTGAATTAGATGAATCTGAATAGTAGTTTGGATCTGAATCCTTAGAAGAGTCAGAGGAAATATTTGGATTGGAATCCTCAGAAGAAGAGGAAATGTTTGGATTAGAATTAGAAGAAGAGTGGGGGAACTCGAATAATAATTTGGATCAGACGTGTCCAAATCATACCACCGACTATGAGATGAAGGTGGGGAATGAGTTACCCAAATGGGACTTCTAGCGCGAAGAACCAAATGAGGTTTAGTCATGATGGGCATCCTTTGATGTGAACGCTAAAAATTGAATTCCTTATTGTTGTAAGAATGAGGAACTGCGCGATAATCAGTCATTGTTGGCATCATTTTAATCTCAAATATCTAGGCCTAGATAGTGTGATAAAACTTCTTCAAAGTGAAGAAGGTGCTATGTCCATCTGGGAAGCATAACAACAACCAACTAGACATTTTGTAAGTACGGAGATGCGTGTGTGATTTTCCAAAGGGGGTCTAAGGAAAATAAACATCGTGATGACATAATATCAATGAGATAAAAAGGGATTTCCTAGAAAATGATTTATCTAGATGAATAATCACAAGGAACAATCATGCAAGTGTGAAACACAAAGCCAATCAACAAGGAAATACACCATATGAAAATGCATGTGTAAAGTGATAGTTTGATGCAAAATGATCAACACAATGTCAATATTTACGTCAAGCTCAAAATGAACAAGGCATAAATATTAACAAAGGGTAAATGTGACTCCCAATCAAAGGATACCATGACAAGTTCAACAACCAACAAGACCTAAATGTTAAAGGGTGAGGATTACAAATGTAAGCCACGTAACCACACCAATTGGACACGTTAATCAAGCTTACGAAGAAGTGAGATATTAGTGTCAAAGTGGTATCGAAACGACACAAACAAAGTAAGTGACACTCTTCAAGATTTTGGACAATGTTTGAAGTCAAACCAAGTCAAGGTATATTGAGGATGTGTTAAAATGTGTGTAGCGTAATGCCACAATGTGGATACTTAGATCACATTTACGAAAAACATGACATAAGTATCTTAATTGTGTCGAGACAATGCAAACAAGGTAACATGTCAAAGGGAGATCAAATGATGAATTAATCTAACTATGATGATGATCTTGATGGGTATCAAGATCACAAAGGCTACCAATGATATAAATATGCCTCCACACACTTTAGACGTTTAACTTACCCAGCCGCAAACATGGATGGGTGTAAATGGACAAAAAAGTGGTAGAAGCAATCGATTGGTAACACAAAGGTAGTCACCCTTCTTTTGATCAACAAAGTGTCAAAAGAATGTGAAGGACATAGATCAAAATGGGGATGAAAAATGTTGGCTTTACTTTGGTAGAGTTTCACCTCACCTTAAGGCAAGTAAAAACTAAGTGAAAGTAACGTCACACGTTTTGTAATGAAAATATGGTTCACAACTCAACACTATTTTAGAATGGTCAAAGTGGGCTCCTAGCCAAAGTATATTTTCCTAGGTGGTTCTCTCATCCTAGGTGTTACAAAGATTATCCATGAGCGGGATGATTTACCCAAAAAGTCACACTGACTAGTTTGGGAGTATCTCGACTTTGCCCCCTTCAAGCACAAGTGGGCAAGTAAATGCATCCATCGTGTACTTAAAAGGGTCACATAGGGACAACTTGCAACTCTATCTCACAAAGGAATCACTAGTCAAGTAGGTAGTGTGGAGCACTTCCCGTTTCATCCACAAGGTTCCCTCTTGTGTGGACTACTTTGGGGTTCCTGGAACCACCCCCATTGTTGTAGCTTAAGGCGTTATGCCAAAGGGGTTATGTTCTAGTTGAGTAGAGAGGGACGTACCCTTTTCCAAAACCTGCAATACAATGTTTTGAATATGTTGTTCTTTTTATCTTGTTTAATTAGATGTGGTTTGCTCAAACACCATTTGGCAACCTGTATAACAATTGTATTAGTAGTTTTCTGACTTTTGTTTTTCGATTCCTCCGTTCTTTGACAAGTGATGGCATTTTGGTCCTGTATGATGATTTTTAGTAGTTTTCCATCAAAAGAGAAGGCATCATTTCTAATTCTCTAGATCATCCAAGGACATAAGAGAAGAGCATACGTGATTGTCTTCAAAATCCAAAAAGATATCAAATGGAAAAACACTTTAATTCAACTATGCCAAATTAACCAATTCCAACTCAAATACTCCTAACAACCTCAAAGCATCAAAAGGACTTAAGAATCATTTCTGATTCCCAAGATCGCCCCAAGGGACGCGAGGGAAGAGCATACATGATCCTTATTCCTATAAGTAAACAATGCAAAATATTACCTAATCAAATACAAACATGTAAAAAACCACAAAGACAAATATATGATTAGATAAACCTGCAAGAATGTTAGCACATCAACACCTTAATTTCAAAAAAATGAAAAAGGACACCGCGTATCCCTTTTTTTAGCGCATGGGTTAGGTGTATGCCACTTAAAGTTGGGCATATGTGCCCACCCAAGAGATGTGTGCACGCACAAAAATGATTGAAAAAATATAGCATATGCACTAAAACAATGCGTATGCCACTGTGGAATTTAGATTTGATCAACCATGCACCTACGCCAAGAGAGTGTGTGTGCCATAAAAAGTGTATGCGCACTACTAAAAAAAAAAAAACAAAACAAACATTACATTAAAAAAATGTGTTTGTGCCACTAAAACTACATGTGCACCTGGTTAGGGCGTGTGCGCCGATTTGACAGGTTTCAGAATGTAGTGAAGGTACAAAGATAAAACGACGTCTACGCCTAGGTTAGTGCACTATGTGCACCTTGGTTAGGTGTGTGCTCTAGGGTTAGTGCATGCGCAAGGGTTGAAAATAGAGTAATAGTTTTACCAATGTGCCTACGCCACCAGAGAGACATGTGTGCCATGAAAACCATGCATGTGCCATGAAAACCATGCCTACACCCCTAAAAACATGCCTGCACTAGACCTGCAACCAAAATACAACAACAAACACAAGAAAACTCACAATATCTCAAATTTTGACAAGTTAGCTTAAGAATGGCAATAACCCATTAAAATTATGGCTATGAACATGAGGTTACACATATCAAATGAGCAAAAATTCCAAGAAAATGGACATTAATTACTACATGTGCATATCAAAAGTTAGCCAAAACAATGAAACTTAAACTAAAATGCCATGGGACTAAGGGTCCCACCGGCGTGCCAAATGTGTACAAGTATTTCTACAATTTAGCTAAATTTAAAGCAAGAAACTACCACCTAGAAATAGCTTCCTAACCTAGCTAGAAATGAGAAATGTGCACCATCATGATGAAGAAATAAGCAAGTCCTACCCTCAACATTATAACTTTGAAATGATCAAAACATAATGTAAATTAATGAACTCTATTCTCCTTAATTGCCTAATTTAACATTAAAATGAACCTAAGTAGTTCAATGGCAATCAAATTATATTTGCTTGCTTTGATCCTTCAATGGATGCTTGGGTGTGAGGCTTAGCTCTTCAAGAATGGAGGATGGAGATCTCAAGAATGACAAAAGGCTATTAGTATGAAACTATGTGCTTTCTTTTGTCTCTTGAGAGATTTAGGTGTAAGTGTAGAAGTAGAGGGAGGGTTGTTTATATAGCCCAAAGGATAAAGGATTCAACACATCCTCATGAATGTGGGACTAATGGAGATGTAGAGTTAGTTATGGATAAGGGGGGTTTAGATGGGGTTGAGTTAACTTTAGGAGGGTTTAGTTTGTCCTTAAGTGGCTCATGTGGATAAAGGGGGTGTATTAATTAATCAAGATGATTAATTAATACATGTGCAAGCTTTTATAAGATTTTAGATGGATTTTAGTGTGATTTGGACCATTAGGAGGGAATTAAACCAATTAAATAGTGATTTATTGATTTAATGAGAAGGGAGGCTAATTAATCAATAATAATTAATTAGACTAGATAGAAGGTGTTGATTAACGAAGGGTCAATTTATGTGTGGATAGGGTATGTAATGTAATCAATTAACGACAATGGAAGAGAAGATGACTTAATTAATTCAATTTGTGGGAAAGGAGATAATGTAATCAATTAACGGGTGTAAATGGAAGATATTACGTAAAGAGAAGATCTTTTTTAGGATTCTCTCCTAGCTTTTCACTTCCAATATTGAAATCAATGGGTCTATTCAAACAACATGGCATTTGGACATATCTATTAATTCCATCAACAAATGTCTTTTGTTTGGATGAAGCCCTAGTTTTATAATTTTAGGGGAAGTCTAATACAAATTTTCATATCTTCCAACAGTGGATCGGGGAAGAATAGAAACAACAGTGGATCAAACAGAGTTTTATCTTCACATGGGTCAAGTATTTTTCCATTAGCTCTTCCTTTTGTTTTTCCATAAGCACCTCAAATAACATAACATAACATAGCATAACAAATTAAGAAGAAGAGCCGGAATTTGGAAAAACTATTGACTAGATTTTCTGCGTAGCATAAAACCTAGTAAATCATGAGATAAATCTCCTCGTTTACCGGTGAGGCTCCGTGTTAGATTTGTCGATTAAAATATGATAATATCTATATGGGGGTTTTACTTTAATTATTCAGCTCATGAACCATATTTATCAGGTTCTTTAGCAAGTAAGCAATTGTTTAAGAAAGGAAATGTTTATAGAAGAAGGGAATAATAAAACATAGAGAAGAAATGGGGAAGATGTGCATCCCAATCAATAGATAACATAATTGATTGGATGCACATAGAAGAAACCAATAGATATCACGCACAAAATTATAAGCAAAGGTAACTCTAGATCTAGATCTGCAATAACACAAAGTTTATTCAAAGATCTAAGATATAAAGCTAGGAATAAAATACACCATGACACAAAGTTCTCTAGAAATCTGCTCCTTTATATTCCTTTTCTCGACTTCAAAGTGGTCAATGATGGATTCTTCTACGAATTCATTTGCAGGCTGGACATGGACCTAAAGGCCAACATGGTGAGAAAGGAAATGTGGGAAGTTATGTCTGAAATTGGCAGTCTCTTCATTTAGTTTGTGGATTTCACATACATCGGGGTCATTGGCTTTTTTGGAGAAACAGTTAAGTTACCAGATATCCGAATGATAGATTAATCACCATGGCGCCGAGACAACTTGTGGAGATACACGACCTTGGTTGAAATAGCACAAGTCTACAAGATTCTTCCCGATCACCGTAGGACATTATAGCCGCGAGCATTCATAAAGCCCGAGGATTGGAAGCAAAAATGTTATCTCGAGTACAAGCAAGATTTCTTCCCAAAGACATGACTAAACTTTGATCCATTTGGAGTAGCCAGGAAGACGATCTCCCGTGATTACACAAATGTGCCTTCATTAGAGGATTTTTCAATGTACGAGGTTAGAAAAGTGAGTACGAGGTTAGAAAGAAGGATTTCAAAGAAAGCTATCAACACGGCAAGTGTTCAACTTTGGACTAGAATGGATACCTACGGATCTTAAAGATGATGGGAATATGTTAGTTGACACTTACCATCAAATGGAAGGAGACAGAGCTATACTTCAGGATAATGTAGGGGGCTGCCATACGATTGAGGAAAGGTCTGCTGTAAATTAAGAGGAAGAGCCGAGCCTGGAAAAATTGTTGGCTAGATTTTCTGCATAGCATAAAACCTAGGCAGTCATGAGATAAATCTCCCTCATTTACCGGTGAGGCTCCCGTGTTAGATTTTTCAATTAAAATATGCTAATATCTATATGGGGGTTTTACTTTAACTATTTAGCTCATGAACCATTGTGACTTAAGTGGCATTGATTCTATGGGAAAAAGTACCCGATAGGTAGGTACAAAATTCTATATGGGGTTTTTACTTTTAACTATTTAGCTCATGAACCATAGTTGTACAGTTCTACAACAAGTAAGCAACTATTTAAGAAATAAAATATTTATAGAAGAAGGGAATAATAAAATACAATGAAGCAATGGGGAAGATGTGCATCCCAATCAATAGATAACATAGTTGATTGCATGCACATAAAAGAAACCAATAGATATCACACATAGAATTATAATAAAAGGTAACTCTAGATCTAGATCTGCAATAACACAAATTTTATTAAAAGATCTAAGATATAAAGCTAGGAACAAAATACACCGTGACACAAAGTTCTCTCGAATTTTTCTTCTTTATATTCCTTTTCTTCAAGTGGTTCTCAAGGGTTTCAAAGACAAAGTCTGGAACACAAGAATGATGCTTACAAATTCTCCTCAACTATTGGCTAGATTTTCTACATAGCATAAAACTTAGGTAGTCATGAGATAAATCTCCCTCATTTACCGGTGAGGCTCTTGTGTCAGATTTTTCAATTAAAATATGCTAATATCTATATGGGGTTTTACTTTAACTATTCAGCTCATGAACCATAGTTGTACAGTTCTATAGCAAGTAAGCAACTATTTAAGAAAGGAAATATTTATAGAAGAAGGGAATAATAAAACACAGAGAAGAAATGGGGAAGATGTGCATCCCAATCAATAGATAACATAGTTGATTGCATGCACATAGAAGAAACCAATAGATATCACGCACAAAATTATAAGCAAAGGTAACTCTAGATCTAGATCTGTAATAACACAAAGTTTATTCAAAGATCTAAGATATAAAGCTAGGAACAAAATACGGCGTGACACAATTCTCTCGAAAATCTGCTCCTTTATATTCATTTGCTTCAAGTGGCTCTAAGGGGTTTCAACACAAAGTCTGGAACAAAGAATGTTGCTTACAAATTTTGATCATTAACCCGGAGGCTCTTCCTCTACTTATAGAATGTAGAAGGGAAAGTACAAATGGGAAACTCAACTGAACTTAAACATAAACAAGAAGTAAAGATGACATCCGGAAATCCTCCTCCTCCGACTTCTCCTTATATCTTCTAGCCACTATAACATTTATATCTTCTTTTCATTCAGAACATGGAAAATAGAAGAAGTCAAGCCAGCCTATAACATTTATATCTTCTTTTGTTTTGATATCGAATATACTTGTCGAACATGTAATTTAGCATCTTCCCATCCTGTCTTAGCCACAACTTCCTTTCTGTCTCCGAACTACAAGAAGCCTTCGTTCGACACCTTGATACATGCTTCCACATCCTCTAATCTCACCTAAACCTCGCAATATCCAATCTGCGGTGCCACTAGTCCGTTAATGGAATTCATCATGAAAGGCTTAGTAGCTCCATCAATTCTCCCTTATACCATCAGAAGAGACCCTTCCAGGGAATTAAGCACTCGCTAGGAATGATCCGCACGTATGAAGTAACATTTTTGACCACATCCTCATGAGTAAAAGTAATGACATTATCTGCTAAAGATGACACCATACTCTCAAGTTCTTGCATCCTCTTTAGCATAATTCTACAGATCTCTAAATGGAAAGATACTATAAACTCCAAGTTGCTTCTCCTTCTCAACCTGATCCATCTGGTACAATCTGTTCTGCAACCAACACTTCTCCCGATAACTTATTGATTTTGGCCAAAGTACTCAAGTTACTCTCAACAACTATATTCATATCTACTATGCTTGTCACCAGTTGCTTCAACTGATCTTCTACATAATTCATAACCTTCAAAGGGCTAACACCTCTTTGAGTTGTATGTGCTTTTCGAATAATATGGTTCTTCCATTCATCAATAGCTTTCACCTGATTACTTGCATCTTCAATCTCCTACATCAGATGATCACTCACCTGCTCTCGAGTTGGAATGGGCTGAGTGGAAGATTTAGCAACCTTGGCAATGATCTCGCACAACTGAGATACCTGCTTCTGAAGTTCATCTTTCTCCGCCTTTTCTCTGTCAAGCCTAAGGAATAAAGTAGCTATCAATGTCTGTGTGATCCTGCTTCAATCCTTCTGTGGTGGCTTGACCGATGGATACTTTGGTTACTATTATGTCTTCTACCGTGAGCTTATCCTCTTTCTTTCCTTCCACTAAACTGACATCTCAACAAACTTCTGTCCCGACTCCTTGATGATCAACCTTGAAGTTACCTTAGCAACCTTAGGTTTTCTATCTTTCCCACCTAGACTCGTGGAGCAACTACAAGTTATGTTCCTCTAAGTTGATTTCCACTCTAGCATCGTAAACCGATGCGAAGTCAACCATTCTCGAGAAATTACTTCTCGGAGAATGAGAAGTCATTGAGCATACTACTATCTCTCATTCGATTCCTCTCCATCTGAAACCACTACAGTGTTGTGGCTGCCATCCTTTGAATCATCCAAAGACAAAGCTCTTTCAAACTTTGCCATCTGCAACTTCAACATTTCTTCAGAACTGGCAATGAGAGTGGTGATAGGAAAATATGAATGTTGTTGGATTCAACAGAGGAATGACAATGTCCCACCGAGGTGCAAATCGGTGAAGTACTAGGTGCTTGGAGAAGCAAAACTAACACCATGATAGTAGAAGTGATCTTCTCCTTTGAATGATACCTTCATGCACTTTCATTTTTTCGCACCTCTTGCTGCTCTCTCCTTCGTGCTTCCTCTTGAGGGAATCTATTGTGCCAAACTTTCCGTGATTTGATTCATCAATGCTTCATCAAGGCAAAGTATCCCTTCGTCAACAACCAGTTTGAAGTATTCACGAGCGGTAACGGCAGACCTTTCCTCAATCATATGGCAGACTCTACGTTATCCGGAGTACAACTTTGTCTCCTCCCATTTAATGGTAAGTGTCAAGTAACACATTTCCATCATCTTTAAGATCCACAGTATCCGTGCTAGTCCAAATTCAAACACTTGCCGTGTTGATAGCCTGCTGAAATCCTTCTTTCTAACCTCGTACTCACTTTTGCACTTCATCTAGAAATCCTCTAATGAAGGCACATGTGCGTACTCTGGGAGATAGTATTCTTGGCTACTCCAAATGGCTTAAAGTTCAGCCATGCTGGGAAGAACTCTTGCTCATACTCAGATAACATTTCCACTTTCAATCCTCGGGCTTTATGAATGCTCTGACAACTATAATGTCCTACAGTGATCGGGAAGAAGCCTAGACTTGTTTCTGCTTCGATTCAAGGTTGTGTATCTCCAAAAGTTGTCTCTTTCAGCTCCATGGTGATCAATCTATCATTCGGATATCTGGGCAACTTAACCAGTTCTCCGAATAGCCAAGTGACCCCGAGGTATGTGAAATCCACAAACCGAATGAAGAGACCGCTAATTCTAGACACACTGCCTTCCCACGCTTCCTTGCTCACCCTATTGGCCTTTATGTCCCCTGTCACTGCCGCAAATGAATTCATAGAAGAATCCATCATTGACCACTTTGAAATCTTTCTTGCACGCATTTACAGTAAGTTGTGGGTAGCACTCGAAAATGGGGTCCTTCGAAAGAACACCACATCTATCCAGCTTGGAGAAAATGCCTTGTGAAGCTGCTGCATATACCAAATAAGAAGTCATTTTGAATCTAAAAGTACGCTTCACATTCCGGAGTTGCTCACCAATGTTGTTCTAATGATTTCCGACCAATTGATTATTGAATCAACCTTGTTGACTTCAATGGTTCTGATGAAAGCATACATCCATGTGCGGAAGGTGTGAGCATTTGCTTCGCCATTTATCCTGCATAAAAATTTGGCAATATCGTCCACTTCTTGTACCAGATTAGACCATGCGGAAGAGTTCTTGGGAACTTTGAAGGAGACCTAGGTTTCTCATGTATATGATGTTCATTATGTTCACGCAATCAACTCTATGCTTCTCCCACCTATTGCCGGCATCTTGTATGCTAATAAAAGTCACCACCTTTCGTGCTGAAATCTTCAAACAATAATTGATGAATGTAAAGGCCCAACCGAATTATTGTTTTCCCGTAGCATCTCGGACTAATCTGGATGATATATGGTAAGACCTAGCACACTCCATAATGAACTTTGGTAGCTAGATTGTGTGTGGAAACACTGCAGCTCGAATAATTCCATCGCTTTTAATCGCACGCATGAGGGAAGTCTTTCCTACTCTGGATCTGTCAATCAATTCTGAAAGAGGTTCCAGACCTAAGTCTATGTCTCTGATGTCTGCAAGTTTAGAAGTGATGCATGACTCTGTTGTGCTCTCTTTTTCATCCTTCTTTGCCATGGTTGTGTCTATCTTTGTCTGAACAATTCTTTTTCTCCTTATCCCCGTAATTCTTCAAAACTGGTGCAGATCTGGATAATTCTTCAGATTCAGAGGATATGTTCAATGTATTGGACATTGATTTAAGCTCCCTTTCTCTTATAAAGCACCTATAATGAATTCTTGCAATTAATTCAGACAAAGATGGCAACCGGAACATGAACAATGGATTTTAATCATAAAAATCTGCATAATTCAAGTCTGTTGCCCCAAAATTTGATGTTTTATTTGCATGCAAAGCAAGCATGAATTTTACCAACTTCACCTGAGCACCTATATCACTTATGCAAACAATTATCCAAACACAAATCAACCTCCTTCAACCTATGCGCCAAAATTGGAAGCTTTCAACATTAATTTCACCTTCTTTTGAGCAAAAATCCTCTCCAAATGGGGCACACTTTTCCTCTGGGCTGCACTTCTCTACTTTTGAATTAATTAATTCATCCTTATGGCAACCCCTACTTATATAATCCTCACAATTCTATAATTAATTAATGTCTTTCCTATTCCTGGCAATTAATTAATTAATTAATAAGCTTTACTCTTCAAATGGGGCGCCTATTTTATGCATGCTCATGGCTGCCATAAATAAATTAAATTTATTTAATTTTAGACTTCGCTTCAGCTAACTAAATCCTCACAAAGGTGTTTTGACCTTAGTCTGAAAATAGGAATTAATTTGATCATTTAATACTTTAAAAGTATTATTTCTCTCCCAAATGGGGTGCACTTTTTTACATGAAGGGGCTGCATTAAATAAATAATATTTATTTAATTTTAGAACGATCTATTTCAACTTTCTTTTGTCCACTTACCTCTATTGACTTTTCCACAAGCCTAGGCACCAAAATTGGGTGAATAAATATTAACAAATATTTATTTAATGCATTATTATTCACCCAAGGAGGGTTGCACTTTTTGGCACAAAAAATTTCTATTTTTAAAAGTCACATGACAATGGGATTATTTACCCTGCAAGGCAGCCCTGAAAATCTCATGATTCACTTAAGTGATTTGACTTTCACAATGGGATTATTTACCCTGCAAGGCAGGCAATAAAATCCCATGATTCACTTAAGTGATTTTTCTTTTATTCCACAATGGGAATTTTTACCCTACAAGGCAGGTAAGAAATTCCCACCTGCCTGCTACCTCTAATTTTTCCATTGTGACTTAAGTGGCATTGCTTCCATGGGAAAAAGTACCCTGCTAGGCAAGTACAAAATTCCCACCTGCCTACTGCTTCCAAAAATCCCATGATCCACTTCAAACCCTCTTTTTCCAAAAATGCGGCCAGCCCAGAAGAGGCTTTTTGGTGCACGACTTCATCTTTTCCCAGAGAACCAGACCTCCGATGGTGAATTCCTTCTGGCACAACGTGCGTATGTGATCTCTAGATACTCCAGGCCAAGAATCAGGCCAAACCAATAAAGGAATTGATCCAGAGAAATTTCACAGAAAATGAAATGGGAAAACACAAAAAACACAAAATGTTGCCAGAAGTTACAAATAAAGCCTGAATGCATTCCTGGTTAAAACCCTACTGGTATATGGGAATAACGATATGTACGATCACAACAGAGTTAAACCGGAGCACAAATTGCCTCAAATGGGGCTCAAAATAATTAAATACAAATTTTCTCGCAGCAAATCCCGACGACAGAATATAACAATTTTGGGCATCTAGGTATTTGGTGAAAATGGCTAATATGGCTCCTTGGGAATATCTTGACATAATACAAGAACTTTTGGCAATAAAAACACAAAACGACCCATTATTTTAAAAGTACGAATTCTTTTCGAATAGGGTAATCTCAGATTTCAGGGTGAAATCTGAGGACACTAGTCGGCTCCATCTGTGGACATCTTTTTCTCTGTCAGAATGACAAGGGAAAAGATGAAATCCCAAAATCTCTGGTTTTATATCTTGTCTTTTGGGCACGAAGTCAGGCAAAAAAACAACACAACACAAAAACAAAACAAGGAAAACAAACAAAGTTTTATTTATGTACATACAGGTTTTACCCTACTCTTCATGTCCGGAACAGCTTCAAGAGTTTCCCGTTAAAATGAAACGGCAATTCAACTCCATCCTGATGAGAAAGAATGAAGCTATTTGCTCGACGATCTTCTTAATCACAAAAGGCCCTTTCCATAGTGAATCGAATTTTCCATGCATGCCTTTTGCTTCTCTTCTTTTGTCCCATAAAAGGACCCAGTCATTGACTTCAAACTTTCTTTCCCTAGCCTTTTTGTCGAAGATGACTTTCACCTTCTTTTGATGCTCTGTCAATCTATCTGCAACTTGAGTCTGTACCTCCCACAATTCAGTCAGGTACATTATCCTTTTATCAATAGCATCAGTGAATGTAGAATCCTCCAGGGCTCTAGAAAGTTGTAGGGTAAAGCACAAGGTAAGAGGTAGTTCGTGTCTCTACCATATAATAGCTGAAATGTGGACATACCTATAGCCCTTTTTGGTGTAATTCTATCGGCCCATAATGCATCAAACAACTTTTTATGCCAAGTTCTTTAATTCTCCATTACTAGCTTTCGCATGATAGTCACCAAGTTTTGTCACTTGATTCACTTGGCCATTCCCTTGTGGATAGTAAATGGAGGAGTGCACCAAATGGATTCCATGAGTGTAGTAGAAATCAACCACTTCTCGTAAGATGATTCAAGTGTTGTCTGCTACTATTTTATTAGGCACGCCAAACCTGACAACAATATTTTCTTTTATAAAACTACACACCTCGATGGAAGTGGCGTTCTTCACAGGAATGGCTTCTACCCACTTACTGAAATAATCAGTAGCTATCAGAATATAGTGATGGTCGGCACTAGAAGTCGGGTTGAGCATACCAATAAAATCCATTCCCCATTGCTGGAAGGGTTCTTCAATTACAATTGGTTTTAAAGGTAATGCGGGTAATTTTACACGCCCAACAAAGTGTTGGCACGCTTGGCACTTAGATACCCACTGCAGTATCCTAAAAAAGTGTGGGCTAGTAATACCTTGCTCTGAGGATCTTGTGAGTAGTGACTCGGGCTAAGAAATGACCACCGCAAGCCATGTCATGAAATTGTTTTAAGAGCTGATCCTTGCTGAGCTTTATCCATGCATCGGAGAAATACGCCATCAATCCCTCTTTTGTATAAACCATTATCCCATAGAACAAAGTCTTTGGATTTCAGTTTAATAGTTTGTTTCTCTTTCTAAGAAAGTTGATCTGGGCATTCTCCATATGTTAGAAAATAGGCAATGTTACTGTACCACTCCTCCACCAGGTCTATAAAAAGTACCGTAGGAAAATATTCATCCACATCTTCTTGATCTACCTTTGCATTTCGTTGCTTTTGTCTCCATCATCAATTCACACAGACCTCTTCCTCAAACCATCTTTGTAGGTTTGATATCCAGGTCATATTCTTGAACTTTCGTCACCCATGTGCCTCTTAACAACCCTAACTCTTGTTGGGTGAGAATAGATTTCACCGCAAAGATCTGGAACCGAGACCACAGTGTGTGAGGAAAAATGTAGTACCTGAATGCTTTACACGCCTTTACCACTGCATATGCATGTTTTTCCATTGGAGTATATTTCAACTCATAAGCTTTGAGAGGCATGCTCATGAAAGCAATTGGAGCTTCTATATCCTCCTGATTCTTCTGCATCAAGATTGCTGACATGGTGTGTTCAGAGGAGTAATAGTAAAGAATAAATTATTTATTAAAGTCAAGTGAAACCAAGATTGGGGCTTTTGACAGGGCCTCCTTAATCTTCTCGAAAGCTTCCTTCCCTCATTACTCCATTTGAAATCTTGTGTCTTCTTCATCATATTTGAGATATGATGGGTTAGCTCAGAAAGTCAGGGATGAATCTCCTGAGAAAATTAAATTTTCCAAAGAAAGAGTGAACTCCCTTTTAGATGTTGGCAATGGCAAAGTGTCCGAATAGTTTTGACATGTTCCGGATCTATCTTGGTTCCTTCCTTGGAGAAAATGTGTTCTATCGCTTTCCTTCATACGTTACCAAAGATAGATTTCTTAGGGTTCAAAGAAATACCATGTTTGCGGCATTCTATGAAAACCTCTTCTAGATTTGAAATGTGTGCACTTCTAGTCTTAGAAAAGATTGTCAGATCATCAAGGCACACTACTATGCTTATGTCCTTAAGATGAGCAAAAGCTAAATCCGTATCTCTTTGAAATGTAGCTCCAACATTGATGAATCCAAACGGCATTTTCTGATAAGAAAAAGTTCCCCAAGGTGTAATGAATGTTGTTTTATATTGATCTTCTTCAGACACCTTGATCTAATTGTAGCCTGAGAAACCATCAAGCATGGAAAGCATTTCAGATCCAGTGACCACCTACAGAGTGTGATCCATGATGGGGATGGGGTAGTTATCTTTCAATGAAGCTTGATTGAGGTTGTGAAAATCTACGCACAACCTAATCTCGCCACTCTTCTTTCTCACAAGAACTATGTTGGCTAACCATTCGGAGTGATGTATGGGATAAATTATCTTTGCATCTAACAGCTTCTAGATCTCTGCAAAGATAGTTCCGGAAATAGTAGGGTTATGCCACCATAGCTTCTGCTTAAAAGGATTTTGTTCTGGTTTTAATGGGATGTAGTGTTGAACTTCTGCAGGCTGATATGTTTTTAGATCCTGGTAAGACCAAGCAAAAACATTCATGTATTTCTTAAGAAGCTTATTAAAAGCTTCTATTTCTACCCGTGAACAACACTTTCCTCAGATTTACTAATTTGGGGTCATTCCGCTCCCAAATTTAGTAATTGTGTATTGGAGGAAGAACGTTCCCACTTTATTCATTATTTTTAAGCATATGATCATGTTTGTCTAACATTTCCTCAAGAGATACTAAGCTTTTGGGAATTTTATTTCCTTTAACTAGATAATATCCTAACTTCCCGAGACGTCTTCATCCATTTCTCCCACAATAGTTTTTCTCGAGGTGAGTTACTTCCCTCATAGTAGATCTCTTCAAGTTGTCCCTGTTCTAGAAATGCAGCAATCTACTTGTCATCGTTAAAAAATTTCCACTATTGGACATTGTCAGGAACTTTTGGGTGGAAAACCATCTCAAATTTGTAATCTCCATTTCGAAAAGTGTGGGCAATCGATCCGGATTTAACAAAGTTGTAGTCACTGCAAGTGAATCAACTCTAGAATTTTGTTCTCTCGGAATGTAAGATACCGAGAAAGCTGAAAAATCCAGGATAACAGAGTAGACTCGATCTCTATAATGCCGAAGTTTGTCCTTTTTACTTGATAGAGACCTCTTATCTGCTTAACAATCAGCTCAACATCTCCCTTTGCATGTAAGAGCTTGATTCCCATTGTTCTTGCCTGCTCCATACCTAACAACAACGCTTCATACTCTATTGTGTTGTTAGTATTTTTGAACATCAATTTGAAGGAATGTGCATGCACCTTTCCCTTCGGAGAGATAAGAACAACGCCTACACCGGATCCAAATGAACAACAATTGCCATCAAATTCCAGAGACCAAACCTTTTTGTCAAGTTGATGTGGTTCTTGAATCACAGGTTGAATTTCTTCTTTATCCATTTCTAGATAATAGACTTCGTGATCAGATTCTTGAAACAAGATCTGAGATCTAGGATCTTAGACTTTGATACTATGTACTTGGATTTCTTCTTAGGTTCTAACTTTTGATTAACTCCTTTGATTGGTATGTGCACACAAGACCAATCCATCTTGACTTCTCTCGCCCAACTCTTTACAGAAATTTCTACTCAACAACATGCCATAAGAGACTGGGATGTCTGCTACAAGGATAGTCATTTTTAGTCTTTTGTCTGGAAAAGAAGCAATTACTGCCTGCACATCTTTGATTTTCCCCACAAGAGGAACTTTCCTTTCCATTAAATAACATCTTTCGATGGTTTTTGTCAATGTGAGGCCCAAGGCATCAACAACTTTGGCAGGTATGACGTTGTCAAAAGCTCCAGAGTCCAAAATGCAATTTCTCAATTTGTATCCATTGATAAGCAAAGATACATAAAATGGCTCAATCCTTTCCAATGTAGCAGGAGAAGAGGTAGAAGGAGAAGAACTTGCAGCCACATTATTTGAAGGAGGAGTAATCTTTGGACTTGACAAGATACCCCGTGAAGGATTATTTGTTGAAGGGTTGGGACCATTACTTTGCACATATTTGACCAATCTATTTAGCTAATCAGGAAATGCCCTCAAATACTCAACTTCTGACATTTGGAACTTGGTCTTCTTCATGTGGTCAATGATGTCAAAAGCTTGAATTGCTTCAGCTAGATGTGTGTTGGCCCTCTACTATGAATTGAAAGAATTTAAATATTTATCTTTGGGAACTAATGAAGAAGGAAGAGGGCTACCTCTTTTCAAGATAGTAACATCCGGCCCAGGATATTCTCTTTCTCTTCTTTGGTTGCTTGTGTATGCTTTGGCATTTTGGCATGTCTGGGACCTTGTGAACACTACAAGTGTATGACCATTAGAATCTTCAAAAGATTCATAGTAGATTATCGCGATTCATATTTCGTGTAACTAATATTGGAGTCGCTAAGTAGCGAGAATCTACAAAGTCTTCATCATCGAATGATTTTTCAATGCCGAGATCTTCTTCATTAGTTTCCAAGTTATTCCTTAGAGCAACTTCAATTGCCAACTGTTGTGGTGTAGTAACAAGTCTGTTTCAATTTTGATTTTGATTTTGACCATTAAAAGTCCGAGTAGGAGCTATTCTTGAAGGGGTTGCATTCCCTGCTTGAGAGATTTACTTCTTGATTTGTAGCATGTCATTAGCCAACCTTTGCAGCAAAGGATCTAAAGTACTTGAAGAAGCTCCATCACCTTTGTGAGATGGTTGTTTGAGTTTTCCAGCCATGATCAAGTCATCTTCAACTTCCACGGAAGTATTTTGTGCTTTAAGTAAATATACGGGTCTTGCCCTTCTCAACTGATATCCAACTTCAGTAACAAAGCGTTTATAAAAACATCTTTTGATTTTCATCACTCAATGCGACAGATGGGGATTTTATATAAAATCCTTTGGAACCTTGCAATAAAGTCCCACATGTTCTCACTTGGTTCTTTCTTCAACTGCATCAGTTGAGTGATCAACGTGCTAGCATCCTCTACAGGCTTGAATCTTTTCAGAAATTACTCGCGCATAGTTGCAAGTTGGTTATGGTGCCAGGAGCTAGCCGATAGAACCATTCGCTAGCCAAGTCATGTAGAGTCTCAATGAAGAGTCTGACTAAGACATCTTCATGCTCCACTGCAAGCACACCACAAGATATGAAGAAGGCTACCAAATGATCATCTCGAGTTTTACTTTCCATCTCCAAACAGTTTTGGAAAATTCTTTCTGGATCCCTTTGGAAAATCATGCATAGGTGGAGTCAAATTCAGTGGCCCAAAAGTTTCTCCCCATGGGACAGGTACCAACTAGTTTTGATTTTCCATGACGAATGGGGCATGTCTTCTCCTTGTGTAGACTTGGTGAATAATTCTAGCTGTCAGATTATGCTGAAGACGATCTAGATCTAGATGAGTGTGCACTCTCCTTCCTGGTGAGAGACTAGATATGCGGCTTCTAACTTGAGGAGGATGATTGAAATTTAATTGCTCCTACAGTCTGAAGAAATGATCAGTCCTTCCTTGTGTCTTCATAAATCAGGTGAATGAATGTTCAACCAGGTTGAGATTTGTGTGGAAAACACTCTGATCTTCAATAGATAAGCTTTGATCTGCAAAGATAGTTGTTTCCCAAATGAGTCGCTAAAAATGTTGGCTAGATTTTCTACATGGCATAAAACCTAAAAGTCATGAGATAAATGTCCCTCGTTTACCGGTGAGGCTCCCGTGTTAGATTTGTCGATTAAAATATGCTAATATCTATATGGGGGTTTTACTTTAATTATTCAGCTCATGAACCATAGTCAGCATTGTATAGCTTCTTTAGCAAGTAAGCAATTGTTTAAGAAAGGAAATGTTTATAGAAGAAGGGAATAATAAAACACAGAGAAGAAATGGGAAGATGTGCATCCCAAACAATAGATAACATAGTTGATTGGATGCACATAGAAGAAACCAATAGATATCACGCACAAAATTATAAGCAAAGGTAACTCTAGATCTAGATCTGCAATAACACAAAGTTTATTCAAAGATCTAAGATATAAAGCTAGGAATAAAATACACCATGACACAAAGTTCTCTGAAATCTACTCCTTTATATTCCATTACTTCAAGTGGCTCTAAGGAATTTCAACACAAAGTCTAGAACACGAGAATGCTACTTATAAATTCCGATCATTAACCTGGAGGCTCTTCCTCTACTTATAGAATGTAGAAGGGAAAGTATAAATGGGAAACTCAATCGAATGAAACATAAACAAGAAGTAAAGATGACATATGGAAATCATCCTCCTCTCGACTTCTCCTTAAGTGACACATATATCACTTAACTAATATAATTGTTCCACATAACTTAAAGTAATGGTTTCAAAACCAATAACTTTAAAGTTTTACAATTTCATCCAGAACGTGGAAAATAGAAGAAGAAAGAAAAGAAGAAGAAGTCAAGCCAGCTGTAACATTTATATCTTCTTTTGTTCTGATACTAAATATACTTGTCGAACATGTAATTCAGCATCTTCCCATCTATCTTAGCCATAGCTTCCTTTTCTATCCTGAACTACAAGAAGCTTTCGTTCAACACCTTGATACATGCTTCCACATCCTCCAATCTCGGCCCGAACCTTGCAATATCCAACTGCAGTGCCACCAGTCTGCTAATGGAATTCATCGTGAAAGGATTAGTAGCTCCATCAATTCTCCCTTGTACCATCAGAAGATACCCTTCCAGGGAATTACGCACTTTGCTAGGAATGATCCGCACGTATGAAGTAACATTTTTTACCACTTCCTCATGAGTAAAATTAATGACATTATCTAGTAAAGATGATGCCATACTCTCAAGTGGCTGCATCCTCTTCAACATAATTCTGTAGATCTCCAAACGGAAAGATACTACAAACTCCAGTTGCTTCCCATTCTAAATTGATCCGTCTGGTACAATTTGTTCCGCAACGAAAACTTCTCTTGGCAACTTATCGATTTCAGCCAAAATACTCAGGTTACTCTCAGCAACTATATTCATATCTGCTATGCTCGTCACCAGTTGCTTCAGCTGATCTACTGCATCATTCATAACCTTTAAGCGGATTGGTACTCTCTCGAGTTATACGTGGCTTGACGAATAATCATGTTCTTCCATTCGTCGATAGCTTTCACCTAATTGCTTGCATCTTCCATCTCCTGCATCAAATGATCACTCACCTGCTCTTGAGCTGAAATGGGCTAAGTGGAAGATTTAGCAACCTTGGCAATGATCTCGCACAACTGAGATACCTACTTCTGAAGTTCGTCTTTCTCCGCCTTTTCTTTGTCAAGCCTAAGGAATAGAACATCTATCAATGTCTACGTGTCCTGCTTCAATCCTTCTGTGGTGGCTTGACCGATGGGTACTTTGGTTACTATTATGTCTTCTGCCGTGAGCTCATCCTCTTTCTTTCCTTCCGCCGGAACTGACATCTCAAAGAAACTTCTATCCCGACTCCCCAATTATCAACCTTGAAGTTACCTTAGCAACCTTAGGTTTTCTATCTTTCCCGCCTAGACTCAAGAGAAGCTGCAAGTCGTGTTCCTCTAAGTTGATTTCCACTCTAGCCTCAAAACCGACCGCAAAGTCAACCATTACGAGAAATTACTTTGTAGAGAATGAGAAGTTTCTGAGTGTACCACTATCTCTTGCTCTAATTCCTCTCCATTTGAAACCACTACAGTGTTGTGGCTACCATCCTCTGAATCATCCAAAGACAAAGCTCTTCAAACTATGCCATCTGCAGCTTCAACATTTCTTCAGAACCGGCACTTTGAATGTAGTGGCTGAGGAGAAAAGATGAATGTTGTTGGATTCAACAGAGGAATGGCAATGTCCTGCTGAGGTGCAATAGTCAGTGAAGTACTAGGTCTTTGGAGAAGCTAAAACTAACACCATGATAGTAGAAGTGATCTTCTCCTTTGAATGAGACCTTCTATGCACTTTCATTTTCTCAGGCCTCCTGCTGCTCTCTCCTTCATGCTTCCTCTTGAGGGAATCTATTATGCCAAACTTTCCCATGATTTGATTCATCAATGCTTCATCAAGGCAATATCCCTTCATCAACAACCAGTTTGAAGTATTCACGTAATGGTGGCAGACCTTTCCTCAATCATATGGCAAACCCTACATTATCCTAGAGTACAACTTTGTCTCCTCCCATTTAATGGTAAGTGTTAAGTAACACATTTCCATAATCTTTAAGATCCGCAGGTATCCGTGCTAGTCCAAATTCGAACACTTGCCGCGTTGATAGCCTGCTGAAATCCTTCTTTTCAACTTCGTACTCACTTTTTCACTTCATCTAGAAATCCTCTAATGAAGGCACATGTGCGTACTCCTAGGATATCGTCTTCTTGGCTACTCCAAATGGATCAAAGTTCAGTCGTGCTAGGAAGAACTCTTTCTTGTACTCGGATAAAATTTCTGCTTCCAATCCTCAGGCTTTATGAATGCTCTGGCAACTATAATGTCCTACAGTGATCGGGAAGAAGCCCTTAGACTTGTGTCATTTCAACTGAAGGTTGTGTATCTCCAAAAGTTGTCTGTCAGCTCCATGGTGATCAATCTATCATTCGGATATCTGGGAAACTTCACCGGTTCTCGAGAAAAGCCAATGACCCTAAGGTATGTGAAATTCGTAAACTGAGTGAAGAGACTACCAATTCTGGACATAGCTTCCCACACTTCCTTGCTCACCCTATTGGCCTTTAGGTCCCTATCTAGCTTGTAAATGAATTCGTAGAAGAATCCATCGTTGACCACTTTGAAATCTTTCTTACACGTAGGTACAGTAAGCTGTGGGTAGCACTCAAAAATGGGGTCCTTGGAAAGAACTCCACATCTATCGATCTTTGAGAAGATGCCTTGTGAAGTTGTGCATATACCAAATAAGAAGTCATTTTGAAGCTGAAAGTACGCTTCATGTTCTGGAGTTGCTCACCAATATTGTTGCTAATGATTTCGACCAATTGATTATGGAATCGACCTTGTTGACTTCAATGGTCCTGATGAAAGCATACATCCATGTGCGGAAGGTGTGAGCATTTGCTTCACCATTTATCCTGCATAACAATTTGGCAATATCGTCCAATTCTTGTACCATTAGACCGCAGAAGAGTTCTTGGGAACTTTGAAGGAGACTCGGGATTTCTCATGTATATGTTGTTCATTATATTCACGCAATCAACTCTATCCTTCTCGTACCTGCTACTAGCATCCTGTATGCTAATAGAAGTCACCATATTTCATGTCAGAATCTTCAAACAATAATTGATGAACTGTGCATCCAACTGAATTATTTTTTTCCCGTAGTATCTTAGATCGATCCTGGATGATGGATGGTAAGACCTAGCACACGTCATAATGAACTCTTGAAACTGGGTTGTGTGTGGAAACGCTGCAGCTCAAATAATTCCATTGCTTTTAACTACACGCATGAGGGAAGTCTTTCCTACTCTAGATTTGTCAATCAATTTCAAAGAGGTTCCGACCTAAGTCTCGTGTCTCCGATGTTTTCAAGTTTAGAAGCTTTGCATGACTCCATTGTGCTCTCTTTTTCATCCTTCTTTGCCATGGTTGTGTCTATCTTTGTCCGAACAATTCTTTTTCTCCTTATCCCGTCGAATTCTTCAAAATCGGTCCAGATCTCGGATAATTATTCGATTCGAGAGGATATGTTCAATGTATTAGACATTGATTTAAGCTCCTTTTCTCTTATAAATCACCCGTAATGAATTCTTGCAATTAATTGAGATAAATATGACAACGGAACATGAACAATGGATTTTAATCATAAAATCTGCATGATTCAAGTCATCGCCCCAAAATTTGATGTTTTATTTGCATGCAAAGCAAGCATGAAATTTTCCAACTTCACCTAAGCACATGTATCACTTATGCAAATAATTATCCAAACACAAATTAACTTCCTTCAACCCGTGCACAAAATTGGAAGCTTTCAAAGATTAATTTCACCTTCTTTAGAGCAAAAATCCTCTCCAAATGGGGTGCACTTTTCCTCCTGGGCTGCACTTCTTTACTCTTGAATTAATTAATTCATCCATATGGCAGCCCCTACTTATATAACCCTCACAATTCTATAACTAATTAATGTCTTTCCTATTCGTGGCAATTAATTAATTAATTAAAAAGTTTTACTCTTCAAATGGGGCGCCTATTTTATGCATGCTCATGGCTTCCATTAAATAAATTAAATTTATTTAATTTTAGACTTCTACATCTAGTTAACTCAAGCCTCACAGTGTGCTTTGACCTTAGCCACTGAAAATAGGAATTAATTTAATCATTTAATACTTAAAAAAGTATTATTTCTCTCCCAAATGGGGCGCACTTTTTGACATGAAGGGGCTGCATTAAATAAATAATATTTATTTAATTTTAGAACAGTCTATTTCCAACTTCCTTTTGTCCACTTACCTCTGTTGACTTTTCCACAAGCCTGGGCGCCAAAATTGGGTGAATAAATATTAACAAATATTTATTTAATGCATTATTATTCACCCAAGGTGGGTCGCACTTTTTGGCATAAAAGATTTCTATTTTTAAAAGTCACATGACAATGGGATTATTTACCCTACAAGGCAGCCCTGAAAATCCCATGATTCACTTAAGTGATTTGACTTTCACAATGGGATTAATTACCTTGCAAGGTAGGCAATAAAATCCCATGATTCACTTAAGTGATTTTTTCTTTTATTCCACAATGAGAATTTTTACCCTGCAAGGCAGGTAAGAAATTCCCGCTGCCTGCTACCTCTAATTTTCCCATTGTGACTTAAGTGGCATTGCTTCCATGGGAAAAAGTACCCTGCTAGGCAGGTACAAAATTCCCACCTACCTGTTGCTTCCAAAAATCCCATGATCCACTTCAAACCCTCTTTTTCCAAAAATGCGGCCAGCCCAAAAGAGGCTTTTTGGTGCACGACTTCATCTTTTCCAAGAGAACTAGACCTCCGATGGCAAATTCCTTCTGGCACAACGTGTGTATGTGATCTCCAGATACTCCAGGCCAAGAATCATACCAAACCGGAAAGGAATTTATCCAGAGAAATTTCACAGAAAATGAAATGAGAAAATACAAAAAATACAAAACATTGCCAAAAGTTACAAATAAAGCCCAGAATGCATTCCTGGTTAAAACCCTACTGGTATATGGGAGATATGTATGATCACAAATGATTTAAATCGAGCACAAATTGCCTCAAACGGGGCTTGAAATAATTAAATACAAATTTCCCATAGGTAAATCCCGACAACAAAATATAACAATTTTGGGGATTTGGGTATTTGGCGAAAATGGCTAATATGGCTCCTTGGGAATATCTTGACATAATACAGGAACTTCCTCGCAATAAAAACACAAAATGACCCATTATTTTAAAAGTATGAAATTTTTTTCGAATAGGTAGTCTCGATTTGTGGTGAAATCTGGGGACACCCAATATGTCTATTAACTCCTTTAGCAACTCAACAAATGTATTTTGTTCTTGTGTTGAGATGAAGCCCTAGTTTTATCATTTTAGGATTCTCCTCTAACCCAATATTGAAATCAATAGTCCTGCTCAACCAACATTTTGGACATATCTTCCATGCAAGTAGGATCAAGGGGAAGAATAGAATCTACTTCAACAAGTGGATCAAACAGAGTTTTATCTTCACATGGGTCAAGTATTTTTCCATTGGCTCTTCCTTTTGTTTTTTCATAAGTGCCTCAAATAGGCTTTCACTATGGGATTTGAGATCTTTCTTTCCTCGTAAGGATTTTCTATCTTATTTTTTCCCTTGCTTGTTATTTTCTTGTTTAGGTGACCGCACATTTTTGCCTCTTCCCAAAATATGCACATGCATCTAATTTGATTAAGAAACCTTTCTTGTGATCACTTCTCGTAATGTTGTCTTTGATACCCATGAATTGTGTTATGACTTCTTCATTTTCAAAGAAATCAATCAAAGATATGAATTTGTTGGTCCTAATCAACAAGGTTGGGATACACAATGGTGATTTGAGATTTGGTTTATGGATTAGACCTGAGATATGGTAAAGATAGCGGAATCTAGGAACATGTTAGTAGAGGAAAGATTTTTGTAGCTACTATAATGAGAATCTATGTCACTATCCGAATGAAGCGAATCATTTCCAATTTCGAGCAAGTATCTTCAATTTAAGAGAGTGGAAGATTATGAATCTTTACACCGAGGCCACATTTTTATATTTACTAGGGGTTGGAAAAGGTTACAGTCTACCTTGTGTATCCGGTCCATACCCAAATCCCGATAGCCCATGACATGCTTCATTCTATGTGATTTGTCATACTATGGAGCTTCGTTACATGAAGCTTTCATTCCTTCTGGTATTCGATTTGGAAGTTCACTTAGCATCTTCTCATCTAATAGAACACTACGAGGAGAAAACCTCTTGAAGGGACTAGAGCAACTAGTCCGTGTGTTTGTAAATTAGAAGTAAAGTCTCCCACGTGTCTTAGGTGAGAGTGATAGGTCAGAAACTAAGAGGGCCTATTGAATATTGAAATCTTTGATTGTACCATACGATCTCACCTTCATTTCCCATGAAGAAAAGGGATTTAGTGATGAAGAAGGGTATTTAACCATAGCTTGTAGCATGTTAGGATCAATCCTAGCTTTGAAAGCTTCTGTTTGTAATGGGACAATAATGTCCGCTGAAGGATAGTCATATGTTGATTTGGAGAAGCTATGTAGCGCTCTACAATGCGTAAATGGTTTAGGATCTCCACAAATAGTAATTGGGTTCCCTCCATTATACAATTTAATGCATTGATGGTAGGTAGAAGGCACTGCTTGCATGGCATGGATCCATGGTCAACCTAGAAGCATGTTGTATGGAAGATCTAGCTCAAGAACATGGAATTTTGTATCATGTTTTATTGGCCCTACTTCCATAGGTATCACTATAGTGTCGGGTTGACTCTCGCTCCTCATTCTTGTATGTTATAATGGTTATTGCATTAGAATACAACTCGTGTCTTTATATCCCAACCGTCTAACTCGCTTCAAGGTGAAAATATTTAATCTGTATCCATTATCCACAAAAACTCTCATAATCTTCGTACGATTAATAACTACCTCAATGTATAGGGGTAGGTTATGGGTAGGATTATTATGTGGGATTTCATACTAGTCAAATATGATGGAGTCATCAATCTCAAGATGTGCAATCATTGTTTGGAGGCGTAAAGGATCAAATTTGTGGACACTCCCGACCCTTGAAGGGTTTTATAAAGAATGTCTTTATGGGCGTTTGATATCTTGAGCAAGTCTAATATTGAAATCTTAGCAGGAGTTTTCTCAAGTTGATCTATTAAATCATATTGATTCTCCTGAGGTTGAGATAAGGGAACAACATTCAAAGGGGCCTCTGGTATTTCTACACATGCACGTTGTGTTGCGACAACGTAATCATTGTTAATGATCCTAATGGTATTGAATTTCTCATTGGATGAATGAATACAACCTATTAATGAATCAAAAGGATTATCGGCTTGGGTGTATACATAGTTCATAGTCCTATAATTATCAGATGATTGACCCGGATCCAACTTCTTTGTTTCTTGTTTCTTATGATTAGGGAAGGGTTGTTTGAATATTCTCATCTTGATATTTGGTACTTTTCCTAATTCGGGGAAATCTACTTTGATTTTACCATCTTCGATGATGTCTTGAATAAAGTATTTCAACTTTAAACACTTGTTTGTTTTGTGTCCTTTGACACGACGCAAATCACAATAATCATGATCTTTGTACCACCCCGGTTTAGGTGCATCATCTACGTATGGTACCGTGGTTGATTATTGCACCATATTTATTGCCTCTAGTTGTCTAAAAATGGTAGACAATGAATAGGTGACGGGAGTAAACACTCACCTTTAAATTGGACCCTGAATAGGTCCTTTTGTTAATTTGAGGATAAGACCACTTTGTACTGCTTGAGCCATTTGAACCATTTGGACTTGTTTAGAGTCTATGATGCCATCGCCCATAAAATTTTTGTTTTTGTTAAAGAATTTGGGCTTCTCCATCGGTTTTGAGTTTTGTTGATCTTTGGAAAATGGTTTAATCATCCCTTTTGCTATTAAATCCTTTTCTATTTGGCTCCCTTCTCAATAACTTCTTCGAATTTAGAGACATAATGCATTTACAAGTGAAATGCGATATCCGGGGTTTAAATTTGGAACGAAGATACTAATTGTTTTGTAGGAACTGTACATGGGATTTGGATTTCTAGACCTCGCCATCGCCGCAAGAAGCCAACAAAGTTTTCGATGGGTATTTATTTTGCACTACAAAGATCTAGCATGGTGACATTGTTTTCTATGTTAAACGATAATGTCGTATGAAATGTTCTCGCCATTATAGGCCATATGACTATAGACCCCTTTGGTAAACATATGAACCACTCTAGCACTTGTCCTCCTAAGCTTTTAGGAAACAAACGTAGGAGGTAGTTGTCGCTATAGGCCACCTCTTAGTAGGCCATGTAAAAGTATTTGATATGATCCGAGCATCACCTTTGCCTTTGTATCTGTCAAATTTTGGGCATTCAAACTTTTTGGAAATGGTAATAGAAACATGTCCCTATTAAAAGGATAGGGGCATAACTCCTCATATTGATAATTCTTGTTGTGGCCTACATTAATTTCCTAAAGTGTGGTAAGCATAGTTTTCATGGACTACAACTCTTGTGTAAGAAGTTGATCCTTTGTAGGAGAAGGTGGTCTACATATGAGACTTCGTTTTGACATATCTTCTTCTTGAGGCATAGTGTAAAATTCACTAGCCTTAGTCTTGAGTGGTTTGTGTTGTGTACCCTTACTCGTGTTCTTGCTTACTGGAGAAGCTAAGTTTGCTATTTTTTTTAAGGGTTTGAATTTGGTTTTTATAGTAACTTCATCATTTTGTGGGTCTTCTTCCTCATTGTTTTAATGAGGAGGTAGTTCTTCATGCTCGCTTTCTACCCTAACCCAATGATGCATTTTACAAGGTGGTGGTTGAGAACCACTTATTTTTCTTGATGGGTCATTCTCTATGTTAATACCATAGGTATAAGTGTGTCGTCCCTCAACATCATTGTTTCGAGAAGCGGTCTTTTTGTTTCTTTCTCTTTCCTATCGGCATCTTGGTTAGAGACTCATCGTTCGTGTGGAACAGTGACACCTAATTCTAGAACACTTGCAAAGCACTCGAACTCTATTTTAAAATAAGAACCCATCTAATTGGGACACATTAATGTTGTTAATGTCTTTAAATGAATCACTATCCTCTCTCTGCTATGATCTACTAGGTCATCTTTTATTTGACTTCGAGAATAAGGGACCTAAGTTGTGTCCTGGAAAATGGTTTATCTCACGTCTTTTGGAATCCATTTCCGTAATATGAACCATTACAAGTGTTTTTTTACACAAGGTTTTGTTTAATGTATTCGAGAATATAACAAACCTAGGTGTATTTATGTAACAATTTTGTCCTATAGTTTCAAATTGTGTCAATAAATGGACCAAAGGAACAAGGATTCAATCAAGTTATATGCAACAATCATGCAAGTTTTTCCATAAATCAATCAATCAAGCAATGATACTACACCCTATGTGAATGTTTTACAAATGTAGTTAGATGTTTTTAGATGATTAACTCAGTGATAATACTTAGGTCAAGTTCAAAAATGAACAAGGCGTAAGAATTAGCGAAAGGTTAATGTGATCCCCAATCAAAGGATACTAAGGTGAGATTAGAGCCAAGCAAGACCCACAACCTTAAAGAAAATGGAAGTTACCCATGCAAGCCATATAATAATATTACGAGGGTACGTTACCCAAGCTCGTGAGAAAGTGAGGTATTAGTACCACAAGTAATATCAATACAATGCCTAACAAAGTAATCAACACCTTTTCAAGATATAGGTAAAGTTTGAACACTCAACCACGTCAAAGTATTCTAAGGATTTGCTAATGATGTGGGTAGCGTAACATCACAATATGGACACTTAGATCATGTTTACAAGAAATAATGATGTAAGTATTGAAATTCAGGCGTGACGATGCAAACAACACAATCAATTCAAAGGATGATAAAATATGACACAAACCTAACTATAATGATGCTCTTGAAATCAAGATCAACTAGCAATCAAGATGAAAAATGTACCCACACACTTTAGATGTTTAACAAATCTACCATGAACATGGATGAGCGTAAACCGACATAAAAATGATGAATACAATCTATTGATAACTCTCGCAAAATATGCCTTCCTTGTCCCAAATGGGTAACAAAATGCAAATGTGTAGACCAAGTGGTGGTGAAACAAGCTAGCACAACTTTTGTAGAGTTTTGCCTTGCTTTAGGGCAAGTGATGAACTAAGCAAAAGTGGTGCGTTGCAAGTTTCGTGAAGAATATCATTAGACTCCAACTTCAATAGGCTCTCCCTTGTTCGTATAACAAGTTTTTGACCCCAAAGAAGTGCATTTTGTGATGGCTCTTGAATCGATGATGGAATATCAAAGTGGGCTCCAAGACAATATGGCTTCGCTAAGTGTTTTTATCATCTAGGTGTCACAATTTTATCTATTGCAAGCTCAATTTGCCAAGAAAGTCACAATGAATAATCTTGGTTTATCTCGATTTACTTTACCCCCTTCAAATACAATGAGCAATGAATGCATTCATGCATTTTCTCATTGGGGTTGCGATATGGATAACTTTGACTCTAACTCAAAAAAGGAAAATCTAGTGAGTGAGTGTGCGAAGCACTTTCTATTTTGTCCATGATGTTACTCGGTGGTTTACTACTTTAGGGTTCCTAGAACCACCCCCATTTTTTAGCTTAAGTCGTTATGCCAAAGGTGTTATGTTCTAGTTGAGCGGATAGAAATGTACCCTTTTCCGAACTTGCAAATACAATGTGTTGAATGTGGTGTAGTTTTTTTAATATTTTTAGACTTAGTGGGATTTTTCATAGAGTGAAACCTACATCAAATACATTATTATTGTTTAGCCTCGATTATTTGACACACGATTTTGGTCCTACATACCAAGATTAGTAATTTTCCAATAACATCATATAAAGGGGATAAGATGTTGCTTTTGATTTCCTAGATCATCCTAGGACACAAGGAAAGAGCATACACAACAAAAATATCTCACTCAATCTTTTCAAAATGGAAAATACTTGAGTAAATCATGAAAAATGAGTTCCTTTTAGCCAACTTTGAAGTTCTTTCCCATTTAAAAACTTAATTGGAGTGTTTGGAAAGCATAAAGAAGGTATTTGAAACATTTTTATTCCCAAGATCACCTAGAAGGTGTGAGGGAAGAGCATATGTGTTTCAAAAACCTCTACTAATGAAAATGCAACACTTAACTAAGTTAACACAAAAATATGATCAAAAGAACTTGCAAGCTATTGTTAGAAACCTGTAAGAATGTTAGAAAAACCCAAACTATCAATTATGTAACTTGCAACAAAAATTAAATTCCAACAAAGGATGTCTGCACACCCTTCTTGATGTGTACATGCATATTTTGGTATGTACATGCCCTTTATGGTAACTATGTAGGTCTGTAAAAAATGACAGAGGGTATTTATGCCTACACGACCAGACTGATGCATGCGTGATATTTTTAGTGTGTACGTGCCACAGAATATGTGTATGTGCCCTAAGTAAAAATGTCAAATAACACAGAGGATGGATTTATAGGTACACGTCTAGAATGGTGTGTATGCGAGATTTTCAAATGCATGCGTGCAAGTTTGGACAAGTACGCACTCCGGTTCATCAATAGGGTCAAGGACACTTTTTTTCTATGGGTAAGTGTAATGTGTATGTGCCTTTTTGATGTGTGTGTGGTAGTTTTAATAGGTATGTGTTCCTTTTCGTGTGTACGTGCCCCTCTCTAATGCCTATGCGTGGCCTTAAAAAAACACAAAAATCACGAGATCCAAAATTTTAGAAATGCAAACAGGTTTGATTTCTACCCTTTAAATCAATTTTCAACCTAAACCCACTAACTTTGCATGAAAAAGGGACATTTACCCCACCCAAAGCTAGAAAACCAATCAAAGCTAATTTATTTAACCCTAAAAAGTATGAAGAAAAGTTAGAAATTGAAAGAAAGCTTGAAAAATTTCTTAAAAGACCATGGAAAAGGTCCCACCAGGCGTGCCAAATGTGTTAAGGAAAAACATGGAAAACTATGAGAAGTAGACTAATACCTAGTAGCCCAAAGTTTTTACCAAATTACTCAATAACCATCATGAGAAAATGTAAGAAAATATACTTCAAAAGCTTGCTTTATGAAAGAAACAAACAACATGCTAAGTTTATTCTACTATTTAGAAAGCGTAATACAAATGAACCCGATTAGACTCTAAGTAATCAAAGTTGATTTGTTGTTTACTCCAAAATATGAAGAGATATCTTTAAGATGATTTATTAGACCATGCCTAGATAACGCTTTCTAATCTAAAACGGAGGAAAGATGCAAGATGAAGCTATTTCAATGGTGGATGGCTTGGCTAGTGCAAATGAGCTCTTTAAGCTAGATAATCAAGATGTCAATAAGGTGTCAGGTTGAAAGGGAGGGGTGACCCCTCTATTTATAGATTTTGGTTTGGAATAAATGTGAAAATCTAGTGTATGTGGGACAAATGAATAATCCAAAATAGATCTTTTCGAAGTCAAAGTACCTTTTTCACTAGGTTAGAAGTTAATTAACCTCTTAAGATTAATTAGGGACTCTAAACAAGCTTAGGAATCCTTCTAAGAGTTCCTGGAGGAATATGAATTAGATTTTGGAAGTGTTAGAAGTGGGAGATAGCCAATGATAAGGTTCATTAGTTAAATACAAGATAGAAGACTTAATCAACTTGAAACTAGCCGATTAAGAGAAATAGCACCAATCAACTTGTTGTAAAATGGCATCTCGCAGAGTTCGATAACGAAGTTTCGTTATTTTAAATAGAGTGAAAGGAGATGAAGATAGTCAGTGAAATGTTAGAATAAGATTGCTTTGATCAAATTTTAGGTGTCCACAAAGGTGCCTGTAGAGGGGATGAGGACACCGACATCAAGCGCGTCTTGGCTGGGCACTTTGGTGTCCAAGATGATAAAAGCCAAAGTATAAAAAGGTAGATTGAGCAAGTAAGGGTGGTAACAAAAAGAAAAGAAATGTGGCCAAATACATGGGTTAATTAGTACTTTTTTACTTATGAATCATATGAATAGTAGTATGTGATCGTGACTAGATAATTAGCCGAAGTACGTGATTATGTGTCTATACCAACATAGTTTTTATGAATAAGATTTCATATTATATTAATTGTAGTCACAAAATCATGCACTTTAGACATTATTTATCCCAGTCTCATACTACTATTTAGAAGGTTCTTGAGTGAATAAAGTACTAATTAACCCCGTCTTTTGGCCATCTTGTTTTATTTTATTTCATCATTACCAACCTTTTACATCCACATGCCCAATCTATTTCAATCATTTTCCATAATTTTAGCCTCGACTAGGGCACCCGGATAGTACTAGGGCATCCCTGGCGCCTTGGTCCCACTAGGCTCACCTTGGTCCCTTTTGGACTTTCCCACCACTTTTGGGCTCTTTCTAGCCGTTTTACATCTTTATCTTTCTTGTGGTCATCCTTTTCGAGGTTAATTACAAAATTATATCAAGAGAACCCTATAAATATAAAGTTATGAGATGATAATAAGGAACCTAACATCACTTACTACTATCACTCCATCTATAGTTGCATTCATCTATTGCATTAGAGATCACTTACATCCACATAGCTCCATCATCAAGGCACAAGGCTAGGACATCTGCATCACACTTCATAGGGGGATTATATTCTATTCCATGCACACATTCTATTACATTTTTTACACATAGTTATTTCTTGTTACTTCACAAAATGCAACTAGTACAAGAGCAACCTAAGGCATGTCCACACACACTTGCACATAGAACTACATCTCGGTTTGAGATGTAGTGCAACGCTCAGTTATTAAGTCCACCATTGTGGTATTTGAGGTCAATCCAACCCCTTCATATGCATTATTACCTTTTAAGGTTTGATGATTGTTTTGGGGTCTTGCAAGTCTTTCTTCCATCTCGGATTATTGGCGAGATCTAAAGGACCACAGAGAATATTATACAATACACAGTGAGGGTTCCAGATCATCATCTAGCCCTACAAAGATCATTTTCATAGCTTTTACATAGACCAGGGTGCCTAGATTATAGAAAGAGCACCCGTACATGCTCCAAATCCTCCTCTAGCGCTACACAAATTCACTAGATCCTCCATATCCACCAATTTCAAGACTCTTTTGCATCTGCTCCGATTATATATTTTCCATTCATCACTATGACACTGTCTTGCAAGAATTTGTTATTCAACTAAGTTATTTCCTCTTCTCTTTTACATATTAGGTTTAACATTTCCTTTTGCATAAATGTTTAGTTTTCTTGCATACTTATTTACCGCATTTATTTATTTTATTTACAATTTTTTATAGCTTAGATTAACACCACTTACTACATAGTTAGTCCATTTTAGTTAATCATTAACAACTAAAATGCTACAAGATAATTCAAGAAAAAAATTGAGTGGTATGAAAGCACACTCTAAAGCTAAGAAAACATTAGGCCATACCTAGGGAAAGTCACTATAACAACATAACAAAAAGTACTGAGAAAATTAAATTATGTCATTGCTATAAAAAGTTGACCAAAGAGAGGGTGAATCATGATCATCGTGCCATCCATATCTATGAAGGTCCTGCCACTATCCGACACCTCCCATCCAGAGCCAAATAAGCCCTCTTCTCTTCATTGTCTTCTCTAGTATCGCGAGTGGGTGAGATGGCTAAATCCCTTCTAGGAAACTTATTTGGCAGAGGTGAAAGGCTCCACCGTCATGGATGCACGGCTCTGGGGTATCTAATGAGCCCTAATTGAGCTAATGAGACAATGGAGGGGATTCCCAACCCCGGTTATGAGCTAGGGGTGGAGGTGAGAATCTCCCGCGTGTCGATTGTTTGAGTGGGAACCGACGAGCATGACCGAATGAACGACACTAGGATATGCTCGATGACCACCTCGGGGATGACTACAAGTGGCACGTAGAGAGAGCACCGAGAGGGAAAAATTAGATCCCAATAAATGTTGCAAGGGGTGTCACCCCACCGACGGAGAAGGGTTTATAGGTGCTCCACCTCAAGGGCCACCTTATTCACTTGCACTTGAATCAGAGCAACACATTGGAGATAACCACCAACTTATTATATATAGAGAAATTTTGATCAACTTCAACATTAGAAAATAAACAAGAATTCCTTTCTTTCCAAAGCCAAAAATAATTTCCCCTCTAAAAGCATGCCAAATTTGGGAAAACATGTGAGGCATTCTTGGGGTTATCTCCTAAAAGAATATGATGTCAAGTGAAACATTCTGGTCTGAATGGGAGAAAGAATGAGTGAATCCAATTCCAAGCCTTTTGGGCTTTACTATAATACCATAATAAGTGGGATAAGGTTTCCAAGTGTCCATAGAAAGGATATTTGGGGGATGAGGCACCAAGATGAACCAAATAAGCACCAATCGGAAGGCCTTGGTGAAGAATACACCACAAAAAGTGAGCAATTTTGGGTTCCACACAAGTGGACCAAACAATGTCGAATCTCCTTCTCCAACTGGAAGGAGAAGAATGTAACCCCCATCGAGTGTTGAGTTTTTCAACCATGGGCATATGTGGAGATAGCCAAGCATAACCTTTACTAGCAAAGTAATTCCGAAAGGCAAGATTCACGAACCATTTCTAGTCTATCCACCATGGATGGGAGACAAGCACATAATTTTTTTAACTCATATGATCAGGAACAAAATAGATAATATCACTAATACTAGCATGATAATGTGATGCAAGGTTGAATTTATCTTTGAGTTCATTCCAAGGACACCAAGCTTGGATATGCTTATTGTGATGCCCATTTAAACAAACCACTTGAGACCTAAGAAACAACCTAGAGTTAGCTAGAAAATTATGGGATAATTTTTTTATAAGAAGTGTCCACAACAAAGTTGCAAGACAATAGTTTGCCACCGGCGTGTTGGGACAAAACCAATTTACCAAAACACATGTTTTCCCTC
This sequence comes from Taxus wallichiana var. yunnanensis, assembly GCA_018340775.1. Classification (NCBI taxonomy): domain Eukaryota; kingdom Viridiplantae; phylum Streptophyta; class Pinopsida; order Cupressales; family Taxaceae; genus Taxus; species Taxus wallichiana. The sequence goes on from CM031240.1 coordinate 1,060,369,359, forward strand.
ATTAACTATTCTCAAGTTTACAAGGTTCAAATTTTAGGGTTAGAATTTCTAGTTAGGTTCAAGGAGTAATTTACCCCATACCCACTCTCTAGCAGCCTCAGAGTTTCAACATGATTTTTCTCATACATAATGCTTCCAAAATTTCCCTAAACCATGCCGATGGATAGGAAATTTTCTCACCTTTCGGTGATATAAAGAAGTCCTCCTAACTATTTCTCGGAACTCAAGATATGGTTAGGCAGAGCTTAGGGGTCAAATTTTCCCCAAGGGGACACGTGTCAAACAGGGGAAGAAGACCCTTGGTCGGGTTAGCGTGTCAGGGCGGTTTTGGGGTTTTTTTCCTAACACGGAAAAAAATTCAATTTGTGCCTGCACCTCCGCCGTGCCACTAGGGACAAAGTTGCATTCCACCATTCGCCACGGGAGAAAGGAGAGGGACAGCGCGATCGTGGGGATTCTTGGACAAATTTTCCGAAGGGAGGGAAAAAGAAAGGATGGTCGCGCAGTCCACACGCCCATGGAAGGGATTCCCAAGGCGGGCGGAAGTATGGGGCAAATGGAGCATTTCATGACAATTTTACAAAAGGCAAAATCTTCAAAAAGTGAAGAAATTCTCCTCCTTCGTTGACACCCCAAGGTACCACGTGGCATCCTCTCGGTTGGCATGCGGGCAGTGGGGGAGAAAGGTGAAATTTTTCAAAAATTTTAAAAGGTCCAAGGGGAGAAGAAAAGATCTGCGCCTCGCCGCCTGCCCGTGAGGACACGTGGCACCCTCTCGATTGGCCGCAGCCAACGGAGGAAAGGGTGAAAAATTTCTTGAGCAAAATTTAAAATTTAAATTTTTTCCATAGTTGAAATTTAAATTTTCCTAAAGTTTTAAAATGTAAATTTTTGACAGCTTAGATTAATTGAAGGCCAAATTGAAGTAGAAACTTCAAAGGGTCATAAATTTTGATAGAGAGCTCCATTTTTGGAAAACAAGGACTTTCTAGAAATATCTCGATGCCCTTTACGTATAGAAACCATAAATTTTACATTTTGGTAAAGTCTAAGGGGTCAATTTTGTAAAAAGGATCTCGCAGGCTTTTAATTAGTAGATCAGTAAATTTCAGCCTTTCCAATTTGACTAAATTGGATCTCCTCCTTCACACAACGTGCCCGGAAGTCATGGAGGATTACTCTAGGAATGATTTAAGATGGTTTAGGAAGTTAAATTTTCTCAATTGATTTACATTTTAATTTTTTCCAACAAATGATAGAAAACAGGTAAGGAAGGGATTGTGTTCAAATTTGCAATGGTTAAATTGTTTCCTTAGTGTCTTAGCATGGTAATCCATAACATTTTTAAGTTGATTATTAAGTGCAGGTCTGAACTGTATAATTTGATTGCATTCCTTTTTGCCAGTTTAAAATTATACACAATGCCAGTGATCAGTTTCTTTGAAGGAGTTATTTATCAATTTTTATCATATAGGTATGGTATTTAATACCTAAACTAATCCATTACCTTCAGTTGATTCTAAAAATTCATTTCCAAGTTAAATTACAAGTTCTGATTTCAATTTTAATATAATTCCAAGGATGCAAAAACAACATACTTCCTTCCTACGCATTCTTCTTTCCAACAGAGATTTTAATTCACAATAGCAATTCAATTTCAATACAATCATGCAAGTTTGAGAAGGTAGGGCATTCCTTTATTGATTTCCAACAACAACTTTACAACTTATCTCTTTCTTTTAACTTCAAAATACAATATACAATACATATAACCATTTTTCACATTCCTTTTCAAAATAGAGAATGGAATATAACTCTTTACATTTCACATTTCACTTTCAATCTTTCCTCATCAATACAAGCAACTTCTCATTACAATAATTATAAAAATCATCCACTTCAAAGTGGGAAGGAATACAATAAACTTGCTCACAAAAAGGGACTGTCAAACTGTACATTTCTTTGGCTCCAAAACAACAACATGCTCCATTTCTTTTTCTCCAAATTGATCACAACAAAGAGGGGGAAAGGCAATGCTCTCCACCCAACAAAGACATCCAATGAAATCAGAAGCCTTCCTTCATCATTGGCCCCCGAGCCCCAACCAAGATACAATAAAAGGCGTAATTCAACCATGGCAACAATTGGCTTCTACACACAACATTCTTTCACATACACATTTCCTTTTTTTTTGAAACAAAATGCAACACCAAAAACAAACAAAGCAGTTCACAACTACATTTAAAAACATTTCAAAGCAAAACTCAAGCTTGATCTTGCAAGCCAAAGGAGCAAGGCATGTGGGGAAGCTACTTATGCCTACCAATTGGGAATTGGGCATCCATAAAATACAGACCGCTAAGTAATTCATCACACACATTTCCTTATGCCCTCACAAAATCCCTCCTTATGCCCCCCACAAAGTAAAAATGCAAGCTATTTCTTTTCTATGGTGGATCCCAAGCCCAAACTCCCTCCACAAAATTCTGATGCCAATGGCATTCCCTTATGCCGCCCCAAAAGAATTCCCCATAGCATTCTCCTACACCTTCCCTAAGGCATTCTACCCAACCAAGCAACAAATAAAACAAAGCATGCATTTTCCACACAACACAACAAGAAAATAACTAAAATAAAAGAGACTTAAATTCCTACATCTCCATGGTTACTTTGTTTCCAAACAACAAGATTTCCAAGACAATAACACAACTCCAAATAACAAGCTTTCCAAGACAATAACACAGCTCCAAACAACAAGCTTTCCAAGATAATAACACAGCTCCAAACAACAAGCTTTCCAAGACAATAACACACTCCAAACAAGAAGCTTTCCAAGACAATAACACACTCCAAATGGCAAGCTTTCCAAGACAATAACACAGCTCCAAACAACAAGCTTTCCAAGACAAGCAAGGATTTCTCCAACACTTTCTTCAAGCACAAGAGCTCTCCTGTTATGTTTGTGGAGCCTATTTCATGTTAGAGTGTGGTACACCTTCCATGTGTTACACTCTGTATTTTTACGGTGGTCCCACTCGCCGGTGAGCGGGTCGTGGGGTTCGGGGTCAAGCCCCCTATCAGTGGGGTTCAGGGGCGAAGCCCTCGAAGCAAATTTTCATGGGTGGTTTATTAACCCATGGGTAATGGGTAACCGTTATGGGCTATTTTTGGGTCCATGGTTTTTCGGTACTCATTGTTTTGTAAAACCGCCTCTTCGGCTACCCATAGGTTTATGGGATGGTTTTGTTTTTGCCCATTGTTTGATACCCATGGTTTTGTAAAACTACTTAAGTAGTTGTCTATTTATATGGTCTTATGCATATGATAGAAAGACAAGAAAATGTATTGCAGATGTGTTTTGAATTCGGGTGTGAATTTTGTAGAGTTTGTTGAGCATAGCTCCAAATGGATCTGGGTATTGTATTGAGAGAGTGGAGGCTTGTAATAAAATCGAGCAAGTGATTCTTGGTGGACGTAGCCCAAATTGCATGAACCACGTTAAATCTTGTCTCTCTGTGTTGTGTTATTTATTCTACACTTTTATTTGAGATCTGTAATATTTTCTGCATATTAGTTTCTACTGTTGCGATTCTATAAGGGATTATTCCACATATTTTATCTCTTATTTCCTAACAATTGGTATCGAACCGGTTTGGTTTGTGAAGTGTTGAATCGCAGGGAAATTTTTACTCTAGTGGGAGCTATAGTAGATGATGGAAGATCTAGGGTTGATAAATTCAACGGGTAGAATTTCAGTCTTAGGAAGATGCAGATGGAAGAGTACCTTTATCAGAAGGATCTTTATACTCCGTTGTCCGAGAAGGTGAACAAACCCTCGAGTATGACAGATGCGGAATGGGATTTGTTGGATCGGAAGGCACTTGAAACGATCCAACTGTGTCTTGCATCTTCAGTATTATTTAATGCTTCAAAGGAAAAGACTACAAAAGATCTAATGGATGCATTAGGGAAGTTGTATGAAAAACCCTCTGCCTCTAACAAGATATTTTTAATGAAAAATTTGTTTAATATGAAGATGTTCGAGAATATTTCAAGAGTAGCAGATCATTTAAATGATTTCAATATGGTTGTGAATATGCTAGCTTCGGTTACAATAGAATTTGATGAAGAAGTTAGGGCTTTATTAATTCTGTGCTCTTTACCTAAAAGTTGGAATAGCTTGGTAATGGTGTTAAGCAACTCAGTTCTAGCCAACTCGAAGTTGAAGTTTGAGGATGTCAGTAGGGGTGATTCTAAGCAAGGAAATGTAAAGAAAAGCTCGGGGAATCTTCTACTTTGAGGAATGCTTTGACAAGTGGAAACTAGAGGGAAATAGAAGAATAAAGGAAACCATGGAAAATTGAAAGATCGGGAAAGGTCAAAATCCACGAGCAAGATTGTATGTTGGAACTGTGGAAAGTCTGGGCATGCAAAGAAGGATTGTTGGGAGCTTCGGGACAAGAAGAAACAACAGGAAGAAAACAAGGAGGCAAATGTGGCATCGGGTAATGTATGTCAGGATGCTTTGATTCTTTCTTTGCATAATATTACTGAATCTTGGGTTTTAGATTCAGGGGCTTCTTTTCATACTACTCCAAATAGGCATTATTTTGTTGATTATGTTCAAGGGGATTTTGGGCATGTTTTTCTTGGTGATGATGAGCCTTACAATATAGTTGGAAAAGGTTTTGTTCAGGTTAAGATGCAGAATGGGAATACATGGCTATTGAAGGATGTCGACATGTGCCTACATTAAGGAGAAATTTGATATTGGCGGGAAATTGGGAAGTGGAAGTGATGGTCAGTGATATTTACAAACTAACTCTTGGAAGGTTACCAAGGGTGATCTTGTGGTGGCAAGAGGTAAGAAGGTTGGAACCTTGTATTTAACCACTGATAGTACTAATGATTGTAATCTTGTGGCTTGAGATGTAGATACAACATTATGGCACTATAGGCTCGGTTATATGAGCCATAAGGGCATGAACATCATAAAGAATAATTTTTCCGGATATACGTAAACAGTTTGGATTTCTCGTGAGAACCGCATATATGGGAAAAAAAGCGAGTAAGGTTTCTCAAGGTTGGACCTATAAAGAAGAGAGTAAGTTAGAGTTGGTACATTATGATGTGTGGGGCGGCTCGAGTGTATCATCTCTTGGGGTTCAAGTTATTATGTTACCTTTATTGATGATGCAACAAGGAAAGTTTGGGTTTATTGTATTAGAAACAAATCTAATGTATTTGACACTTTTGTTAAAAGGCAAGCATTGGTAGAGAATGAAACAGGTCTTAAGCTAAAATGTCTTAGGTCAGATAATGGAGGGGAGTATTATAGCAATGAATTTAATGATTATTGTTCTAAGAATGGAATTCACAGGAAAAATATGGTTCCAGGAACTCCACAGTAGAATGGGGTATCAGAAAGGATGAACAGAACAATAATGGAACGTGCTAGGAGCATGAGGTTACATGTAGGACTGCCTCTTTCTTTTTGGGTAGAAGCGGTGAGCACAACTGTGTACTTGATAAACAGAGGACCCTCAAGTGCCTTGGATGGAGGCATACCTGAGGAGGCATGGTATGGTAAGAAAGTTGATTATTCATTTCTTAGAGTCTTTGGATGTGAGGTGTTTGTTCATATAGACAAGGATGATAGGACCAAGCTAGAGGCTAAATCAGAAAAATGTACTTTCATTGGTTATGGTGGTGATGACTTTGGGTTTAAATGTTGGAGTATTAAGGACAAGAAAATCATTCGGTCTAGGGATGTGGTCTTTAATGAGAAATTCATGTATAAGCAATAGTTGCAGGAAAATAGGGAAGAATCTAAGAAAGAATATGCAAAGTGGTAGAGGATCTTCTAGATGGGAAAGTGACCCATGAATCAGTTCAGAACCTACTCAACAGAACCCCAAACTCCTACAAAGTGAGGAGGTCTTCTAGGGTAAGAAAAGAACCTGAACGTTTTTCTCCTTCTCTTTATTATTTATTACTCACTGATAGTGGAGAGCTAGAGAGCTTTGATGAAGCAATGTGGCAGATGCTAGTAAGAAGTGGGAGCAAGCCATGGATGAGGAGCATAAGTCTCTCATGGAGAACCAGACTTATGATTTGGTGAAGCTACCGTAAGGCAAAAGGGAAATGCAAAACAAGTGGGTGTACAAAGTTAAAGACAATAAGGAGGAAAGAAAAGATATAAGGCCCGGTTGGTGGTCAAGGGGTTTGCATGTAAACAAGGTATAGATTTTGATGAGATTTTTCTCCCGTAGTAAAAATGACTTCTATCGAATCTGTTCTTGGAATAGTGGCAGCAGAATACTTGCACTTAGAACAGCTTAGATGTAAAGACTACATTTCTCCATGGTGATTTGGAGGAGGAGCTATATATGCAAAGAACTTGAGAAGGATATGAAGTCAAAGGTAAAGAGGAGATGGTGTGAAAATTGAAGAAGAGCTTCTATGGCTCGAAGACAAGCTCCACGTCAATGGTATAATAGTTTTGAGAGCTTTATGATGGAGCAAGGTTATATTAGATGTCATTTCGACCATTGTGTGTATACAAAGAAATTTGAGAATGGAAGTTATATTATCTTGTGTTTGTATGTTGATGACATGTTGGTCAGTCAGTAAAAACATGCAGAAATAAAAGTACTCAAGAAACAACTAAGTGAATCCTTTGATATGAAGGATTTGGGGGTAGCTAGACAAATCCTTGGTATGAGGATAACTCGGGATAGGAAGGAATGGAAGCTGACTTTATCTCAGGAAGAGTACATTAAGAAGGTATTGGATAGGTTTAACATGCAGGATGTTAAACCGGTTGGGACTCCTTTGGCAGGCCATTTTAAGTTATCAAAGGAGCAGTGTCCCAAGACAGAGCAGGAAAGAAACCAGATGTCCATGGTACCTTACTCATCAGTGGTTGGTAGTTTGATGTATGCTATGGTGTGCACTAGGCCTGATATTGCCTATGCAGTGGGAGTTGTGAGTAGACTTATGAGCGATCCGTAAAGAGCATGGCAAGTAGTAAAGTGGATCCTTCGGTATTTGAGAGGAACCATGGGGATAGTTTTGTGCTACAAGTGGATCAAACACCACTTTACGTGGTTATGTAGATTCGACATGGCTGGAGATGTCGATGACAGATAGGAGGAGCACGATAGGTTATATTTACACCGTAGGTGGGACAACATTGAGTGGATTTCATGACTACGTAAGTGGTGGCTTTATCAACCACAAAGGCTGAGTATGTTGCTACCACAGAGGCAAGCAAAGAGATGATTTGGTTACAACAATTGCTTGATAAGTTGGGGAATAAGCAGGAGGAATGTAAGCTGCATAGTGATAGTCAGAGTGTTATACACCTAGCTAAGAACTCTGTTTTCCACTCCAGGACGAAGCATATATAGTTGAGATATCACTTCATCAGGACAGATTTGGAGGAAGATAAGTTGAAGTTGTTGAAGATTCATACCAATCAGAATCCTACAAAACATGATGACCAAGGTGGTCACAAGGGATAAACTAAAGCTATGTTCATTTTGGTTGGTCTTCGCGGATGACAGTGAAGGGTTGAGAAGCTTGCTCAGTGGAAATCAGTCTCTAAGTGGGAGATTGTTATGTTTGTGGAGCCTATTTTCATGTTAGAGTGTGGTACACCTTCCATGTGTTACACTCGGGTATTTTTACTGGCTGGTCTGCTTTCGCGGTGAGCGGGTCAGGGGGGTTCGGGGGCGAAGCCCCAAGCAAATTTTCATGGGTGGTTTATTAACCCATGGGTAATGGGTAACCGTTATGGGCTATTTTTGGTCCATGGTTTTTTGGTACTCATTGTTTTGTAAAACCGCCTCTTCGGCTACCCATAGGTTTATGGGACAGTTTTGTTTTTGCCCATTGTTTGATACCCATGGTTTTGTAAAACTGCTTAAGCAGTTGTCTATTTATATGGTCTTATGCATATGATAGAAAGACAAGTAAATGTATTGCAGATGTGTTTTGAATTCAGATGTGAATTATGTAGAGTTTGTTGAGCATAGCTCCAAACGGATCTCGGGTATCAGATTGAGAGAGTGGAGGCTTGTAATAAAATCTGAGCAAGTGATTCTTGGTGGACGCAGCCCAAATTAGGTGAACCACGTTAAATCTTGTCTCTCCGTGTTGTGTTATTTATTCTCGCACTTTTATTTGAGATCCGTAATATTTTCTACATATTATTTTCTCTGCTGCGATTCTATAAGGGATTATTCCACATATTTTATATGTTATTTCCTAACACTCCCAAGAAAAAAATGTGCCCCAAGGAAGAATGTAAAAAGGTTCAACAACCTAAAACAAGAAGAGAGTTTAAATTATATGTAAGGGGGAAAGAAGAGGATGATGTGGATCCATGTAGGATGCAACATCATACATCCTCTCATTCAAATTCAAAAGACAAAATCCAAACTCCAAGGCTCAATAAAGAGGTGGGTGAAGAATGACAAGTTACTTGCACACTCCAAAACAGCCCACACCTCAAGGGACAACCATTAAATTAAAATGTAAGAAAGTGCAATTGAAAACATGCACAAAAAGAATAAAAATGCATTATAAAAGTCACAAATCAGATCCTCAACCATAAGTATGGTTGGTAACATAAATTAAAGGCATGGGACAAGTTTTACTTGTCCCACAAGCTTCCAAAACAACCCCAAGATCAAATTTGAATCTCCATAGAGGTGGAGTATTTCATACTCCAAATATGACTTACACAAGCTCTTACAAATTAATTACAACAGCCAACAACTCTTATAATTACTTCCCATATCCCAATTTGATTTAATTAAACTTTAAACATATGATCTCTCACATTAATCTATCACAATTAATTAATTAAAAGAAGGAACACATTACTAATAAAATACATACAACAATAATAAAAGAACACATTAATAAAATACACAAACCCATGGTCACATGTAAAGATGATCCCCCCATGGGAATCTCTAACAAAACAACACACAACACAATAAAACAAGTTGCCATGGTGACCGTGTTGAATTCACCTAGAATTCCATTTTGGTTGGTCTCCGATCCCCTGATGTTTTGTTGTGATATTTTTAACCTGCAAAATACAAATACCTCCTTCGGCCTCATGGCCATATCAGAACATCCAATATGATACAAAAATCACAAAAATTAACTATACAATGAATCACAACAACATCGAAGTCACTATTACATCATTTGCATTTTTAATCAACAAATATATTCGCATCATAAAATATTCATTTTCCAGATCTAATCACAATATCCAAATATTACATATCTAACAACATCCATAAAATATCCATGTCTAATAATATATCATCATCCACATGTTAGGTGTCTCTAATAATCATCATGCATCGTAATCAAATCCGTAACAAGAATAATCCATGATCAATGTCTAACATCATACTAAACCCAAAACATAACAATGTCTATAATGTAATTAATAGTATCAGCATAAGCATTAAAAGGTGTCAAAGGGAAGTGGGCACTACACTTATAAAAAAGTTCAAGCAGATTCCATGATTGAGAAACTTAAGCGCAGCATCATGAGGACCTATAGAAGGCACCGATCCTGGAATTGGATGAATGGTGACCACAAAAAGAATTATGATTAACATAGAGGCCATTACAAAAAAATCACCCTTCCATTGGCCATGGTTTGATTTTTTTGCCATGATTTATAGATACTTTTGAGAAAAAGTTTCCAACCACTTTAACAGAACAAGAGCTATGAGAAGATGGAACAGCCTAAACCCTTCCAGTCGTGTAGTCATAGGGGGAACCCTCCTCAATGCCCTAACATAAAATCACTTTCCAAACTTCTTGTCCTTTAATGCTGCATATTATCCATTTGGCACAGAGTTCCCTGCCCTTGACGTAAAATGTCAATAAGGCCCATTCCTCCAAATTCTCTAGGAAGACAGCAGGTCTCCCATGCAACTCTGTGAAACCCTTTGCCAGAGGAAGCATTGGACCAAAGAAAATATTTGAGAATATTTTCCAACTTCTACACAAATTTTTTGGATGGGACCCAACAGGAGGAATAATAAACATGTGTGGCTTCAAGAACTTTGGAGCAAATCTAGAGCTTACCCACTAGAAACAATGGTTTGGTTATCTGGTATTCAAGATTTTTAGCTTGACCATTTTGAAAAATATACTACCAAATATTTGTAGGTGATGCTTGAAAGGAAAAATGGATGCCAAGAAATTTAAACATCTCACCATGGCCAATCATCTTCCAATCATACGAAGCCATCTAGGGGCGCAGGAGGAAGGATTGCTTGTAACACTACATTTTTGCCATTGAATGGATGACCAGGATGCTTAAAGCGAGAAAGTGTCAAGGAATTCTATGGCATTGCAAATCTTAATATCATCCTTGATAGCGAGAAAAATTTTCAGGTAGAAAAATTGGTGGGTATCTTTCCAACGTTGTGGAAATTTAAGTCCCTCTACTTGAATGGTGCAACTCCATATTACTATGAGCGTGTGAAATTTAACTATGTGGTGGCCTTATAGCCAAGGATCCAACAGGGGTAGTCCACCGACCCTACGTAAAAGCTTGTAATCACTTGCAAGAGAAGAATTTCCTAGGAGAGCAAGAAAGTGAGTGAGAAAAATAGAGGGGGATTAACGTTGTTGGTAGAAAATACGATTTATACAACCATTAACCAGAAAATTCCAACACACATAGATTAGAAGAAACAAAATTTTGTAAATGGAAACAAGATAAGTTAATATTTTAAACACAAAGTATCACAAATCTCCTTATTAAAGAGGTAAAAAAATCCTTTCTTCATTGATGTTTTAGAAAAAAATGTACATAATGAGAGTAGGAAGAACATAGAAATGAGAAATAGAAGAAGTGGTATCTTTTTGTTTCTTCACAAGTGATAATCTCTCATGAACACACAAAATTAACAACCCCTTGGAATGAAGGTGTCATTACAATTTATAGACTTGGGAATTCCTTTTCCCGCCCCCACATGACCTTTCATATGTCTTGCACAACCCGTGACTTTTCACATTCCTAAGAATATAATTAAGTCCCCTTTTATGAATTAAGGGTGATTTATTACATTGAAAATTAAAGTCACATTAAATAAATAAGACAATGAAAAAGTGTAACCCCTAATGAAGAAATAGAACATGGAGGAGAGAGAAAGGGGGTAAAGAAGAGAGAGAACAATACTAGTGAAAATGATGCTTCCATCGATTGAGTGATCTCTTGCCGATGATATGATGAAATGATCCAATGCAATGAACTCTAGATCCTTGAAATTTGTACACTGTGATAAATCATGCCTGGATGATGCACAAAAACCTTGAGCTGAGTGTTTAGGAACATTGTTTAATGATCACCTTGATGACCACAAGAGTTTCTCACTGAGGTCCAAGCCGAAGAAGTCAAAAGTTGAAACTATCCTGTCATGACCCTTTACAAGACTACTATGTTGATTTGAATATTCCAATAAAGCACACCATGGACAGTCTAATGATGATGATCATAAACTCCTCCTTACACATGGTACACTAGACAATCTGAACCATAAAATGAGTGTCAAAAGACACTGTTGAGATCTCCTGAGGTGGATTCCAGATGACCTATGGGCAAAGTGCTCATGATGATCTTTTATGACACTATCATGCTCTGCTAACAAAGATTACTCTTGGAGTGATGTAATTTACTGTACACACCGAGAAGGTAAGTGATGAGCACAAACGCATACATCATTGATGATAGTGAAGAATGCTCATTCTCGCAAACATGAAGCCACCATTTCAAACCATGGAACAACGCCATTTCTTTGTGACTAATTACACATGTGGAATGAGAAACTAAAAATACTTGTGAACTTGAAATTCATGGCTTCTAAAGCATTATTTTGTAGAATTTTCCACCCTTTTTGACTCGATCAATCAAATTTTCCTTTTAGATGACCTCTATACACACTTTTTTGCGAAACTTCTCTTTGTGAAGGCTTACTAATATAGCAGATCCCTATGTAGGAGGTTTACTATTTTTAGAAAGTGGTGTTTTGGACCTTGGTTTTGATGAAATCAATTTTTCTAATGTGGGTTTTTCATTTTTGTGGCACCTCTCGGATTTTCACCTCAACCCGGTCTCAGAAATGAAAGATTTAAAAATTTAAAAATTGCCATGGGAAAATGGGGTTTCTTCACCGCAAAAAACCTAAGGCGTGCATGTGAATTTTTTTGGATCCTCATGGTTCCCGGGAATCCAAAATAATTAAAAAGACTTTGTGCTGATTCAAACACCGGTTTAGCTATGAGCAATTTCTCCTCACGAAAATCTCGTTTTGTGTCTTCAAAATCTTGTTTTTTTGATATTTTTTCTCCTTCTTAGACCATGTGGGCATGGAGCAAATAAATGGAGGATGAAAATGATGGAGGAAGATTTCCAGAAAAAATTTGGTAGAGTTTCAGCTAATGGAAAAAAAGTGGGGAATAAGCAAAAAAATTAGCTAAGTATGGTATTTATAAGCTTTAACAACCATGAGGGGTGGGGCACATTTTTTTCCCTTTTGTCCCCTTTTTAGGAAAATAGGTGAAAAAACAATGTGCCTTATTCTTTGTTGGACAAGTGTTTCTCAAGCACCAATCGAGAGGAATGGAAGGGGGCTAAAAATGAGCACCTGGAGGCTAGTTTTAGGTCGTATGAAGAATCGTAAGGAAAACAAGGGGGGAAAATTTTTGTTTGGCCATTTACCCCTTGGTTTGGGAAAAATAGGTGCACAAAAATTCACCTTAGCCATTTCTTGACAAGTGGCATACATGCGGGAGTAGGTGAGGGGGCTAGTCAAGCTAGTCAAAGGTGTTAAAATGATCCACTAGGGTCATATAGTGTGACCAACATGCTAAAAGGGGGGGAGAAACATAAATTCTTTTCCCTATTTTCCCCATGGAAAGGTACAATGAGGACACAAAATTTCTCCTTAGTCCCATGCTAATACATTCCCCTTAATAATTTTGACTAAGTACTTGAACATCGTACCTTGAAAGACAACTTGAAAAGACAATAACTTGAGCTCCCGGATGACTTTTTACACGTTTCTATATATGAATTTGCATGTAAAATACATTCTTATAAGGATGGGATGAGTCCAATTCCTTGATTATGAATGAAACACCCTCAAAAATCTCATTTTCTTGAGATCGTTGATTTTGCTTGGAAGGAATGAGTTGCCTAGAAAAATGCATGGGGTTTTAGATGGACCTGATTTTTTCACCACGTAGAGGACTGAAAATAATTTCCATTGATATTTTTTATCTCTCGACTCATTATAGAGCTCCTCAAATCACCTCTTTAATTTTAGCTACTCTTTTGCGATGCAAGCTCCTTCGGCCTCAAAAACCCACTTTTGATGAACTAGCTCCTAAACTTCCAAATATTTCTAGAATATTCCTAAATCGGCTGCAATATGATCCGGATCTTGATTACACCTCATTTATTAATTTATACCATTGACACTACTTTGGTTATTATGCACTTGTCTTAGAAAGGTTGATGATATCCCTTCCAAATTTTTCTCAAAACTCGATTTTAGAGAGACCGCTCCTAATTACTTGCATCATATTTTTCTTCCTAAATAACCTATAGGGAAGGATGACACACACATATTAACTCCTGGAAGGATACGTTAGGACTGATATGGGGACTAGACTTACCTAGGAGGGGTGTCTGGAAAGGTGTGACACAAAAAATTTCAACACTAGGGTATGATTTTCCTATTCCAGTGAAGTTTTCCCATGCAAAAACACATGGCAAACATCGGCTCTAGCTTGGGGACATGTTATGGATCAATCACAAAGTGAGGAAATGACATGAGAAGTACCAAAATCACAATTTTCAAAATGGACCAATGCCTTCTCCATTGGGCTATATAAATTCATTCAAAACATATAACTAGAAGGAGGACACACACACACATACACACAAAACACATGATAAGGAAAGAATACACACAACAAGAAAGGGAAACACGTGATAGGAAAAGGAAACACATACCTAAAAGCACCTATAATACAATGCGAGGGACAACCCACTTTCACTGCTTGAACAATTTTAGATATTGCACCCTACGAGGTAACTTTAAAGACATTCCATCTAGATATGATATATAGAAAGAATTTTATCCATAGGTTTCCTTGATCTGAAATGGCCCAAACCACAATGAGTTTAACTTTTGTGTGAATATTCTTTTGCTCCCTTCACTTGTACTAGAGTAGAAAAAGTTCTCTAGCTTTGAACTTTTGAGCCTTTTCCTTCTTATCAAACAATCTTTTCACCTTTAACTGATGAGATTTTATTCTATCCACCACTTTGAATCTATCTTCTTCAAGATTCTCAAGAAATAGAATCCTTTTATCAATAGCATCACTATACTACCCATTATCCACTTTGCTTGAAGTAGCTTTAGTGCTGACATCTCTACTATAACTAGGATCTCTTCATCTATCCCATAGAGTAATTGAAATGGGGACATACCTCTCACCTTCTTCGACGTTATCCTCCCTACCCATAACACATCATATAAAAAAATCCATTCTTGTTAAGTTTCATACATTAATTTTCAAAGTATGGTCACAATGTTTTTGTTACTTGACTCTGCTTGACCATTCCCTTATGGGTAATAGTTTGATGTGTGGGACAATGAGATTCCTCAGAACCATAGAAAAGTCAAGTCTCTCGGAAGAGAAATACGTGGCATTATCCATCACGATCTTTTCAACTATACCAAAACAAACAATGATGTTCTCTTTGATGAAGTTGTACATAGTTTCATTATTAACTTTCTTCGTCGGGATGGCCCCTACCCATTTTTTGAAATAATTTGTTGTTGTGAGCACATAGGTATGCCCTACACTCAAGTGAGGATTCATATCTCCATTGAAATAGATACCCCACTATTGGAATGGTTCTTCAATCATCACCACTTAAGAGGAAGCACAACAAGTTATAGTCTCCTCACGAACCACCGACATGCTTCACAATAGGATACCAATTCTTGGGCATCTACAAACAAGGTTTGTCATTAATATCTGCCTCGGATGATTTTATGAGCTATGACCATTGTTGAGAAGTGTCTCGCCACATGTTTGATCATGATATGCTTTCAGCAATTTCTCCTTATATGCTTTGTCAACATACTTGAGAAAACAACCATTGAATACCCTTTTATAGAGTGTATGATTCCAGATGACAAACTTGGCTACCTTCAACTTGAGATTTTCTATTACTTATAATCAAGGTGAGGAGGGCACTCACTATAGTTTAAGAAATATGTGATGTTAGCATATCATTCATCTATCGTGCTTACTAAAATAACTTGAGGCAAGACCTTGCCGACATATTCACAACATAGGCATTCTCCTTCATAAATTATTACCACAAATACATCATCCTTCGAAATAATTCTACATAGTCCATTTCCCCTTACTAGATTAGAAGGATTAATCTCTAAATAATACTCCGGATCCTTGCCACCTAGTTGCCTCTTTTTTTTATCTTGGATCTTGTTGAGTGAGAATGCACTTGATAGCCAATCTTGGTAACATCATTATGGTGTTTGAGTTGAGGATGTAGAACATGAAGTGCTTGTTATCACCGAATCACAGCACCCCTGGCATTTATACAAGTGCATATACTTGAACTCACGGTGTGATTGGATAACATGGGTACTATCTCCAAGTTGTGGGACTTGCTACTTGAGATAGACCTCTAGAGAAAGCTGGTTCTTGCTCCTAAACTACCTGCCACAATCTACTCTAATGCAGGATAAGCTAACTGTTCTAATCTAAATTTCCAAGGGACCAGGGAGAGAGAATGCATAAAATGAAAGCCTACACTAAAGCGGTGATACACCAGAAAAGGAGGGTGGGAGAGTAGTCTCCAAATGTGTGAAATACAGAGGCAAAGTGCACACTAGAAGAGGTGATGACAGTTCACCATAATCTAGCAAAATGCATTCACAACAATATTCCAAGCATACACAATGATAATGAATCCCTGCAAGAACATAATAAATAGACACAATATTCTTATAGAAAGATTAAAGGGGCAAGAAGAATGCAAGAAAACACAGCAGGGGAAGATACATCCACAAACTGGTATTTTATTGCTTCATGATATGCACAGTTCAATCTATTACAAGATAAGGGCCTGGATCACCATGCAAGGAGTCCACTACAAGGGCCTGCAACACACTGGCTTCACAAAGCAATTTTGGCAGAGCTTTGCTACCCAAAAACTCTCTTCTTTACAATGAGCCCAACACTCCAATTTATAGAAAAATGAGAAGGAAAAGAGAAGGGAAAATGGAAATCCTGAAATCTGTCCTTCAACCACCTGTAAGAGGTATTAAATGGAGTGAAATTATTTTACATTACTTGCAAAAGGCTCCCCATACTGTCCCATGTGCTGCAGCAGAGAAAGAATGATGACCATGCCTCTTAATTGCACTCCCAGCTACCAAATAAAACACTGTTCTGAACCCGGCCACGTTTTGTTAAAAATATCAATCAATTTCTTATCAAATCTGGAATTTCTTGATTTTTTGCATCGGGCTCAGAGCCACGATTCCAACAGTACCAATTTTGTGTGATTTTGTTAAGAAATGCAAAAGTTATGGCCTTCTGAGTGCGGGCAGCTATTTTGGGTCTGGCAGGCGTTTTCTGTCATTTGACGGGAATGAGCATCAACTGACTAGAGCCGAATATGTTTCCTTTATTTAAATATATCTATCCTCATTAAAAAAATTTGTGGCGTAGAGGACGTCGTGCTCGTTCCAGAAAGTCCAATTTTATGAAAATCGGAGCTCGGAGTCAAAAGTTATGGCCGTTTGAAGTTTCACGGGTCAAATGTTGACTTTTCTCCTTTTCCTTCGGCCGCTTCGGCTTTTCGCGTCCCTCACGTCCCCGGCGTACTTTTGCTGAATTTTCCCATTTCGGCTGAACGGCCGGTTCGCGTCCTTCGCGTCCTCGCGACCCAGATGTCCCATTTGCTTTCGGACTGTCTGGGACAAATTTTTCCGATTCGCCTGCTTACGGGTTCGCGTACTCTTGTCCCGCTTGTCCCGGTGCGAAAGTTCTCATTTCGGCCGATCCGGCCAGTTCGCGTACTTCACGTACCTTCGGCCCAACTGTTCCGGGCTGCTTTAAGTCTTTTCGGCTGAACGCGTCCATTGCGTACTAATCGCCAGATGTCCTGCATCGCCTGTTTAACAGCTTAGTCAATTTTTTCCATTTTTCGGCGATTCGGATTTCGCGCCCCGCGTGTCCCTTTGTCCCAAATGCTGCGCAAGAAATCGCCTGGCGGCCTTTCGGCCGGTTCGCACCCAGATGTCTCTCATGTCCCGACTGTTGCGAGGACAAGGACTTAGCCATTTTTCATGATTTTTTCTGGCCCGAACTTGTTTTTGCAATTTTTTCACATTTTTAAAATTTGTTGGGTTTTCCTCTTGGACAGAAGAGTTAGAAAGAACCCGAGGGGACCCCAGAAACATGATTTTTGCCTTAAATCAATATAATTGCTTGGGACTAAAGAATTTGATGCATGTTATCAAAATTACTTTGAGGGGTGAATTTTGGATAACAGTGCTTTTACTGAGAATGCTCTACAAGTACTTGCATGATCTTTTTCTTCCTAAATCACCTACACATAATGATGACACACACATATGTACGCTTGGAAGGATAGGATAGGAATGATACGAGGGGTGGAATGATCTCGAGAGGGGTGTCCGAAAAGGTATGACATTAAATTATTTGACACTAGGGTATGGTTGTCTTGTTTTTAGGTGAATTTTTTCCATGGAAAAACACATAAAAACAATCATTAATTACTGTAAGAAAGGATTCATCAAAGAAAGTGTCTATTTAGCAATTGGGCATTATTAGAAGTAGGCAAGGTAATGCCCTGCACAAGCCCTTGGGATTTGGATTTCGCAAGCAGATAGCCAAAACCTTCAGCTGCAAGAACATAAAGAGCATGCACTAAAGGGAAACCCTTTCATATGGATTAGAAGATGCCAAACAGAGATGAGATGTGCCAATTTATGATGATTTGAGATGAATCTTTTTCAAATACCATCTTGATAGATTGTATGAAAAATGGACCAAATCCCAATGCCTCGAAGTATGAGAGAATGAAAGGTCACTCTATCATGTTGTCGACCTTCTCAAAATCTATTTTAATGAATAGAGCTAGTTAAATGGACTTCTGATCCCATTCCATACCTTCCCGAGATGGCTATAATATTTTCTAGAGTGTAACGCCCTAGATGAAGCCAGCTTTGCTTTGATCGAATAATGGTAAGAAGAATATGCCATAGCTAAATGACAAGAGCTTTGACAATAATCTTGTAGGAAACATTGAGTAAGGTAATAGGTTTCCAAATAGTGATCAACTTGCTGTCCTTAGGATTAGATATGAGCTTGATATTCCCTTTTTTAATGTGAGTGGAAAAGCGATTGACTTTGGAATCCTTCGGATGAACGTGAAAGAGGTCCGGACCAACATTATCCCAAAGTGATTTATAGAACTCAGAGATAAATCCATTATAACGAGGTGCCTTGTCATTGGTCATTTGCATGACTACTTCATAAAGGTCATCAAGGGTGAGCATGTGATCACATACGGTTCCCTGCACCTAAGAGAGCTTGAATGGAACCATGGCCAAGCATTGATCTAAGGCAACATGTCGCTCATCCAAGGGTGTTTGAGCTTGAAAAAACAACTTGTAATGGCTGATAAAGGCCTCGCAAAGATAAGTTGGGGATCCGTGAGCTGAGTTTTGGCATCACATATGGTACAAATTTTCTCGAAAGAAATGTTTTTCTTTGAGAAATAAAAATTCCTTCAAAACACGATCCCCCACTTTAAGCTAGTGTAGACGGGCATGAATTTGAGTGCCCCAAGCATTGTAATTATCTACGATTTGAATCTTCTAGTGGAGCTCTACCACGGAGTTGTAGAATTTTAAAAAAGGGTTTCCTTCGAGCGCCACCACCACCCGAATAAGAGCGGATGAGGCAAAGAGAGTATGATCTACACCAAATTCTAGCTAGCTATCAACCTTAGATTCTAAGGAATCTGGTCATCGTAGTCATCGCATACTCCCACCACTGGGTCCAGTTGGAACAAAGAGGTGGATGATAATTTTGCAGATGACTTGGATGAGGTGTTAAATTTCACACTTACATGATATGATTGAGTATGTGCCTATGCTCTATCAAAGCAAAGATTGAGAAAAAATGTCCTTAATGATAAAAAGGTCACCTATCTTGCCAAGTGATATGAAATCAAATAGGAGGTGGTCTGAAAGGATGAAATTTGACATCACTTCCATAGGAATGGAATAAGTGTTGTCAAACTAAAAAAAATATTGAGTTGGTGGCATGGCCCTATTGAGAAAGGAAATTTTAGTGGCGAATATTTGTTAATTCACGAATATTCTAGTTTTTGAAAATTAAAATTGGTGAATTTTTTGGGTAGGGAATAGGCTTAGGTCGCCAAAAATTTCTGGGTATAAGTTAATTTTAGGGGTTATTCACCATCCATTTGAAAAATAAATTCACAATATTTACCTTAATATTGTCGGTCGGTAGCATATTTTATGCTACCAGCCGACAACATAAATATATGTTGTTGGACGGTAACATAAAATATGCTACTTGTCGGTAACATATATTTATGATGTCAGTCAGTAGCATAAAATATGCTACTAGCCAACAACATATATTTATGTTGTCAATGGTAGCATATAATGAACTCTTCGTCAACAACATATATTATGATGTTGGTCGGTAGCAAACAAAAAGCTATCGTCGGTAGAAGAATAGATAGATTTAAAAAAAAGAGTATGGGATTTTTGTTTTGCTTGCACCATATTTTGGGAAGAAAAATTTATCATTGAGACGATCATTTTTAACTGCTAACATCAAAAATATTCAAAAAAAATTCCCATACACAATTAGCGAAATTTGTATTTTTGTCACAAAAATCACTTTTTTATTTTTTTGTTTGCGCCATATTTTGTGAGGACAGTTTCTCATTGAGCCGGTCATTTTAACTGCTATTGTCAAAAATTATTTTTAAAAAATTACATATATTTTTGGCCAACATCATATACTATCAGCCGACAACATAATATATGTTGTCGATCGGTAGTATAAAAATGCTACCGACCGACAACATATTAGCGCAAAATTCAGTTTTCCCAAATTCACCAATGAATTTCTACAATTTTTTTGTGGGGTCTTAAAATTTTCCCTCCCCTATCGATCCATTTGAGAACTTGATCTGATCTCGCCTCGGAGATTAGACCAAGTAAACCAAGTTTTAGAGGAGGGTGTGCAAGAGGCAATGGGATCATTAAACCTAAATTTATTGTCCATATAGAACCACACCTCTCTTTCCCCAGTTGTCCATCACATAGGAAAGTTACCGTACTTATCAAAATGCATCTCAACCATATTGAAGTTGTCTCAAATTACCTAATAAGCATCAAGAATTTCATTTGTTATCCACCACCAAATATTGGCTCTTTCAACTACATCATTAGAGGCATAAATATTGATGAAGCCTAAAGGGAAGATTTCAATACTAAATAAATCTTAGATGACACAATTGGTGGGATTGACACCATAGTCCATAAATAAGGGCTGCCATTTGGGGGTAAAAGGGATATCAAACCCCACACCCACTCTCATGATTACTAGTAAATGCCAGGTTGTCAGGCCAGATGGATTTACAAACCATCACCAACTGAAAACCTGTAACTTTCACTTCTTGTAGACACAACATATCTAAGTTGGAAATTTTTTGACAAGCATTGTGAACAATATACTTGCGATTGGAGTTTGTGAGACCCCACACATTCCATGACATGCAATTCATGAGAAATGGTGTTAAGGGCCATATCATGCACATCCAAGCCATCTAAGGCATCAAAATGATTTTACAAAAATTGAGCATTATTGTGCTTTAAGAAATCCTATTTCTTTTGCTCGACATAATCTATATTATACTCCTCCTCTGTATATTCCATTGTGTGCCAAGTTATGATCGTGGCTGGTCATAGAGCAATGAGAAGGACTTCGGGCCCTTTTGGATGGGCCATGTGAACTAGTTAGCAACAACCGTGAATTTAGAAGAGTTGATGGAATTCAGATGATGGATTTTTTGGTTCCATAAGAACCATGGCCACCTTAGGTTGGTTAGAGAACTTAGGAAATGAGATAAGGAATCATTAGAAATTGTATCCTTAGAGTGATTTTGGCCAGCCGGCTTGTTCCTTAACACTGGCTCATGTGAGCAATTGTTGTCGACACCTTGGCTTGAGCCATTTTGTTCTTGTTTTTCTACCTTCCAAAGGTTTTACACCCATCCTTTTGAGGGGGTTTGACAGATTCGAGGCCACCTTCGGTGTTAGGTGATTACATGGAACATAGAGAGGATAGTCCTTGATCTTATCATCAGAGGCCTAACAATGAAAACATGTGTTAGGTAGGTTAATGTATAAAACACGTTGGGAGTAACGAACATCTCCCATTTGAATTTCCATGAACTCCTTCAATTCTTGGGAGAGGTTGACTTCAACACAAACATGTTAATGAAGTCAAGTGCTATAAAATCACTAAGCTTTCATGTAAAAAATGTATCTATAGAGGAGGTGATTTGGTAAAGAAAGTGAACACATGGCAGCGGAAGACCAGGGAACTCCACCCAATCTAGAACTTTAAGGCTTGCATACTCAAACACCAAAAAATATTTGGTCTAAATAGAAAGGAAAAAAAGTGATTTTCACACATACCAAGTGGCTGAGTGGTTCAAAATAGTCGAGGCATGTGATGGGTTAGAAAAACAAAAAGGAAAAAACATTTGGTCATGTTCTACACACTTTGAGGTAGATTCTCACAACATTCCAGAGAGTTAACCCATGAATTTAACATGCTTTCAAAGGGGATATGACCCAAAAAAATACCTAATAAGGAAAAACTATTCTAATCATTGACACGCAACATTAAATTTAGGAACAGGTAAAATAACATCAGGATGAGAATAATTAACTCATGAAAGACCTTGTAATGAACTACTAGGGACGTTTATGTGGCAATGCCATTATTTTTATCTCCACAAGCTCCATCCTCGACAACAATATCTAGGCTTGATGTGGAAGGAGGCATTATATAGGGGCACCCAAAGGGCGGAAAACCCTAGAGGTTACTGGAAAAAGTACAACCCCGTTGCGCTCAAAAAGGCCGTGGTATGACATGTAAATGAAAAACCCTAGTAGAACGAAAAAAACCAGCCCTTGATTCAGACTCTATGGTAACATTTTGAATATCCCTTCTACTCATATGAATAATTTCATTCCAACATAACTTTGAATTCAACCATACATACCTTTTCTCATGATGCACTTGTACTTATTTCAACATGCCTTAAATCTTCATTCTAAGCCAAGGAGACCTTTTAAACCATCTTATTATCCTCTATACCTTCTTGATATCATATCTCAAACTCACATGATGACCAAATTACAAGTTATGATCTTTTATCCCTCTTTCACTTCTCTATTCTACTCATAGGATACTAGCCTTGTTTCGAGAAAAATTCATAAGTTTTGATCCATTCACCTTCATAGGGAAAACTTACTTATTGTGATCACCCATTTTCATGCTTTATCTATATACCAAGTTTCACTATATGCTTCTTTGGAGAGGATTAATCAAACTTCACTTTGCTAGTGGAGACACCAAATCACACACTTGGGTACATTTCAAGGTCCTTATCACATACCACTATTCATATGATTCCTAAGTGAGAAAACAAGTAATTGACATCTATCTTTGGCCTCTTTTATGTCTTTCTTGTTTCCTTTTGGGCTTATACACTCTAATGCCAAGTATGACCTTCACTACTTTATCTTTCTTGGCTCGTGCACTAGTTCCTAGCTAGTAGGCCAACTCTCAGGCGCCCTCATCCCCTCTAGGCACCCTAGACCTCTTTGTATCTTACTCGCCTCTTTTGGGCCTCTTTTATCTTTAAAGCATATTTTTTTCTTAGTGGTCCACCTTTTAGTTGTCAATCAAGAAATTCAAACAAGGGAATCATATAAATACAAAGTTATGTGATCATAATAAAGGACCAAGCTCTAAGCATCTACTATCACCACCTAAGGTTGTATCCAAAGGCATTCTAAGAGCATCAAGGCATCCATATAGCTATCATTCAAGGGACAAGGGACTTGTTGGTTGATAAATTTGAATAGAAAACAAAAATTTAGGGGACAACAATCCCTCCTCTTTATGGGAGAGGTTCCCTTATTCCACACACAAACAAGAAAACTACTTATTTACAAATTTACAAACTATCAGTATTAGATGAGGATTTTGATGTTGGAATCTTCCCCATATTTTATCTTTCTCAATACAGAATAAACAATGATTCTCGAGAGAGGGAATGGCCACATTTTTAGAGTTATGGATAGCAAAATAAAATCCTACTTATGCATGCAATAATATTTCCAGAAACATATGAATTTAAATATATCTAAATACAAGACATATATGTAGTAGACACAAAGTTCTAAGCACAACATCAACTAGAAGAACACAAAGTTTCATATCCAAATATATAAAATCCACATTCACAAGATAAAGAACAAAATAGAAGAAATGCAAGGCAAATGAGGGAAAGAACTTCTTCTATATTGATTCTTTGATAGTTCTATATTTTTACATCCCAAACATCAAAATCCAACCCCTCCAAAATGGAAGATGAGTTCTTAAATAGTCACTCGAGACAGTTACAAACCGAGTCTCTTTAGTTTCCTTTCTTTTAATAAAAAACTAATCTCTAATCAAGTGTTTATAATATGAAAATGGCCCCACTTAGATACTACATTATTACCAATAGATACTACAATAGAAAGTTACCAACTTAATGAAATACATTGATCAAAAGAAAGGCCTAAGAGATGATGATGGAACATTCGAAGAAGTAGTTACAGTCTTGACTTTGAGTATTTGATTTCTGAATCTTACTAATGCTCCTACTTTCTCCATACCTCGGGGAATGATGGTGTTGGAAGTTGCATGAGTCCATCTATTTAGGCAGTCTTCTAAATCCTTTCCAAATTTTGTATTCTCCAAGAATCCCTTGTTTGCCTCTATAATTGAAGTTCGAAGTGCACATACCTCTTCCATCTTCTCCTTTGATACAATATTTGATTTAAACAAATCTTCCTTGAAAAATGTTTTGAACTTGGATTTGATCTCTTGGATTGTAAAATTATCTTCTGAATTTTCTTTGAAGAGTTGGCAGTGAAGGTCTTGAAAATCATATATGATGCAAGCCTTGAAATATTTTCCTTCGTAGCATGTTCCTGAGTTCATCAATGGATTCTTCAAGGACTTTCATCTTCCAATCAATATTGAATACCCATTGTTTAGATAAATTAAATTTTGGATCATCAAACACTTTGTTGGCCAAAAGAACTTGCATATTTGTTTCACTCATGAGCTGAAGGTCTTGGATACATTTAACCCACATTTTCAATTCCCTCTCCAAACTACTAAGTGTTGTAGTGAATTTCAGTTGTATCATAGTGATATGATCATATGACTTGTATGCTTCCTTGATGAAGTTCAATCCAAGTGATTAGCATTCCATCCACCATGACTTCCATTACTTTTCCATAGGCAACATGCTTATGGATATCTTTAATAGTTTGAACTTCCTCATTGGTTAAAATAGTGGGGGAGGTATTGTAGTCAGTGGAGTTGGATCAATTACCTTGTTACTTGCCAATAAAGATCTGATAAAATTTGAGAAGATTTGTATATGTTCCTCAAGTTGCTCTTGGGACTGTTTACCCCTTTCTACTCTTTCAATTACCTTAGACATTGTCTCCTTCAAATTGTGCACTTCACTCTCATGGGTAGATTCTCCCAATGGGATCCTTGTTAGCTTTAATTCATTTATGGTCAAATCATTTGCATCCTTCTCCTCGTTGGGCTTGGAAATCTCTAAGAATTGTTGTCCTTCGGAATCATATTTCAATCTAGAATTGGCTCTAACTTTCTTAGTTGTAGGGGATGTGCCTAAAAGAAGCTGCTTCTACAACATCAAACTTTGGGGAAATCATTAAAGATGAATCTTTCCTCTTCCTACTATTGAAAAATGGTTAGACCCAAGTAAAATAAGTACTAGAAGAAGAGGGAACAAGGGGCCCTAACGCAAGTGTTCTCATTGATCCCAAAGTATGTGCGAGTGATACTTTTATGACATGTGTCTCAATACTAGAAACCATCATTTCCTCGGCGGGTGGTTCTAGAACAACCACCTGCCTTAGCTTAGCCTCTATTTTGAGATCCTCTTTCTTGTCATATTATTCTTCCTTTTCTATGATGCCCCCTTCAAGATTTCTTTCTTCTTGTTGTCCTTTTGGTTCTTTATCATTCTCCTCGTAAAGATCAATAACCCGCTCATCCATAGGCATTGTTTCTATTTGACTTAGAGAAGCAGATTGTTTGTTTTCCTCCTCAATCACTTCATCTACCTTCTCCATCATTTTAATCTTACCCTCTTTGGTATACACCAAAGTTGAAGATCAAGGAGGAGAAGGCACAATTTGAGTTGGTATCTCAGGTCTTCCCTTTGAGATGAAGATGCCTCTTGAGAAGGGGGTGATAGTTCTATAGGCTCTCATTTTCCTATCAAAACAAACCTTAGTTCGAATAAGGTTGGGTTTATGATCTCGCAAGTTGTCCTTTTCCTTCTTGAACTAGTCAATGGTTTCAAGGGGAGTATGCTTGATAGTTTTTTCAAATTCAAGAGATTGTAGTTCTTCATCATCATCTTACAGTTCATCAGGTACCTTGTAGATTCTAAAATCCTTGATTTTTGTAAGGATAGCCTGTCGTAGTATCTTCTTCTCACCTCATAGTTGTCTTAACAATCATCCCACTAGTCTTCTAGATCAGAGAGATGGTAAAAGGACATTTTGAAATTATTGGT
The DNA here is from genome assembly GCA_018340775.1 of Taxus wallichiana var. yunnanensis. Taxonomy (NCBI): domain Eukaryota; kingdom Viridiplantae; phylum Streptophyta; class Pinopsida; order Cupressales; family Taxaceae; genus Taxus; species Taxus wallichiana. The sequence continues at coordinate 1,060,395,442 of CM031240.1, forward strand.
AATGAAACCTTTGAGAGAAAAACAAGATTTTTTTGAAAGAAATGGAAATTGAAAGCTTCCATTGTCCTTTCAATATTTTGAACATCCAAGGTAGTCTTACAAGTATAATTACCTATAGTGATAGGGAATTGTATACCAGCTATCTTCTTGTCTTTGCAGGTCCTATGCAACTTATCAAGCTACCTACAAATTTCTACTAGGGAAATCTTGTCACTACAGAACATGGGGAGCTTATAGGGAGAATCTTCAAAGCTTTTCATCTTGATGTAAGATAACTTTCTGAATTGAATGAAATAATTGCCATAGGTGGATATCAGCTATTTGGCTTCATTAGAAAATATTTTAGCTATATCACCTTCTAAAATCTTGACAATGTACATTGTGAAGGCATCATTGACCCTCCTAAAATGATGATTACTATTCTTCAGGGTCAATTTTGAGTAGTACTCATATACCGAGTGTCTTTCTTATTGTCTTCTAGGGAAAGGCCTAACAATTCCCCGTATGCCCTAATAGTGAACATTAGATAGGAGGTCATGTAGAAGGTGTGGGTCCTCTTCACATTAGCCATCTTCTCAGTTAGATTGGTACAAATTATTTGTCCCCAGTCCAAATTATTATTCCCCTCACATATGATATTGATGTAAGGGCACATCCAAAATTGAAACTCATTGCTTGTAGGAAGCCCCATTATTCTGGACAAGAGAATGATGATGTCAAAAAGATCTTCTTTGAAATCACTTCAAGACATAGCTTTAGGCAACTTAGCATCTCCTTTCTTTAGGATCTTGAACCAAGACTTGACAACCATATGCTTTTATTTATCGGGTTCTTGATCAAACAATTACTTAGATTGTGCCATGGTGAGGACATTAGAATTTTAAAATACTAGCATCCCGAGGGAAACATTGATACATCCCATGTCCAATTTAGAAATTACTCGACCTTGTGGATCTGTGATTTCTCTTGTGTCAAAGTAAAATTGGGAACCACAAGCAAGAATCGTATATGCACATTAAACTGAAATAGGGAACCCTCCAACATACACTATCCCACTATCTTTGATGAGATTAGCCACATGTTGAGGATTTGCATCTTTAATTCGTGCCTAGAAGTCATTTAAATCCAAGTGTTGTACATCGGTGTCCCCTATGTTAGGTGTGAAAATCTCAAGAGAGGAAAGATGCTCATGACCCTTATAATGAACCTTCATTGTGCAAAAGAGGGTTGAGGAAAAATGGTTCGAAGGGAGAACACTCGCTCTAGAAAAAAACAATGCGGTAGGGTACAGATTAGATTAATCTTGGAAGTCACACAGGGATTATGGAAATTCTACCTTTGATCAATGGATGAATGACGACGTCCTCAAGATTCATAATATACTTTCAATTTTTGAAAATAGCTAAAGGTGGCTCACGCTACGGCTAGAAAGAAATTTGTAGAGAACAGAGCACATAAAACCCAGTCTGTAATTTCAATCGTAGGAAATGACTAACCCCTCCTATTTTATAATATCTCTTTTGGAGGAGGTCGGTGGGATGCATTTAATGAGAGCATTAATGATTTGTGGGGAATGGAGCGTTTGAAATGCAAGATGCAGATATGATAGAAGAAATCGCCGGGAGGCCCGAAACACATGGGATGCTTGAGACAAGAAAGGTCAAGGTTTCCACAACTAAAAGATTGAGGCCTTAATGTGGAGAATGTGGATTTGTGGGGAAATGATGGCAATGTCACACTTAGGACAGATTGGACAAAAGGAACCAAAACCTCACACTATGCTAGTATGTAACTCAAATAAGGTAAATTAGGCGAGAGACGCATAGGCGGCCTATGGGACACTAGGACAAAGGTTCTCCGTCGGCCCAAAAATATGTAACATAAAATACTTAAATAATTTTAAGAAATAGGTTCCAGTCGGTAAGGCTTCGCGGGTCTGTGGAGGTGTAGGGAACCGGTGGCCAAAAAGTACAAGGGTCGTGAATTCTCAAAAGGTCGAGACTCCGTAAACAAAGGAAAATTGGCTCCCTATAGGAAATCGGGAACAAGGAGCATAGAGGACCATAGGACATGTGGGGCACCTAGAGCCGAAATACCTGCAATATAAAGGGAAAATCCAAAAATCAAAAGCTTAAAAAAATGACTAACTATTGGGGACCTCAATACTTCACAAAGGCCAACAAAGGCCCATAAAGAATGGACTTACTCAAAATTTTGGAACTTTGGAAAATATGCACACACATTTTGGGCAAGTGACAACAAGACTCGCATTTTTCTACACACACTTCATAGGAGGAAGTTTATTTTGGCATCCACACATCTATCTAAGTTGCTACATATAGATATTGCTCACTATCAAGTGCATATTACACAAGATGTTCCTAGGGCACGATTCTACACACACAAAAAAACCGCATGGATTCCTAGATGTAATGCAGTGCTCGGTCATAATTTTACTCTATTGGGTAGCTACCGGGGTCAATCTAACTCCCCATTTACATATTTTTCTTTTTAGGATTTGATGTGTTTTGGGGTTTTGCAGGAGATCATTTGTTTTGTAGGTTACAGGTGAATTCTTCGGGCATAGTGTGACATACACGTGACCAAAAATGAAGGTTAGTGAACACCTTGTGACACAGAAAGAATCATATTCTATCCTTTTTCGGAGACACAAGCACCTAGAAGTAGTCCTCTGGTGCCTAGGCACTACTGCCCCAGTCCAAGCACCCTAATCAAGCTTATTTTGACAGTTCCAAAAAAATTTGGGTTTGGTTTCAACAATCTGGCCTCCTGTTTCATTATTTTTTCACCATCATCATACTTTGAGATTTATTACAAAATCATGTTAGTAACTCTTTCCCTCTCTTGCACCTAGGGTTTCATATTTTTATTAACTTAGTGCTTGTGTCAGATTTATGCTTTGTTTTTTATTTATCATACGTGACTCTGAAATATCTAGGGTTTAACATAATTTTTTATTGTTAAATCATTTTGGTGAACCTGTCTCATTCGAAAACCCTTGGGTCCCCATCTCATCATGGATATCTCCATTCATGATTTCTTGCTAGCTAATCCTGGTTGTAGAGATAAAATTATTTCTCTCTTGGCTAATACTGGTGTTTCTTCTGATACTCATCTAGAAAAAGTATATTAGTTTTTGCATATGTATTTCTCAACAACTTAATTTTCCATCTGATGTAGTTGGCAATCTTTCTATTTATGAAAATTATCCTCCCCTATATATACCAGCTCACATTCATAACAAGGGTATCAAGTGAACTATAATCGATAATGGATCTGAGCTCAATATTTTTACTCTATCACTCCTTCATGACATTGGTCTTTCTTTTGCTTTAGTTAACCCAACATCTATTTCCCTTCATGTGTATGATTCTTCTACGCATCCATGCATAGCCATCATCACCTTACCATTCACAATTGGTCCAAAACTATTCTTGTTGTATTTTTTGTTATTAATTTCCCATTTCAATACACATGTTTACTTAGTAGGCCATGACTTCACGCTATGCAAGCAATGCCTTCTACAGTTCACCGATGCATTAAATTCTTACATGAGGGATTTGAATATACCATAGTCGTTGATCATGTCCCATTCCAATATTTTTGCATGCACCTAATATCTACGTTAACTACCCCAATTTATGTTACTCTTATACATCATGTTAGTGATCAACAACTTATGGATTATCCTGACAACTTACCTCCACTTGAAGGAACTATTTGTGTATTAGACGTCGTCCCATCCACTTCAGCTTCACCCCTCCTTCTATTAATGCTTTGGTACTTTATCGGGGTCTATTTATCATACCACCTTCCTCATCTTCTCATGAGGAATCTGCATCATGCTTCCTCCTTTCACATGCACTCTTTTCATGAATAATTCTTATTGGCCACACATTCCATTTGATCCCACTTGCTCGACACATATGATGGCTTGGCTCGTATTGGAATCACACTCAATGATCTCCTCCCTCCGCCTCATTCTCCTCATCTCTACCACTGATGTGTCCACATCATTGTTTCTTATGGCCTTCACATTTTCCATTTATCAGTCTTTGTTACATGCACTTCTCGCAAATCTCCGCTTATACTAGGGAAGTCTTGGCTTGAGTACATTAGTGGCACTTTGGAACTTGATTATATCAACATTTCATCCCCCATGCCCTTCGGCCGTGTTTTTATTTGTAATGATTAATTTCTCGGATATTCACAAAATATTACTTGTTGGTATGCACATGGCTATCCACCGCCACCTTTCGTTGATGAGCAATACATAATAGGCATGTACAATCTTTGTCGCAATGGATATTTACATGATCAACTGCATACTATTTCTTATTAGGTCTCTAACACATCTCCATTTGGATTCAACCATGAAAATGATGATCTTTTAGAAGATGTTACTTGATTATTCTATACATATTGCACTTGGGGGGCATCATGCCTACTCTCCCCCTTTTTAGCAGCATCAGGTGTCTCATATTTCTACTTTTCTGCTCTGCGCTTCACATCTACTCTTTTACACACATCTTACACATCTTGATACACTTATATCATCATTACCCTATAACGCACTCTTATGCTATTGTTCACACTTGACTATTGATGGCATAATACATACATGAACCTCACATCATACACACGACACATTTCACACTCTCACACATCACACTCCCCCATGATGCACTATTGTGCTACAGCTCACACTTGAATGTTAAGGGTATACTATATTCATGAACCTCACACACTACACATTTCACACTTTGCACTTCACACTACATCATTCTAGCATTCACTTTTCACACATTGTACTATACTCTTCTACACTCTATGCTTTAAGCTTCAAACCATTTCCGATGATGAAATCTTGTTCTATACTTCATTCTTGACTCACGAGGGTATTTTATAAATGAACCTTACCGCATACTCATTTGTATCCACTTAAGGTACATATTGCTCCTATCATACTCACATTGCATTCCATTCCATTCACATTCACAAAATATTACATATCTTGGTTGCATTTATTCTTTCTTATTTATGCTTACATGTTCCACTTTTCTTACTATGTTAGATGATACTTCGTATGTCATTATCTTTTCTATATACACATGCATGTTCACTTGTCCTCTAGTTTTGAATCATCCTTTAAAAAAATATCTACACACATTATGGATGTTTAGCACTATACCTCTTACATGTACCACTTTGTGGCTCTGGGGCATATACTTTTGTACACACTACAAATGTTATTGTTTCATTTTACACTACTTCCTATTCTTACTAGCACACTATTCTATATTAGACCATACATGCTTTGACATACCTTTTATCTTTCTAACATGATGATGGGTTCCTCATGTGTAGTATTTTCTTTACAGAACTAGTTACCACCATGGTTGTTTGTTACTTTGCTTGTTACTATTTGTCATTGTTTGTCGGATATGCCCTATGTCTTACTTGTTCATTTCTTGTATGATTTTGGCCACCTCAACCTTGAATTTATTAAGTCATTGTGAGTGATGTCCCATGTTTGTGAACTTATTTTCATGGTCTACATTGTATTCTTACATGTTAGATTATACTTTTTCTTCTATATGCGTATTTTTCTTGTTTGTAATAACACTGCTTTTTAGCCACTTTGTTGTAAGTGCCTTGGTTTTTATCAAACACATTCTCTCCCTACAGAGTTATAGTTTCTCATCATCATTTGATCCCATCCTTTGATACACATCCTCCTAGAGACGTCGCATGCACCCCAAACAAGGGGGCATACATTGGGTGAAGTAGTTACCCCATACAACAAGATGAGAGCCATAACACGCAGTACAGTTCATAGAATTAGCATAGTGCACAATTTCATAAACAACCCAGATTCTTACTTGGGTCCTCTCTGTACAACACAAATGGTAGTGCTCAGATACATATATGAACGCTTTGGCCCTCTTAACCTTTCCCGAGTTCATATGACCAAGGGGCAAGTTATAGTTACTTTCTCATATCAACATAGTTTTCAACATTTCACAGAGCAATTTCACAAAGACAGCACAATCCTCCAACAATCAAAATGCATTCTATCTCCATTATCTTCTCTTTCTACTTGGATCGAACTTGATTGAAGTGGAACAAAGTGTATAAATTTCGAGAAGAAGCCTGGGATGGAGAATAACACTAGACATTTCTTCCCAACACTCTTCTACCATGGCGTGAGATCACCCAAAACTCACACTTGGCATGATATCACCCAAAAATCTTGCTCTTGGCATGAGATCAACCAAAAATTCATTCTTATATAGTAGTTCAGGACATTATCTATCCTTTAACTCATCATGGATCAGTGCACATGTTCCTTTTACTACTTTTTCACATTTTTACATACTTTTGCATGCTTTCACAGAGTTTTCATAACACGTGACTTTGACTACTCTTTCACTCTTCTTTCTTTTGTAGGTTTGGCCTTAATATGAAACAAGAAGCATCCCTTCATCAAGTGACAACAAAAATAGGTACAACACAATACAACACATATGCTTCACCCCTAGGGTCACTTCCTCCTTCTTTAGCTTCCACGCTTCATTTTTATCACTCCACACTTTTTCTTGTCTCTTCGGCATGCTTTCATCATCAATATACATGGTTATCAGGTACACATCTCTTATCTACTTTATGTTATCAAGTATTCACTCAACAACATAAAGTGGGGAAAATGTAGACACTAAATCACACACTTGGGTACATTTCTAGGTCCTAATCACATACCACTATTCATATGATTCCTAAACAAGAAAACTAGTAATTGAAATCTATCTTTGGCCTCTTTTCTGTCTTTCTTGTTTCCTTTTCTGGTCTTACACACCCTACTTCCCAATCTAACCTTAACTTCTTTATATTTCTTATCTTTGGACATCGGTTCCTGGGAAGGACACAAGCACCTAGGCACCCTCATCCCCTCTAGGTTCCACTGACCTCTTTGTATCTTATTTTCCTCTTTTGGGCCTCTTTTATCTTTTAGGCATTTTGTTTTCTTAGGGATCAACCTTTTAGTTGTCAATCATGAAATTCAAATAAGTTAATCATCTAAATACAAATTTATGTGATCATAATAAAGGGCTAAGCTCGAGCATCTACTATCACCACCTAAGGTTACATCTAAAGGCATTATAAGAGCATCAAGGCATCCATCAAGCTATCATTCAAGGGACAAGGAACTTCATTTTTCTACATACACTTCATAGGAGGGGAAGTCTATTTTATCTTCCACACATCCATCTCGCATTACTACATCTAATTATTCCTTGCTATCAAGTGCATCTTGCATAAGAGCTTCCTAGGGCACGATTCTACACACACGGACAAAGAACTACATGGAGTCCGAGATGTATTATAATGCTCTGGGTTGTAATTTCACTCTGTCGGGTGACCGTTAGTGGTCAGTTCAAATCCCCATTTCTATCTTTTTATTTTCAGGATTTGATGTGTTTTGGTTTTTTATAGTAGATATTTTTCTTTTTAGGTTACATGTGAATTTTGCGGCCATAGTGCAATATATTGTGTGGCCAACAACGAAGGTTAGCAAAAACCTTGTGACATCGAGAGAATTAGATTCCACACATTTTATGAGACATGTACGCCCATAAGAAGTCTCTCGGGGATTAGGCACCCCGCCTAGTCCAGCACCCTATTCCATCTTGTTCTCGGCAGTTCAAAAATTTTCTAGGTATGGTTGCGATAGTTTGTCCTCATGTTTCATCAGTTTTCCGATCCAAAGATACTTTGGGATTTATTGTGAAATCAACTAAGTCACTCTTTCCCTCTCTTGCACCTAGGGTTTCATATTTTCATTAACTTAGTGCTTGTGTCAAATTTGTGCTTTATTGCTTATTTATCATATGTGACTTTGAAATATCTAGGGTTTAGCATAATTTTATTTTTGTTAAACCAACTAGACACCAATTAGGTCTTTGGACCTGTATCAATACTATGAACTGAAATTGTAATGAATCTGTAGGAAACCAAGAATATTTTAAGCTATAAAGCCAAAAAAATCATGAGGAGGAATATGTCAAGGTTATATGTTCAAATTTTCAATGCTTGATTCAACCTCTAAGGCCTTCATTTCACAAAACCTCGTTAAACCCTAGATAGGGTTTCCTAAAGTCCAAGTATATAGGACTTAGCTAACTCTTGACATTGACACAATGATTGAATCTTATACATACCTATAAACTCCTCATAATATCTCATTTAAGTACACACACTTGACATGCTTTATACTAGTGACACTATGATAAATATTCTTATATAAATTTAACACAACATGACCAATACACAAGATGAAATGAGATAGACTCTTGAATGACTAACAAGACCTCAAACTTAGACTAAGTCATCACTTTTGAGATATAATGGATATTTTCATGAATCTATCCTTAACCTAAAACACTCAACTTTGGACTACATAAAAACATATCACAACAATACCTTTAAGGATCAAGAACAAGACCTAGTACACTCTAATAGTAGTAATACATACTTGAATACATGTTTGCACAACCTCATATGCTTTCACTATAACCACATATTATATGATTGAAACAAAAAAGAGCTACTAACATACCTTGACAACTAAGTGAAACACCTTAACTGCCTTGATATCATACAAAGAATGTATAGCAACATACTTCAAACACCTAGCTTCCCTCTTTCCAATGCTTCATTTGGATCAATACACATCCAAGAAGACTAGTAGAGGAATATATCATCATCCTAAATATAGAAGAGTGAATTGAAGAGGTCACAAGCCCTCTTAGACACCTGAAAATAACTTTCATTCACTTGTTTATGATCCGAGTTCGAGACATACCCTAATTTACATTAATATTTTCTCTTGTTGGAATTTTGTTGTTCACTCTTGGCTCCCAAGACTTGTTCTACCTTCTAAAATGAATATTATTACTTTGAAAGTTCCCTCCTTTCCTTATAGGACCATGAAATTCCCTAGAAAAATTTCAAGGCATGTTACAACTAAAACACACACTTGCATTCTACCCCTAAAACCTTCATTAGCCCTACTCTGACTTGAAGGCTCATGTAGACAATATATAGTAGTATGACCTCTTTTATGGAAATTATAGAAAACCACATTCTTTGCTTCTTCATTCCTATTATCCCTCCATGGTTAATCATCACTAGAAAACCTCCTACACTCCTTTGATCTATGTCCAAAACCATTGCATATAAAATAGTAACCATTAAAATATATTTCATACCTTAAGGCATTAGGCTTCCTAATGGGATTTGTCTTCACATTGTCTTTGATGGAAGTCTCCTTATTTCCTTCCTTGGTTCTTGGTCCTTCACCATCCTTGCTTGAAGCATTATCTTCTTACTTCATCTCTTTACCTTTGAAGTCCTCTTTAAAACCCAAATGATTTTTTTCATCTCGCTAATTTCTAATTGCTCAAAATGTCATCAAGAGTCTTGGATCTTTTCTCAAATTTCTAAAAATATTTTTCCTTTATAGTAGCTTCAGGAACTCTTTCTTAAGAACAATAACTTCCTCTTCCTTAGATTGCAAATTTAGGGTCATTGAACTCATCTACATCTCTAGCTTTCTCACTGTCTCATCTAGTTTTTCAGTTACAACCCAATGTTTCTCTTCAAGCTCATGGATTTTGTCTTCATACTCTTTGACCTAAGTTTGTATCCTCTTGACATTCTTCTCAGCATGCTTTATCTCAAATTGAGCACATGTCATTTCAGTCTCATAAATATCTTCTTCTTCTTCATCATATTGCATGTTATCACCAAACAATGTTGAACTTTCACTCATGGATCTCATAACATCTTTGGTCATGAATAAGACCTCATCAACAACCTCTTCATGCTCTAATTCTGATTCAGAATCAGATACTCCATCATCAATGCTACTATCCTTAGATGAATAACACTCTTCTTTTGTATATAAACTCTTTTTATTCTTCTTCTTATAATCAAACTTCTTAAAACTCTTCTTACCTTTGTTAAACTTATCAGCCTTCTTGTCATATTCTCCATCACTTTCTTCATTCTCATCCTTGTGCTTATGAGGACATTTGTTTGCAAAATGGCCTACCTTACCACAATTAAAACATTTAAAAGGGATATTTCCTTTATACTTACCTGATCCAACTTTTAGTCTTCTAGAAATCATGGCAAACAACTCATCATCATCCATCTCATGAGCAACATCATCATCCTTAGTCTTCTTGCTCTTTGTCTTCTTCTCACCCTTTAAGGTTATATCCTTCTTAATAGGTTTATTACTTTGAATCGTCATCTCATATGTTATTAGGGTTCCATGCAAATCATCCATATTCAAAAGAGTCAAATCATTGGCCTCTTCAATAGTAAACACTTCGGAATTAGATATAGGGGAAAGAGATCTCATAACATTTTCAACAACTTCTTCTTTCACATCTTCACCTAATCCTCTCATGGCATTGACAATCTTTTCAACCCTAAGAAAGTATGCGGAAATGGGCTCATCATCACTCATTTTAAGCCCTTCAAACTGATTTCTAAAATTTTGGAGTTTAACAATCCTTAGCTTTGAGTCTCCCTAGTATAGGACCCAAATTTTCTCCCACATAGATTTTTCTGATTTTCAATGTATCACCTTTACAAGCTAAGGTTCATCTAATCCAAACATGATGGCATTCATAGCCCCTGGAACTATCAAGACATAGCTTCTTGGTTGCATTACTTGTTGGTGGAGTTGCAGAAGTAATATAACCATCTACCATTGATTGTCAAATATAAAATACAAATGACATGATGCGAGTCCTCATCCTTATACTCAAAAAAGCATATTTCTAATCCATCAAATTAATGGTTCCTCGCTAGAAGAAGAGCCATCATGTCGTCATTTTTGTGCTTCAAAGATCTCCTTTCAATTAATCAAACTTCTCCGAAAGGACCTACTATGATACCAATTATTTGAAGCACAATGGAATGAGATGGGGTGAATCATTCCTTCAAAAACCCTTATACAATTTTAAATTAACTTTCATACACCATTAACATTTAACCATGCATTAATGTGATCATAACAATAAGCAACAACCATACACCATAGCATAAACAAGGAGTACACAAAAACACAAGATGTAAGTGGGAAAACCTCAAGGGGAAGAAAACATATTTTTTTTTATATTCACATAACAAAGACTCAAGTGAATATTACACATCACAAGAGATTTCTTTAGTGAGGCACCAACCCCACAAGGAGCACCAACCCATAAACCCTTGTTGATATTACTCACAAAAATATAATTTCATGAATATGACTCATCACATAATATTTTGATAAGAAGATAACTGATGATATGCTGCAACAACTTAGTTGATGGTGATCACAAGATTCAGCTCCAAACTCCTTAAAACCCTACTTCAAACACACCTCCTTCTAGCTCGCTCAAACTTTGACAAACTTGAATTGATTTGATCTTAAACCTTGCACGCATGCTCTCTAACATGCCTCAACCTTTCACACACTTCCTCATCTCTGAAATAATTCCTTCATACTTATTTCTCACTCACACTTGGGTTGCATGTTTTCCCCCTCTCTCAGCTCGTTCAAATTTGAACTCAAACCCTTGTTGTATACCCTTCTCAACTCATAACCATGAAATAAGTTCATCTTACATCTTTAACTTGACAAATAAATCTCAAAAAAAAAAAATATACATTCATAAAAACATTCATAATGGACCCATGTAGGTCGGTCATGCTCAAATGCAACAAAAAAGCTCAAAATGAGCTCAAAACCCCATCACATGGATCATCAAAGACCACAAAAACTATCATCATGATTAGTAAAGATCCAAAATTCATCACACATGTAAAATATGACATAGCAACACCATCCATAGTTGTACATTATCTTGCACCAATCAATTATTCATAATTCACACAAGAAGGCTCATATCCTTCTCAAAACAATTGTTTTCAGAACTAGCCATCACCTTTGGGCCTCAAGACCACCAAAGAACATCTCAACTATGACATGTAATCACTCATTGGAATCCCATGGACTTTTATATCACATCCATTCTTTCTAGAGCTCATGAAACATACATACATGCAAACCACACCAATTTTAATCTTCATCAAACTAAGATGCCCAAAAATTAGTTTTAGAAACTCAACTGGTTTGCACCCTTTCTTCCATTTTCAAGACCTCTAAATTCCTTCACTAGGAAAAAAATTCATCCCTCTTCACTCTCTAATTGATATAAATCATCAACCAACCTATCACATGTCTCTTCTACCTCCATCATCTAACCGAGCAATTTTGTCATGAGAAACAAGAAACCTTATTCGTCACAAATTGATCTGGTTGGCCTATCAAAACTGATCATCGTGATACAAAACATATACCATTAAAAATATCTTTGAATCTTCTTTCTGGAACATCTTACATTTCCTTCCAACTCCAAGTGGAAGGCCCCAAACTAGGTCAATCTTTGAAAGTGCCCCAAAACTATTGGTGTGTATTATTTTCCACATCATTAGGTGAGTCATCTCACTTAGGTAAGATCATAGGTCCATGTGTCATTTAGGGGTCATTATGATATTCTCTTACACCTCAGTGCATCATATGCGTCATTGAAAGTTACACTTCTATTCTGGGAATGTAACTCCCCCTCTCCACTTGAGTTGTCATGACTACAACATTGGGGGTTACTCAACACCTCCTATATGTACACCCTTTTAGATCTATGAGATAGAGGAGAGTTTTGTGGCTTATTGAGGTTCTACCCATTTTTTGAATCTTTAAATACACATTCGGTTGATGCTCGCTCCTCCCAAGATCTCTTCACATTGTCATTCACACATCTGTTGATGTGCACATCATCCCTCATGATCCTCACTTCTAGGTTTTTGTACCCTCTTACATGGTATCAGAGCGGATCTTATGGATCCGTGCACTCTTTGGCATTACTCGTGCATTTTTCGGCTTTCGGTGTGATATTCAAAATTTGTTGTGTGTGTCGTAATGGATATTCCATTGTGCACTTCAATGCCTTGATTCGGGGCTTTTATACCTCTCATTTCGGTTTGAGATGTTTTTGTATGGTCATTTTGTTCGTGGTTGATCTTCTCATGGGCTCATTTACGTTAGTGCGGCTCGTGTTTTATACCTACAATCATGCATGGTTCCCGCGTTTCCTTCACAACTTTTCTCTGATCACCACTTTGGATTTTTGACTCGTCATTGACTCGTGTTTGGTTGTTTACCTTCACCGACGTCTCAGTGCCTCTCTCACTCATCCTCAACTCACGTTTTTCCCTGACCTACAGCATTTTTTCACCCTCGCCATTGGTTTACCCTCATTCTTGGCTCGGGTGGATCCATTTAACGTTGTGAAACCATGCACTCAACCCTCTTTGCCATCGCATTAGCTCAATTGGCTCGCTTGCTGTTGACTCATGCATGGTTCGTGGTTTGATAGTTTTAGCATCAGAAAAATCGATTAGTTCATGTCTTGTGCTCATGGTTTGCATTGGCCTCCAGAGACAAGAAATCTGTGTAGTGCAACTTGGTCTAGCTCTTTGTTCCACGACCATTACACATTAGCCGATGATTTTAACAAAGATCGTGCATGTTTCAAGCCTCCACGGCTCAACTTTGGGCTATGCTATCCTACTTGTGTGCATACATTCGGGTTACCTATGCACTGTCAAAAATTGAGAGTGGTCATTTTTTTTTCCGTGAGTTTCACTTGGACTGGACTGGGTCTTTTTTTGCTTAACGGAGCCCCTATGTTATGTTTTCCGTGTATCTTTACCGAGTTAAGGGATATCTCAGTGCACCTCTCGAGCTCAACCGTGCCTATTTCATCCCCGCCACATTCGGGCCTACTCAAGACAACCCACTCGCTCGGGGCTTACACTGCAAGGGGAATCTTTAACTGAGCTTGAGAGGCACATATACCTTTCCACAAGTAAATTGGAATCTTCAAAAATGAGACACCGCTCCATCGACTCCTATTCGACCATCTCCACTGTCAATCAACCAAACTCAGACCAACCATTACTTTGTTGTGTTGATGCCATCTTCACCCACCCACATGTAGCTTCAACTAGTCGCATGTGCTAGCCTTAACTTGGGTTGCCTCGGTGGCATTTACACTAGCCTAACTCGACTTCCATAACTCAACTCTGGTCAACAAGATACATGGTTTGAGCCCATCCCTTTTAGAATTGTTTGCAGGTTAAAACAATCCCCATTTTTTAATGTTTTGAGGTAAAAACATTCCTTGTATGGCATTGTAAACTATTTTAAGGCTTTATTTTGCTTATATTATGCCCTTCCTACGTGTGTCGAAGACGGAGGGCGAGGTCCTGGGGTTGGCAGGAGGCTAATCCCCCTCGCAAGAAAAACAAACCCTGCCTAAAATTTGATGCCATTTCCAATGAGTACCCACACAATACCCTTTGCACCCATTTCGGGAACTTTTTAATCAGTTTGTAGTGTTTATTGGCATTTTCCATCAGTTGGGAATCGTATTTATGCTATAACTTTTGACTCGCTGCTCATTTTTTAGCGCTTCCTTAGTCAAAGTTGCATGATTTCTTACACTTTACGTGATGACATTGTCATTTTGTAAACACACTACTTTATAAAGTGCCGCATTCTAGGGGCGTTGACTAGTACTCTTGGGTTTTCACATGCAAATGCACTATCGGCCGAGTCCGATGTCTTGCTTTTGTGCAACTTACACTTTTCATTCTGCATCATGGACAAGACTCTTTCCAGACTTGAGTGTCATAGATCACCTTACAGCCTCCACCACTTCTCACAGGAGAGAGAACTATTCAGTTCTGGTTTGGCGTGCTTCCATGGAACGCTACTTTGCCTATGAGGGTCTTTCACCTTTCTTGCTTGGGCCAGTTCCTACACCCACTGATCATCATCATTTGGAGGACTTCCTTGAAACTTGTGACCATGTTTTTGGTCACTTAATGATGCACATCTCTAGTTTCACATGGCAGACTCAAATCCACCCCACCGTGTCTAGAGAATTCTTCAGTCCCTCTATGGAGACCCTTCACATACTACCGCCATTGTTGTTGTTGTTGATCCAGTTGTCTCCTCTTGTTCTTCGTGTGATGGCAGTTCCACTGACATAGACTCATTTGATTCTACTTCTGATGACGAGGATTGTGCACCCAATTTTGATGCAAAGAGTACTACAGAGGACTCTTCTCCTCCTCTCACTATTCCAGAGAGTGTTGACACATCCCACATCTCATCAGCTATCAAGCAGTCTCCTTCTCAGCCTCATACAATCATCACACCCACCTCTTTTCCACCTTCAGTGTGCGAGGCCCATTTCACTCCTCTACCTTCATTAGATGACTCATACCTATCTGACATCACTCTTCTGTTTGTTGAGCCCCCTCATTGGGACGAGTATCTGCTTGACCTTAGTCATCTTTTCGCAGAGTACACTTGTGATGCTAGGTATTTCAGAGGATTTCATCATCTCCATTGTTGGGAGTGCCCCTTCTGGGACTCTTACCACTTCCACTTTTCTAGAGACCTTCATTGATCCACCCTTGCTTATGGATCCATTTTCTATTGTGGGGGATGTTTTGTTTCCTTCACATCAGTTGGACATCCTTTCTATAGGTGTTCACCCTTCATACTCTAACAGTTCTGCACTTGTGACATTACCTTCGGTTCCTTTGCACTCACTTGCTAGACCTATGTCACACTTTCATGGACCAGACTCAGAGTTCTTCATGCTGCTACCTTCAATTTCCTTTGTGGAGTGGGTGGACTTCAACACGTCATTTTTGTCCTTCCTAAGGGCAAGAACACAATTCATTGTGGGCTGGCTCTTCTTTAGTCTAGAGGCAGAGGATCTCATCATCAACATTCTTTTGGGAGACCTCCTAGAGCTGCAGAGTTTAGATCCGTCCATGGCATCTTCTGCATTCCTCTCGTCTCCCTCTTCTTCTCTCTTCTTCTTCTTTCCAAGAGATTGCCTCTTTGTACATGGGTACCTTTTCAGGCTCGTCTAGAGCCGGGACCCATCTTTGGCATCTTTCTTAGATTAGAGAGTGTTTTTTTCTCTTGTGGTGGATGTTTTTCCCACTAGGTTTTCCTTCACGGCTTGGGTCCTTTTTCTTATACGTGGATACCTCATTAGGCTTTGTGTCGGGACCCATTTCTCATTTCTGACTTGCCATCTCATCCTAAGTTATGATGAAGGGGGGTGTTAGTGTGTATTATTTTCCACATCATTAGGTGAGTCATCTCACTTAGGTGAAATCGTAGGTCCACATGTCATTTAGGGGTCATTATGAGAGTCTCTTACATGTCAATGCGTCAATGCATCATATGTGTCATTGGGAGTTACACTTCTATTCTGGGAATGTAACTCCCCCTCTCCACTCAAGTTGTCATGACTGCAACATTAGGGGTTACTCAGCACCTCCTATATGTACACCCTTTTGGATCTATGAGAGAGAGGAGCATTTTGTGGCTTATAGAGGTTCTTCCCATTTTTCAAATATTTGCTTGCACATTTGGTTGATGCTCACTCCTCCCGAGATCTCTTCACGTTGTAGTTCGCACGTCCATTGATGTGCACGTCGTCCCTCGTGATCCTTGCTTGCGGGTTTTCGCACCCTCTTACAAAACCGCCATGGACTAGTCTTCATAAATAGGGCACACTTTTCCCTCTATAAGCTCAACCATGATCTGAAACCATCATGGACATCAATTAAAACTCCCATGATAAAAACAATGTCAATTTATTACATAATTACTTTGGAAAACTTTGTCCCAAATTGAAATTATTCAGACGCTTACATGTTTGAGTGGGGTCCACTCATCACCACATGCTCTATCTTACCTTTCTAGAAACCTGGAGAAGTCATCTACAACATAAAATAATCATAATAGCACAAGAAATAAATTATGGGCACTTACATTGAATATCTCTCCTACTACTTTTTAGCTAGGGTTTCAAACTCATAAAAAGTTGTTTACCTTCTTAACATTCGTTCATAAAAATGTGAAAATGAAACCACTCCATTATTTTTTTGAAATCTAATAAAATCAATGGAAAATTATCCTTAAAATCAAAAAGGTCCCATGCAATGCACACAATTCATGTTGAGAATCGAAGTTGCAATTCGAAATGGAAAACACCTTCTTTTGGACCTCGTTTCACCTAAAACACAATAACTTGTAAAATCTTCTTAATAAAACTTGAAATTTTTCTCACACCTTTGTGACACATTTATACACCATCTCTAGTCATCATAATAGCTCAAATATGTTTGAATCTTCACAACCCATCTCATTTTCATGACCATCCCTTACGGTTTTACATGGTTTATGCTAAGGTCGGCTAAATCAACATTGAACTCATGATCAAACCTATCCAAAAGATCCTAGCACACTTTATACATCATGTATCACTCACTTACATTCCTCTATGATCGCACATGGCTCTACAACTCATCCTTATGCCTCCAAGTACCTAGAATTGGTCTAGATGAGCACCTGTAACTTAGTCTTCCACCGTACATGCATTCTTAAATTCATGTGAGTGCCTAAACACTCTCCAAAAATAATCTCCATGCTTCTACCATGCTCCTCAGTGTACCAAACCACTCAAACTATATTTCACCATCACCTACACAAGCTAGGTCACCCGACTAAGCTTGCTAGACAAAGCCAATCTCACTAAATCACCTCATGACATCATGAAACCTTATGAATCTCCATGTCATCAATATACTAAGAATGTTATGACACTACTCCATCAACCTATTTATCATTAAATCCTAAAACTTAATGTGAAAACAATTCGGTCTTCTTTGAAGGATAATTACCCACTTCCCATGATGGATAAAATCCTATAGGTTGTGACTAGTTTGGAAATGTTATCCATGCTTGATGGACTTTTGGGATATAATCAAATCGAAGTAGATGTGCAAGATCAACACAAGACTTCCTTTACAACTCCATGGGGCACATTTGTTTACTGAGGATGCCCTTCGGTTTGATAAATGTATGTGCAACTTTCCAAAGGGACATACATCTAGCTTTTATAGTTTTGAAAAATAAGTGCATTGTGGTTTATTTAGATGATCTAACTATCTTCTCTAAGAATAGGGAAGACCACTTTCAACACCTTAAGCTTATTCTCCAATAGTGTAGAGATCATGGCATTTCACTTAATCCTAATAATTCTATTTTCGGGTGGTGATTAAGGGAAAATTGCTCTGTACATATTGTGTCTAAGGATGGAATCAAAATAGACCCGTAAGGATTTCAAGATATTAATAAGATTTATCTCCCTACAATAAAAAAATGTTCTCTATTTCTTCAAAGCAAAATCAACTTCCTTAGAAGATTCATTCGATGTTTTGTTGAGTTGACTCGAAACATACAAATGATGAAAGAGAAGTAGTATTTTCACTAGATTTCATAAAGAAATAAATATTTTGAATAAATAAAGAAGTCTATTACAAGAACACCGATTAGCCTGGATTGTCCCGATTTTGATAAGGAATTTATTATCTACTATTATGCCTTAAAACACACCTTTTCTGTCATTTTGGTTTAGAAGACTTTTCAGGGGGTGTGAAGTACCAATTACCTTTATGAGTTATGTTTTGAAAGCTCATGAATTGAAATATTCTCAAATCAAGAAACATGCTTTTGTTGTGGTTAAGGATTTAAAACAGTTCAGATTTTACATTCTAAATTCCCATTCCCATTCCATTGTTTTTTCCTTGATACACTCAGAAATCCATTTTGAATCAACAAGAGTTTGGATCCAAGAGAGGTAATTGGGTTATTAAGGTTCAATAATATAACCTTTATATCAATCCAACCGAGTTGGTATGATATCGTGGTATATGTCACCTGATTGTTGAGAGTGTAAATGGAGATTCAAGTAACAAGTAAATTTTTTAAATTCCTATTGTTCTTTTTGAGCTCCATGAATGAATGGTATTCTAACATTGCCCTTTTTTTACATATGGGGAATGTCCCACACATCTTAATGCCAAGGAAAATATATCCATCAAACTCATAGTCGCCTAGCATGTCCTTTGGGACAACTCTCTTTTAAAGAAAGGCATTGATGGTTGCTTCTTAAGATGTGTGGATAAAGAACAACAAAAATATTACTAAGCGCTTACCACGATCAAGCCCTGTGGATGGCACTTTTTTCATCTCGTAACAACTCACAAGATTCTTCAGAGAGGTTACTATTAGCTGACCTTGTTTAAGGATACAACTAAGTGGAGCTCGAAGTGTGAAGCTTGTCAAATTTTAGTTGAGAGACCTAAGTTAGCTACTCTTCCATTGAATATCGTTGTGATTGAAGAACCTTTTCAACAATGGGGGTTAGACTTCATTGAAACTCTTACTTCCAACTCTAATGTGGGGCATACTCATGTTTTAACTACAAAAAACTATTTCAAAAATTGGGTGGAGATCATCCATGTCAAGAAAACCACTTCCAAGGTTGTCTACAATTTCATTCAAGAAAATATTATGGTTTGATTTGGAGTTTCCAAAAGGTCATAACAGATAATACTCCAAATTTTTCTTCATACGAACTCGTAGATTTCTGTTATGGTTATGGAATTTCCCTTTCTCATGCTCTTCGGACTATTACCCATATAGAAATGGGCAATCTGAATCAACCAAAAAGAATATAGTGACCATAACAAGGAAATTGGTTGATGAATCACAACAAAACTGGCACAAGAAATTGTATGATGCTCTTTGGGATGATCGGATAACACCTAAGAGGGCTATTGGAATGTCTCCATTTCAACTGGTCTATGGAATGGATGCTCAATTTCTAGTCACTCTCGAGTTATCATCCTTACACCTAGACAAAGAAATTGAAGATGAGTAGTTCAAAGATGCCTTGGAAAAGAGGATCATGTACTTGCAAAAGTTGGAGGAAGAAAGGACTCAAGTAGTTGATCATATCTCATCCCATCAAGCAAAGGGTCAAGCAACTTTTTGACAAGAAGACCAAGTCTCGTGACTTTCAAGTTGGAGACATTTTCCTACTTTGGGACAAAAGGAGATAACCTCATGGGATTCATGGTAAGTTTGATTCACTTTGGCTTGGTCTGTTTCGAATTTGACACTTTGCTAGAGAAAATTCTTATTATTTGGACTATATGGATGGAACTTCTCTTCCATTACCATATAGTGGACAATATCTCAAATTGTTTAAGTCTTGAATGGATGATAGTCCCTTGTATAGTCTTATACATAGTCTTTGTTTTGGTCTGTGTTGTGTGTTTGTGTTTCATGTTCCTTGGTCTTCTTCTGCATTTAATCGTAATCTTCCCAATGGATGTGCATTGGTATTGTGAACCAAGATATTTTGGAGTTCTTTTATTTGTATTGTCTCAACTTTGTGTCAAGTCAATTCAATCCCCAAAAAGAACCAGTTATTTTCATAGACCCTAAAATTGTGAAATTAAAAAAAAAATGAATTTTTGGTTAAGTCACCTATTTGTCTTGGTTATACTTACCTTTTGTTGTTAAAAATGAGGAAAATCCCAAATAGTTAGTCATTTTTTTGGCCAATATGGACCTTGGTCGGATAAATCATAATTTTGAGGAACATGAGGAATAACTCCTCCATTCCTCTTATTCCCCCACATTGCCGCATAAGCTACACTTCTTGGTTTCACCGTTTAAATCAAGATTTGATTGAGCTTTGGGAACATTTTTTAAGTTCTTCGTATGCTCGATTCCACACAATTCCCACATTGTCACACCTCTCTTTCACATTGACTCAATCAGAAATTGTGAGAATCGATGGAATGCTTGGAACTTGTTCCTTTAAACCACCCATTCTCCACATGTTTGTTTCCCGCATGCATTCTTCTTGAGATTCATATCAGCGAATGCGGACTCTATGAGAACTAATGAAACTTGTTCCATTGTGTTGTTTGTTTCTCACATACCCGAAGCACTGTAATGTATGGAAATTGGGATTATACAATGTGTTCTAATTCTCCCCAACTCCATCATAATCGATTTATAAGCAAAAAGGTTGAAATTGTGTTCCCACCGACCAATTAATGTCCTATTCACCGATTTTTATGAGGGGGCTGTTTCATTCTCAAGTCTTATAAAAATCATTCCATACTTAATTCATTTCACATTTTCAAAGATCAAGTCTTAACGGTGTTGTGTCTACTCCCCCTCTCGTAAGGTCAAAGAGGTAATTTTCTCATAACTTATTCAAATTTTGTCTATATTCAAAAATTCAAAGTGCATTAAGATTTTTGTGAGGGTATCATATTTTTCATGTAAAAGGTGATTAGTTTCATTCTAATTTTGTCCATTTTGGTAATTATTTTAGTTCTAAGTCGTCCCCTTCAAACACTCTTCATAATTCATTTTATAGCCTTTATTTTCCATGACTCCTCCATAAATCTATCATCATGAAGTTCCAATACACTGGATAAGAGAGCATTTCTTCGTAGAAATGTTTTTGCCGACATTAATGATAGTGATGTCAAACACATGAATCTAGATTACTTTTGGGCTAGAATAACATATGATAATCAACCCTACTGGCCCAATGTGTTAAGAATAGTGGATTAGCTCATGTTATTGGCTTCCCCACCTCAAGACAATCCACTAACACGCTTTTTCCTATGCATCCAATTTCAATCCATAAACTAAGGAATTTAAAGATCTTAAGGGTCGGGTCATTGCTCGCTTAGATGCTCATCATATCAATGTGGCCTTAGGAATCCCTACTTTTGAAGACTCCAATATTTTAACCAAAACAGAAGCCCGAGACTATTTGACCTCGCCTAGATAAGTACAAGACCATGTGTTTTCGACAAAAATGTACCGACAACTAAATAAACCCTTTTACCTATTGTAAAGGTTAAGACAGAATCGAACCATCTTTAATTATATGGACTTAGAAAATATTCTAAGTGTAGGGTAGTTTATGCCTTAAATTTTTATAACAAACAAACCTAAGATTATGGGAAAACCAATTAATTCATTTAGAAAAGAAAGAGAATTTACAAGCAAAGAAACAAACACAAAAAGAAAAGAAACAAAGAATAAACACAAACAAAGAAAGGAAAGAACAAAGAAAGACAAAACCCACAATCTATAATATTATCAACCCTATCCGACAGAGTGATATCTATGAATTAGATAACCTCTTGAAGGGAAGAAAACAAGCTTGCAACATCATTTATACTTTTATGGTATTCAGTTGCATGAATAATGCTTGTATGTAATTAATCCTTTTAACTCCAATAAATAAAACCTTTTTACTCTGTTTTGAATGATACAAAAATTAAACTTAAGCAATATATACTCTTATATTCCCAATTTCTATTTTAAATAGCAAAATGTGAATAAAAATAAAAGAAAGTATACAAAATATTCACAATGATACAAAGTCATAAGAGACCAACATGAAATTCATATTAAGATTGAGAAACTAATTTACAAATGAGAAGCACAAAGTCACTAAAATCAACTTTATTCAAGATCTAACAATACAATAGCCAAAATGACAAATTATAAACCCAAATGTTCATAAATCTATGTAAACAACCTTCATTGATCCCCTAGATATACAAATTTAATTTTGTAATCAGATTATAGATTAGACACAGAAAATCAATATTCAGATAATCAGAATAATAATAATATAACTGGATATACCTGTTGTATCTAATGTTTACACTCAAATCTTCAAACTTAGGTTATCAAAATCCTGTAATCAAAGCCTCATTCAGAATACTTTCATTGAAAATATAGGATGAAAATGCACTAAACTCAAATGCAAATTACCTTGATGTTCCTCCTCTTGCAAAAGAATCTTTCCTGTTCTTTTATTTACTTCTCCATAAAACAATTACAACCGATCTCCTCATTTAAAATGATAGTTAAGAAAAATATCACTTTAATAGATAAAATAGCACATGATAGAGATCATTGATTTAATTTATGATAGATGATTAAAAATCATATCATAAATTATCATGGAAAGATAATAATCGTAAAAACAAATATAGGGCAGGGGACCCACAATATTAAAATAAAACATTTATTCCAAAACATCCATATAACCATATCATTTGCATTAGTTTTCTAGACCACATTAATCGACATTAAAATATAGAGTTTAAATATTTTCATAAACGTGTGTGTGTGTGTAACTAACATCCACCACAAGTATAATAATATCATATCATCAAAATAAGTGCAATCTGAGCCAAAATATAACCAAGTCAAATGTCACCAAGTCTGCATAAAAATTGTCTCAAAATAGCAAGTTCTAAAGTAAAATCCAATAATTTTAATCATCTCCCACTAAATCAAGTACTGTAGTGCAATCAACTGCATTAAGTTATGTATACTCATACGATTCTAAATTTAAGATTGTATGTGTCATGGCACCAAATTCACTATCAACTTCCAACTTAACTCACTTAACTGGTCGTAACTGTCGGTATGGTAGAAGATGACCAAACCCATTCAGAGAAGGAAGGTGTTCATCTGCAGAGTTTTTTAGGGTATGCAATGACAATTTGATTTATGCATTATATGGAGGAGGATTGGAATGAATTGGTCTATGAGAGGCTGAATTAGCATGGGTCGGAATGAGATTGTTGATGCAAATTATGGGGGCATTTACCTCTAGCAAACTAAAAATAGGTGATCATTTGGACAATCAATTAGTTGCAAGACCTCTCGAAGGATAGGTTCTCTAGAATCAAAATGAATTGAAACTCGTGTTGGACCACTCCGGTGGAAAAAGGTTCCATGAACCCGAAACAAGTTAGAACCTCTTCTTCCACCATGAGGAGAATCTCTATGGGGAGAACCTATTGCCATCTAGCCAACCTGCATTGGATCGAGAACCTTTGGAGTTCCCCATCCACTCCACCCAGACCTAGGCATTTGTAACCAATTATGAAAATCATCATTTCTGAACTGTTTCATTTCATAAACAGATGTTAAATAGTCACAGGATCATAAAAATACTTATCAAAATTTATCAAAAAGTCATGTTGACTTACTCAAGACATCACTGAAAACCTCAAAAGAAACACCATTTCTATTCATGTGTGATTCTTGCAACTTAAAAGAAACAGAGACCAAGTTTTTAAGACTGAGTCTTATTAAAAACATCAAACCGAACTTATATCACTGACTATATCAAAATTTACAGTCTTTGGAACAATCAAAAATTAACAGGCACCTTGCATTTTATAACCAGTTCATCTTATCTGAAGACACATTGAGTCCCTTTTTTGACCAATATTCCTCAAATTCCAGTGGAAATTCCTCATGAAAATGAAAAAATGCACAATCAGCAACATGCAAGCACATAGATTTCTAAACCACGTCATTCGATAATTTGCTTCAAATATCAATTTATGCAAATATTTTGGAAAGTATTATCGCATTTCACAGTATTAAACTGAAGTCGAACTCTATTTGCATCTTTATTCACCAATAAACAATACCCATAAATATGTAATTCATGAAGACCTCTGAAAACAAGTTTGGAATGACACAACTCTTGATAGATACTTCATTTATTCACAAAATACCAGATTTCCAGAAGAAAAATGTTTTAGAGAAAAAACACAAAATGGGTAAATCAAAGAACCATGATAATTACTAAAACTGAAACTCTACAAGTTCAAACAAAAAGAAATGTCTCAAATTATCATTTTGAAATCCATCAAAATATTGGTTATCAATGAAAAAACCCAAAAACTTAAAACTTGCAACATATCTCTCCATCGATTTTAGAGCCAATATTGCCATAGTCGTTCAACAGAACCCAATTCTAAAACCATTTTCACAACATCTATCTTATCTAACCCAGAATCCTTTTACCTCCATTCATTAGAAAATCAAAAACCTCATTCAACAGAAGAGAAAAAATGAGCCATCAAAAACCCAAAACGTCGATGACAAAATCAAATCTTCTCGAATGAAATAACCATGCAATCTTAAAATACTAAAAACCCGGTTTTCTATTGAAGAAAAAGATTTAAAATATGAAAACATGTAGAGATATAGCAAATGTTGACTCAACATGACTGAAATGAGTCCTAAAATTGAGCACAAGAATCATTCATAGCCAGCTAATGACTCAACATACCTCGAAAGGTATAATGAACTAATGTTGAGCTTCCGAGAGCACGCAAATGCAAAATAGAGGACCCAAATGATTCTAGCAAAATTTTGATAGAGCTTCACTATGGCGGAGAAAAAAATCAAATGACCAACAAAACCGGCAAAGTAGGGAAAAGGATAGGCTCAAAACTCACATTCAACTCTCAATGTACCTCGAGCTAGGTGCCATAAATGTGTTTTAAATGCCCACAATCCTAAATTCATGGTTCATGATTATAATGCCACTTAGCATTTTGAAATCGATCAATGTGTCAGGCTAACCATTTAAAAAATGCCAATTCACAATGTTCACCATAGAGAAATCAAGATCTTACCATACCAACCGTGATTTGGCTTTTAAAACTTTCTCAAATTATTTGCATTATCAATGTATAAATATTTGAGCACCATTTATCTCATACTCCATGATCAACAATAAAACAAAAAAATGTAACAATATGTCCGAATATAAGTTATATCCAAGAGGCCATAAAATGGCACCATGACATTACGAAAAAATCAAAACTGTAGTCCAATTCCTTTTAAATTCTGTAAAAATTTGTACAAATAAGCGTAACCACCAATACTTTTATCAGTAACCATGGAAAGAAAATATACACCAAAATGTGAGCTTGAAATTTGAAAATTGTTAACGTAAGTTGGAACTCAATCATCATCCTTACTATACTGTAATCAATCAATCTGAAAAATGTCCATGATAACAATCTATATCAATATGAAAATCCAAACATGTAATGTTGACATGCAAATGTTTGAAACCACTTTAAATATGAATGATATTGAACTAAAGTTTCAAATTAAATAAAGTGGCCCCTACCATATTTGTGATATTATCAAGGAAGGAATAAGGAAGACACTGCAAAATGTATAGAGGAATTTTTTTGTGTCTAGGAGAAAAGGGGGGTAGGTAAAATTTGAGACATAACACCATGATTGCTAAATCATGGTTGAAATTCAAAATAACAGGGCCTCCCAAATTACCCAATACCTCTACCAAATTGACTTCCGAAAGGAACTTTTAGATATAATAACACTATTGGCCAGGGTAATGGGTATACCATCCACCATTGAGTTTTTCAGAACTGGATGTGTGTGTATATTAACATAATTTGTGAAGGAAAACAACATTTGAATTGTGCGGAAATAATATGTGGAAATCAAACTCGCTAACTTTTCAATGTTCATCAAAGCAAGACATTTCACATGACTTCATACTTGATGTACATTATAACATGATATAGGATATGGGTTGGGCTAACAGGCAAAGCTAACAAGCAAAACTCACCGCATATGAATTATATACTTAACTCACATACGAGATCATCAAGAGTCACCATAAAAGAGTAAACAATTCCTTCACTATGTTTTTGGTCAGATTGATGGAAGGAAATATGACTAAAAGAGTATCCCTATAGGCTAGGCAATTGATTTCTACTTATGACAGCCTATTCATTCATTCAGAATTTTCATACATTCAGATAGCTTGATTTAAGGGGGCACCATACAAGCTACCAATCTATTGAAATGATAAGATAGTCTTGGTTGAGATTTGTAGACAACTGGATGTTCTTCATAGAACTTGCAGGGATAAGAAAATTTTAGGCATCCAATTTCCCATCTCTTTGGGGAATTACACTTGCATATCGACCTTAAATGCTCAAAATGTTGAAAGGATTGTCTCAAAATTTAATTTCCATACATATCAGAAAAGGGATTCTTTTGACAATAAGGGATTTATTGAAAATAATATAAGGATGACTTAATATCACTTTATAACATTCAAGGACTCTTGGGATAATGATGTTGATGAGTACGAAGTTAGGAAAAGGATGTTGTGTAGGTTGGCATTACATCAAATCAAAGACATAAAATTATATATAGTTCTAGAAGGGATGGTAGATGATGATTCCAATATTTATACCATAGATTATATAAGATCCATTCAATATACCCCTCTGTCCACCATTTATTGGTCTCAAAAGGAGAGATACAACCCTAATGATTTGAAAAATTCTATTCTCCTAAGAATGAGGTATTGGTTTAATAGAAAAATTAAGGAATTCAGAGAATTTCAGTAAAACATCTTCTTCTCAGGAGGCTTCCACTTCACAAAAATATGTCCCAACTCAAAAATCCTTCCTCCTCTCCCTTAGACTCAGGAACCAAGGTTTATATGAAGAAATATAAGGGGAGATTGAAAAGAAGATAGAAACACCTGAACAAGGAGTGGAGAAAGGGAAAAGGAAAACACAAGATATGGCTAGTGAAGTTGCCCTTAAACAAACATCACAACCTACTAAAGAATAAGTAACTGAGAAAAACATGATGAACAAGGAGGAGGGGAAGAATCTGGAGAAGATGATGAAGGACAATATGAATTTAAAATAATTGAGAAAGATTCAGAAAAACATATGTTTTAAGGCCTAATTTGGATATTAGAAGGCATGTCTCTTCTTCCATTATGACTTCTATTGTTGAGATTTCTACTTCTCAGCCTTCAATTTCCCAAATTGTTCTCACATTTCCTCCTCCGTAAACATCCTCTCGTAGATTATTTCAGATGGGTTCAACCCATGGTTGATAGTAAAAATATGAAAGCACAATCCAGAGTAGAAGTTCTAAAATATGATGCAGTTGATTCTGCCTCCTTAGCACATCTCTCCCTCCTTTCAAGAAAGCCAAAACAACTTCTCATTTGGTTTCTAATTCAACATGGCAATAGTTCTTAAAAATTACTAAACCAAAGGAAGAAAAGAGTGAAAAATATATATCCATCTTAGATCTTGAACTTACAAGAATCTCATTGGGAGATCCAACTCCTAAGGGTGAGGTTCAAAACCTTAGAGAGACTATTTCTAAGGTCATTGATAAATTCAAGAAAGGGAAGCAGCTCATGAGCAACTTGAGGAGCAGGTGCAAGTTCTTTCTAATTTCATCAATTATTTCCTCTCATCTGATAAGACTCCTCTTGATCCTACTCCCCTCTTGATTAACTAAAATAGGATTATTCTAGTGTAATGTAATGTTATAGAACACTAAAATGACTGAACAAATGACCAAATAAAATATAGCAAATATACCCAAGTGAAATAAGATAGAAAATGCAAAACCCTAATGTGAAAGAAGGGTTAGGAAAATACTTATTTGATTTGATGTTGTCATGGGAGTGTGTCACGGTGTAACCCAAGTGAACAGGAGGAGGAGGAAACCGTCATACAAAATCCCAAGAAAATGTAGATCTAAGTTGTCTAACCAGAATGGGGCACCTGAAAAGGGATAGGGGCACTCATGGGCTCCTTGGTCTATGGAAATGGCTAGGGAAGCTCCTCTCAGAGTGTCACCGGATCTTCACCTATGTTTTCTTCCTATTGCACTAATGTCATTGAACTATTTTGAATGTCCCCGTGAATAAGAGATGGAAGAATCACTTGTAAGACCCCTGCACAAAGCATCCAAACCCTAAAAAAATAAATATACATATGAAGGAGTTGCATTGTCCTCATCTACCAAATTTATGGACTTATCTTTGAGTGTTGCGCTACACATATAAGACCCAATGTAAGTCTAGGTGTGTGTAAAAATTGTGCCCTAGGTTTCTCTTGTGTCAGTCACATTTTGTGAAGTAGTGAGAAAATAAATATATGTTGAATGTAGTAAATATGTGAATGGAAACAATAGACTCCCCTATGAAGTATGATACAGATGAACCAACATTGTGTGCCTTGTGATGGAGCTAGATGGATGCAAATGTAGCTTTAGATGTCATTGATGGATGTAACTCTGGATGGTGATAGTAGATGCTTAGTTTTTGGTCCCTCATTATGGTCACATAACTTTATATTTATATGGTTCTCTTGTTCTAATTTTGTAATTAACCTCGAAAAGGCCGACCAAAAAAAAGATAGAAAGTTCAAATGGGTAGAAAGTTCCCAAAAGGTGAGAGTAAAGTGCAAATAGGATCATGGCACCCCATAGAAGACTAAGGCACTGGGTGCCCTAGTTCTCGGCTGGGTGCCCCATTCAAAAATAGGAAAACACATAATGACAATACAAACTGGGAAAGTGCAGGTGTAAGATTGAAAATACGACAACAAACAATGTAAAAATGGCCAAAGACATGGGTTAATTATTACTCTTTTCAATTAAGAACCATATGAATAGTAGTATGAGGCCGAGAACAAATAATGACTCAAAGTGCATGATTTTTATCTACACCTCTCCACACTTTCACCCACTACTACTACTTCTGGGATCGATGTAAAAGCAATCACCGAGATTCATAAGCATGTTGCTTTTGGTAAGGCTTCAGAGGCCTGGGTTGAAGGCATTCTAGTTTCAGTTTGCAATTCATTGATGAAGCATGCAAGACATATGACAATATCATCATAGCCCAAAACTAAATCAATTTAAGAATACATGGTATTGATAAGGAGCTCAAGATTTTGGTTGATATGGTTTAACACCTTAGAATCTTGATGCTCATAGATGAAAAAATCCTCCTTTCAAGAAATATTTTTGATGATTCTAAGAGTAACTTATCCAGAACATGGACTTTTAGCATGGAGTGGAGAATCAAAGTACTTGAGGAAGCTACCAATTAATTAAATAATGTAGTCCAAAAGGGAGAATCACTGAAACTTGAGATCTTTGCAGATGTTGTCAACTCTTTAAGGACAATTCGGTAGAAAGGACAATTCAGTTGATCAAATTAAGGAAAATTTCAAATCACTCATCAAGGAGAATTTATTCAAAGAAGAATTAGTCAACAAGGACAAGATGGAAGAACTTTCGAACTCAATAATGTTGTTATAGAAGCAACAAAGGGAGTGGTACAAAATGGTGGAATTGCTAAAGAAATGGAACATGCCCTTAATGCTTGGTTGAATAATCTTTCAAACACCAGATTTCCCAAGGATTCATAAATCTCTGTTGTGGTCACCAAATTCATAATGCATGTGCTCAAGCTCAAAGTATCTACCTCATCTATGCCCACCATTCCTTATTCTTTTGGTTTTTAGTCTAATAGTTGTTGTATTTTTAAGTTGGATTTATTGTAATCAAAAAAGAAAATTTTCAAATAAAGCCAATTTATGTAATCAAGTAATTAAGTGTTTTAACACTTAATTAAGAACAATTAGTTAGGTGAGGTAGTTACATCCTCCCCTTAGCCTATATAAGGCCTCATTTTATTTGTAAAAGGGGTTGGATATTGGTGCATCTGAATGTAAAGATACAAATTTTTAGAAATACAAAAGAAAAACCTCCTTCTCTTCATTCTTGTTCTCTCAATTTCCTTCTTGTTCTCATTAATGTGTTGTTTGTTTTATCTGAAATCTAAAACTTTGTGTTCTGATTCATGGAGTAAAATGTGTTGAACTTTGATTCGATATGCATTTTATGTCTTTGTGAATTTTCATTTATGCAAACACACATGTTCTTTAGTTCCATTTGCATGCATGAGTAGGATAAAGATCTACAATCTTCTTATTTGAAAGTGTTGTTTCCTCTTTCCTTCGCTTATACAGTTAGTTGGTAATATTGAAAAACCAAGGAGGATTTGCTTATCCTTGATCAATCGTTAGTTAGAATCTATGTTTCTCTGATCAACTTGTCTTACCATAGCCTTGTTGTTGTAATTCCTCCACTCCTATTTCTTTGTTTATCTTATGTATTGAAAACTATGAATCCATTCACGATCACCAATATCCTCATTAAGAGTTGATTAGTTTGTATATTTGTAAATATTTAGAGTTTCAAGTTTTGGTTGAATAAGGGAACCTCCCTTTAAAGATGATGGATTGTTGTCCCCTAAAAGCGTTGATTGTCTCCATAAAAAAATTTTTCCAAACAACAACGTGTTAGTTTTTTGTTAGGTTACATCATTTATGTTTATATTACCATTTTTGGAATGGAATTACTTGAATATAAATGTAGATATATCAGAATATATAATATATTATTAAGCCACTTTGAGGGGGCAACCTCCTAAGTCTTACAATAAGACACTAACTCATACTCTTCACACTTATGGGGAGGAATTACTCACCCATATATATAGGTATGATTGTGAAAGGTCATACCCCTTCATTATTATTAGTTTATACCTAATGACTAAGTAACTAATAAATATAATTATAAATGCTATATAAGTCAAATGTTAAAACACACTTAGACATATAAAGGGTATATGTTAGGGGTGTAACATGCTCCTCCCAATCAAACAAACATCATCCTCGATGTTTGGGTAGTAGTGTAAAAACATGTACTCACCTTCATTTGTAACCTCTTAAGCCGAGTCTAGGTAAGTAAATATATTGTTATGATGATTATATCTGGTGGTACTTTCACATTTGAAGAAATATCTTGTGTTTTGATTTAAAAATATGCATTATCCATTTTCTCATGAGAAACACACAACTTTGGCCAAGAAAAATTATTAAGGTGGTGGATGATTTTCGAGGAGGTAGTGGAACTTCTAATGGAATGACCTCCATAACCACTATATTGAAGGTTTTGACATCCAAAATGTGTATGTTGTATCTCAATCATCTTAAATATGGTGTGATTACATCTTTTTTTTTGGAAAATGGTAAAATTTGAGGGTTTTGGTAGGACCCACATCCTGGTACAACAAGCCCTCAAGGCTGAATAAAACATTTAAGCATAACAAAGAGGAAAACCCCAACAACAAAGGGGGAAAAGAAGGAGAAAAGAAGAAACCCACGAGCAAAACACAACAAGCAGAAGCTTCCAAAGCACAAACTACAACCAAATTATCTAGAAGAGTCCCTTACATGGGATCTTAGATGCATAGAAAATGTATTCTTTTTTATGTTTAACGATTGTCCATTCGTCACTCCTATTAGGATATGTGTTTTCATCTGAGGGAGTTGGAAGTCGAAACATTGAGGAATCCAAGACATCGTCAATGGATTTATCAGTAGTGAAACTAGTTTTAGTGCAGTGCCTTCTCAGAATGCAAATTTGGAATCAACTTCACTCATGATCCACCTTTAAAACTTTGATAACTGAAGGGTCACCGATGGGGTTGGAATGGAAACCATGTCTTCACTGACATGTGTATCAGCACATAGTTTCCTCCTCAACAACTAAAATATTTTGGTGGGCATCCTTCCACCAAGAGACCTTATCGATTTTAGATTTTTGCTTGACCATGTGACAAGCAGCAGACTAGATGCCCAATGTTAAAACATTTTCTGCATCTAAAAGGCAGTCCTTCATAATCGAGCGGTTGAGACCAAACCCTATCTCACACTTTGAGATCAATAGAAGCCGGAAGATCAACCGAAGTATCCAGATCCACCAATATCCTCACGTAGGTGGTATGAGTGAAGGTATCTGTATTGGAATCAATGGATAAAAAAGTACCCAAAGCATCACCAATAAGAATCTAAACTAGTCATTTCCCCAAAACTACAAAGGTAGATGGGGCAAACGGATCCAGACCAGCTTAACATTGAAAGAGGCTGAAAGTGGATTAAACATCGGGAACCAGGGTTTCATCAGCAAATGATGATTCTGCAGTTCCCAGAGCTTAGAAATAACTATATCTCTAGCATCGTTAGAGCTAAAGGCCACAATAAAAAAACCCTTGCACAGGGGTAAATATCAATCCTACCAGAAATGAGGGGGTGCCAGTTCGATGTGATCCATGAATGAAGGAGTGGATACTAGGCCAAAGACCATTAAAATGGCAGATTAGACCATTGGAGGAAAAAAATTCCTCAGCTTCCAACACCGAATCCCCAAGGGAGACCATGGGAGCAGTTTTAGCAGCAGAAAATGGCCGGAGATCAAGCGAAGCATATGTCTATTTCCCCTCAGGTTTGCCCTTACCACCATCATGGAAGATCGGGCCCATAATACCATTAGTGAAAAATCAAGCTAAAGAGGAGGAAAAGGGGAAGGGCCGCCACCAGAAAAGCACTGCCGCCCACACCAGATCCATCGCCACCCACAATGGAAGTAGAAGGAGAACCACCCTTGCCACCGCACTCAGAAACCACTGCATCACCAACTCTAGGGTTTGCAGTGAAATGTTTTGAGGGAGAAAGACGCGAAGAAGCCATCTTACCAAACCAATCAACCGTGTGAGAATTTTCCCTATAATTTTTTGTTGTACTTGCCCATAACAAATTGCACATGGTGTTTCTTGACGTCTCAAAGTTTTAGTTGTATATTTTTTACTACTTCCACATATAATAATTTTTTAACACCCAACCTAGGATCAAATTTAGTTTCCATGTCTACAGTTACTAAACCCTTGTCATAGGATTCCAAGTTAAGTGTATTATATTCAACGGATTCATCCCAAACCATTGTTTTCCATTCTTCATCCATATTTGGTTCAACCTTCTGAATGTGTAGACTTGTCAAATAGGATTCATAATTAACATTCCCCATCATGGTGTATTCCATGTCATCAGTTACCACAATACACGGTTCTTTAAAAACCATAGAATTTTCACCTTGGCTATTAGATACATGTGGAGGATTGATTGAATGGTTTTGAAAATGAAAAATGTGATCAAGTATTTTCTCAAGCTCATCTAATTGTTGATTTGTTTTTGTGAAAGCAACTTGCAGGTCCCTCATGGTGGAAGTACCTCCTAGTTCAAAATTAGATTGTATTTTATCTTTATAAGGAGTATTCCATGGTGTGTATGATTTTTTTCCCATCCTCTAGTTTGTGGACCTGCCATAACAAGGGATTTCCCTTACACAATTCAATTTTCCTTGTTTGACCAAATTTGACCAACAAATTTATCAATGTAGATGACCTCAAATTTGAAAATGTAAAGAATGGACCAATATGGAAATTTGAATATATTTCCAAAAATGTAAAAAACTCTGAAAATTTCCAAAAATATGGTTTATAGATCGATTTTATTAAAAATATTATAAATGTAATAACTATCACTAAACAACGAAATAAATTCTAAAAATTTTACTACATATTTATAATATATATCTCCGGATGTGGTAAAAATCTTTGAAAATGTTGTCACACTGTAGCCTGACAAACCATGGCAGGTTTTTTCAATCACTTGTTAACTGTAACAAACATATTTTCCTTCTTCCACCCTTCAAACTCAAAAGTTGTTTTATCATCTACACCCAGCTAAATTAACCATCAACTATCATCCCATAAGGATATCTAGGCACCACAAAATAAAACTAGAAGTGACATCACCATGCAATAAACACAAAATACCTGTAAAACCATGATTGTCCTCCAAAACAACTTGTGCCTCATGCCACTCTGAATAGTAGCATACTCCTCTCACTCCACACGTGCATATGTGTCCAACCTATAATGCCAACAACCATGGCTTGCTCCCACTCAACATGAACTCCCCTGCACTACTTCTGATAACAAGCTCAAAAGCTCCAATATATATCAGTGAGAAATAAAACCAAATGAAAGAAATATAAAATTTATTCCCTTCTTATCAAATAATACTTCTACATCACAAAAGTTTGGACTTCTTATGAAGTAGGTGAATCACCTTCTTTTCATCTGTGTGTACTAACATCTCTCCTTACCTGCAACTATGTATAAACATGAATTTTCATTGAGGATCTCATCCTTAAACTAGATACCCTTGTCCTCAAGAATCTAACACATCCCAGAAATAAAATTCAAACACACCAAATATCCATGGTGTTATTTTACTTGTGCACATAATCCAAACATAATACCAGTTGCTTCAAATAAAAGAAATAAAACATGAACCAAATAGAGATACCTAAATTTGACCCAAGTCTCACTGGACTTATTGAGCCAACTCCATCCTCTTTCTAATTCAAACAATGAAGTGATCTACTATGTATCTACATGTACACACTATGTAAGAAACCTGATCCTCCAAAACTAGACATTAAACCTTCCATGCCCTCTTCTGCTTGTAAAAAAACATGTGCAAACTCATGTCACAGAGACCAACCACAGTATGTTGACCAAGACGGTTCCCTATGTGACCGATGTTGGTTCCCCAATCGACGTCGATCATCTGGAATGAACACAACGCCAAAATTGGCATAATACACCAAACTAGGTGCCTACTCCGACCAAAGATGATAGTTGTGTTGAGTCATTCATTTCAAGAAGCACCCAAATCTTGCACAAAAACTTAACAACAATAATACATGTAATAAAAATGCACCAAGATGAAATACATCACCTTACCAACACCAAGACACTCAACCGCATCTTCAACTAAAGAACATGCTTCTCTAATGGAAGCCTCATCTTCATTTTGTGTTATGCCTCTCTACCAAAGCCCATGCATCTAACTGCACTAAGGATGCATAACTGATCCTCTATCTCATACTCAGATTTGTAATCCCAAACCATGCATGTGCAACCAAAACATACAAGCACTGTAATACCAAGATAAAACCATACCTCTGTAACCTAGATCTACAATCTGACCAACATGTTTGTGCCTCTAAGAACTAGGGACACCTAAGAAAAAGACACATTCCATGCATCTTTTAATTTCTTCATATCTGTGATTTTCTATTTAAAACCAGGTTTCTCAAGAATCAACCACACGGTCACCTCAGAATCGAGACCACGGTCACCCCTGTAACCAACCACAGTCACCCAGAATCGACCACGGTCACCTTGTCGATGGTGGTTGCCACCTAACCGACATCGGTCATGTATTCTCCGGTAACCTCAATTTTCTAGCTTCCACTTGAGATTTTAAATCTCTTCTTGCAATTTTCACATCAGTAAAACAAACCCTTCTCACATACACGTCAAGTAATACCACTAAAAAGACATGAAGCAAACCCTTTCTCCGAAATAACCAAGCTCGATACCGGTTATTAGGAATTAGGGACTGCGAAATAGTGTTATGACTCAATAACAAACCCAATCATGTACATAAGATCAATTCCCCAAAATCTACAAAGAAAGGTGTAAGTATAAACTAGAATAATCCAAATCAAAACAAAGTAAACACACATAACACAACATGTAACGTAGTTCACCCAATGTGGGCTACGACACCAAAGATAAATATCTCATATATATATATATATATATATATATATATATATATATATATATATAATGAATAAGAGTACAAACCAACTCTTCCCACAAGAGTACAATGCATCTCTCCAAGAGTATCTCCTCCTCTATATCTCTAAATGGATCTCCATGAGTGCACTACAACCATGCCTCCAAACCACCAAAAATCTCTTATAACCGGGAACTACTGCATCTCTCGAACCGCAACCAACCTCCTGTGGATCTGCAACAAGACCTCTCACATGGGTCTACCATATGTGCAACTATAATTGTGCACCAAGAAGTAAGTCTGTCTCTCCATCACTGCATCAACATGTGCAAACATGAAGATAACCTCCTCTATAATATCTAGATCTACATGGATTATCAATATAACATGATATCATGGATATATGAATACAAGATCTCACAACAACCCTTGGATCTAATAATATAAGACTAGATCTACATGGATCAACAATATATCATGATCTCATGGATCTACAATACAATATATCACCAACATGTGGATCTACAAGAAGAAACTCTATGTGTTTTGCATTCTATGTAATCCATTACAATGAGACAATAACAATACAAAAAAATACAAGAGAAGATTTTACCCTCTTATCACCATTGAGATGTACCGTCGTAGTTGTACTGTTATTTCCTTTTTCCAACTTCCCTCCATTGAATCTCTATCTTCATGCAACATTTTTTTCTTATTTTTCTTCTTTTTATTCTTCATCATCTTCAACCAAGGAGAATTAACATTCTTCCTCTATCCTTATGTTCTAACCCTAGTTTTCTAGCTTATATAAGCTTAGAAAAACTTAGGGCACCTTAGCTATGCATTTACAACCTTTAGATCACCTTTACAATCAACCGATCGGATCAAATCCCGCGTCTAAAATAAAAACATAAACACACAGGTAACCGTGTCGATTCCTAATCAGTGTCGGCTTCCACGATGTCGACCGGTGTTAGTTCCCCAAGTGACCGGCGCTAGTTAGTCAACTAACGCCGCCATTGTGTAAACCAATAAACCTCAAATGCATGCCTTTGTGAAGCAATTCAGCTCCACAACCTAACAAATTCAATCGATTTCAGTCGGTTTATGAAAGAAGAGTTATGGCTAATGCCTACCAACAATGTGGTCATTAAGATGGACATTCAAGGCGTGGAATGGGCCATTCTCGAGAAAATGGATGTATGACCTTGAAATGCCTCTCTATCATTGTGGACAAATTATTTGTAGGGGTGCATTATGCAAGCCCTAGCATGAGTATGTATGGGTGGATTATATTTTCTCCCCATAGTAGGGATGACGCTTGGTGGATTATGGATGATCTCAGGTGGCATGGCTTTCACACCCATTTCTTTCCCTAAATTTGATCCATAGGGATCCAAAATGACTCTACTTCATCAGATCAGCCAACACCAAAGAAGGAAAATGAAGAAACAAAGGTTTTGTCTATATGTTAATAGAACCACTGCTCTTGGCTTGGCGGTGGTTACAGAACCACCGCCCAACTAGGGTGACAGTCCTGTACCCACTGCCTAGTCAAGGCGGTGGTCTTATGACCGCCGGTCTACATTAAGCGACAGTCATGTCACTTTTGGACAAAAAATAAAATTTGAAATGAATAGTCCCAGGTGGAAAGGTTTCCCATGTCTCTTCTCCTCCATGACCTTTCCCATCCTCCAGTGTATGGGAGGACATGAGAAAGACTATAAATACATGTAGGAAGGAGAGTTTTTGATTATCGGAAGTAAGAGACTTCATGGGAGTAAGTGTAAGAGTTCTAAAGTGTTGGAATTGAGTTTTTAGAAGAAAGAGTTTGAGAATAGAGTAGTCAAGTAGTTGGGAGGAAGTGTGAGACATTTTCAATTTCCTTTCTCACTTATTGTAGAGTATGTATCTCTTATATTTTGAATTGGCCAATAAAGCAAAAAGGGAAGAAAGAGTTTTTTTCCCTTCCCAACTGGTTTTCCTCCTCTAGATGTTTCAGGATAAAAACCCTTGGCATATGTGTGTGTGTGTGTGTGTTAATTCATTTCTCTTGAAAATTTCAGTTCTAAGGAATAAACAAGTCAATCACTAGCTCAATTGTCATTTTCTATTTGAAAGTAGAATAGCAATATAATTGTGATTTTGTGAACATTTTCCAAAGAAGATAGTTTATAGATCCTTTCGGTATCGAGCTAACAAGTATCTAGGACTCGTGGTATTCATTCTTGGATTTGTATAATAGTGACAAGATATAAAGGTGAAGAGGCTTTACCTTCTTTATCCGGATATTTCCACAAGGAAGTGGAAACAGAGAATTTAGGGACAAATGGAGGAATAAAACTTGGTCCGTAGAATCTATATGTTGGATACCATGATGGATAGGATGTTTAGAAGATAAAAAGAACTTGCAAATTTGAATAAGACAACTTCATTAAGCAATACTCCATGGACTCGGGGTTTGAAGCTTATCCGAAAATTTTGGCATAAGGAGGAGCCACCATGAGGAAGAATATGGGGAAGAGCGTGAAGAAGATACTTCAAATGCAAGAGAGAAGGTAAAATATGATCATGCTCCCTTTAAAGTTGAGACAAAAGTTGAAATTAAAATCTTTGAAGGACAAGTAGATGCAAAGTTGCTTGATAAATGGTTAAAATAATTAAAAGTCTACTTTAGCATCCATAATGTCACTAAGGCACAAAGGATCACCTTTGCATGTCTCAAGATGGAGGGACACGTTCGGTTTGGTGGGGAACCCATCTAGCCACTTGTGAAAAGAAGAAACACCCCTTTGTGAAATCTTGGCAAGAATTTAAAGTACATAGAGCTAACTTCTATCCTATTGGCCACAAGACTGGCCAAATGATTAAATGGTAGTATTTTAGACAAGGCAAAGTGGTCAAAGTGAGTAAGACTATACTACGGAGTTTAGGAGGCACGCCATTTTGCTGAATATTGACTTGGAGGATGAGGATATTCGACTAAGTACTTGGGAGGACTTCACACTCACCTTCGAAGAAAATTCACCTCCATGAAGCCTAAAGATCTCAATGAGATGTGTATGCGGGCATAATATATAGATGATGAAAAGAAGCAAGGAGAAGTGGAGCTAAGGGAAAAGAAGTTAACAAATTAGCGAGACGAAAGAACATGGGAAAATAAGTAACAAAGGTAGTTGGAAAGGGAAAGGTAAACAAGCTACCACTACTTTAAATACTTATAAAGATCCCAAGAATTTTTGCAAGAACTTTGATATCAATGGTCATACTGACGCTACATGTTGGAAGTTGCATCTAGAGTTACATCTAAAGAACCAAACCAAGGACTCAAAGAAGTCCATGACAGGTTGTAAAGACACAAGAGGAGGTAGAGATCGAAGATGACTCTAATGTAGATGAGAGGCTTGGATGCACACCACCAACATTGATAGCTAGGAAGAGGGGATGAGTAGACTATTCCATGAAAGGAACGATCACCGAGATCGTACTCAAGCCAAGAACACGAGATGCTAATTAAACACCATGATCTATAAGATGAAAGAAATTCACCGAATAAATTTACATAAACCTTTGCAAAAAAATGAGCAACAATATCATATATTATTATGGAACTCAATGCAATACATTGAGAATGGCCCTTGCTTAAATAGGTAAGGAATAACAATCTAAAAACGGTCAAGGTCGTAGATCAAGTCATAAATCAAGGAAATAACTAGTCATCAAAGAACTAGTCAAGACCATATATTTAAGAGAGAACTATACATCAAGGATCTAGTCAATACCATAGATCAAGGAAAGAACTATACCTAACAACTAGATAATATCTCCTAATATCTAAATAAGATAAAAGAAATATCCACACACATAAGTGGGTGAGGATAAATACAATAAAGGTAAATAAAGTACCTAGGTGAACATGAGCTAAGGTAAATACCTACTCTAACACCCCCCCTCAAGTGAAGCTAGGGGCCAAAATAGAAGTGGCATGTCCATAGTATGAGTCCCGACAACTAGGCCTGATGAGGTACTCATGTACAATAACTGAGGAAAAAGGGACACCGCAAGGTACCCAAAACTAGTAACAACAAAGTAAAGAGAGTAAAGACCCGCTCCAAGGCATCCCAAGAAGCTCGGCTCAAAAACTCATACAATGCTGAAGAAGTTTGGTGTGCACTATGGTCTAAATCCACTGCTCGATCACAAAACTCAAAAACAATTGACACTGGGTTTCACTCAGAATAGCTCCATACAAGGAGACTGTCAACGGAGTGATATCAAAAGTGCAAAAAAATCACCAAACATAATTTGATCAACTGCTACAAATAGGTGTGCCACGATCCAAGATCAAAACCAAAGCAACAAGGCAAGGACACAAAATCCAGAGTGTCATGATCCAAGAAAAGCCAAGGTAACAAGGCAAGGACATGAAACCCGAAGAAGCAGGATCAGCACCACACCCTCCCATATATTTGAATGGGTGAAGGACGCTTACAAATCTGTATGAGTTGTCAAAATAACTACTCAAACACTAACAAACTAACACTAGGCTCCACGTAATAGCTCCCCCACAAGAGAGACTGTCAACATGCCAAAAGTGTCAAAAATACAGATACAAAATCTCTCAACAAACAAGAGAGATACACTACACCTACTAAAGAAAAATGCTCAAAACAAGAAACATCACAATGTATAAGGTATAGAAAGTGGAACAAGAGGTTGAATAGTGGAGGAGCCACACTTGTAGAGTCCTCTCAACGAATGCCTATGTCGCGCCACGAGTGATAAGATATCCACTCCAAATCAACACGGATGGATGAAGAAGATGTCTACATATGACTTGGTGTAAAATGCACAATGGGTGCATGCAAAAGAACATCAGAATGTGTGTCAGGTTGATCATGTCTGACAGTTGAAATATCAGGTTTCTCAAGCCTGAGTGAAGGTGCAGAACTCATGTGTTGCTCATGATCCTCAGAAAGAGTCGAGCGAACAAAAAAAGGAGCTCTGTCAATGTGTGATCCCAATGAAGTATCTGCTCGAAAACCAATGTCATGACAAGAATTCCACCTAACATGTGGAATAGATAAAACAATACCCTGTGAATGTCTGACAATGACTCTGCTAGTGAGACCCATGAATGCAGCATGCGAGAAATGAATGCAAAGTGGTATGCTTCTTAAAAAGCCATGCAATGAAAGAAGTAGAATACACAACATGTGATATTGTAATAGGCACGAGATGTGGAAGAGCATGTAAGTAACAAGCCTCACAGGTTTAGTAGTATCAAAAGTAGGTTTAGGCTCAAAGAGGCGGCAGATCAATGTCGGTGGGTAGAAGAGCAACAACCGCAAGTGGACTAGGAGCATGGATATGGTTGTCCGTAATATGATGGTGATGTTATAGGCTAGCAAGTTTGTTCTGCAGGAAGTGTATTATTGTATCCTTATCATGAATGAGTGATTGTAGAAGATAATTTCACTTCTTGAGTGATCTATTTTCTTCCAAAAAATTTACAATATCCTCTTGAAGTCCACATACTTCAGAGAAAAGCATATCATTCTCTCGAGAATCCATGATAGGTACAAATTGTAACTCCCAAAAATTAAAACATCGGGCTCGGCCAAATTACGTCCACAATTGATTACAACACTCCTCCATATTTGGCACTTTATAATTATAGTGCAAGTCTGAAATAAATAAATCCAATGGAAAGAGCATGAAAAAACAAGCACTTTTGTAAAAAAATGGCACTCAAAACTGAGTTACCGATCAAAAGATACAAGTTTTTTAATATTTTGCTCTATTATTTATTATAGTTGCCACTAAAACAAAATAAAATGTTGTTGCCTTCACCATACAAATAAAATTAAAGGGGGCTGAAGTTAAGCACCTAAGGAATCACAAGTTGTAAGCCCTCATATGACCATACCATATGACCAAAGGCTAAGGATTTTAATCCACACCCTTATCCTTTGTGTTGGGTGAAGAAGGGTGTTGAAATTCGTGTAACAAAAATACATAAGGTCAAGTTTGGGATAAATTCCTAGTATATTGATGTATTGGAAACTAATGTTATTCCACTTGATGCATTTGATGTTGTTTTCGGGAGTCCTTACTTGTATATCAGGGATGTTATCTTCATGAGAAGGGAGAATTGATATAGATGGGTCAAGGATGGGATTAGCTACAACATCCGGGCACACCAAAGTGTAAGACACGTGTTAATATGGTGAGTGTTAACCATTCAAAACGACTCGATTTAGGTAAATCATAATCAGTTTTGTTTACTTTTGTTAAAGGATAAACAAGATGGGGTAGAAGTTTTAGGGATTTCTAACCAGGTAAAATAGGATTTGGATAGTATTATTCAGTCTTTTCAAGAAGTTTTTAGGTTCCCAGTGGGTTACAACCAAAACAGGAAGTAGAGCATGAGATTTAGCTATTTCCAGAGTCCCATCTACCGAACATCGGTTGTATAGGCAATCCTTGTTGGAGAGTACTAAAGTAAAGAAACAACTCTAGGAATTACTAGACTAGGGTGTGATATGTCCGAGCACCTCACCATGTGGTTCACCTATTGTGATGGTGCCAAAGAAGGATAGTTCTTGGAGAATGTGCATCAACTACCGCGCTTTGAACAAGATCACCATAAAGAACAAATATCCACTTCCTCGCATAGATGATCTCTTGGACCAACTTCAACATGCCAAATTCTTCACAAAGTTGGATCTCAAGTCAAGTTATCACCAAGTCAGAATGAAGGAGGAGGATATATGGAAGACTACCTTCAAGACAAAACAAGGTTTGTATGAATGGTTAGTACTTCCATTTGGTTTATACAATGCACCCGCTACATTTATGAGATTGATGAATTGTATATCACGGGATTTCATAGATTCATGTGTCATTTTTTAATTGGATTATATATTTAGTTTTAGTGCCACATGGGAGGAACATCTAACTTATTTGCAGCAAGTCTTGCAAGTTCTCAAGGAGAAACAATTGCTTTGTAATATGAAGAAATGTGAATTTTCCAAATAGTCACTTGTTTATGTTGGGCACGTGATTAGAGGAGGAGAGCTACGAGTGGATCCAAAGAATGTGGAAGTCATCACTAATTGGCCAACACCAATAGGAGCCACAAATACTAGGATTTTTGTGGGAGCATTACAGTACATGCGGAAGTTCATTTTGGGCTTCCCCGCAATTGTAACACCTCTACACACAAAGTGGCTACAAAGAGTAAGGGTTTTTGGTAGGGTAGGTAACAAGAGAAATCCTTTGAGTTATTAAAATACAAGATTAGTCATGCTCCATTACTTTCTCTTCCTAATTTGCAACATCCCTTTGAAGTAGAGAGCATGATGTCGTTGATTATGTTATGGGCGAAGTGTTGCTTTAGGAGGTAAACATGTATGTTATCATTCTGAAAATTTTATTTCAGAAGTTAAAGGATATTCAATATATGATAATGAAATGTATGCACTAGTTCAGCAATTAAAAATGGAAGCATTATTTGTTGGGTAAAGAAACTATTGTGCACATTGACCAAAAACCTCTCCAATATTTGCAATCATGGTCTAAATTGCAGCAGGCAAGGCACGACAAATGGATGGGGTTCCTTCAACAATTTCATCTAGTGATCAAATACAATAAGGGTAGTACAAACTTGGCGGCAGACATTTTGTTTAGGTTGCCTACATAGAAGAAGTTCTCCTACTTGGCCACTATCTCTCAGATCGAGCCCTTCACGAAGGAAGCTTATGGAGAGGCATATGCCCATAATAGAGACTTTGGGGTGACATTTCATTAGTTGCAGTCCCAACAGGCTGAAAGGATGGGGATTGAATATTTTTATCTCAAGGATGAGTTGCTCTATCGATGGGGGAAGCTTTGTGTGCCAAAAGAAGAAAGACTTCTATTGATGAGGGAAACACATACCTCGAAAGTAGCCGAGACATTTTGGTGTTGGTAAGACCCTAGCCCACTTGCAAAGGTACATGTATTGGCCCAATATGCAAGAAGAAGTATCAAAATTTATATGTGGATGTAAACTTTGTTGTACCAACAAGCCTAAGACTAGGAAGGAGGGTTTGTATATGCCTTTTCCAGTACCTACTTATCCGTGGGAGGAAATTTCTATGGATTTTGTAGGAGGATTACCTATGTCTAAACATGGCCATGACTATCTCTATGTGGTTGTTGATAGGTTCAAGTAAGATGTGTATTCTTATGGCATGTAAAAAGACAAAGTAAAAGCACATGAGGCAACAAATCTTTTCTTTGTTAATGTATGGGTGCATTTTGGTTTGCCAAAGTTTATTGTTTCGATAGGGATTCCGTGTTCTTGGGGAAGTTTTGGACTACTTTATGGGACAAGATGGATACCAGGTTACAGAGGAGCAAAACTTTCCATCCACATACGAGATGGACACACAGAGGTGATGAACAAT
The DNA here is from genome assembly GCA_018340775.1 of Taxus wallichiana var. yunnanensis. Taxonomy (NCBI): domain Eukaryota; kingdom Viridiplantae; phylum Streptophyta; class Pinopsida; order Cupressales; family Taxaceae; genus Taxus; species Taxus wallichiana. The sequence goes on from CM031240.1 coordinate 1,060,440,216, forward strand.
AATTTGGTACAGATTGATTAAAGGGTCAACCAGCTAAGACACGCATCCACTATGAAGTCACCATTTGAAGCATGCTTGGGATATCTACCTACAAATCCACTGGACATAGTAGTTGGGAAGCAAGATGAGGAGGAGACACGAGACACAGAGGTGACTAGAGAAAACAAATTCATTGAGAGGATCCGAACAAATCCATCTCAAAGTCAAAGAACAATTAGAGAAATCTCAAGCCAAGTACAAGGCTAGACACGATCAACATAGAAGAGAGCATAAGCTTCATGTTGGAGATAGAGTTTGGCTTTACTTGAGTAAGGAGAGACTACAAGGTCAAGCACGGAAGCTTAAGCCACTACGATATGGACCCTTCACCATATTGGAGCAAGGTTGGAGAAAACACCTTTCAACTTGATTTGTTGTCATTTATGAGGATGTACTCAATAGTAAACTGTGAAAAATTGCACCTATATGAGCCATCCATGAAGATGAAGGATTACAATTTCTACCTTCCATTGAGGATTGTATCTTAAACTCATGAGGTGAATTGGAGGAGGATTTTGTGCTATAACAGAAGGTCAGAGAGACTAGGAGATTTCCACAGAGTCTTGGTAGGTTGTATTGAAAGGAAAAACACCAAGGCAAGCCCGGTGGTACTTGAAGAAGTAAGTGAGGGAATTATTTTCTCATCTCCTCCCCCACTAAGATTTTGTGGGACCGAGAAGCCTCCTAAGCAGGGGAGGTGTGATCCATAGGGATCCAAAATGACTTTGCTTCATCAGATCAACCAACAACAAAGAGGAAAAATGAAGAAACGAAGGTTCTGTCTATATGTTAACAAAATTGTTGCTCTATATAGAGCAGCGTGTTCTGATTTCCACCCAACCAGTGGCAGCAAGATCTTGTCATTATTGTTCGCATTGGGGTAGTCTTGTCACTTTTGGACAAAAATAAAATTTGAAATGAACAATCCTAGAATTGGAAAGGTTGTATGTGTCTCTTCTCCTTTATGACCTTTCCCATCCTCCAGTGCACGAGAGGACATGAGAAAGACTATAAATACATGTAGGAAGGACAATTTTTGATTATCGGAAGTAAGAGACTTCATGGGAGTAAGTGTAAGAGTTCTAAAATTTTGGAATTGAGTTTGTAGAAGAAATAGTTTGAGAACAGAGCAATCAAGTAGTTGGGAGGAAGTGTGAGACATTGTCAATTTCCTTTCTCACTTATTATAAAGTTTGTATCTCTTATATTTTGAATTGGCCAATAAAACAAAAAGGGAAGAAAGAGTTGTTTGCCCTTCCCGACTAGTTTTCCTCCTCTGGAGGTTTCCAGGATAAAAATCCTTGGCGTATGTGTGTGTGTTAATTCATTTCTCTTACAAATTTCAGTTTTAAGGCATAAACAATTCAATCACTAGCTCAACTGTCATTTTCTATTTGAAAGTAGAACAACAATATAATTATGATTTTGTGAACGTTTTCCAAAGTAGATAGTTTACATATCATACTCGCTCTCATAAGATGGGGTCTCACTTATTTCACAAACTAGCATCTTCATTCTCTACATCACTTTTTTAATTCTCCTTCATGATATCAATGGTATAGCTTTGATACCAAATGATAGAATAGAATAAGATTATAATGACCAAAGAGGGACGGAAGCCTCACAAATATTATTGATCATGAAATCAGATTACATAACAATGCAAGAGATGTAATATTTATAGATATTAGATAGCCTCATATGGATAGACATGACACCCTATCAGGCACCAACTACGAGATGATAAGACCCATCTCACATGCACATGTAATTACTACTAATACCAATATTGAATGTTATCCAACATAACAATATTGAATGCAAGTCACTAGACTAGAGTGCACATGTTGCACATTATTAAATAAAAGACAATGCGATAAAATACAATAAATATGCCTATGCTAAATTATGCTAACATTCCCCCCCTTAATTTTGCATAGTTTCTAATGAAGTGGAGAGGAACTCTCTCGAATTAAGGTGAATTTGTCACGTGCAAGTGACTTAGTGAAAACATTTTCCTTCTTTGTGAGATCTGTCATGTCGAACGATCGATTAAAATCCTTATTTGTTACATTGATCATCTTCACAAAATCGCTGTAATGACTAGATCGTCGACATAAACAACCACAATGACAATCTCCCCTCCTTGCTTTTTGAGGTAGAGATTGGGGTCATAAGGATTCCTTTTGAATCCATGACTTATGAGATGCTCATCAATTTTGATGTACCATGCCCGGGGTGCCTGTTTTAGGCCATATAGAGATTTTATGAGTCTGCATACCATCATCTCTTTTCCTGGTATTACATAACCCTCATTTGAGTCATGTAGACTTCTTCTTACAAATCTCCATTAAGAAAGGCACTTTTCACATCCATTTGGTGGACTTTCCAACCAAATTGTGCAGCTAGAGCAAAGATCATCTTGATTGTCTTGATCTTGGTTGTGGGAGCAAATGTCTCCTCATAATCAATGCCTTCTTGTTGTGCATACCCCTTTACTACAAGCCTTGCTTTATACTTGTCAATAGTCCCATCTGATTTGTACTTAGTCTTAAATATCCATCTGCATCTAATGGGTTTCTTCCCTGGTGGAAGGTCGACAAGTTGTCATGTGTTGTTCTTCATCACTGACTGATACTCTGAATCCATGGCATCTTTCCAAGCTTTTGATTGTAGGGCTTCCTGAACTGTAGATGGCTCAACTGTTTCAACAACTCTGCTCATTAGGGCATAATTGACCTCTTCACGAGCTTGACTACGAGTTCTAGGTCCAGGATTGGATGATGTGCTAGGTGCTTCATCCAAATTTGCATCTCTTATTAATTGAGTATACCATTTAGGTAACTTCTTAGCTATTCCATTGGCTTGTGGTGGATCCAAGTTTTCACCATCATCCAATTCATCACTGTCATCTTCAGTGGGAACATCAAATTCTATCTTCACAAGAGGTGTATTCTGCATGTTTGTTGAGTCATTGAGTGGAGCATCTACTTGTTTCTTCTCAAAGAACTCAACATCCCTACTTGTGTATACTTTCTTTGCTTTCGGATCCCATAATCTATACCCAAGTGCTTCTTCATTGTATCCAATGAATATCAGTTTCTCAACTTTCATATCTAACTTGTTCCTATTATTCTTGGGTATGTGCATGCTAGCTTTACACCCAAATACTCTTAGGTGTGCAATTGATGGTTTCAATTTGACCATGCTTCTTGAGGTGCCACTCCTTCAAGAGCTCTGTAGGCACTCTGTTCAACAAATAGACTGCAGATTCTTCAAGCTTCGCCTAAATGTCTTTGTTAAACACGAGTCATCAATCATACATCGCACCATTTCCATGATAAGTACGATTCCTTCTCTCAACTATACCATTTTTTGTGGTGTGTGAGTAGGGGCATTTGTCAACAAATCCCATGAGCTTCCAAGTAAGTCTTGAACTCATTGCTTGTGAATTCCCCCTCGATCTAAGTGGAGAGTTTTGATCTTGCGACCAACTTCATTCTCAACAAGTGTTTTGAACTTCGAAATGTCTCAAAGGCTTGACTCTTGTTTTTACAAAATATATCCACATATTTCTTGAGTAGTCATCAACATAAAGCATGAAGTTTTGACATCCGAATGACTTGGTTCGCATGGGCCCGCAAAGATCGGTGTGCACCAAATCAAGCTTTCTCTTAGCTCTATATGTGTTCTTCGGAAGGGTACCCTGTGTTGCTTTCCATTAGGTAATTGTGACACTTGTCGGTGTTGTACTTGAGTGTAGACAATCCTTTCACCATGTTGCCCTTTTGAAATGTTTGGAGATAGCCAAAACTCGATGTGACCATATCTGCGATGCCATAGTTCTCGCAGATTGTGTGTCTTTGGCCACTAGAGCTTGATCATCCTTGTGGACAAAATCAAGTTGGAACATGCGTCCCACATTGGAGGCTCTTACTACAATCTTGGAACCTCTTGACTTATCTCTTATCAAGCACACTTTTTCTCCATTATTACTATCAAAATCCAACTTCAAGTTGTGATCAAGGAGTTGACTAAGCGATAGCAAATTCTTGGTCAACCCAGGTACATACAATACATCTATGATTTTGCAGTCATGCTTTCCAAGAGGTAGTGAAATGTTTCCAATCTCCTTGACACTGTATGATGAGTCATGACCTAATGACACATGGTTCTTGTTAGGTGAGTCACGTAGTGTGTAGAACCAATCCTTGATCCAGTCATGTGTCGAGTTGCACCCAGAGTAAACATACCGGATATGTTGTGTGGACTTGGTTTCTTCATCAAATTGAGTAGAATACATGTGGTGTCCTTCATCCGAATCATCCTCATGTTCGCAATGTACCCTTGTTGTTTGGGTTTTCTTTGCCAATTACCATTTTTCTCGCCTTGATTGTTGTTATTATTGGACTTCACTTAATTTGAATTGTTGTTACCTCGTTGGTTGTTGGATTTTGAATTGCTTGATGAACCCTTTTCATAGGAATTGTACCAACAATCTTTGATGTCATGTCCCCCTCTATTGCAAATGGGACACTTCTTAGTGTTCTCTCATTGACTTTGTACCTTTGTTGACTTTGATTGTGTTGGGACTTCTTATGATTAGACTGAAATTTCCCCTTTCCTTTATGATTTGAAGATAGTGCTTGCTCATCTTCACGATCTTTGTTGTTCATTGCCTCTTCTTGTTGGAGTAGATTGACCAACTTCTCAAAGGTGACTGTGTGTTCACTCATATTAATAGTTGTCATAAAGATTTTGTAGGAAGGAGGAAGTTCTCGCAACACAATTGGTACGAGGTCTTCATCACTTATCTCTTTTCCCAATGCTAATAGAGATGCCCTCAAAGTAGCAACTCATCTCAAAAAAACTTCAACCTTCTCATTGTGCTTGAACTTGAGAGTATGCAGTTGTGATAGTAGGTTGAGGATGGCATTCTTGTTCTTTGCCTCATGACCGTGCTCAACGTATCCCATGATCCTGGCCGATGTGGCATATCTAATGTAGGGTTACACATCGTCCGTTACGCCAAACAAGATGATCAACTTGGCCTTTTGATTGGCCCTGTCAAATTGAACTTGTTGTCTTCCATCATCAAGTGATCTTGTCGTTGTTCCATCTACAATTGTCTACGTGTCTTCAAACTCAAGTAACATATTGATTTTCGGTTTCCATGTAGCATAGTTGTCTCCTCTAAGCAAGATTGTGAATCTGCAAGAAGAACTTTGGTGCTTATGTACCCATTTCTCGCAATCTGAATTTCGAAAATCTGAATTTCGACAAAGGGTAAGGCTCTTATCACTCTGTGTTTATGGTCTCCCTCTCAATATACCGTCAGGTGATGTACCAAACCTTTCTATATACGCTCCCTTCCGATATACCCACAAGAGTCGTGGAAGAAGATCACCCTTTCAATATACCCACAAGTATGGAAAGAGGTGTTAACGCAAGTGAAATAATTTAGTACGTGGTACGTAGACAAGACGGAGAGGGGGTTTGTGCAAGCACAAACGGATGGGAGGGCTCAAATGTGTGTGTATTGTGTCCTTATTACTCCCCGTCGATTTTATAGGTCGATGCCTGCATAACGTTTAGGCAGATTTGTTAGGTGTTAAGTATAGTAGTAGTCGTGATGGCATCACCCGTGAAGCGCTTCCCGGAGGCACCGTATATACCGACAGCTGCTTTATGAGATCAAAGATCTCGTGTGATAGAACCAAACATAAAATAAAAAATTTGTACTTTTTTTTTTTTAACTTTATGTACCAAGATTAGTGCAAAAGGATCCAAAAGTACATCAAAATGAAATTTTTGTGTACCCCCTTTTAGAAAAAAAGGGTCTAGAATCACAAAATACACAATTTAGGCCAAAATGTTTTTACCCCCAATAGGTGTTTTTCCGCTAAATTTAAGAAGTGGCTCTAAATGTGTTTGGTGAACTTCTAAATTTGAAAATCTCCCAAAATTTAGTAATTTCTCCAAATTTTCCAAAAAAATAATTTAATAAAAATATGGAGAGAGTGGGAATTGAACCGACATATTTGTTCCTTAAGATCCAAACAAACAATCTGAATATTGTTTTCACCTTTTCTCACAAACTCGTGATCTAGATTTTCTAAAATTTTGACAGCAGCATCATACAATATTTTTCTTGAAACCCACAAAATTTTAGAAGAATCGGAATCTTAGTTTTGAGATCTTACCAATTTACCAAATTTAGATCGATTTTTTCAGAAAAAACCGATCCGACTTCAGATAGACTTTTTGTCACATGTAGAAGCCAAATCGAAGATGATGTAAACTATAAAGTTGTGTACCTCCTTCTTATCTTTTCAGCAAAAAAATGGCACATCAATCCGACATTGTATGAAAAAGTTACATCTTTTTTCTAAGAGATATCTGCTGGAATTTTGTTAATGGGACTGCTTCAACCTTTGCTCCCGAATTCTTCACACCTCCACTTTCAGATCTGAATTTTTTTTTTATTAGATCTGATTTTTTTTTCACTCTTTTTTTAGATCTGCAAAATTTTTTCAAGATCTTTCTCCTTTTTTTTAAGATCTTTTTTTTTTTCACAAATTTTATTTTTTTCAAGATTTTTTTTTAAAGATCTCTAAATTTGAAATATTCCGCCAATATGTTGGATCAATTGGCTATGCCAATAACTAATAAATAAAAATTTACCTTCCAAATAAGTGGATAGATCAAATTTTAGTTGAGGGATGCTTGGAAGGAATGGAGGTCTGCGGGATGCTTCAATGGCTCTCCTTTGATGCAGATCTTCTTCTCCAATGGATCCTCTCCAATAGTGCTCCTCTTCAACCTTGCTTGGATAGAACCTCGCTCTGATACCAAATGATAACAATGGTATAGCTTTGATACCAAATGATAGAATAGAATAAGATTGCAATGACCAAAGAGGGATGGAAGCCTCACAAATATTATTGATCATGAAATCAGATTACATAACAATGCAAGAGTTTGTAATATTTATAGATATTAGATACCTCATATGGATAGAAATGACACCCTATCGGCACCAACTACGAGATGATAAGACTCATCTCACATGCATGTAATGTAATTACTACTAATACCAATATTGAATGTTATCCAACATAACAATATTGAATGCAAGTCACTAGACTAGAGTGCACTGTTGCACATTATTAAATAAAAGACAATGCAATAAAATGTAATAAATATGCCTATGCTAAATTATAATAACAACATCTTCATTCTTTGCATCACTTTTTTAATTCTCCTTGTGTGTCACTACCTCCTACAGAGCCACGATAGGCAAATCTTCTTAAATCAGCGTCAAAATATATATTTTTAAAAATTATTAGTCCACTTTATTTATTTACAAAAAGGATGAAGAATATTTCTTTGTTCATTAAAACGATGAGTGGGTCTTTGATTTCAAAGTAACGATGTAATTTTTGTTGACAAGTCTTTTGGGTACTTGTAGAACAATTTTAAACTAATATTTTTTAATTAAAATGCAATCCTTCTTTTGGAAAGCTTTTTGCATCCAAAAGAATTATGACGTGAGGATCTGGAAACAGTGGTGGCCCATGCGGCATGTTCACTATGAATACAATGCTCTTGTATTTCTCGATGCACTTTTTGAAGAAAGAGTTTGCCCCTTCTACCACGAAATAGCCATAATGGCTCCAATGATGGGAAGGTCGTAGCTTCCAACGACTTGCTGCACTCCTTTATTATTCGGATAAGCCATACCACTCTTCGTCTTACTAGATACGATCAACACTGTTATGAACTAAAATTTCGCAATTTATGTGCTAGAAGATCAAATTGCCTCGATTGAATTGTATCGCAAGCACGCTTATTTTTATAATAGATTTTTATTTGAAAGTGTTTTTCTAATACATATAGAAATAATACATCACTGGAAAATATCATATATACATCAGCCTAAAGGGTAACGCAAGGCAAAAAAATTTAATATTTCCAAATGATCTACAAAAATATGACTACTTTCACATGCAACAGTCCCAATGCTACCAGCTGGAAGAATTCTCCATGCTGCCTACCAGAAAAAAAAAATGAAACTATCATATCCGTGGCCACCTTTAAAAAGTTTTTAAAATGCAAATCTAAAAAACTCACTCATCTAAATATACAATGTACACAACTACAATTTCAACTCACTTTTCCATGCCCATAACTTATTTTCCATGGACCTTATGATTAACAAAATCTCAAATGACGAAAGTGAAATATAAATAAATTCAATTCAATTTTTAACCAATAAACCATATCTCACCAACTATAATTAATCAAATATATTTAAACACTACAATAGTGCATCAAGATTGTTTAAAAATTAGGTGAACTATTTCTCCATGTTATATAAATAAAGCATTATTAATGAGAAACTATTTCCAAACTTTTTAAAGGTTTCCTTAATGAATTGGGACATAGCGTGGTGTCATTTGTACGCAGCATTGTAATTTTTACACATCACACAACCACTTGATCACTTTCCCAAATACCATGCATGTTTGTCTTCGAGCAAGGTTCCTTCCATGCAATTGCATATTTGAGTATTATTTAGAGTGCACCTTCCATATGCTTCGTAGAGACCATTCAAGGCATATGGATCTTTACATTCAAACCATAGCATGTACAAATCAAAGTATAGTTAATTTCCTCGTAACATGTCCAATGCAAAGCATGAGAGCACGTTCAAGATTGCAGGCAATTATTGCTCCAATTTCCATTACAATAATACAAATAGAGGAAAATGTGTCCATCAAACTGCATGGGATCATGAAATATGTGTGCATTTTTATGTTTCATGTCTCATAATTGGAATTCCAACTGTTAAAAGTCCACATAACGGAAAATTTACGTCTGAAGCACCAATTGCACACATGTAAGTAATACATGCGATATTGAAATAGTCCATGTGAAATCTATACTATATAGTTAAGCTCATATACTAGATATTTCTTGGGCAGGAATAATCTCATCCAGTGAACTATTTCTCCATGTTATATAAATAAAGCAATATTAATGACAAACTATTTCCATACTTTTTAAAGGTTTCCTTAATGAATTAGGACATATGGTGGTGTGATTTGTACCAGAGCATTGCAATGGTTTACACATCACACAACCACTCGACCACTCTCCCAAATACCATGCATGTTTGTCTTCGGGAAAGGTTCCTTCTATGCAATTGCATATTTGAGTATTATTTAGAGTGCACCTTCCATATGCTCGTAGAGACCATTCAAGTGCATATGGATCTTTACATTCAAACAATAACATGTCAAATCTATACTATATAGTTGAGCTCATATATTGGATATTTCTTGGGAAGGAATAAACTCATCCGTGAACTATTTCTCCATGTTATATAAATAAAGCAATATTAATGACAAACTATTTCCAAACTTTTTAAAGGTTTCCTTAATGAATTGGGACATATGGTGGTGGCATTTGTACCAAAGCATTGTAATGGTTTACACATCACACAACCACTCGACCACTCTCCCAAATACCATGCATGTTTGTCTTCGAGCAAGAGTCCTTCCATGCAATTGCATATTTGAGTATTATTTAGAGTGCACCTTTTATATCCTTCGTACATACCATTCATGGCATATGGATCTTTACATTCAAACCATACCATGTACAAATCAAAGTATAGTCAATTTCCTTGTAACATGTCCACTGAAAAGGGTGAGAGCACGTTGAACATTGCAGGCAATTATCGCTCCAGTTTCCATTACAATAATACAAAATAGAGGAAAATGTGTCCATCAAACTGCATGGGATCGTGAAATATGTGTGCATTTTTTTATGTTTCATGTCTCATAATCGGAAAGCCAACTGTTAAATGTCCACATAAGAGAATTTTTACATCTAAAACACCAATTGCACACATGTAAGTAATACATGCGATATTGAAATAGTCCATGTGAAATCTATACTATATAGTTGAGCTCATTTACCGGATATTTCTTGTGAAGGTGATTAATTTCCCATGTCCAATCAAAATCTACATCAACTCGCACCTATCCCTTTTTTTCAGGTGATTGTTGAATATCGATGCCATCACAATCGTTGATGAGGATAACTTCACATGGTGTCGCCACATGTCATGATACCACTTACACTCCCCATCTTCATGTCTCTAAATGATACAAATCTCCTTCAAAAGATTACCATATACGACGTCATCTTGCTCGACATTTGACTTGTACATTGTTTCCATTTTCTACTTTCGCAACCGCCCCACTTTTCCACCCTCTAATCCCTTCATCTTCACCACTTTTCCTCTCCCAATGCTTCTCTCCTCGCAATATGAATCCTTCAAAAGATCCCCTTCGATGTTTCCATCTTACATTTCACGTAGGATTGCTAGTATTATATAAGATTTTATTCATCAAAAATAAATAAATAAATAAAATTACCTTACCAAATATATTACACGCCGATTTTTCACATCAAAACTATTACATAGTCATTTGAGTGTATGGGTGTTAAATGAGTTGTATTAATATTGAACGACTTCGATATGTACCCTAATAATGTGTGTCCCTTATGGTCCCTTTGACTCTTAGTCATGTGGACGTCATTAAAATCTTTCATTTCATTTGTTGGCAGGTTAGGTTACCTATTTATAACAAGAGCACAGAAAGTTGGCAGGAACTCGGGAAAGTGATTGAAAGCGATCGGCACGGCAGGCCGTGCTGGCCATAGGTCGGTAGTCCTTAAATCCTCCGCCTACTTTTTAGAAACGACAAAGCAGGCTGCATAACCACATTAAAGAATATTCCTAAACAGCCGTACTAGAACTTCGTTTACTTCGCCCTGCCACCCGGCCACGTTAGCCACCTAGGCAAAACATATATCCGCATCCCCACGGCCACAATCCAAACAAAAAAAAACCTGTGTCATTTACTCACATACCTAATTTGCCATTTACTCGATTTTTCCCTAAAATTTTAAGTCAGAGCTCAAAAATTATTATTAAAATATTTTTAATTAAATGATGTTTATTGAATTTTATTTTTTTGCACAATTAGGGTTTAAAATTGAGCCCGTCACAGCCCTTCCCAAAGCTTCAAACTAGAAGGGTGGGTAAAAATTTGCATGTCAAAAATAATTTAAAATGTAATAATCATTTGTCAATGTAGAAGTGCAAGTTATTTTTAAAACGGTCAAAAGAAGGGTTATGGTGAAAAATGCTTGTCAACAATTTGTGTGAAATTTTTAAATCTTAAAAAAAAAAAAATTGATGATTTTTACAAACAATCACCTCCAACTTTTCGGGATATGTTCGTGACGCCTTACTTGAGGATATACATTAGACAAGACATATTAAACAATTATCAAAAGTTTTAAAATAATAAATATACTACTACTATAATACTATTAAGGTCAAATCCCAAGTTTCTAGCAAGTTGGTGATGTTAGCTCAACGAATACTTGAGCACAAATACCTAAAAAACAAAGATTTAATATTATCGTTTAGGGTTCTAGCCTTTGCTTGGGATTCATTCAGACGTTTTATCATCGTAAGCATTATATATATTTTAGCTTGTGTTGCAAGAGCCACCTTAAGAGGTAGAGAACAAAGCTAGGATCGACTTGCACACAAATATTTGCCCACTTGGGAGCATGCACAACATGATTTGGAATAGATCGAGCGTGTAGAGTGGCCACGAGCTTGATATGGGTTGAGATGGATATTTGAGGTCGAAAGAGCTTGGAGAAAAGTGTTGAACTGATCTCAAAGGGTGACTTCAATTTGTGACTCACAATGTAGGGTGTTGAGCAGGCTCTATGGGAGCCATGTTGGTGCCAAAGGGCGGGATGGGCTCGCAATGGTCTTGATCCAGATCACTCATGATCAATTCGAGCTCGGTGTGTAGAAAAGTTAGGGGACGAGATGATTGGATTAGCTCGGTTTGTATGCAACAAAGAAGGAGCTCGAGGAAAAGTTAGTTGGGGCTTACTTTCAAGCAAAACAAAGGTCGAGTCACTTAAGGAGATCACACATTATGACCCTTGCGAAGAAGAATTGAGCAAAGTGTTAAGTTTCTCCCTAAGCAAAGGTTGATTGAACCTATCTAAGATGGCAGAATGCATGGTGGAGGAGAGAAGATCGTTGTAGAGGGGGCAAATAGGCAGAGATAAGCTTCTTTGTCCATTGAAAACACCCCTCCAAGTCATCATTGAGATCTTCTCTCTAACCATTTTTCAATAGCAGTGATGTGGAATTGTGCTTTAGACAATGTGGCTCAACTATATGCCTAAGGATTTGAGGAAGAGGGTTGTTGACAGATTCAAGGAGGATTATGAAGGGTGAGTGTGTTTAATGGAGTAGTCTAATTTGGTAATACATCATTTGTGTGTAGTAGATCTAAATGCATATTGTGCACGAGGTGAAGCTCTTGGCTTTGAAATTTGACCAAGAATATCTCGATGTATTTGTCGGTGACATAGTTAGTGTGGGTGTTTTAATGTATAGATGCATTTTCTTTTATTTAATTGGGAAAAAGGTAATTTAATTCATTTTACTAGTTAAAACTTACGTGAGTTTTAATTTTAGCAGGTTAAATTCCAAAGGAATTTTTATTATGAAGTGATAAGAATCCAAATGGGTTTTAATTTTAGCACTAAAATCCAAGTAGAAGTTAAAGTTATTTATTTTATTATTTACAATTTTTTCATAATGATTTTGATAAGAGATTCCAGTGTCCCACACACAATTTGATGGTTTTTATGTGTTTATTGATTTGCATGTCTTCTCGTCTAATTTCAATTGTTTGTTTATGTATTTATTTATTAAATTTATTTAATGCTTATTTTAGTTATGATGATTTTTAGAAAATTAGAATATTACAAATTTGGGCTTTCATTACATCATAATTTGATTATTTTACCAGTTTAAATGCATCTTAATTTTACACCATTATGATTGAGGGGTCAATTTATTTGGATTACTAATTTTTCCTTTCTTCAAGGTGTCAATCAACTTGTACTTCATTTTATAAAAAAAAATTCTCATTTAAAAAAATTATTCTTATTTTTGTGACATGGATACTTGATTTATTCTTGTCATATGAAGTGTAAAATATTCATATTACTTTTCATCATCGAAGGGTTGGTCCAATATTTGCCCTTCACAATAAAATTCAAACCAGCCCTTCAAATTTGATCCCCGATGTCGAAGTGCCGATGCCAAAGGCATATTATACGAGCATCACAAATTCATTTTTTTTAATTTTGATAAGCCCATTTCATGTGTTTGTTATTTTTTTAAACATTTGATTTAATTTTTTCTTTGGCTTAAATATTTTTATAGGCATCTCATATTTTTCATATTAATAAAATTCAAGAATTTTGAAAATTTTGTTTTGTTATAGTTTAAACATTGAAATATGTGGGTGGTGTGCAATAAATAAATTAATGTATTGAAATGCTCTTACAACAATAAAAAATATCTTAGTTGTGGCATTTATCGGACGCGTGAATTTAATGTCAAATATTTTAATGAGCATCTACATTGTTCTTTGTTTTGCCCTTACTAATAAATTGCATAATCCCCACTTTGGTTTATGAGAATCCAAAGCAAATTTCCCTTCTCGCTCTTATTGATAAATATCATTGAATGTAAGTATCTACGCTTCAATTGGCTATTGGTTTCTATGCCTGTACACTTTCATTTTCTTGACTTTGCAAATGAATTTAGAATCATACGAGAATCTACCTTTTCAACCCTATAAATATTATTTTATGTACAATTTCTTGCACACGTTGCCAATGTATTAAATGTGAAATGTTTTCTTGAGCACGAAAATCGAGTTATGAATGTCTTGAAAATACTAATTATTTGTCTGAAACAATGTTTCCCATATTTTTTTCTTCCACTATCAATGACCCAACAAGAAATAGCCCAAGAAAATAATAATACCTTCCCAAAGATATACGCTTTATAGAAATAATTTGTCTTTCATATTTTCTCTGCAAAAGCAATTTTATAAATTTTTAAACTATGAAAACATATTTAGACAATTAAGGTTGAAATCAATGCTTTTGCATCTAAGTCACCACTCTTCAGACTTTTATGAAAAGATAAAATAGCTAACATGAATAGTGTTATATTCCATTTAGGCATGTCAATAGCTTTTGTTGTTTATCTTTCAATCTCATATCCCTCAAAAAGAAATATGAGTGACATTTATTAGTATAGACAAGATCGCTAGAGGGGGATTAAGGCTCAGGAAGACTAAAGCAATTGCTAGGCACCACCATTTAGGGGGCATCGATTTGTTTTATTTTATCATGGTTTTTATGAAAACTATATCAATTTATTACCCATATATGACACTAGATTTAATGGCCACCCTTATATACCAATTCGATTCTCTCCATGAAAAATAAAAATAATTTTAAATAATTATATTAAGATTATGATATTTAACTAGCCCTTAAACCTAGGCAAGTTCTTTTTCGTTAAATTTAACTCATACTTTGTATTGTTTTGAAGTCTTGCAAGTTATTTTTGGAGGAGAGATCAAGAAAGGTAAATATGTACAGAAATTGAGAAAAAATAGTTGGGACATATATCAATAAAGGAGGATTATGATCTACCATATGTTAGAAATTAGCTGAGGAATTTAGGTAGTAGAATAACTGCAACTAAATTTATTAGCAAGTTTTTCTTGGATGGTAGAGGCATAACATATCAAGTAATCTAATATTTGGTTACGATTAATTAATTTTTCTAAGTATAAGATTCATTTTTATATAGAAGGTGTACCTCTAATATTGCCAGGGCACTCATAACCCTTAAGTCACTCCTCCGCATATCACCTCAAAAAAGCCATAGTGAAAGACAAGGTTTCTCTTTTTTGAAGTAATGGTCTTCATGTTCTATGCCCAATTCTCATATATGCAAGAAGACAAAAAGAGCACGATAAACTTTTTAAGTTTTATGATTGTATATTTGCATTTCCTTGCATCAACAAGATTTTATTTATACACAAATATTAATTGTAAGTTGCTAACTATTCCCAAGTTTAAATATGACATGCAATGTGACTACTTCTAAACATGAAATTGGTCTTAAGCATTACACACTCCAACAAAAAATTACAAAATGGATAATTCAATATTTTTACAAGTAAATAGTTGAAATTTTTGAGGAATTTTTGTTTTTGTTTTTGTGTGATTGTTATGAGTGTATTGTGTTGTGAGAGTCTTCTGGTATAAAATGGGTAGGATATGTATTTATTTGATTGATATTTTCCTCCAAAAAATCTAGAACTTCCTTTATTGCTTCATCAAGTTGTCATCACCCTTATACATGTATAATTCCGCAAATGTTTTGAGTTCCCCTACACAATTATACATGTTAAGCACATGATTATTGTTCCCATGTCTGAGATATGACATATCCAGTTAGAATTGATAATAAGCGAGACTTGTTGTCACTCTCCTTGTGATGTTTAATATATATAAGCTTTATCACTAGAAAAATTAGTTTTGTATGTTTTCCTATTTTCTTGTAACCTTTTATTTCAAAAGATCTTTTCCTTTAACCTTTTTAATTCCAAGCCATGTGGCCAACACTTTTACACTTCATCATGCGTTTGAAAATCACGAGCTATATGTGTTTATGTGATTTTATATATTTGTATTTGATTGTAGATGGCTTTACAATTTATGGATCCAAGCATGCTCTTAAAAACAACAGAGATCTCCTCCCTATTTTACTCCCAATGCATAATAAAACAACAGTTCAATCGCATTCACCTCCACCAACGCCCACAACAATCCTATCCCTTCGAGTAGGAGTAGTCATTCAATAGCCTTGTTAAATATTATCATCAATATAGTTCTATTCGGTTGGTGTGTATAATGTTAAAGTACATGATATCTCTTAATTTGTAAATACTAGCAATCATCTATGAGAAATGTAATGGCGACTTGAGAAGGGGATGTTTAAAATAAGTCAAACATGATGGATCAAAACATTACATAAGGAAGTGGTGCGATGAAGAAGGGATTGAGGGAAGAGCAGTCAGGGTAGGAAAAATATTAAGTGGAACCTTTGTAAACCTCTTCTTTATTACAATCATGTACATACGAAACACATGCCTTTTTTGCCAATCATTTGAAGGAGAAAGGGGCTGTGTTGCACAAATCGTTGAGGAAAAATACTTTGGAGATATCTCAAAAAGGGCATAATTGATCAATATTTCCAATATCAATTGTCATTTTACAATGTTAATCCTTATGTTTTATGGGTAATTAGAACAACGAAAATTTCAGGGGGATTTGTTTATGTGTGTTGAGGGATATTTTTAAGATAACAAAATGTGGATGGGTCTCATCATACTAGGTTGAGTGGTTTTGCTCCATCTTTATAGACCATTATTTAAGGCCGTTCTCCACGCTTGTTTAGGAAACAACGAGATATAAAACACAATATTTTTCCTTGTGGAATTGTGGTTAACACTACGTCCTCAACATTCCAAGTTCATAACACTCATTAAATTTAAAACATTGCCGTTTATATCCCTATCATGCAAGATTTTCACAACTTCCACTCTTTCATCGACCTCATCATTACTGAATGTTATCATCAAGGCTTGAACATGAGAGACTGGAACTAGTCTAATTATTTTCATGTTTCTCATTCAAACAAACAAGCCTTTGTTTGCCTCTATCCCACTCGATTTTTATTGTGAACGTAAACCACCACCATTAAATGATTTGTCATGTGAGCATAAAAATAACAAAATCTACAAGAAAGAGTTATAATATTCTTTGATTCCATGTTGATTTTATTTATGGTGTTTATAGTGTGGCCACAATGAGAGGATTTTTATACGAGAAACTAGCGAATGAAAAGTGTGTCAAAAGCATATATAATGGACAACATATGGAAAAATATGTTGACCTTAAGATCAATTGTCCATAGATCATGTACACTGTCACTTTTCCTTCCAACAATAAATGAAAAAAATGAATTCATGATTATTGTGGCTATTCATGACACAAGTTGTCATTCAAATATTGGTCCTAAAATATTTTGGTGCTATTTTCAATAAGGGACCCAAAACTGTATAGAGATGACATTTCAATGTGGGACCTCAAATTGTATGGTGATTTTTTGGAAAATATTGTTTCTCCAAAGCGGTGAGAGATATTGGAGCGAGCAATGGCACCACTGGCAAAGCATCCCAGGAAGTTTGTCTCGAAGGTTTTTCACGAGGTAATCTCTCTCCTCCGGATGTAGTTCTTCCCATTCCTGAATTTAATGTTGCATGTCAATGGTTAGAACATTTTTTCCTCATTGGGTATTTTGTGGGTCGAATCCCCTCTGAAAGCATGCTTAAATCCTGGGATAACACAATTTGGACCCCTCATGGGGTCTGCCTAGATAGTGTTCAAAACATGACAAAGGGTTTCTTTCTTTTTCGTTTCTCCGACCTTGCTAACACACCCAACATTTTGGCTAAGCAAGCCACTTGGTATGTTTGTAACTCGCTACTTGTGTTAACACCCTGGCACAAAGACTTTGTGGTATCTGAATATACCACCCTTAAAGTGTCGATTTGGATTGAATTTCCTAGTCTTCCTTTGTCATGCATTCATTTCTGCCATAAATTTCCACTTTGCTTGGGTGGGTAGTTTTCTTAGAAGCTGATAAGTTTTACCATGCTCGTCCCTAGAAGCGAGTATGCATTGAGATTGATCTCTTATAGGATCTCAAGGAATTTGTGGATATTTAAATGGGTGATAAATACTACTCCCAATGGGTTATGTATATCAATCTACCCAACACTTGCTTTCATTTTCAAGTGTCTAATCACAAGATCAGAGATTGTCCGCTTTATGTCCCCTATAACCGCCTGTGGAAAAAATAGCTCCCGAGCCATTCAAACCCCAACAGGGGAAGGTTGGCAGGTCACCGGGGGCCGGCGAAACAAGAACAAATCCCAGCAATCCAAAGCCTTTGGCTCTCAAGAACCAACTATTAAGGAACATTCTCACAATACTCCGGCCAAAGAGCCTACAGTTGTTGCTAAGGAACCAACTGTTGTTGCTAAGGAGCCAGCTATTGCTGCCATCTCAGCTACCCCACTACTAAATACTCCAAAGCACGCCCCTTGCGGCATTGGTTCTCATGGACCAGACAAAAAAATTTCTCACTTCATCATCTTGCATGCAATCCCTCTATTACTTCTAAACAACTCACAAGGGCCTTCCAAGCAACCCTAAAGTCCATATCGCATCTCTTAGGACCATATCCCAGCACGTAATGTGGACTCCATCAAGTAGAATACAACATTGCATACATCAAACGGAAAAAATTGATCTGCAAGATTTTGCAACATAATGTTGCTCGTTTCTTACACAATCAATATGATGCCCTTGAGGGCTTGGAGGATGGGGATATGGATCTTGACCAACATTTCCCATGAATTGTTTATCTTGGAATGTTAGGGGTCTCACAGACTCTGTCGTAAGTATGTAGTGCATGAAACTCGACAACGATGTGCAAATTTGGATGTTTTATTTTACAGGAAGTTAAAATTACAGGTTTTCAGTTGTAGATGGTATGCAAATCCATCTGGCCTGACAACTTGGATTTCTGTAGCAATCATGAAGTAGGGTGTGGGGGATTAATCTCACTTTTGCCCCTAAATAGTAGCCCTATTAATTGACCATGGAATCGACCCCACCAACCGTGTCATATGGGTCCTCTTTAATATTGAGGGCCACCCTTTTGGGCTCATTAATATTTATGCCTCTAATGATGCGCCAAGAAAGGGCCGATCGTGGCGGTGGATAACCAACTTCATTCCGATGTGTCTTGATTAATAAGTGGAGATTTTAATATGGTTGAATCCCCAAATGATAAATGTGGCCACTGCCATGAGGTGGACACCTGGTGAAAGGGAAGTGTGGTACTTCATGTGAAATAAATTTGGATTCTTTGATCCTAACGCATCTCGATTTCCCACCTTTGCACTTGGTACACGTGGTCAATATACGTGGAGGGACGAGATCACGTCCCTTAAAATGGATTGTGAGGCCATATTGTCGGTTCAATTTTTTTGAGTTTGATAGCATTTATTCCATGCCATTGGAGGTTATGCCTTACTTTTTCCTTTCGGACCACTCCTTATGTTGTCACCTTCCAAGTGTTGTGAATTTTCCTCTCCAATTTTAAATTTTTCAAAGTAGGTGACTATCAAAATACCCTTGTGAAGGTCTCCTAAGAAAGAGCTAGTTCTAAACAGTTAGTCATTTTTTCAAAATTTTGAGTTTTGAGGCTTTTTTCTAGTGTTTTACGGGTTTTCGACTTTTTTGTCCCTCATGTCCCAAGTTCCTCTAGGTCGTTTGTTCCCCGATTTTCCACTTTTACCAATTGGTCTTGCTTTTTCTTTGTTGTCGGTATTTTTAGATTTTCAAAGAAATGGTGGCTTCAGTGTCTGAGGGCGGTTTGTGTCAATTCTTTCCGAGTTATCTAATTTTCATTAGCATGCTAGTGTTTTAGCTTTTTATGTCCGCGTGTCATGAGTGTCGCTTGACCGTCATTTCCCCGCAAGTCTACCTTTAAGGATTTCCATTCATTACGGATCTTTCGTCTTCGCACATCTTGGATGTCTTGATGTCCCTTGGGACAGTTGTGTAAGTTTTTTCCACTTTTGCCAAAAATCAGCTATTTCAGCTCTGCGCGTCCCAAATGTCTCGATGTCCCATGGGACAATTGTGCACTTTTGTTCCACCTTACCCAATTTTCATTGTTTTAACGTTGGCATGGAGTATTAATTACCTCATTTATTTCACCCCAACTGACCTACTTGAGTTTAAATGCATATAAATACTTGGGTAATTGATCATTTTCACCACCTCACTTGCATTTGCTATTGACCGTTCAAGTTTCCCTCCTCTGCACTATTCATAGCCGTGGTCAAGTCCTGTTCCATTGTTTTCAATTCTGCAGGTGCAAAGAGAAGTCGTGAAACATCAAGGTGTTGATCAAGGAACTAAGGAAATCTCTCACAAGTAATCTTTTGCTCCTACCCTAAAATGAAGATCAACTTTAAAGGTCACGAACACATGTCTTCCTTAGAGATGGTTGTACCAAACATTGGTGATAGTGAAGCTCAACACTGGACTTGGACGATTTTGGGCTCAAATCAATTGTCAAAACCCTACTCCTATGGCTTAGTTGATAAAAGATAGTGGGATCACAAAGGTAGGGGCTTTCCCATTTCAAGTTAGTGTGTCGACACGGTATTAGCTTGTAGTTCCAGTTTTGACTCAGAAATAAAAGAAATTATTGATCCTCAAGGTCAGGTGGTGGCTTGACTAGATGAGGATTGTATTCATACTACTCTCAGAATTCCCATGGTTGAAAATTCAAATACTCTTACCAAGGACTAGGTGTAAGCTCTTTTTGATCAAGATAGTGAAAAGTACAAGAGCAAAGTTGCCAAGTCTTGGTTCAAGAACCCTAAGAAAGGAGCCTCAAGGCTGCCCAAGACAATGTTCAAAGTTGATTTCCATGAAGAATTGTTAGACGTCATCACTCTACTAGCCAGGATAATGGGAATGCCCTCCACCAATGAGTTTCACTATTGGATGTGCCCCTACATATATGTGAGGGTAAGCAACATGAACTGGGTAGGAATCATTTGTGATAGCTTGACTGAGAAATTGGAAAATGTTCAGAGAACTCAAACCTTCTACATGACCTCCTATCTGATGTACTCCATTGTAACTTATAGAGAGTGGTTGGGTTTCTCCCCTATGGATGATAAGAAAGATGCTCCTATTTATATGTATCGTCCACAGTTAACCCTGAAGGTCAATAATCATCATTTTAGGAGAGTGAATGATGCATTCACTATGTACATTGTCAGATTGTTGGAAGGAGATATTGCTAAAAGATTTTCTGATGAGGCAAAATAATTGATCAATGTCTATGGTAGCTTTTTCACCCAATTCAGGAAGTTTTCATATATAAGATTAGTTGGATTTGAGGGACAACCCCTGAAACTTCCCATGTATTGTAGTGATAAGATGGATTTGGTGGAGATTTGTAGACAATTGGATAAATTGCATAGGACTTGTAGGGATAAGAAGATTGCAGGTATTCAGTTCCCAATCACATTGGGTAATTACACTTGTAGGACTACCCTAGATGCTCAAAATGTTGACAGAGACAATTGCTCCTCTCACTCTCCACTATTATAAACCCAGATCTTGTTTTGACATTAAGGAGTTCATTTCCTCCAATTTCAGAATGGGTTATCAGCATCTTCCTGATATTGAAGACTACTGGGCATATTTTTCGATGATTATGAAGCCCGAAGAAGGTACTACGGAAGATTATCTCTGCAACAAATCATAGATTTTGGTATATTTGATGTTTCGAAGGATTGGAGGATGATGATGAAGAACTATAGTCTCTTGAGTATGAAAGGTCAATCAAGCACACTCCTATTGAAACCATTGATTGGTTTGTCAAGGAAAGAGATGATTTGAAGGAGCTCAACAATCCTGTCCTAGTGAGAACTAGACTTTGGTTTGATAGAAAAATGAAGATGCTCAAGGCAAGGAAATCTAGGTCTACTTCCCAAGATACTCCTACTCCTTAGAAATAAATACATGTGTTAGCTTCGAGACACTTGAATAATTTATTCCTTCTCCTCCAGAAACTTCTACTCTGGTGTACACCAAAAAGGGGAAAGCAAGAAGGATGATAAGGTAGTTGATGTAATTCAAGAAAGTGAGCCCTCCTCCAAGAAAGCTGAAATAAAGGAAAAAATTGTGGAATTGGAGGATGAAGATGATGAGTCGTCAAGGAAAATAGCAGGAGAAGAATGAGGAAATCACACTGAAGAAAGCAGTGGGAAGGACAATCAATTAAAGGAACTAGTTTAGAATGCAGTACAAATATCTCTGCTACAAAAGCTCCGACACCACTCAAACCGATACCTCTATGTTGGAAGTGGTTGTTGTGCAAAATATGAGTGCCATGAGTGTATCTAAACTTGGGCCCATCACTCCTTCTACTTCTAGTTCCTCATTTACCGGGTGTAACCATTGCTAGAAAGTAAGAAAAGAAAGGCTACTCCAAGTATTGTTTCTCCCAAGTTTGATGTAGTGGCAACTCTTCTAGGTACTACTCCTCCTCCTCCGGCTAAAAAGGCAAAAGTCACATCAAGATTGGTTTAAGACTCCCAAAGCCAGAAATTTATGGAAATTGTAAAACCTAAGTTTGACAAAGATGAAAAGATCTATCAATGGGTGACCTAGAGTTGACAAGAATTCCTCTTGGTGAATCAACACCTGAAAGAGAGGTGCATAATCTGAGGGATACTGTATCTAAAGTAATTTAAAGAGTTCAAAAAGGAAAGCATAAATAGGAGCAGTTGGAGGAAAAAAATCAAATTCTATCCAGTTTCATCAAATTCTTATTGGCGGAAGATCCTAGTACCTAGCTTCCATCCCACCTCATGTTATCATGTCTATTGATGAGTACAAGCCATCAAATACATTCATAAGCATGCCACTTATGGGAAAGCAATGGAAGCTATGGTTGATGACTTGATAATCACAGGTCTGAATTTCATTGAAGAAGCATTCAAGGCATATGAGAAAATTACTAAGATTCAATTAAAATTCACTACAACACTCAGTGGGATGGATAGGGAATTGAAATTGTGGAGTGAGTGCATTCAAGATCTCAGAGTGATGAGTGAGACAAATATACAAATCCTTCTTGAAAATAAGGTTTTTGATGATGCAAAGTTGAATTTGTCCAAACAATGGGTTTTTAGCATTGACTGGAAAATAAAGGTTCTAGAAGAGGCCATTGGAGAACTCAGAAATATGTTACAAAAAGGAGAAGCTTTTAAAGCTTGTGTCATCTGCCTTCTTGGATATACATTGTCAAGAGATCAAATATCAGTTCAAGGCTTTTGTTAAAGAAGAATTGTTCAAACAGGACACCATATCCAAGGAGAAAATGAAATAAATTTACACACTGCAGTTGCTATCATAGATGCCAACAAAGAGTTCTTGGAAAATGTAGAGTTCGGAAAGGAAATGGAGAAGTGTTTGGGTAGTTGGACTCATGCAACTGCCAATACAACAATTCCCCGAGGAATGGACATAGCTGAAGCATTGAAAAGATTCAGACATCAATTGCTTAAGATAAAGGGGACTTCAAGCACTTCTACTAGCATCTCGGCTCCCTAGTTCATATTCTCCTTTCTTATTTAAAATATCTAATTAAGGTGGCTTTATCTCTTTAGTCATGTGTTATGAAATTAAGAGATAAATTAAGTTTGTAATATTCAATTAGATATTGGCTTTTGAAATTAAAAGAAGGAAACTGAAAAGGATTTTAACTGTTTCTCAAGGTTATTTAAAGAAATTTTCTTATCATTGTAAAGGATCGAGATTTTGATATTTGGATGTAAAAGAACATTGAACTATTCAATATAGAAGAATTTTCACCCTCTCTCATGCTTTATCTCTTTCTGTTCCTTATCTGATTCATATAGAGCTATGTGTATTTAAGCAAGAACTTTGTGTCTTTCAGTTGATAGGTGTATTTGGAACTTTGTGTCTAATACATACATGTCATGTGTTTTTATATGCATAGTTTAAATCTTGTTATTTTATTAAGCATCAGTAGGATATTACTCTGTTATCTATATGTCTGAAAGTGCTCTTCTTCAGTTTCTGAATATCAGTCCTGACTTTTCCTCTTTCTTCTATATTGAAAATATTTTTGAGGAAGACATCTAAAATATCAAAATCTCCACCAAAATGTTGAACAAATGTTTATATTATAAATAAGTTTGGTTTTTTTCTTTTGTGTTCAATAAGGGAACCTCTCCCATAAAGAGGAGGGATTGTTGTCCCCTGACTATTGCTTATTTTCAAAATATCAAATTCTACAACCAACACCCTATATGATTTCATATCTGTTGGCATGATGCGTGCCCATTTTTTCATAAAGGCCAATTCTTTCTTAATACTGCCTTGATGCAACATGGCCCCACTGTCAATCATATCAAGTGGATTTGGAATTTAATTCCATGACCTAGTCACTATCAGTGATTTCATCCACCTATGCAAACCAATTGGTTACTTTGGTGGGAAGATGCACTAACTTGAACTACCATATTTCTTAGAATCTACGGCCACCCAGCTAGTAAAAATTTGGCGCCACTCATACACCACTAACACCTTAGCTCTCAGTCGGGTAATAATGGCACTTCAAGGTGATCCCTTCTCTGACGCTCTGCAACTGCAAGTTGCAACACTCTAACATCAAATCCAAATTGTGGACAACTATAATGCCAGAGGTGCTTAGATCAGGCTCGAATGCATTGGCTCAAGGTTGGAGATCAGGTCTCGAAAGAATTTTTCTTTCTCTTTGAGCTAGAAATCCTTCTCAATAGATCCGAGCTATCATGGATAATGAAGCTCGAATTACTAACCCACAACTTATGTTGCAAGCCTTTGTGCGACATTACAAGCTCGTATTCAAGCTTAGCCACCCTCCGAACCTCATCGGGCTTCCCTTGAACAATGTTTGGGGTTTTTTCCTCACAAGATTTCAAAGGCTCAAAAGGTGATCTATGAAATAATGCTCACTATTAAAGACCTCCATGAAGCCACTATACAAATCTCCAATGATAAAGCACCAGGTTATGATGTATTCCCCCATGAATTATATAAAACTCCTTGAGATTCCGTCGGAAAGATATTTTTACGTCTATCTTGAAGGGTTTCAAAACCACTCCTTAGGGTCATGCATGTGACAAGGGAACATTAAATTTATCCACGAGAAAGGAGATCCCGAGAAAATCACTTGTTGGTAGCCAATTACGTTGTTGAATGTCTCCTACAAAATCATTGCCAAAGTGTTAGCTCTGCGATTACATAATCTTTTTCCTGTTATTATTCAGCCAGAGAAAACATGCTTCATACAGGGGCACTTCATCCTAGATAATATCATCACAGTTTGGGAAGGAATGGAATGGGCCCAAAGATCTCACCAAGCCACCATGTTTATCAAGATTGACTTTGAGAAAGCTTATGATTGGATGGAATGACCTTGCATCCTTTCCATGCTTCAGACCCTTGGCTTTGGCCCCATTTTTATTCAATCTGTCACTATGCTCTTTACAAATGCATCTGCTCAAATTTTTATCAATGGCCTTTAGGTTGGATCCCTTTGGGATATTTTGGTCTATCGACAGGGTTATCCTCTTGTCCCTGCACTTTATGTGTTGGTGGCCAAAGGCTTTGGTTATCTCTTATCCCATGCCAAAGCACAAGGTCTTGTTTTTGGAATCTTGCTGCCTGATGAGCCCAATTCTCAAGTACTCAATCGGCATTTTTGTGGACAATTCATTCCTTACGCTTATCAAGGATATGAGCAACATTCACAATGTTTGGATACTTCTCGCTAACCAGCTTACGGCTCATCCATTCAATGATGAAAACTCGATGTTACTGAGATAATCTCTCTTACTCCGCGCCGGATTGGCTTACCACATTTGATTTGAAAATTTTGTAGCATGGTGAGATTTTCAAATTTCTTGGTATTCCTTTTGCTTTTCAAGCCTCCCCTGCTGATCTATAGCATTATGTCATTCAACTGGGTGGAAAAAAATTGGAATAGTGTCTTACTAAGCCTTTTTATTTGGCTGGAAAATTCCTTATTTGGTTGGCAAATTCCAAATTCACTCTAAAGTTTTGGCTTCCACCCATGTCTACTACTCATTTTGTTGGGTGCCTTCTAAGGCCTCCATTCAAAAGATGGAAAATCTTCTCAAAGCTTTCGTATGGGCTAATGGTTCTCTTGTGCAAAGGATTTCATCGTATAGCTTGGGATATAAGTTGTTTGCCTCACAGATGCACCGGGAGGCCTCGAGCTTATTCACATTCGGTGCTAAGGGAAAGCTCTCTATGTCAAGTGGATTAACAAAAGCATCACTTTGGCCAAAAATATTGAAAATTTATCATACGGCATGGCATTATAGAAGGCTCTCTTTATGGCCGCCCTACATGGAAAGGCTTAGGGTTTGTCAATTTTCTCAAAGACTCCTATCCTTGTCAAAATCATGGGCACTATACGATGGAAAAGTGACATGCGAGCATGGGAATCTACAAGTATCTCTTCCTCATACCCGACCTCCGAGGTCGTGTCGAGACACAACCGAGTGGATTGTGGGATGCGAATGGGTGCAGAAGCTAATCGAGTAATCTTAAATCCTCAATACGTAATAATGGAATCTACGAATCTAAGGCAAAGAAGGCCCTCCTAACTTGAATTTGTGTAATGATTTGCTTGGATACAATGATTGTTCGGAGGCTTCAATCAATGTCGAGCTCTGTCGAGATTCTATTTCTTGGCTGTTGGATACGTGGGAAGTGACCTGTGGGAGCTTCGTATATATCTCCAGACAAGGTCATAAAATGGTGATGGGCGATTTAGTGGGTATGTAGTTAACTATGGGTGATTTTCTGGTCTAGCCCAGAAAATGTTAGATTGATTGGCTTCTATGTTTAATACGGAGAACTGCACTATAATATCTGGTGGGAGTGGTGAGGATCTAAATACTAGCATTCGTAAGCCAATATCTATACTTAAGCGATTTTTCAGCCCGTTGGGTTATGGGACTTTGGGATCACGACCGTGAGTTTTGGTTGTTGTGGACCTATTATGGTCATGTGAAGAATCAATCCCTTCTCCCAACTATCCAATAATCTATTGCCTTTTCAGCCTCTATGTTTAGAATTTGAAGTTGTATGATTTTCTCAGAGTACCTAACAGGTGTTCTAGCAACTTGAATGCGTAAGCTAGTATCTATAGAAACAAGGAGGTCTCCTGCGTCAGGTTGTGGAACCAAAGGATCGCAACCAAATGTTTGCTCTCTTTCGAATCCTTGCACAGTCATTCAAATGTTTTATCAAGGTAACCTATAGTTTGGATGGTTTGACCAAAACGTGTAAGCTTTGTCGTCTTCGATGTTTAATCCTCTTAGTTGCTCACTAATTGCTTGTAAGTTTGTTGTTGCTCGAAAGACCTGTATCCTAAGGTCTTGATCTATATCAGCTAATGTGGTGGGTAGATTTGGCTGAGGCACTATGGGTTCAAATATATATTCTCAAGGCTCTCTAGGTCTTGTGATTGTCATACTGAAATGATTCAAATTTTAACTAACACTAATAGTGATCACGAAAGAGGTATTTACACTATGCAAGCATTCTTCTATTTTTGTATTTTCAATGACGTATTTCAATGGAATTAAAAACATTTACTCTAGTATATTTATAAAATGGACAACTAATCTAAGTAATGTGAGAATAAAAACAAGCAAAGTAGCCCGGTGTGTTTGTTCACATGTGCGATTGTGATTTTATTCTAAATATCTAAGCAACTATGTATTTTTAATTAAAAATACTCTCGATCCTACCTCAAAAGTGAGGAATGAATCACAGTTTCTCGAAACTCTCAATCCCCATGACTTCCACAGCGATATCGAGAGCAAAACTTTTGACTAAAATAAAATAATTCACTACTCTATTTGATATGTCGTAACTAGAACTTTAATAGCTCAAACTGGCATTTACTGAACAAGTGGTAAATTGAGTTGTGTGATTTCATCCCCAAGTGTGATCTCCTCATTCCTTTGTATCCTTGTGAATCCAGAAAAGCATGTATATGATAGTATCAACAAAAGATGGCATTGAACAATGGCGGCTTTGGATATAGCCGAATACAATTCGAGTAGGAGAGGGATAGCGCAAGTGAGCAGAGCTTGACTATGTAATTCTAGCGGGATTTCTCATGGGAATACAACACAAGTGTCACCGAGAGTTTGAAACTATCCTTGTGACAAAACAAAACCTGCAACTCTAATGGATTCTATTCTAGAAATGAAGCTATTCTATGTTAAACCAATTGTATGCAGCAGCAATGGAACAACATTGAAACAAGAAGATCATATGACCTCTAAAATACCAACAATGGAAGCAAAACATGAAACTAACAGAATTCTAAGCAAGAAATTGAAAGACTGAATAAGAAAATTGAGAAGATGAGGGGCCATTTGCTTGAAAACAAGTTGGCTATTTATAACCAATGCATTTACCAAAGGGTAACTCCCATTTGAACTCTTTTACTATAAACAAAGGAAAAACACTATTACCAGGGAACCAAAAACATTAATGCAAGCCAAAGTGGTTGAAGAAAGCGTGTAAATTTGAAGATTTACGTTTGACACGATCGTCGGAAGAATCTGGAAAATGCAAACAAAACCGCCGCCTTGTGCATGGCGGCGGATTCTGGGACCGCCGCTCTATCACAGGCATCGATCACGGGACCGCCGCCCAGGCAGGGCGGTGGTTCCATCACTGAAGCTAAAAATGTAAGAAAACAGGGGGGAAAAGGTGAAATAAAGCACGCGGAGGCTAAGTGGGGCATGTGGGATACAAGCGTATACTTGGCGAGCCTTTCCGGATTCTGAACACCTTACAAGGAGACTTGTATCATCATTGTGGCATGTGTAACATCGTTCCGGCGATGTAGTACCTTACAATTTCGGGTACGTACGAGGCACCTTTATGCTTAAAAGTATCTGGAAAGCATGGGAATGTGTCAGACCCTAGCTTTTATGGAAAGGGGATGGCTTTTGCAATGGGTTATCTCATAACCAACAATCTCTTTGGTGGTCACCGATTTTTCAATCCCAAGATCAATGCTTAGCAGAGGTCCCGGGAATCTCATTGCTCAAATTCTTCAAGCATGGAATTCATACCATCGAGAATTTTTCTGTAAGAACAAGCAATCATAATTTTCTTGGATGGATTTTAAAGCTCTGTTTCGGCTCTCCAACCAAGATTAAGATACTTACAATATTGTGATCAATTTGGTTCTTGATCACATGCTACATAAGATTGTTGTGCACTCCTCTCACCCTTGGTGGACATACTAGAAGTGGTATGTTGATACTCCTTTTTGTAACTATAAAGCCAGCAAAGGATATCGTTGGATCTCACCCCATTTGCCCATGGTGGACAAACTTAATACTCGTTGGGGAATTCACGCCACCCTATCTACCTAGGGCAGGTGGTTTGAGACTGTTTGGAATATATGTGTGGAGCCTAAAATTGCTCATTTTCTTCGATGTATTCTTCACCAAGGCCTTCCTATCAAGGCCCGTCCTGTTCAAATTGGGATTCTAACTCCCAAATGCCCCTTCTGTGGGCATCTAGAAACAATTATGCATGTCTTTTGGTTTTTCCCAAAGATCAAATTTCTTGGACCTAGATCCATAATTTTTTCTTTCCCTCACAACTTGTTGTCACCCTCAAAATTCCCCTCATTTTTCAAGTCAAGTTTTGAAAATTTTGAGTTGGTGCCTGTTATCCCAATTTTTCCCCCTTGTAAAATTGATCAAACATAGCCCCACACAGAAGAAAATCAGAAGGGGTGGTTCAGTCATGCGAGCCCACATTCCAAGTCCAAAATCTGGAAAAGGGACAGAGCCAGTCGTTTAATTGACTAAGTATAAGAGGGTCGGCGGAAGCCTCCACGTGCCTCATCGGCGTAAATTCAGAAGTGAGACCCAAGGGACAGACCCCAAATGAATGCCAGCCCTCCACATGGTCAGAGCCTCAAAAAAGGTTAAATCGGTCGTTGAAAAGTCTAAGGCCGGTTGATGGCACCATGTGTCTCATCGGCACACCTTCAAGGGTCAAAGCCAAAAGTAGTTCCCAAAAAGCACCGAGATCTCCACGTGTCTAGGGCCCAAACGAAGTTAAAAGGGATAGAACCAACCGTTGAATTGGCTAAGGAAAAGAGAACCAATAGAAAGCCCCACGTGTCCCTTGGCACTCTTTCGGGGAGCGAAACCAAAAGTAGGTCCCAAATGCTCGCTTGGCACTCCATGTGTCCAATTAGTGCACCTCCGAAGGTTAGGTCCAAACAGAGTCTCCAAATGAGCAGAAGCCTCCACGTGTCTCGGGTCAGACATAAAGCCTTCACCAAATAGAGGGACTTAGTCAAAACACAAAAAATACAGAACAGGCCCGCAAAGGGACACGTGGCCATGTTTCAGGTCAAAGCGGGAAGGTGGTTCGTCGGAAGAACTTTGGAATTTTAGATTTTGTTTTGAAAACTGTAAAGGTATAAAATTAAGACACACCTCCGCCGATGCCCGGGAAGCCACATGTTAGGCCTAAATTACAAGTGAGAAGGCAAGTGTCGTCGAAGGAACTTTGGAATTTTAGCTTTTCTTTTGAAAAGTGTAAAAATATAAAAGTAAGCCGCACCTCCGGCGATGCCCAGAGAAGCCATGTGTCAGGCCTAAATTACTTGTGGGGAGGTGGGCTGTGTGGGGCACTTTAGATTTTTTGAAACTTTCTCAAAAACGTAGTTTGCAAGTGCGGGCCCGCAAGCCCGAGGAGGTTTGTTCGCCAAATGCAAAATTTGAAGTTGTGGGCTTACGGGGCTGCGGGGAACTTTTGCACTTTTATAATTTTTGTGCAAAAGGCACAAGTTGCAATTTCGGGCCCGCATATCCGTTTTGCAAAAAAATGTTTTTTCGCCATTTTTGTATGGATTCGATTCAAATATTCAAATGGGCATAACTTTCGATCCAATGCTCAAAATTTAACAAATTTGGTACCGTTGGAAAGATATCAGCATCCTCTACCCCATAGAAGCATAAAATATTATTTTCAATAGGATTTGATGGGTGGAAATCTGGAAAAATTCTTTCACACCATTAATATGTGATTTGATTGCTTCAAACAGATCAGATTTGATCTCGATCTTCCATCCTTCCTTCTCCAACACGCCAAACAAACATGGAGAACCGAATGGATATCTTGATTTGGGTGAAAATATAGAAAACATCTTTCGTGCCATTAATATGTGATCACTGCTTCAACTAGATCAAATTTGATCTGATCTTCCATCCTTCCTTCTTCAGCATGCCAAAGACATGCAGAACCAAATTTGACAAATTGTAGGTGGATTTGTAGGGGCATTGATGGTTGGTGGTTGAGATTCCAAATCAGATTTCTTTCCTTCTCTTCTTCTCCTCTCTTCGCTTCATCTATAAATGTAAGAGCTTGGCTCATTGCAAATGTTGGACTCTGATACTTTTGAAGTGTAATTATAATCGAAAGTAAATCAATATAGAAGGATTTTCCCCTTTTCTCTATCTTCCTCCATTGTCCCTTCTTGCTTACCTGAAATTCATGGATCATTTATCTTCTGTGATAATAAACTTTGTGTTCTTATTGATATGATTTCTATAACTTTTTGTTTATGGAATGATATCTTATCTTGTGAATGTGAATGATTTTATTTTGTATCACTCTTGCTCAGTACATATAGGGTTATACTCTACTATCTATATTTCCTAAAAGTATTGTTATATTTTGCTCTTTCCTCTCTTCAGTTCTTCCATTCGTTTGTATTGATAATCTATTTTGGTATAAAATCATTTCAAGATGTCAAGGTCCAACCTTAAGATGAAAGTTTTACATTTGTATATAAGATTTGTTGCTTGCTTTCAATAAGGGAACCTCTCCCATAAAGAGGAGGGACTTGTTATCCCTTGACTATGGTTTTGTTAAAGTACCATTTTAAAACCCAACAGTTTTTTACGACTCTTTGGGGATTTTGTTTCAACGTATCCCTTTCTAAAACAACTTCAAGATAATTTTTTTCGTTTGGCGACTCTACGATATACATGTGGGAAGAAATCTCTCGGGGTTGAAGATTCTCATTTTCAACTTCTGGAGCAACAAAACTTCTCTCTTCTTCCAAGAAGGAATAGAGGAACTCATTCTACAAGCACACCTCCTATTAAAGACAGAAATTCCAAGAATAGCATTCCTCCATATAACTTAGCCCTAATCTTCTTGCTCTGATACTTGTTGGTGTTTCAGTTCCCCTTCAGACAATCTTCCCATAGATGGCAGCACCTCTGCCTTGGGGACAACGGATTGGGCCTCTTGCTCTTCCTCAACCATTGCATGAGTTACCCAAGAGTAGTAGGAAAGGTTTTCCTAAATTCCGAGGTGATGGGAAGGTACACCCAAATGAACACATTGCAGCCTTGAACATTGCATGTGGGATTCTTGGGATTGAGCATGAAGACGTTTCTGTCAAGCTCTTTGTAGAAACATTACAGGATAATGTTGTTGATTGGTTCTATCATCTTCCTGTTGGGTCAATTACTGATTGGACCACCTTGACAACTCAATTTGAGCAACGTTTCAAACCTGCTAAAGATGTGCATGCTCTCTTGGATCAAATTTCTCATATAAATAAGGAACCATGTGAGCCTATGAGAGAATTTATGGCCAAATTCAACAAGCTCATTCATAAAATTTCATAGAACACTTATCCTATAGATCAAATCCAAAAATGCTTCTTCCTCAATGCTCAGTTACCTAAAGTAAGCTATGCACTAAGGAGAGCTAACCTTGCAACTCTGGATGTTGATCAATGTTTGGCTATCAGTGTTGAGGATGATTTAATCATGTCTAGTAAATTGAAAAGAGAACCCTCCAAGTCTAAAGCATCCTCCTCTTCCTCTCCTAGAGCCAATTTAGATCAATTAGTGTAGAAGTTGGAAAATGATCTCATTGCCATCAAAAATCAATTGGCTCAGCATACTCCTTACCAAGATATTCCAAGGAAGAATTTTCAGCCCAGGAACTGGTTACCTCCTTCTCAGAATAAATTGGCTATTGAAGGCCCACATATCAAGGTTCAGTCAATATAACTTCTGAAGTTCAAGAACCTGATGATGAGGAGTTTAATGAACTCTATGAAGAACTAGAAGAAGAGGTTGATGAAGAACTGGAAGAGCTTGGTGAATCTCAAGTTAATTTCCTTATCACTAAGGGTATGGATGATGAAGATGAATATGATGAAAGAGTGGCAGAGATGAATAGTGAGTCATATGTTGTTATGACTCGGGAGCAAATGAACAGAAAAGAAAAAGTGATGCATCCTACTAAGAAATCCAAGGATTTTCCTATAACTATTCTAGTGGTTGCAAGAAGAGGAGCTCCTATTCCCACTACCTCCACGCAAAAGGTGAGTAATGTTAATCCTCCTCCTTCTACCTATGTTTCCAAAACTTCTTGTCCTTCAATTCCTAAAGTTGATAAATCAAAAGTTTCTCTTGTTCCTAGTAGTGATGCCCCATCCACCTCTGGGTCTTTTGATATCATTGATCACCTCAAAAGGGAGGTAGAGTTTTGAGACCCATCCAAAATCTTTTGCTAAAATGGTAAACTTTGTCAAATCCAAATCCAAAGCTTCATCCTATAATTTTGAAGGTATTTTTCCCACTCCCTCTTCCTCACCTCAACTAAGTCTTGTGGCTGCAGTCACTTCCCCTAATGAGAAAATTAAACCATTCTATGTGACTCTCCTCATAGCTAGCCATAAACTTAGTAATTGTGTTATAGACTCAGGAGCATCAGAAAATGTAATGCCTGTAAAAGTAGCTCATGCTTTAGGCCTGACTCTAACACATACCTTTGGTTCCTGCTATTCCATGGAGAGTAGAGAAGTGCCTTTGGTTGGAAGGATTAAAGATGCACAAGTAGCCTTCGTTGCTTTTCCAAAGAAAAGGGTTACAGCCACTATTTTGGTTGTTGATATTCCTCCCTCATATGGTATGTTGTTGAGTAGGAATTTATGTAAAGAGGTAGGAGGTGAAATTCAGATGGACTGGTCACATGCTTTGATCCCGAGTCAATGGAAAAATAAAAAAGTTGTTACCAAAAATCAAACTGAGTATATTGTGCAAAAGACTGATGATCCAAAAGCACAAATACTCTATGAAGATATAGGGCATGGCAACTATATGATCATGTCAGAGGATGAGGCAAGTCTTCCTAAGGGAGTGATTCATGATCCCAATGGAATTTGGACTTTGGAGTTTGATGGAAGTTGCTCTTCAGTTGGTTATGGAGCTGGTGTGGTGTTAATCTCTCCAAAAGGAAGATTCATCCATTTTCTTTCAAGCTTCATTTTGAAAATAAAAATAATATAGCTGAGTATGAGGCTCTTATCCTTGGGTTGAGCATGGCAAATCAAATAGGAGCAAAGAATCTTTTTGCTCGTGGTGATGTAAATTTGATTGTGAAATAGGTAAGGGATCTTTACTAAGTCAAGAATAGGAGATTGAAACATTATAGAAATTTGTTTGGGATTCCATTGAATTCCTTGTTGATTTCTCAATTAAAGTTGTGCCAAGAGAAAAGAATACTAGAGTGATTCTCTAGCTACCTCAGGATCTTTGTTGATTCCTCATCCAGATTTCTCTCAAGATAAATTTACCATTGAAATGATTCATAGGCCTAGTGTGCCGGATAATGCAAGCAATTGGAAAGTTTTCAATGATGATCAACACTTTCTCTCTTTCTTGGAGCTTAAAGATAACTTCAATCAGATTATATTTTGAAGGAAGTGAAACTCTGCCTAGAGAATATGTGCCCTCTAATGAAGGAAGATATCAAGGAAGAGATGGATCAGGATGGCTATATTAAGTTGAAGGGTAACAAGATTCCCAAAGGACTGGTGAGTCTAGAATATTTGTTTGACAAACATGATAGGTTCATCAAATCCGGAAGCTTCTCGAGGACTCAACAATCATTGAGTATGAGAAGGTTAATATTGGAAGCAATGATGAACCCGGGGTGGTGAATATTGGAAAATACTACACTCGAGAAGAGAAAAAGAAAGTAGTAAACCTATTTTAAAAGTATGTTGATGCTCTTGCCTATTCATATGAAGATCTTAAGACTTTTCAACCTAAGGAGATGCAACACTATATCCCTCGAAACACAGGATCAAACCTTTCAAGAAGAAGTAAAGGCAATATAATCCTAAGGTTGTTGATACTATTTTTCAAGAGATCTAGAAGTTACTAAAATCCAATATTATTTTCCCTATACCTCATTCAAAATAGATTGCCAACATTGTGCCTATCAGAAAGAAGAATGGCGAGATTGGCATCTGTGTAGATTTCAGGAATTTGAATCAGGCCTCTCTAAAAGACAACTATCCACTCCCCATGATGGACCAAGTTTTTAAGTTGTCTCGGGCTCGAGATGTTGTTTATGCTAGATGGATTCTATGGATACAATCAAGTGGAAGTCAAGTACCCCAGAGATCAGCACAAGACTGCTTTTACTACCCCTTGGGGCACCTTTGCCTACAAGAGAATGCCATTTGGTCTTATAAATGTTGGTGCCACTTTCCAAAGGGCTATGGATTTAGCTTTTGGAAATCTAAAGGAAAGTGTATTGTTGTGTACCTTGATGATCTAATTATTTTTTTCCAAAACAAGGGCGAGATCATCTTGACATCTCAGGAAACAGTTCTTCAAAATGTAGAGAGCATGGAGTTTCCCTCAATCCTAAGAAGTTTGTATTTTGTGTTGCGAGGGTAAGTTGTTGGGGCATATTTTTTCCAAATAAGGGATCAAGATATATCTAGAAAGATTTCAAGCAATCCAGCAAATTCCTCTTCCCACAAGCAAAAAGGGTGTTCACTCTTTCTTTGGCAAGATAAATTTCCTAAGGAGATTCATTCTAGATTTTGCATAACTGACTATGAGTGTCGCTCACATGATGAAAGGAAAGAAAAAATTTGGTTGGAATTTTGAAGGTAAAGAAGCATTTGAAGATATCAAGAAAGCCATTGTTAGAACCCCCATCTTAGCATGTCCTGATTTCAGCAAAGATTTTATTATCTATTGTTATGCTACAGAGAGTGCCTTGGCTGCTGTGCTAACTCAAAAAAATTTGAGGATCATGAAATTCCAATTGCCTTCATGAGCTATGTTCTGAAAGCTCATGACTTAAAATATACTATGATGGAGAAACATGCTTTTGCAGTGGTCAAAGATGTCAAGTAGTTTCATTTTTATATTCTTATTTCTCACTCTATTGTCTTTGGCATTTTGATACTGACCATCAAGTCTATTCTTACAGAACAGGAGTTTTGAACTAAGAGAGGTAATTGGGTAGCAAAAGTCCAAGAATATGACCTTGATATCAAGCCAACTAAGCTAGTCCGGGGTAAAGGCTTATGTGAGCTTATTGCTGAAGGAGCTGATGTAGAATTGTCCAAAGAAGCAATTGATGTTCCTATTGTCCTCTTCCTCAGTTCAACAAATGAATGATATGCTAGTATTGTGCATTTTCTTACTTATGGAGATTGTCCATCCCACTTGAGTGCCAAGGAAAAGAGAGCTATTAAGCTAAGGTCTGCATAGTATGTATTATGGGAAAATGTTTTATTCAAGTGAGGCATAGATGGAAGATTCCTTAAATGTGTGGACAAAGAGCAATAAAAGAAGTTATTTTCATCTTTTCATGATCAGGCTTGTGGAGGTAATTTCTCTTCTGCTGTCACTGCCCATAAGATCCTTTGTGCAGGGTACTATTGGCCTACATTGTTCAAAGATGCATCAAAATGGGTAGGTAAGTGTGAAGCTTGTTAGACTTCTATTGGGAGACCTAAGTTGGCTGCTTTACCACTCAAACCAGTAGTGATTGATGAGCCTTTTAAACAGTGGGAATTAGATTTCATTGGAACTCTTAACCCACCTTCCAGTGTTGGACATACTCACGTGCTAACTGCTAAAGATTACTTCACAAAGTGGGTAGAGGCTATTCCAGTCAAAAGCACTACTTTTGAGGTGGTGTGTAATTTCATCAAAGATAACATCTTGATAAGGTTTGGGGTACCAAACAAGATTGTGATTGATAATGCTTCCAATTTTTCTTCTTCTAAGATGATGGATTTATGTTATGGCTATGGAATTTCCCTTGCTCATTATTCATATTATTATCCTCAAGGGAATGGACAAGCATAATCAACAAATAAGAATCTCGTAACCATTGTTGGAAGCTTTTCAATGACTCTCAGAGGAATTGGCACAAGAAGCTCTATGATGCTCTCTGGGTAGATATGATTACTCCCAAAAGAGCAATTGAGATGTCTCCATTCCAAGTGGTGTATGGTGTTGAAGCTCATTTGCCAATACGAGTGGAATTACCGACCTTACACTTAATTAAGGCTATTGAAGATACAAGTTTCACCAGTTCCTTGGATAAGAGGATCATGTATCTCCAGAAGCTGGATGAAGACAAGTTGCAAGTTTTTGATAGAATCTCAGCTCATCAACTAAAGGTGAAAGATTTGTTTGAAAATAAAGCTAGACCCAGATATTTTCAAGTGGGAGACATTATTTTGTTGTGGGACAAAAGAGGAACCTCGAGGAAGCCATGGTAAGTTTAATTCTCTTTGGCTTGGTCATTTCAAAATCGGGCACTTTCTTTGGAGAAAACTCTTTCTATTTGGATTATATGGATGGATCTCCCCTCCCACTTCCTTATAGTGGGCACTATTTTAAGTTGTTAAAGTCCTAGATAATAAGGCATTCCTTCTATATATTATGTATAGTGTTTTGTTTTTGGTCTTTCCTTTTTGGTTTGTTTCTTTTCCCGTTGCGTGTGTGTTGTCTTCTGTATTGGTTTTCCTTTGACTCTATTTGCCCAATGGATAAGGCCATTGGTCTACTTTCCCAGAGTTTTTCTATGGTTCTTGATCTTACCTCATTCCTCTGTCCCAGCCAAGTCATCCCCAGAAAGAGCCAGTTGTTGTCACCCTCAAAATTCCCCTCATTTTTCAAGTCAAGTTTCAAAAATTTTGAGTTGGTGCATGTTATCCCAATTTTCCCTGGAAAAATTGATCAAACACGACCCAACACGAGAATAAAATTGGAAGGGACGGTTCGAGTCATGTGAGCTCACATTCCAAGTCCAAGGTCGGAAAAGGGACAAAGTCAGCCATTTAATTGACTAAGTATAAGATGGTCGGAGGAAGCCTCCACGTGCCTCATCACAAATGTTGGACTCTGATACTTTTGAAGTGTAATTATAATTGAAAGTAAATCAATACAGAAGGATTTTCCCCTTTTCTCTATCTTCCTCCATTGTCCCTTCTTGCTTACCTGAAATTTGTGGATCATTTATCTTTTGTGATAAGAAACTTTGTGTTCTTATTGATATGATTTCTAGAACTTTGTGTCTATGGAATGATATCTTATGTTGTGAATGTGAATGATTCTATTTTGTATCACTCTTGCTCAGTACGTATAGGGTTATACTCTACTATCTATATTTCTTAAAAGTACTGTTATATTCTACTCTTTCCTTTCTTCAGTTCTTCCATTCGTTTGTATTGATAATCTATTTTGGTATAAAATCATTTCAAGATGTCAGAGGTTCACCTTAAGATGAAAGTTGTACATTTGTATATAAGCTTTGTTGCTTACTTTCAATAAGGGAACCTCTCCCATAAAGAGGAGGGACTTGATGTCCCCGAGTGTGGTTTTGTTAAAGTACCATTTTAAAACCCAACACAACCCCAATGTTTCACTTGGCAACATATCATCTTGGGAGATAATCCCAAACTTCTACCTTTGTTCACCTGATTTGGCATGTTTTTAGAGGAGAGATTTTATTTTGGATATGGAAAGAAAGAAATGCTTTTTTGATCAGTCTTTCTTGATTTATAATAAATCTATGGTGATCTCCAATGTACTTCTATAGATTCAAGTTCAAGTGAATAAAGTGGCGTTGGAGGTGGACCACCTCCAAACTCTGTGTGACACTAGGGGAAGCCCCGTGCAATGTTGTCCGGGTGCCTCCTTCTCCCACCAGGCACTCCTCACCTTCCACTCATGGAGGTCAATGCGGTAGATCCTAGCATTGTGCATTCGGTCCACACCCACTGTTCTCCAAGATCGAGCCACCAAAGCATAGTCACTCACTTGGGTGTCATCGTGGTCAAGGCTCACCGCCGCATTCTTCGGCTCGCTAGCAGGGTTAGGGCTCACCACCTCGAAACTTGGGTGGGGTTCTCTGCCACATTTTTTGGCTCACCAGCGGGGTTGGGGCTCTCCCTCCACCACTTCACACTAGGCCACCTAACAACTACCGCCACCCCTGCCATCTTCTAACAAACTCCCCGACTCAACCTCGTCATTCCTACGTGCGAGGAAGCGAGACCTAAGGAAGAACCTGCGATGGCTAGGAGATTCCAGACATGGGAAAGGATCTACCTAGTTTAGAGTGGTCGGATGATCAAAATCCACTCACCTTGGGCATGTTTGCTGCAGTTGCCTGATTTTTCCTTTGTTTTTTTTCAGGATCAATGTTTTTGTATTCTCCTAGGCTCGACCTAGTTTGAATTTTGGTTTTCTAGGCTCGGCCTAGTTTGTTCATGGTTTTGGGGCATGCTCTCATACTACCCACTTTTTGTTGAAATCTATCTTGTATCTTATTGCATTAATATAATATAAGATATTTTTCATAAAAAAAAAAAAATCTACTATTGTGTAAACACATAAACATGATTTGTAAGGTTGTCAAACATACGTACACTTAACAATTAAAAATCAATCTTTAAATTCTATAAGCAAATAAATTTAATTATATGTAGTTCAAAATATTTATTTCCCTTTTAAAATTTCCATTTTGGTTGGCCATACGTGGTCATACTTTTTGGGGTTCTTGTAATTACAAAAAATTATGTGTTTTAATAACATAGAAATTGAACTAATATAACCAAAAATTATGCAAATGTAATGAAAATATAAAACACTTCCAAAAAAACATAGTATATTAAAAAAGCATTTATAAAACAAACAATTTCCTTCAGAAGAAAACTTGTCAAGCCAATTCTACTTGATCTAGACAAAGTAAATCCATTAAAAGATCACCAAGTCTAATCCTCCAAAAACAATCCACTTACCCCTAAGGTATCCATGTATCCACATAATAACATGCAAGGTATCCATCAGAGGTATATCCACTCACCCCACTACTATTGTACCCAAAAATGATGGAAACGAGATTAATAACAAAGAGAATACCCTTTCATATGTACGTTATTCAACTTTCCCAAAGATGTTGAGAAAATCATAGCGATTAACTTGAACAGTAGTGGTAAGGCATACAAACAACCAACAAAATAAAGAAAGAATTAATAACAAAAGTGGTTTAAGCAAAGAGATAATCTCAAGATGTGTGTTGGAAATATAAACATTGTAGAAGCATTAAAGTGAGTGAATGGTGAAAAAGTTGAAGAATTGCAAAATATATGCCAAACAAGTTTTGGTTTGATCCAAATCAAAATGTGTTGTCAAAAACCATCCTCAATTCAACATGAGCTAGTTTTTTGAAAAGTTGCAAACCCAAATGAAGCTGTGAGGAAGCAGAGAAGAGGTAGAAAAACTAAGTTTAAGAGCTTTGAGGCTTAGGGTGAGGTACATTTAGAGACAAAACTAAAGTTCCGAGTCAATCCCAGTGTGAGGAACAAGGAAGTGTAAAATTTGTTGTGAAAGAATAAAAGTAAAAATCAAACATGAATCATGTCATTTGAAGTGAGGCAAGCAATTAGGGTATCTAGAGCACAAATCCATGTGTCTATCGTGTGTTTATGTTTGTGCTCCAAGTATAATTTTATGGTGAAAAAATATGGTAAGGACGTGTCGAGGGATGTCAATGGCTAATGGGATAATGTGGAACATTTGAATGTGGATGTTGTAGGTTAAAATATGTTGGCGAGATGTGTTGTTCATATTTACAACATGGACAATTGAGATCATATTGGGCATCAATAACCGCCTTTATGCTCAATCGCCTATCCACTACTACGATATGTGTCACATTTAGCCACCATAATTTTAATTTGTAAATGCCTTTGGCACTATTACACCGACCAAAATCGTAAATCTTCCTATATCACCTTGTATTTTGAATACTAAACAGAGGATGTTAAATAAATAAAGGAGCAATTCCCCTTTTTATAATTAATGTCATGCAATATTTTCTAAATACCCAAGATTATAATGCTTCCAAGAGGTCAGCTTATATACATGCATCAATTTCACCAAAGCAAAGGCTTAGAGTATAGTTTGAAACAAAAAAATGTTATATTTGTTGTCATTTTCCTCCCTTGTCCATAGCTCAATAACAATGTTGAATTGCTCGAGAAAATCCTCGATTATTCACACGTTCCACTCCATTGGGTAAGTGTCGCGCCTTGGTTTCATGCTTCAAAATCCATAGGGTTTTACTTTTTAATTGGTCTCAACACCATTAAATTTTTCAAGGCCTCATTATAAATGATCTCATATGCTTTAAGGAGCCACAAAATATGATAAACCCTATGCCCACGCAGAGAACCATTTGGTGGTTCAATGCGGCCCAATCTACACAACCTTTCTTAATCTACACATAAGGTTTTATACAATATTTTTATTAGAAAATGCCTACGAACTGTAATGAATACAAAATGACTTAAATAGAATATGTAACCATATCATATAGTGAATATTAAAAAAACTAACAATCTAAAGATGAGACTCTATACACATTTGACAAATCTTTATTTTAAACAAAATAAGTCTTAAATAATATAAACTCCAAACAAAAAATATTTTAAACGATCTTACATGTCAAATCAAATTTTGATGGACTTTTCAAATATGGTTAGGTGGTATATGGTTTCTGATCCATGTGTGGTTTTCGGATGTGGGATGCCTTTACTTTCAAGCTCTAAACCTGCATGAGAGGATTGTTTCCCATATAAATTATTTAATTCTTGGCTCATTCCTCAAAACTTATAGTAGGCCTTCAATATTAACACGAGTCTAAAAACAAACATGTCTATAGATGAGACAAGAGGAAATATCTTAGTGTGAATGGAATATAATATTGATGTTATGGGGTCTCATCTAGGTGAGGATCCATGTCAACATGCCTTGTTCACTACTGGACAACCAATGCATGTTATTCTATGTTATAAGCATATGCCATCATACCATGTGGAGGGTTTTGGGGGAAAGTCATAAATCAACGATAAAATGAATTAGCACCCTTTGTTGTCATGGTATGTGTTAGCTATAGTAACCTAAATTCCAATTTAAAGACACCTTCGACATAAAAGTAAAGGTTCATTTTAAGAAACCCCTCCAAAAAATTATTATAGAATGGGTGGCAAATCTCCGAAATGGACTTTCGAAAAAATGGTGAAAATCTAAAAAAAAGATTCGCAAAGAAAGGAGATTTGGCGAGGCCGTAGCTTACTACAATTTTTGTAAGTTAGGCATGGTGTTGGATGGTTGTTTATCTATCATTATACGACCTAGGTTGAATGGCCTAGGTTAGATAGTCATGTATCTAGCATTAGATGTCCTAGGTTGGATGAATTAGGTTAGATGAACATCTATTTATCATTAGATGAACTACATCGGATGGTCTAGGTTGGACGACTATCTATTTGTGATTAGACAACCCATGTTGGAAGGATGCCTCTTCTTTATTAGATGGGTGCATTGGATGGTTGTCTTTTCTCCATTAGATAGTTTGGTTGGATGGACGTCTCTTCTCCATCGGATGGACGAATGAGGTCGGATGACCGTCTCTTCACAATTGGATCACGATGACTAAGTTGGGTGCATCGCCTCTTCTTTATTAGATGGTTGTCTCTATAGCTTAGGCGTTCATCTCATAGAGAAGAGACAACTATTGAATCAATCTATCTCTTGACAACCACCTCTTAATTAGTCATCTCTTTAGTAATAGAGAGTGTCTCTCCTAATTGGTCACTGTCTCCAGGACACATATTTCCTCGAAAATCTCCGCTTATCATTTTCCACCATGTTTCCTCACCGTGAACTCCGTGCCATATATATAGCCCTATGAGGTTCATTTCTTTACTTTTTCCATAA
Organism: Taxus wallichiana var. yunnanensis; assembly: GCA_018340775.1. Taxonomy (NCBI): domain Eukaryota; kingdom Viridiplantae; phylum Streptophyta; class Pinopsida; order Cupressales; family Taxaceae; genus Taxus; species Taxus wallichiana. Next base: position 1,060,483,145 of record CM031240.1, read on the forward strand.
AATTTTACAAATCTACAATGTTGTGACTCAATTTTTTACAAAACCAATGTGCGACTTCATTCTTATCCCTCCCTCTCATGCAAATTTACACCAATTTCCAAAGCTTTCAACAATGAATAGTTCCACAATTACTCATGCCTCTAAATTCTAGTACAAAAATCTCATGTGCCCTCAAATTATGACACTGATGAAACTAAAAGATACACCTAAAGATTGGATGCACAAAACACAATTCACGAGGCTTTTCAACATGCCCCAATTTGAAATAGATACACCCGTCCTAGATTATGAGATCAATTATTACAACACGGTAGATAAAAAAATTTTGTCCCCTCATGGATTGTAGATTTTCATTCGGTGTGGAGCCCTCAAAATCCATCTATTAATTGGTTTACCATTTCAAGACCATATGGATGTGACTACAAAGTTGGTCTTAACTAATGCAAATAAAAATATTTGGAATCTCATTACAATGTGCAAGTTAATGGTAAGTTGAATTTTATTTTTGGTTATTTTCTTTATCAATATCGAGTTGAGAACCCAAGCATCTAAATTTTCTTGTATGTTGTTGCAGCTGTAATTAATCATTCCAAAAGAGGCCTTGTTATACAAGGTGTTACACATAATTTCTTTCTTATAATGATATCACTCTTTCAATCCAGGATTGTGTTGCGCAGGCGATTGCTTACATTCCGCTTTGGGTAGTTCAATATTTATTATAGACATACTTTGGAAGGGAAACAATATGATTGGTGCACATATTTGTCTAATCGAATTAAAATAGATGTCAACAATGCCATTTCAATATCAATGCATCTAATAAATCAAAGATTGTATTTTCTTATACCAATTATCTACTTGCTTTCTATCAAGAAGTTTTCCACCAAATGTAGAACGGATAAATTTACTGCAATAAATGACAAATTGTTATCGATAGGTCTTTCAATTGAAGAACAATAGGTAATAATTAATTTTAACATCATAATAATTAATTTTAACATTATAACAATTAATTATTTTTAAATAATAATAACAGTAATTTATATTCTACAGAGAAGAATTGTAGTTGCAATATCTCATAAGGAGGTTATTGCTTGGGTTAAAGCCCCTCCAGAGGCTTCGGTAACAATTCTAATATGGATTCGAATGGACTCAACCCCAATTGGATTTCCTCGACAGAAAATACCTAGGGGTTGATACCTCCACCACCACCTTTCCCTCCACAATTTTCTACAGGTATTTATATTATTATTTATAACTAAGCTACTAGTAGGAATCACTAACAAGATATCTAATCTATTTTGTAAGTGTTGAAGTGTTTTAATATTTGTACTTTTTTATTTGTAGAAACTTTCGAGTTTGATATGTAGATCAAACTCAATCTTAGTCACAAATTCGTATGGTCACATCTCCGACCATGCTAGGTAATTTATAATGTTTAATTTCTTTTGTTTACTTGCAAATATTTTATATAGTATTTACAAGGGTATAATGTTTAATTTTGTAATAATTTTCTTCTTGTAGTTAACGAAACCCACAAAATATTGCAAATAGGCCTCCAGTACCGCCACCATGGGTAGTATAAACAAAAGAAAAATTATAAGGAACAATATTACATTTCATGTTAACTCCACAAAAATAGTTTACCCTTCAACCTCAAGATTTCTAGGTTTTCACTAGGTGGAATCTTGAGTGCAACTAGTACCCATATTTTGAACTAGATCGAGCTCAATGATGATTTTTGGGGTTTGATAGTGGTGATGCCGAGACGGGTAACTATTTTGATACCCATGATATGATACAAATTACTCCACCTACTCAACCACAAGCACAACAAAATATCCATGAAATCATAGATTCCCCCCCTACACTAAGTAAAGTTTCACTCATGGATGATCAAAAGACAGATTTTTCCATTGAAAATATGGTATCAGATAGTATGGGGCCACAATTCAAGAAGTGGTTATGTCAAATGTGGAATTAGTGCACACTTAAGAGTACAGGGCCAAAGTTTTGATCAAAGAAATAAATACCCATTACCATAATCATGCTCAAAGGCATACATTGTTCACTGTCGTAGAGAGCCAACCAACAAGGCTTGACATTTTGCTAAATAAAGCTTAGTTAGCACAATTTTGTATAATAATGATTATGATGATGAAGTTTTAGATATAATGTTAAACAGGTTGGAGAATCTTAATGTTGAATCCCAGACGTACTACAACAAATGGGCTAGAGACAAAAATAATGTTTTAATTGCAAATGTAGAAAAAGAAAAAGTTATGGTAAGTCATTTTTCACATGTGAAAATTTGTGAAATTATGAGTATTGCAATAAATTATTTATAACTTATCGAATACATTTTGTTTTGCAGGTAAAATATGAAAAATTAAAGAAAGAAGCAGTTGTATTTGATGCACATTTGAAGAATTCCCGTAAAAGCTTGAATGCATTTATACAATTGAAAGAAAAAATTTATTATTAAATAAACAAAACAATACATTGAGAAAGATAATCAAGGAGCATAAGCTGGATCCAGAAATCTTATTGAAAGAAAAGACAAATGTTGATCCATCAATATTTTCGTTAGGAGATGTTGCGAGGGAGGAGAAAAATATTCTTGAAAATATCAATAACGTTGTGCAGGATTTGCGGGTATCATGAGTTTTAGCAAAAGTAGTATACAAACTAATTGAGAAAACTCCACCCTTCAATGCAAGAAGAAGTTAAAGTTTCCCGTGTAACGTAAAATTGAAAAGAAAATAAGTTTCACCATGTGACATCTGTGTTGTCACAATTATGACATTGACGTAGGAATTAAAAGATGGTGGCCAACAAATTTTTAATTTTTTAATTCCACGTGGTAGATGTAAGGACAAATGTGACTCAGAATCATAAGTAGAGAAGAGGATTCATTTGTAATGTGTTCTTATATGACAGAACTTTCCCAAAATCTTTGAGAAGAAATTTATAACCCATAATTTTGTAATTGTATTGGACTAACAATGCTTTATGAAAACATGTCTTCATAAAGTAATCCACCTCTTGTTAGTATGTATACAAATTTAATTATGAATTGGAACTCTATTTTTAGTTGTGACACATTTTTTTGAAAGTTTTGAACAATTTAATAAGCACTCTTTTATTCGGATTACTACTTTCTTGTGAATGTTTTTATGTTACTATTTGGATTTGTAAAGAATGGTTTTAGATTTTTGGTGTGTATTTGTTTGAGTATAGAAAGGAATTATGTTTCATGCAGAGATAAATATTAATCATGTAGAGATGGATATAAATAAATCAATGTCCTTATTAAAATAATAAAACAAAATATAAAAAAATGAATTTGTTACAAGTAAAACAACATATAGTCTAGTAAGACAGTTGATACTTAATTGATATGAAATATATAAATAATCAAATCATTTTTTCAATAGTGTTAAGAATGTAGAAAATAAATTAGGACTCTGGAAATTGAAACAACATTGGAGCAACCCTTTCTTCATAATTTTCCTCTAATTCTACTGAATTGGAAGCGTGTTCGGTGGATATGTTCGGATCCCCGCATCAGTCACAATGTTACCTACTCCTCTTCTTTCTATGAGTGAATTCCATAATGCAAGTGCTCTCTCATAAGGAAAAGTTTCCACAAAATAACTAGATACATACAATCTCAGACAACTTTCTAAATTTCTATCCAATCTGTTACAAACTTTTGATTTTACGAAGGATAATGCACTAAATACTCTCTCATCTTCAACAAATCCCAAGATCATAGTTTGGCATAGTTCATATAGTCAAAAATACTCACTGAAATCATCTCGTAAAATATTGCTTGAATAAAGCTTCTTCCAAATCCTTTTAATGGAACCATTTTTATTGGCTCATCTAGAAAACGAAATTTCTCTAGTATAGAAATGGAAAAATGTTGTGACTGAGAACTTGATAACTCCTTTTGTAAAATACCTTCAACTACAACACGTTTATCTCTTCACGCTTACATAAATGTTCCATTAGAATATTCATGTATTTTATAAATAAATTACTAATGGATGTTTTAGTAATGCCACCAGCTGTATTCCAAAATAGTGGATTGACAACTCCCATTGCTTCAAGTAATTTATATTTTTAAATTGTTCACGGATCTCCGTAGATAAATATTGAGAAATACTTTTCAATTTATTTCGTGTGTCACGTAATATTATTTCATATAAATTATGTGTCATTCTTACTTCTTCCAACTCTGATCAACCAAATCTTCTCTTCTTTGAAAAGTGTGAAGTGGTATCTCTTTCCCATGAAATGTTATACATAAATGATCATTTATATTAAATTTTAAGTAGTAACTTGGATTCTTAAGGTTAGTTAATGTATTCTAGCTTTCAAAAATAGGTCCTCAAAAACTTCCATCTGAAAATATAAATTATCTAGACTCATGCATACATGTTTTCTTAGTCGTATGAAGTCAGTAATGTAGATGAAACGCTCTTGCACATGCTTCGTCAAAACATTGAGCTCATTCAACATTGGAAAAATACCACATAATGTAAGTAAAGTTTCAATATTTGTTAGACGGTACAACAAATATTTAGCTTTATCTACTTCCCTATGATATTTATACATAAAACATGTCAATAAAGGATATTCTTCAAATATTCTACAAGCATGCTCATACATGGAAATCCATCAGTATCTACATATTTAAGAAGTTTTTTCCCATTTTCAATCCAATTGCAAATTTCTGAAATTCTAAAAATATTTTTGGACTACTTGAATAATATTCATGCAATTCACGAGATGAGCTCCTCCACTCTAGCAACACTTTTGAATGTTCTCACAATTTTATACACCGAAATCATTCTATAAGCCATGCAATTAATTGCAATCATATACGGTGAAATTATTGTTTGTAGTTTGACGTAAAGACCATTTATGCCCCCTTGCACTACAACTACACCATTAGTTCTAACACAAACTAACTTTTGACAATGGAAAAATCATCCATACTTGTTATTTCCTTCAAACTTGACACCACTGATTTGTAAAGGTTTTCATAATTGTAATTTTTACTCATTTGATGAATAGCTAAGAGATGGGGATTTCTTACTTCATTTGCAAACGTATCAACATGAATACAAACCCATGAAGTTTTTCACCGTTGTAACCTCATCAATTGAAAGAAAAATAAACTTTGCATTTTTAATGGCCTCTTTCAAATCCTCCTTTGCACCAGAGCAATATATTTTGCAATTTCCCAGCCACTGTTATTTGACCAATGTGATTGTGGAACGTTGTAAGCTAATAACCGATACACAATTTTTTTATCTGAGAAATCTGAAATGGGTCTTCCCCTTTTCAATATATGGAATATTGTAGTAAATTGAATACTTTTAGCAAGCATTTCAATCTGCATAGGTTTGCCTAATTTTTTTGCAATTGTGCCACCTTTTTCATTTAGATTTTTCAAACATTTTTTTTTCTTTTTCATACTCTTCTACACGTACTTTACATGTAAACAGTCTTTTGCATTTTTCCATTTATGAGATCTTACTATGCACCCATCCTTTTGATTTTGTGAAATTTATATTTTCCGAGAATGTTTTTTAATGGTGTCTAATTTGAGTTGCATTGTATGATCTTTCCCTTGTTTCCAACTACATATTTTACATCGACATTGAGTTGGAATAAATTATTAACATTTTTTGTCTCCACGGGTTCAATAAAAATATATTTGGATGCCCAAGTCAAACCTAAAAGTTCTTCTTATTGTCTAGTTAGTCCTCTTTCTTCTCACAAATTTTTTATTATTTTCTTCAACTTGTGCCTCTAGGTTTTCTATAAGTATGTTCTCTTCAAGAATATCTTGATCATCACGTATCCTTTTTCTGGAAACAAAGATTGAAGTATAATGTTCCTTCGAGGTTAGTGTTGGATGAGAATTTGATGTGTCTTCTCCTAGTTTGATGTCATCAAGGGAACACATGTTTTCATCAATAGGATCATCTCAAAAATATTAGTTTTTGAATGTGTTTGAGAAATGTCTACATATAAAAGTGTTACAAAAATATAGTATTAATTATTTATATGATTAATACAACTAAATAAACAAGAGTATAAAGAGTAAAGACTCAATTTAATAAAGAGGAGTACAAGAAACATATAATTTGGAAAATATAATAATAAAATTTTATAAATTAGTCGATAGTACATACCTATATTTTCTATAGATCCCGACACTATTTTTTTTTTGTGGATTGACCAAAATAGCCAAATAATGGCATGTTACTCTTTTTTGAACTGAAGTAACCTTCTTACCATGTTTTCTAGAATCCATGGATATGTTGCAAATATTGATTGTTGATAGATGACTGAGGTTGGACACTACAAGTCTTCTGTTAAAGGGTTAGGTGTTAAAGGGTACACACGGAAGGGGTAGGAAGGTCCAGGGGTTGGACGAATAGGGGTAGGATAGGCTAGGGGTTGGAAAAGCAGGGGGTAGGACAACCTAGGGGTTGGACGAACAGGGATGGAATATATTGGAGTTGGACGGATGGGAGTTAGACGGATAGGAGTTGGATGGCATGGGTTGTAAAGGTTGGACATATTGAGATTGGACGGTAGAGGATGGATGATACTGTTGGATAGAAAGGGATAGACATATTGAGGTTAGACGGTAGAGATTGGATGACACTTGTTGGACGGAAAAGGCACAGCGGAAAAGGTTAGGCAGATTGAGGTTGGACGGATTTAGGTTAGATGTAAGATGTGGGGACGGTAGATGTTGGATGGTAGAAGTATCGGACTAGGATGGTAGTTGCAGATTGTAAAACAAGTTAGATGACATATATGTATTATACCTCAGTGACATGTATAGTATTATACCTCGGTGAATATGAGCACAATTTGATTCGAAACGTTGATGAAATACATGCATAAGTTCATTTTTAAGAGTAAATAGTAGGTGTTGAATCATACAAATGACTGTCGGTCGAGAAATTTTTGTGAACGGGGTGGTAGCTGATTGCTGAAAATTCTCCATTTCTAATTTCTAAAACTCCTAATATTCATGAGTTTGAAAAAATCACCACCTGAAATTTTCCACGATAAAATTATCAAAGCACCAACTATGATCATGGCCTTAAGTTTCACCGATTGTCCCATGAAGCTTTGTTAATAAGATGTTTATATATTATAAATGTGGTATTCATAATTTCATCACTAAATTTGGATGAAGATGTGGCCAAAATTTTGTCATTGAGCCAAAAATGAGCTATTCACACTTCAGCTCAAACTTGTGTGCCTATTAGCATAATAAACCACTCGCGTGGAATTGCATATAAATGCAAGTTGAATTACAAGAACCATTTCATTATGTTTAATGAGAATTTCTTGTTTGATCTTTGCATAATGGGAATGTTTAACTTTAATATTAACTATTATCTTCACTCATATTTTGCACTATGATGAAAGTGTCCTTGAATTTCAAATCAGCTAAGAGGCCCATAATCAAGTTATGATTGATTAATTAAAAAACAAGAACTCAAAACATTAGAAAAAGACAAACATTAATGTTAATGTGGTTTATTTTCCCCTTTGAATGAAAAATTCCATAACACGTGTGATGTGGTTTGCATCTGAGAAACATTCAAGAAGTTGTGTGGAGCAACTAATCAAGAAACAAAATCATGGTTGTTCAAAACTATTAAAGATTTTAAGCCTTCATTATTATTTACCTTTAAATTAGATTAAATCTCCTTTGGCCATAATCTAAAAGCAAATTCTTGTGGATTTTTTGTTTTCATTTTTGGCTTTTAGGAAGATAGTTTGGGATACCACAAAAAATTGAAAAAGAAAAAGAAAAACTTCACTTCTACCATATTTAGGTGTTGTCATGTATTTTACAACGCAAATAGATGTCGGCCCTTGAGGAGGAGCAAAATGCCCCATTCTAAATCTCCCATTTTGATAGAAGCTAAGAGGATGTTGGCAAAGGTTGTGGACTCTAGCTTAACATTTCCGATTACATATTCATAAAAGTTTCCAAGGTCTTTTCAACAAACATTTTTTTGCATATCTCGCAATCATTACAGTCCATGAGACCATGGATCTTTCTGTTATATTTTCAAATAATTCACATGCTTACACATATTATAAACATATCAACTAGGTCACTTACAGGTTAAACATCTACCAAAATTCCCTTCTTCATAATTCTTTGACAAATGTTCACGCCCTATTTTGAAGCTCCATTTTTGGTACATGTGGGTAGCATGCATATAAAGAAAGGTGAATTGATCAAATTGAACACCTATTTGTTGCATTTGGTGAAACAATGCCAATAATTTGTGAGGTGGTGGAATAACATCAATGCCTTGTGAAGTGGTGAAACAACGTCAATGCTCCATGAGGTGGTGAAACAACATCAATTTTCCTTATGATGATTGATCATCACGATAAAAACATGTGTTCGGAGAATAGTTGAAGTTTCGGACCTTGGGTGACAATTACTCATCACACCATGTGGAGGACTACAAGAAAGCCATACATCAATTACCAAAGGAATCAACACCCTCCATTTTCATGGCATGTGTCAACCGCAATGACCTCATTCCAATTTGGAGCTGCCTTCGGCATTATTAGGAGATACCAAAACTAGACAAGGCTTAAATATTACTATTTATTTTAGGTTTTGCGCATTTACATTTAAGTTCATAAAACTTTTGGAGTATATAATGCATTGTAAGTTACCTAAAGTCGTTCGCAAAAATTAAAGTCATTTAATTATACTTACAAAACTTCAAAAATAAAGTTGGGGATTAGGACATGTTCCACAAGTTATAATATAATGATTAAAGTATAAATTTTGTATCTATAACCTAGGTATGTCATGCTAAAATGGTGGATCATACTCATTTTTAGTCTTGGATAAATACACATTTGTATCATGTGTTCCTTACATGTTGTATAATGGTTAAAACATAACTTTCATATGTGTGCGAAGAGATAGCCTTTTGTAAATATAGAACCTAAATATATTCAAGATCAAGTGACTTATAACAAGAGACACCTAAAATCCACAAAGTGTGGACACATGAGATACCCAAAGTCCATATAATTAGTTGAAATAAAACATTAATATCTATGCAACTTAAATATAAATCCCATCACGATCAAAGGGCCTCTGACCTATAATTAAAGAGACCTAAACTCCACAAAATGTGATCATGAGAAATGCCCTAAATCCAAATAATGTTGTCATAAGAAACAACCAAATTAAAAATTCTAATCTAATCATACCAAATATATTTAACGATGCCGCTTATTTTATTGCGAACTAACAATATTGAACATATTTTCTATAAGCGAGTCCCTCCACAATTTCATCTTCTCTACGGTTAAATCTCTACATGTTTTAATGGCAAAAACACCATATTAACTCTTTTGTCAAATAATTTGATCATGCCAATGTCACACAACCAAATTTTTACATAATTCATTTACTATGCCAAGAGGGTGAATTTTATTTTGTGCCCTAATTAAACATTGGGGTACACTCCCTTGGTCCCCTTCAATCAATTAACGTAATATATTTAAACACATCATGACCCCTTCATCCCATATTAATATTTAAATCACATTATTAATTAATTTAATTAAGTTAATTTCATCCTCACACCTCCACCTCATCATTACACCTCACCTTGGACCCATTCCAGGGGCATTTAACTCACAATGACCAAGTCATCACTCTCAACACTGAGTCATCACTCCTAGTGTTGAGTCACCACTTGACCTAACTAACTGAGACTTCTTCCTAAACCTAATTGGACTTCTTATATGACCTTCCTGCCTTCTCTCATGAGAACTCTACTTCCCTAAGCGGACTCAATCAAAATCACACCAAAAATAGTAAAGATCTGCCTATTTTTGGTAAACCTAGACTTTCTCGCCTTAACTAACGTCGGTTATCCCTCGACCAACACCGGTCACCTAACCGCCATTAGGTTACCTTATATACACTTTCACAACTCTTTACACGAGTTGGTCATTCAATTATTGGAGTCTGATTGCATTCAAGCGTGAATCACAGCCCTCCTGCATCCAGACGATGAACACACACAACTATAGTGCAAGACAAGCAATCGGTTCTCCTCTAGAGCGTTGGAATACTCACGGAAGCACATAGGTCATATTGCCACGACACTAGACTCAAGAACTTCTTCTTCGATCAACCATCAACCATCCCAACTCCCAAGATCTACAAGACATCAAGTAAGTATTGTGATTTTAATCATTTTTGCTTATTCCTTTTGTAGATCTCTTGCTCCTTTCAGTAGTTTATTTCCTTTATTGCATGTACATCACCTTCTTCCCACCAACCCACTATTCAACCATCCCAAGCCTTTTCACCATTCTAAACCTCCTTCTTAGTATCCCCGAGTCTTCTCAGCCATATTACGACCCAAACCATACTACCCTCACTCTTTGTGCAATCACAGAGAGCCTAAAAACTTCTTTTTAATAATTTACTATCAAATTGCCCCTACCGATGTTGGTCACCTTAACCGTCGTCGGTCTCCCCTCTCTATCGACATCGGTCACCAGACCGATATCGGTCACTATGTTTTTGTTGACCCTTACCAAACTACCTCTAACATCTCCTAAACTCCATCCAGACCTTACCAGATACCTCTGTGACCTTACCTAACACCCTTGTGACTGTCCCAACTAGAAACATACCTTTCCTGATGCTAGATTAGTTTAGATTTCAATACTTTGCTTAATCCAATTTGTTCACAAAGTCACTTGCACGTGACAAGTTTGAGTTGTTCAGAGAGTTCCTCTCCTCATCCCTCGAGACAATGCACAATTAAGGGGGGGAATGTTAGGATAAATTAATTATGCATTCTATGATTAATTATTTAATTAATTTTATTAATTAAATAATAATATTATATGGTTATATTATGTTGGTCCGAAAATGCATCGCGTGGACGGATCTATGTAGACGAGAGCGAGCCAACAGTGTGCGGGGCTTAGCCCTCTTTGAGACAAAAGCGGCCCGGGTTTATTGCTATTTCTACTAGCAGGAACCTATGCAAGTCTCACATTACGCCTTCGGGGTTGGGATCTCATCCCGGTAGAGTGTTCAGCTGCGAAAAGAAAGGAATGAAAGAGGGAGAGAGAAAGAACAGATCCGAAGGAGAAAAGAAATGAATTCCAAAGCGAGAAAGGTCGAGAAGATTTATGTTTTTAGTTTGGTAGTAAACAGAGCCAAACCTACTTGCATAAATAAACAAAGCAATACTGATAAACAAATGACGGAAAAGTAGATATGAATCCAACAGATTAAACACATACAGATCTAACGTAAGAAAGATCTAATGTATAACACAGCTATTGAGCACAAAGTCTGAATAATTGTATTACTGTTCTTTTCTGTTACAAGAAAGCTCAAAGTCTTTCTCTCCTCACTTCTATTTCTATCTAAAAAATGTTCACCCAGAATACAACAAGTATTCTCATATTTATAGAAGATGAGGGAGAGAGAAGGCAAAATGGAGCCAACCACTTATTTACAAAGATATTTACAAAATATCTAAAAGTCATGTTGACTTTGACAACTTGGTGGATGACATCATCCCATGATGCAACATGGATGATGTCATCATTTGTATCAACACATTTTAGACATTTCAAAAAGAAAGTCGGAGAATAGAGAGAAGAAGAAGAAGAAGAAGAAGAAGAAGAAGCTACTCATCATCATCATCCTGCGGCCGGAAAGGGGTTGCCTGTTTCTGATGCTGCTCAGGTGATGATATGTGGAACTGAGCGCGGTATTCCAAAAACTTGCTAATCATCGGCCCAAATTGATCTTGTGACGGATCCTTGTGCCGTTCACTGATTGCTTCGCAAGTCTCCCGCTCGTCTATGAGCTTTTCCGGGAGTTTGGAATAATCTTTCTCCGCCTCGATAAGGAACCCGATGAAGTCCCTACAGGCCAGTAGGTTGTTGATAGATTCAGTGTCGAATGTGACCTCTGGCCCTGTCCCTTGAGAAGCTATCTCCTTGAAGATCCGGATAGTGTCATCAGCTGATCTCAAGGTAAGGGAAGGAGTGAGCAACCCTGGAGTCATGGCGAGGACAATTTTCTCCATTTGATGCATTGCATCCAGGGCCTCTTCCTTTACCTTGTCTATCTTTTCTAAAACAAATTCCAGCTGATCTATCTGATAGTCCAGAGTGGACATAGTTTTGTTGAGGGCCCTTGGATGACCGAAGACTCCGAACTTGACCAGATCTTCGACTGAACAGTCGAACATTTGTTGGAAGGTCTCGTGTTGGAGTCTAGCATGTTCTAACTCTTCTGATATCGGACCTGCTAATGCTTGGAGTTCCTTATTCACCTTCTCGATGTTTAGGTATAAACTGATATACTCGGCGATTACTCTTTCACTATCCTTGAGGATCTGGCTCCTCCAAGCAGAAACACCATACCCTGCTCGCCGATCTTTGAATACTCATTGATCTTCTCCTGACTGAGCAGCTCAGGAGTCTCGGGCGATTGTGGGAGGTGCACTTCCCATCTTCTCGTAAGGCTTGAAGCGGTGTATTTGTTGCTCCTTGTAGCCTTTTCTCCTCTTTTGTTTCCTGAAGCTTTTTGCAGAGTGCATCAACTGCGGAAAGAGCTTCCCCCTGGAGACTTTCAGAGGATGTCCCCATTGTGACTTGGGTCACGGTGAAATCTGTCGGAGACAGATCTTCTTTCTCTTTGAGGGGGTTGGGGTACGCTATTTCCATGACTCTCTCACCTGCAGCACTCTTCGAGAAGCGTGTAACCGGCTTGTGCTTCTTTGCTCCTTTAGCCGGAATGACCGAAAAGTCCATCGGAGCGATGGGGACTTTCCTCTTTTGTTGGCTCAGCTGCTGAGAGATCCAAGCTGGTCCTATAGAAGAAGGACCAGAGACAGAGGGGGAGGCAGCAACGGTAGAAGAGGGGAAAAACGTGGAGACACGCGGCGGCGGCATGGAAAGAATAGCCGAAGAAATGTCCACGGGAGGAAGGGAAACCGCAACTGCAGAAGACATAGGAAGGGAAGGGAGCTCGGAGATGAGGGAAGAAATAGAGGAAGACAAATCAGTGAGGGAGGAGAAGATAGATGAAGAGGCAGGGGAAAGGGTAGAAGAAGGGGCAGAGGACACGACCAAAGGGGTGGTCGTTTGAGTCACTCGAGGAGGGGAAGGAAGAGAAGAAGAAGGGATAGAAGGGACCTCTGAAGTTGTAGCGACGCCGACATCCTGGGTGGATGGGCGTATAGGACTATCCTCTGTCAATTCCTCATCAAGAGTTATGACTTGTTCTGGCTCTGAGGGAAGAGGACTTTCAGGGGCTTCCTCCTGAATGGTGCTAGGTTCACCTTCTGCACCTTTGCCTTTCAGCTGCTTCTTTGACCTTGGAGGTGCGTTGCCCAAAGGGGAAGTTGTGAAATCTACCCCGAGGTAGATTAGTCCGTTCATGCGGCACCAATGCTCTGTTCTTCGCATAGTCTCCTTGACCCTCTCCTCAATTGTTTGAGGAGCCTTGTTCCTGTCAATGGCCGGGAAGGGCCAATTGTCCCCATCTGTGTCATTATACACCTTATCTACTTCATCTTCCATAGTCTGGAAGCCTTCGGGGACAATGGCCACTCCGTATTGGATGATTTCCGCCAATGCTAAGCGAGAGTGATCCTTTCTTCTGAGTTCCGCCTCATGGAGAACGTCAATGTAAATATCCTCAATTTGAGGGACATGGATCGGATCGAGCTTCGCTTTTGGCAGGCAGCTTCTTGGGTCGAAGGTAGGCCTGGCTGGGAAGTCATGCTTCAAATTGAGTAGCTCCAGCTCTGCGAACATTTCCTTCGCCTTATGGTGGGTGGAGCATGTGTATCGGCCCACTTTGAGGGGGAAAGGAGTTCCACCCTTCTTTCTTTTGAGGCACTTCTCATGGTATGTGACCAGCTGCCTTGACAGTTCTAGTAGAATCAGCTTAGGCCCAGCATACCTTGGTAGCCTGGTTGGCTCTCCCAAAAAGTTGGCAGCCCTCAGATAGGTGAACGTGGGAAATTGGGTGAACAGGGCCCCCCATTTCTCTGTGACTGCCACTATGTTTTTGGTCGTCCGGCTATGAGTCATGTTTGGCCTCAGTAGGCAGATGACATGATAGAAGAATGCATCGTTAACTTTTGCGAAATGTTGGATGCTATTCTCCACCTCACTCTCGGGTAGTAATCAAATATCTTGGCACGAGGCCATACTCCACCGGTTCGACCCGGATAATCCCTTGCCGATGTCTTTGCGGCGTAGACTACATAGGAGTTCATATGGAACACTCTGTTGTGGCGGCTGTTGAAATTTGCTCGAGATATGGTGCTGCTTATTATTTCCCCAAAGAAAAGCGCGATCGGGCAAATTCTTATTCATTGTCTCCAGTACCGCATGCATCCACTTATGGAAATAGTGGGCATCTAAAAGCCGAAGACTCGCTCGGGAAGGTGATAGTATCACCGAGCTCCTCTCGAAAAATCACTTCGGTGGATAGTCTATGGCCACTTAGGTCACCGCTTTCTTCTTGTTTTTAGGTAGACCTCATTCATCAATGCATGCATTGGTCTTCGTTGTCTTCCTGTGCTTTGATGCATTCTCGTTGGCAATGTACCACGTAGTTCCGGTGATGAGGGATGCAAGTATCAACTCAAAGTGACGGGCGGTGAGGTTTATGTTTGCCTCGCCCCATCGTTCTCGACACATCTTGTGTCTTTGTTGTAACATTGCGTAATCACCATCATGAATTCATTGTTTACAGCGGCGACGGGGATTCCTCGGCAAAGTGCGAGTGGCACTTGCCTATCAACTTGTCCATCCATGGACTCCTTGTAACTTTTTGAGTCCTAACCCGAACTCATCCATGTCAATGTGACCCAATTGAGTCTCGACATCCATACCGCACTCACTGTGATTCGGGCATCGACCCTCGATATTTGTATTTCATCTCTTCTTCTCGTCGCCTTAGCCTTTCCTCTTGGTTTGGTGGGTTTCTTGCTTGGCGTAGACATGTGTTCTTTCGAATTCATTTGCTGATCTCGCACGAAGAAGGAGTGAGACCCAATCCAAAAAGGTTGAATTAGTCATTTGATCTTCCATTGGAAAGCTAGCAGAAGAAAGAGTCAGAGATTTTAAGGCTCAGGGCACAGAAAAAAATGCAATGGCGGAGCCAAATAGATAAGGCGCACAGAAAAGGAATGTTGTAGAGGTTATACTGGTGCCAAAGGCGCATGGCGCATGGATGAAGCAGGTTGCATTTTATAGCAGGGCGCATGGAAAGAGTATGTTACATGAAGGTTCGGTGCGCCCTTTGGCGCATGGATGGATTATGTAACATTAACAAATGGTGCGCCAAAGGATTTGCGCGCGGCGCATGAAGGGTTTACACAACATCATGTTCTCAGTAATGGAGGGTGCGCCCACGCCTTGATAGCTTTATACTTGCGCGCAGAAGGCTTGTGTTGCATGGAAGCTAGGTGCGCCCTTTGGCGCATGGAAAAGGAATGTAACATGGGTAAAAGGCGCGGGATTTACACTTGTAGTATGTAAAAAGGGCGCGCTTTGAAGGCGCATGAGTTCTAGATGTAGCAGGACAAAAAAGGTGCGCCATTGGCGCGGGTTTTAATCATGTAACATGGCGGGTAGATGCGCCAAGGGGCGCAACTGTCTTAAGTGCAACAAGACGCGCCAGTGCGCCATAAAACTAAACTCTTTGCTCAAACCTTTTCATTCTTTCCTCCATTTCAAAGGTTGCTTGGACATATAGGGTTTTAGAGAAAAGTTTATCAGACCAAGCCATTTTCAAAACAACACCCCTTTACCAGCAGATCTGGAAAGAGGGAAGGAAGGGAGGAGGAAAAGAAGAAGGAAATGAGACAGGACAGCACAGGGGAGGAACTAACTTAATCAAAAACTTATTTTAACACCGGCTAGCAAACCACAATGCAGACCAAGAACACAGACCAAGAACACGTAAAGAACCGAAAATGGAGAAGAGGAAGAACCTCTTACCTTAGATATATAGCAAAATTGAGAGCGGGTCCACAGGGCGACGAAAACGACGAGCAGAGGCTGACAAGTCCAGAGTGATCACGTGCTCGACAAAAAGAATGAAAATGACATTGGGCGCGCACTGATATATATAGAAAAACTTGTCATCAATGCGCCAACCACTTTTGAAATGGCGCATGAAAGTTGCTGTCGACAGGGGAAAGCGTGCGCCCTTTGGCGCACGAAAGTATTTGACAACAGAAGATTGAGCGCGCCTTTGGCGCACCATATGCATTGTCGACATGAAGTTATGTGCGCCCTTTGGCGCACGAAAACTTTGTGTTGCAGAGAGATTATGTGCGCCCTTTGGCGCACCGAAAAGTGGAGCAACAAAAGCAATGTCAACAATAAGGCGCATGCGCCTTGGCGCACGCAAAATAGACTCAACATCCTTTGGTGCACCGAAAGATGTGTTAACATGGAAAACCATGCGCCAAAGGCTTTTAAGGGGGCGCATCAAAAGCTAGTGTTACAAGGAAAATCCATGCGCCCAGCCAAAAAAGGCTCAAAAAGACTAAGTTCGAAAACTAGATTTCCCGGGAAGGGATTTTACAATCTTTCGAACTCGAAGGATCCCTTACGAGGGATCGAAACAAAATTTTCGGTATGGTTATCGGTAAAATTGCCCTTGTCAATTTTACGGGATAACATATTATAAACCATATTATAATTGTATGTTGTTATATGGTTTTAAACCATATGTCTTTTTGTTTCACGGGGATAATTGTTACAATTATTATAACAATTTATATGTTTCTCGATGTATTATTGGAAGCGATTGTGAGTATGGTTTTACTTGTGCAACATATTTGTTTATCTGCGCACATTGTTGTCAATATGTATAAATATTGCGGCGCTCCATTGTAATGGTTAATCAATTTCACATTAATAAAATATACAGCTTCCATCCCTGTTTGTAAAATTACTGATAATGGACCCTTTTATGATTGTAACCATAAAAAATACCTCTCATATGAGTAGCATATTTTACTGTGACACTTATTTTTCAAAATATTTATATCTTAATTATAATAATATATATTAAAAATAGTTAAATAATTGTAGAATAGTGTTTTGTGGATTTTATTAGTGTATAAATAACATTATTTTTATTTTTGAAGGGAAAAATTAGGAAATTATCATCCCCGAAAATTGTTGAAAGTCGTAAGTGGCCATTAAATTTAACCCATGAGTGGACCGAACAAGCTTACTTTGATAGATTCTGCTACGGTCATATCAACGACCAACATCAAATGATTGTTGTGTTGACGTAAAAAATAGACGGTATGATTCTTTTCTTCACGAATACCACAAATAGAATTGGAAAAACATCAACTACTATATGAGGTTAAATATTTGTCTAGGTAGAGTTGTGTGCTTCTAAGATTGTTTTTATTCTTAGATTTCATGTTATTTTCTTCTATACTTTTCATGATAACTCTTACATGTATATCATATCCTCTTCCCGTCACTTTTCGATCCTATTTTCCCGATAAATATTCCATGTCCATTACAATTGGTCTGCAAGAAAGTATCTTGTTAATTTGTTAAGATTTTCATCCTCACCATGCCCTTAAATCATTTAATATTCATATTTATGGTCCTATTATGTTTATCATTTTCTTATCTTATTTGTATCTTGACATATTTCTCTGTAAGCTCTTTTTATTTGTTAGACAGTCATATTATTAATTGTGCCCATGACTTCGCCTCCTCAATCTAGTTTCAATTTATTTCCATTTATTTCCATGTTAAGTGTCAATTCAATTCCCTCCCCTATTTTTAGTTGGTATAGGACTTGTTTTATTGTGTTCAACTCTTGCTTCCCCATTCCATGTTGAATTATAAGTTTTTAACTTCCTCAATTAGTAGTTTATTCTCTCTTATTAATTTTAAGTTTACTTTTGCGATCTCTTTCATCTTGTTGTTCTCATACCATTCCTTTTCTTCAATAAAATCAATCCTCCTCTTCATGTTCATTAACTCATAACATATAATTTCGGTGACCATACTAGTGATGTTGATGCAGGATATATAGTTTTTATTTTATTTTGTTGTCTCTCCATCCCTTCTTTGATTTTTAAGTATGTATCATTTTCACTTTGTTTTATATAATAATCATCCTTATATCCTTTTTCATTATTATTGTTCTTCAAAACCCAATCACATTTTATGTCTACATTTTTGCTCTTTTGATGTGTATGGTGAATAATTTGAGCATATTCTTTCATGCCTCACTATGTCTTTGTTTTATTTTGGAGTAATGTAATAAATTTTTCCTCTTCCCTTTCTTATGTTTTTATTGATTGTACTCTACATTAGTTTCATATTATTAGTAACTATAGGGGTGTTGTGAGATGTCCTTTGTAAAATATATGCCTTTCACCCTTGATCGCTTAAAATCTCGGGTCTTTTGATGCCTTAAGATCCCTTTATATTGGTGGGATGTGAGAAAAGTTAACTACTAGTAACCAATCTAAACATCCCATGGGTGTGAAAAAAATGGATTAGAAAAATGCAAAAGCTACGAATAATGGAGAGGTCATTGGGAGGAAACATGAGGATCTACAGACGCTGAAAGGGGATTCATTTGGGCTTGGCCTGGGGTTGGATGGTTTTCAGGCTAGTAGAGGAGAGTAATTTCATGGCGACCGGGATAAATTCGTTGTGAATCCATGCCCTAATCCTAGGGTTCCAAAAAAATGCACCTTCGTCCGGGACAAGTGGGTTGGGCAATGACTGTAGCAGGAAGATTGGGGTTGGGGCTTCTGGTAATGGCGGCTTGGCTCAGCCCCATAAATCTTCTTCTTTCAAAGAGGCGCTGGCTAACAGAGGAGGACAGTTCCTGGGAAGACAAGCATCATGCACTCAGACTTACCTAGTCGATTTGGCCAAGGATGTTCCTTTGTTAACCATCAAGAACCCAGAAGTTGAGGAATATTTCAAAACTTATCTCAAGATGTAATGATTGGTAGGTTTAATGGATTTTGGCCTTCCTCCTCTACATTATATCAGTGGGTCTTCGAAAACTGGACCAATAAATGTGAAATCTCTCTCTATTCCAAGGGATTTTTTGTTGTCCATTTTAGGGAATCTGAAGATTATCAACATTGTTTGATAGGTGGTCCTTGGTTTTGGGGACATGCGGGTCTATTTTTAACTCCATGGTTTCTAGATTTTAATCCAAATACTTATTCGGTGGCCAAAACGCCGGTTTGGGTCAGGCTGCCTAATCTCCCCTTACATCTGTGGTATGCCCTAGAAGATATCGGAAATGCTCTGGGTAAGTTTATTAAAGAGGATTTAGATAGAACACATTCGGGTATGTGTTCGTATGCCCGAATGTGCGTGGAAATTGATTTGAGCAAAGGAATACCTGACCGAATTAATCTTAAATTTGGTAATTTTCAGCATTCACAGGTCTTAGACTATGAGAATATTGCATTTCGATGTAGAATATGCGAAAAATGGGTCATTTACAAGATTCTTGCCCTTTCAATAAGAATCAAAAATCTGTAAAAAAGAATGGATCGTCTTCATCTAGTGGTGGGTTTTGTAAATCCGGATTTGGTATCCGCCTCGAATTTTAAAGATAATATGAGCACTCCTAACACAGGCGGTAAAATGGCTTCAGAGAAGGATGACTCAGAGAAGGGAATGCAAGAAAACCACTTGGTAGTAGGTGGAATAAAAAGGGGGCATACATCCGAAAATTTAGAATCAGACCGGGATTCGGTGTCAGAAAATGTGATGGTCTGTGGAGAATTCCAGTGAACTGGCACTGGTTATTGCGTCTAACCTTGGAAAGTGGCAAGAAGTAAAGAAGAGGAAAAATAAAAAGGGATGAATGGGCAGCATCGAAGATTATTTTCCATCACACGGTGGGAAGTAATTTTGGGATAATCTTTCTGTATGGTTAGCTTTTCTAGATGCATTTGTAAGTTGGAAAGCAACTGTAGTCATTGTTTGTTTCTAGCTAATAAAGCCATTTTGTTTTCCTGAGGTTTTGGCCTCAGTTTTTGAATAGGGAACGGGTCCCTTCAACCCACTTTATCAATAAAAAAATATCCCTTTATATTGTGTTGCATTTACCTATATTAGTATTTATCCCATGTTTGATAAGTTGATATGTAGGTAAAATTTAGCATATCTGAGATATATCTATGTCTACGATTAACTAAAATATGAATTTTTAGGAGTTAATCTAGATATTCTAACAATGAAATAAATAATAAAAACTGAAATATAGATGCTAACTAATTTTGTGTGATGTTTAAATGAAATTAAATAATTGAAATAGGAGGGATAAGGTACTAACCTGAAAATGACTTACCTCGTTGTGATTCTAGACTGAACAAGATGATGTGCAGATGAAGCAGGGTATGATAGTATATCCTAGGAAATTACAGAAGATGGAGATTTGATTGGACTGGGCACCTTAAGAGGATCGGGGCACATGTGGCGCCTAGTCTACAATATGGACACTCTGGTTTGTATAAAAGCTTAAGACCTGAATTTGGAAGTGTCGCTAGATATTTACAATGTCTTGATCTTTGTCACATGATTATTGTAGTAACTTTACTTATGTCACCGTAAAACCCTGTAATGAAGATCTACCTACGAAACCCCATACAAAGTGTGCACTACCAAAAATCTTGCTAAGCTAAATAACTAGACTAACACCACATAGTCTATTAACAAAGCTAGGAATTAACAATAGTAACATCAAGATCTTAGCTTATTGGAATGCTTAAGAAAACTAACATGATATCAATCAATCTAAGTTAAAGCATGCCTACTTAGTGTGAATTGCTAATTAAAATGGACCTATGAAGACCACTAGCAAATCAAATTGGGTTGTTATTACTCCACAATGGTGAAAGGACCTCTCTAACAATGGCTACAAGGCCATATTAGATATTCCTCTACTAACCAAACACGAAGATTAGATGTAAAGATTGAGCAAACTATTTCTATCAATGGAAGTAAGGCTCTTGATCATATGTCTTATATGATTAATGTTATTCAAAACATGGTATAAAGTATAAAGGTAGGTGCTTAGTCCTTTTTATAGTTTTCTATTTGGGGAAAACTTGCATCTTGGTGCATGTGGGACTAAAAATGATAAATTAGATTAAGGCTTGTTAATAATGATTAGTGAATTAACAAATGATTATCATGTTCTAATACTATTCCAAACTGGTGAGGACATAAGGAAAGGGAATGGGCCCATTCCTAATAAATGTAAACCAGGTATTCTTGGTATATGTTGTTGCATCCGTAATCAATCAAGTCCATCCGACAATCCACCGCACAATCAAGAGGAGCCTTAATTAACCAATTAGGGTCAATTAAGAGGCTAAGATAAGATCTTAAAGCTTTTGAGATTTCTTGGAGGGAAATGGGGTGATTTTGAATGGTTGGAAGTGAGGTATTTAACCAATAATAGGGTTTATTGATCAAAACAAGGGTACATAGGCTTAATTAGCTAATAATCGGTAATTATTTTCTTAAGAAGAGATTATAACTAACGACATGTCGGTTATCCGGAATGTGATAGAGGTTAGTTAATCAAAAAAGCATCATTAATTAACCAAAATAAAATGAAACATTAGTTAATTATTAGAAATCACTAATTATAATGGAAATGGTAAGAACAAGGGTAATTAGTGCACTTTTAGCCATAAAATTGCGTAAGTGGGATTTAGATGTCTACACAAAGCATAAAATCCCTAAAAAATAAATATGTATATGAAGGGTTAGGAGACCTTCACAATGGTGGACTTCAACTAATCGTTGCACTACATTCCAAACCCAATGTAGTTCCTGTGTGCCTAGGGTGCCCTAGCACCAATGATGTAGAGATAGGGGCAATAAATAGATATAAAATGCAAATGGTGGATGGAATAAAATAAATACAACTTATGCGGTGTGTTTGATGTAATGATGCCCAAATGTAGTCCCTTACCTTAGTAGATAGCTAGCCCTTTGGTAGGCATCACCGCCCAAGATAGTAAGTATGCTATGTTTATATAGGATCTCTTGCTCAAATTTCAACACTAATGACCGACATCCGACTAGTACCTTTGGGAATGAGAGGGAAAATTACAAAGGATGACCTCGAAACTCTAAATTATACACAGTAAGTGTTGTTGAGACTAGGGTGCCTAATAAGGAGGGCACCCATGGGTGCCCCATTCTACACTCAGCGCCCTACAAAGACTAGAATGAAAAATGACCAAATAATGACACTCCGAGACTTCCCGAGAGGTGACCAAAATTGTGTAAACAACTAATGATTGTGTGTAAGTGTTGTTCACTCAAAATTCCCCTGCTCGATAAGTAAAATTTCAAAATTTTGAGTTATGATTTTTTCTCCGAAGTGCCTAAGCCGTGAAAATTGAGAAAATCGTGTTTTGGGTCATTTGTATGTATTTCGAGGCCTCGGAAGTTTTTGTCCCTTTGTCCCAATACGAAAGTGCTTTTGTTCTCCGACCTAGGCCGAAATCCCGAAATTGTCCCATTTTCGAGCACGTCGGATGTTTTTGTCCCAAGTGTCCCAAAATCAAAGTGCGCTCTGTTCCCCGTCGGCCGAACCACACCGAACCACGTACTCAGGAACTTTTTGTCCCAGATGTAAGTTCAAACGGACTGTTGTTCCATTTTGGCCGATTCGCGATTTTGTCCCAAGTCCCGAGTTCCAAATTGGTCTCTGCTCCATTTTCGGCCGAACCGCCCGAGTCGCGCACTCGCACATTTTTGTCCCAATTGTCCCAAATTCATTTGTGTGTCTTCCCCGTTTCGCCCGAATCGACCGAGCCTCGTGCCGCGCATTCGCGTCTCACATGTCCCAAGTGAACCTAAGGCAATTCATACTTAGTTTTTGGACCCGAATATGTTTTTCAAAATATGAATTTAAGTTCATGGCTCGATGCTATCAATCCGAAGATCAAATTTCAAGGACACTGGCGGAAGGACGAAGCTCTCAAGGCCGGTTGCATCTGGTTTTCAAAGACACTCATTGTCATCCTCAAGATGAAACGTGGTGTGTCCCTCATGGCAAATACGAGAGATGAGCGTTAGAAAGATTCAAGCAGCGGTTTCGAAGACATGATTGGGTCCCTCTCTTAATCGGCCATTTTTGTCCCCTTCTCCATCCTTCTTTCTTCTTCCCACTCCTTTCGTATTCCATGTAATTAGTTAAAGTCCTTAACTATTCTCTAGTTAAAAGAAACTAGCAGGAGTAACCGAAT
Organism: Taxus wallichiana var. yunnanensis; assembly: GCA_018340775.1. Classification (NCBI taxonomy): domain Eukaryota; kingdom Viridiplantae; phylum Streptophyta; class Pinopsida; order Cupressales; family Taxaceae; genus Taxus; species Taxus wallichiana. Next base: position 1,060,506,532 of record CM031240.1, read on the forward strand.
TGTAAACTATATAATGGCCTTTCCACGCCATTTTCCAAGGGAGGAAGGGCTTGGATAGTTCTTTGAAAGTGTAAATAGATCTTAAAGAAATCAATACAAAAGGGCTTTCCATTCTTTGTCTATCTAATTCTTGTTATCTCAAGTGTTTTCCTTTAATATTGTGGAGATCATTTTGTTCTTAACTCGTTAGTCTCTCCGACGATTGCATCTTGTTCGGTTTTGCAAATACGGTGATCTCAGACAACCAAGAAGGAACTTTGTGTCCTTGATTAATAAATCAAGAAGGTTATTTATGGAACTTTGTGTCTTTAAATTTAATCTCATTCACCAACGCAAATGATCTTGTTTTAAATTCTTTGAAGCTTCGCATACACGAAGAATTATTCGCTATCTATAATTCGAATGTTGTTATTCTCGCTCATCTTTTCATTCCCTTTCCTCATCCTTGTGTAATTGATGATCCTTATGGAAAACACTTTCGTAAAATCCAAGTTTGACCATAAAACAATGTTCGTACATTTGTAAATAAGTTCGTTTCGAATAAGGGAACCTCTCCCATTAAAGAGGAGGGACTTTTCGTCCCCGTCACATTGCTCTCTAAAAGTCCTACTTGACGACCAACAACAAGATAAATGATAATGACGACCAACTAAGCGATGATGGGACTAGGGGATAGGTCATTAGCAAATAATTTTTTCACACATATTTGGTGGTATAAATGTAATAGTAAGTGCATGATTTTGTGACTACATTTTCCCCACTTTATGTTGGTGAGCGAAAAGCTCGGTAACATAAAGTAGATAGAGATGCGTACTTGAGAGAAATTTGGAGAATCCCATGTTGTACTAGAACGCGTAGATGTGATAGTAAAAGCGTCTTTGAAAGAACCATATAACATGTCGAACCATGGATCAACGTGTTGATCCATGCAACGTAGTGAAAAGTGTAATGTCATGATGAAGTGTATTAAATGAGAGTGATGATATAAATGTTAGATGATTGATGATTTTAAACGTTGTATGATAATAATGAGATGGGGTAGGGAGTGATCAATTCCCAACCCGAACGCATGTACATGAATAATCGACTAGAGGATTTGGGCATCATGCCACCAGAGGAAGAGTGTAGGGATAAAAGTGTGTTATTCTCCAATCTCTAACTACATCCTCAAGATCTAGCCACTACATACGGACTCAGATCAAAGATTTTGTGGTTTTGGATCCAAATAATTTTGATCAAACAATTGACCCATATATGAGTGGTATAGGAAAGGCACTCTTGCCCCCATTCCATGGGTTTTGTTACAATGTGATGGCTTCCAAATTAGGTCATCTGGAATGAAATGTGAAATGTATTATGGATTCCAAGTTAGGTCATCTGGAAGAAAGTGCAAAGTGTAGAATAACTTCCCAAGTTAGGTCATCTAGGAAAGTAATGCATGTACCTCCCAAGTTAGGTCATCTGGGAGGCCGATTGTGTTGAATTTGTGTTGATGATAAGATTTCAATTGTTAGAAATTTGAACACGTAAATTGATTGATTATGATTGGTTATTTTGTTATCCAAATGTGCCCCCTACTCATTTTGTGGCTAACTCCCTTTCATTCTTTCCTTCTATTGTGCCTCAGTCATAAATTTTTACTTTTTAGGCACTCAAAACCTTCTAGAAATGACACCATTGGATAGATCTCTTTCTCAACTTTCCAGAAAGGTAAAGTTTTCCTCCTAACTCCACGTATTTTTCAAGTTATGGCTCGGCGGAGTTTTTGTGGGAAATTTTCCCTTGCAAGGCCCACAGCCAATCAGGAGCTGCCACGTGTCCAAGGGCGAAAAAACACCAAGCGACCCGAAGGAAAAAATGGTCAGGAAGGGCCCGCACCCAATCAAAACATGCCATGTGGCACCTAGAGTGGTGGAGCGCGGGGAAAATTTGAAAAATGTTCCAAAGACCAAACGGGTAAAAATTCAAACTTTTTGCCCGTCGATCCGATTTTGGCCTGTTTTTGCCCTAAATCTTCAAATGGCCATAACTTTCGATCCAAAGCTCGGATTTTCATGTTCTTTATATCAATGGAAATCTGGTGAAATTCTCTACAAGATTCCATGGTCAATTTTGAATTTTGGTTCAGTTTGGAGGGAGAAAATCAAAAAACACTTCTGGTACGTGCCCATGGACAGAACTGACGTTTCAACAACCAATTTTAATGCAAAATGGGTCGCATTCTTCTCCAACATGGTCAAAAATGTCGGGGATGGGTCTGTCAGGTCACCCATGTTGTTTTTAATGCATTTTGGTCAATGAGGAATGGCTCCCACATTTTTTCACATTTTCTCTCTCCTGGGTTCGACCCATGCACTGTAAAAACCAGATTTGGCTCATTTTTCAAGGGGGAACACCTTTTTACACAGCAAGCTTCTATTTTCACTTTCAACAAGTGATTTTGGCAAGTATCAGACCTTCCAGGGATTGTAACAGGTTTTTTTGCCTCTTTGGTGTTGGAATACAAGGATTTTGATGTTGAAAATCACAATGCAGGCTCTGTGAATGCTTTCAGTCCTTTGTATGTGTTGTTTGCTTCATTTCAAACCCTTGATTATAGCTTATCAACTTGTGCATGATGTTTTATGTTGCAATTTCTGATTTGTGTCAATTTACATGAGCAAGAAGTGCTCACCACTCCTTTGGTGTATCACCCTTATCAGTTTAGTTTTAATTTTTGCATTTCTTATCCATGTCTCCTTGCAAATTAGGATAAAATTAGGATCTGAACCTCTGCAGTTGTGTAAATAATAGATCTAATCAGAGAGGTTTGAGGAACTAGCCTCTAATCTAGAGATTCCTCTCTCATCTTACAAGTCCCACACTTGGAGAGAGGTTTCAATGTTGTGCAATCACACTGGATGCCCTAAACATCAACTTAGAACCTTGATTTGCATCCAGGGGCGCTGCTGATTTGCAACAACGATTACTCATAAAGAGATTTTGCGCTAGTTTCCCCGAGTTAATTCATTAGGGGAATTTATAGAAATTGGTGAAATATCACATGGAAAGGTTTTTAATCACTTGTTTCCCCAGTTACGTCATTAGGGGGAAGTGATGAAATTTCACATAGAAAAATTGTATATTTTTTTCCCCAAATTAGGTCATTAGGGGAATTAACGGTGAGATGTCGCGCAATGAATTAGTAAATGTTTGAAAATGATGAGTTGGTAGTGTTGATTGACCACATGGTAATGTAAGGGGGATTATAGGATGACCCCAAATATATTCCCCCTTTCGGTGAAAGGGGAAATGATGAGAAGAATGAATGTTAAGCCAAAAGTAAGCATGAAATAGATAGAAAGTGATAGAAATCACCAAAAATGTGTATGAATTAGATGGAAGACAAAGTCAAGGAGAGATAATGCACATGTAATGTGTATGTTACGATGGTAGGTAGAATTATAAAAAGAATGCCGCAAATGGGGTGTAAATTGGAGTAGAAACGCTCAAGATATGACAAAAACAATGTGGTGTGTATTAGTTGTGAGAATAAGCGTGAAATAATGACTATAGTAAAGTAGGTGAAAAAGTAACTATAAGTAGTGAAGTGAAAAAGTGTTTAGTCACTTCATTTGTTGTTTATGTGATTGTGAGATTGAGCGCAAAGTGAGTGAAAATGTCGCAAGTGAGAGTAACATGTCCTAGTTGGTTTGAGATGGTGGCGACTATCACAGGCACACATATGACATCGGAATTGGTAAGTGTGTTGATTTTCGAAAAATGTATAGTGAATTAGTTTTTTCTATTGAATTTTTGTAAATTGGAGATTTTTAATTTTCTTGGCGTTTTAGACCTGGACAATAGTGGTGAGGGCACTAGTGACCCCTAGGATAGGAGCGCCTAAATCGGGCGCTAGTGTCTTGCTCCTAGGTGCCCTAGTCCTGCATCTAGGCACCCTGGTCCAAAATGTGTGTATTTGGTGTATAATGATGAAAAATCAGATTTCTAATGTAAATGAATGTGATAAGTGAGTGTATTTGTACTTGTAAGGTGTTCTAACACGACATGTGTTGTTGTTTTTGTGTTGTGCAGAGGGATATTCACTCAAGGGAGTTCTGCGGTGGTCGTCACATGAGTACGTTTCTTGGATTGGGCCTGTTAGATGATGATTGGGATGTCATGGACCATGTTGGCCTATGACACATAACACAAATGGGGGATGTGCCCCATAATATGCCCATGTTGATTGTATTATGCGAGAGGTGGTGCGCAGATACGTGTACATTTTGGTTACCTACGGGTGAGATGATTGTTACATTAGAGGATGTGTATTGTATATTGTGGTTGTTGGTTATTGGAGAGAGATTACAGGTGATTCCATTGGAGGATATGGAGAGACAGATGTGAGCTACTTATTTGTATATTTTGTGGGGACTCGATTACCTGTCAAGGCCCATATAAGTTTGGATGCTATTTTATGGTATGGGGTTCCGCACTTGCAGAAGTTCATAACAGTTGCCATTGCTTCATCTATAGCAGTGGGGGGAGGTGTAGGCATCTTATATAAGATGCATGATATATGTTGGTAGATAGAGGAGGATGGTACTATATACGTGTGGGCACGGTGTGTGTTGGCCCACCTATACAGAGATCTATACCAATTTACTCACGATGAACATAGTGGTGGGATAGGAGCCACTACATTGTTGTATGTATGGGCGTATGAGCATATACCCATGTTGAGATCAGTTGGAGGTCCACGAGGAGAGTGGGCTAGGTCAGAGATATATGCTTTGATGGGGATTAATATTCATGGGAATAAGATGGAAACATATATCTACAGGGCACTGATAGATAGGATGGGGCCCGAGGCAATTACACCGTGACTATGGAGGATGCCCTGAGGATGCAATAGAGTTGTGGTGTATTCATAGGACTATTTGGTTGGAGGATTGATTCCCAGGAGTGGCAGAACTATTCTAGGTGGAGAGAGCATCACGATAGTTTGGGCATATATCAGGATGTTCCCCTAGATCCATATATATGGTTGAGAGCTATCAGAGCACCTAGGAGGGCCGGAGCTAGACCAGGGCCCACAACAAAGTAGCTAGTACCTCCCGGGCTAAATGAGGTAGACACGACAATAGAGTTAATATACGCAAACGATGCGGGTTGCACAAAGGAATACCATGCATGGTGGGTGGCACACCGGTGGGTATTGTTATTCAAATTATTTGTAGATCCAGTGGGGTTACCACATGGAGGAGGAGGAGAGAGGGGAAGCCCATGCCCCGATAATGTGGCAATAATTGTAGATGAGCATGAGTATTTGTATAATTACGTTATGTACTTTATTGTTGGGCTATGATTTAGTAATGGTTGTTTAAGGTGTTGTGTTATTGGTTTTGCAAGCGATGTGTATTGATCCCTAATAGTAGACACATCTATCCACACATTGATGTGGAATGTGCCGACCGATATACTTGGTGGAGGTATACTTGAGTGAGTGGATGATATAGCGGTGAGCATGCCCATTTATTTGATCCAGTGGCCATACCAGTGGCGACATGTATTGTGTTGCTAGGCGAGAGGGATGAGACACGTGAGAATACTCGACGATCCCGAGAGGCGGTAGGTGGTGGTCCCTTAGTGCATGATGTGTTTACACAATACGTGGATTTACAACGTCAGTTTTCAGAGCAGTAGACATAGAAAACCTTATTACGTAGGCAAGTGAAGAGGTATCGAGGCCACGAATAGTGACGCAAAGTTAGTGGTGAGGCATCTAGTTCTAGGGATCTCACAGTACCCGAGAGTGATAGTGATGATGAGGTGTGATTAGTATTATTGTATATGATGTAGGGGAGTTGCCCCAAGGTGATGATTGTATTTGCTATATATGTATGGACACATGTGATTTATATATGATGAGATTATTTTGTGGTGTATTGATATGTATGATTGGGTGATTAGTGTTGGGATATATGTGATGTTTTTGTATATTGTTAATGTTTATAAAAATAATTTTGTAATGTGTAGTTAGTATAATGATGATAATAGAATGAATATAAAAATAGATGATGTATGATGATCGAACTAACGTGTTGTGATGAATGTGTGTTCAATAATGTAATGTAATCATAATATGTTAGTGTGATAAATGGGGGGGGGGGGAATTAGTGATGCCCCTAACATATGGATGATTAGGTTCATTTTAATTAAGACCCCTCAAGTAGTCAAAAATGAACCACGAGAAAGTAAGAGTGTGTCATCGGGAAATGATTGAGTGCGCTAGATGAACAACGAGTGCGTGATGAAAGGTTCTTAGATAAAAACCCTCAACAATCATGTAATAACCGTAAGAACACAAGTGTGTCATCAAGGGGTAAGGTGATAGTAATCACCTACCAAAGACCAAGGTGGCACGAAGCGGTGGAAGCATGTGGGATGGAAGCAATATGAGTGTATGAACTTAACTGAAGGTCATGTGGAGCTACGGTGGGATGGAAAAATGTAGAGGGTTATGGAAGTCGATGTAAAGGAGAAATGTGATGAGATGGATAACGTGAATGCGATGGATGTGATGATGGAGCAATGTATGGACACGGTGGAGAGAAAACATAAGTAATGAACTATGGTGATGGATTTACCATATCCTAAGTACCAGGTGGAGTAGATAACTCAATTGTAGTAGAAACTCTCTGACGAGGTAGAGGAGAGATGGATTTCTTGAATGAAAGAGAGCCAAAGGAGATGATTCCCTTATCTTCTAATTGTTGTAATCTATCATGAAGGGCAAGATAGTCACTATCCCTATGGCCATTTATGTGATGATAATTATAATAAGGTTGGTCATGCTGATGTTGTAGCTTGTGTTGTGGATGATGCTAGTTTGATGGTAAGCAAATTAGGTGCTTTTCAAGTAAGGAAAACAACACATCATGAGGTCTAGCATGATGGGAGAAATGTAATGGCTCACGCGACATAGATGGAGTGGAAGGAGAAGTGGCTTGTCATGGAGTAGGAGAAAAAGTATGTTGTGGTGGTGGAGTAGGTTGAGCTTTCTTGCTTTGCTTGTGAGGAAAAGGTGGAGACTGTGTAGGATGCTCAACCACTTTTGATAGAGGAGGACTAGATGATATAATAGAATTAGATGTATGTGGAGGGCAATGACATTTGTTGAAAGAAGATCTTGCTCTAGATCTAGGACTTTATAGTAGAGAAGAATGAATGACTCACATGTATCATATTGTAATCTTTGTTTGAGCGTAGGAATCAAACCATGATAGAAAAGGAATTGCTTCTCAAGGTCTATAGGTTGGAATATGAGTTGATGTATATAAACATTGAACCGTAAGATATAATCCTTGATAGGTTCGGATGATCCCTAATGTAAAGTAGGTAAGCAGTCATAAGTAACTTTAGGGTTATTGTTGATGATAAACGATGGAGGAAAGTGTCCTCCATGTCATAGAAAGTACTAATGGACCCAAATGGAAGATGAGTGTACCATTATAATGCCTCATCAATAAGACTATCGAAAGGCCTTAAGTAATAATCTATCATTAGAATAAGAGGTCATAAGCATGTGGTAATGTAGAAGATGAGCATGAGGGTCACCAAGTACCATCAAAACATGTGAATGTAGGCATGATAAAGTCCTTAGGGAATGCAGAATTATGAATCTTCTTAGGGACAAGGTTACCATGTAATGAATTATTGTCAATAGAAGCATAGTAAGCCCTACTTTCTAAAGTGAGAGACTAAACTTGAGATTGTAATTGACCTACGACATGCATGAGAGAGATGATATCCTATGAAGGAATAGTGGAAGATGGCAACAATGTATTAAGAGGTTGTAATTTTCCATTGTGAGTGATCATAGGAATATCTAGAGATGACAAAGGAGATTCTCGATGCTAAGGGCACACTAGTAGTAGGTGCCGAAGAAGCTATAGTAGATGATGTAGATGGAATATCCATAGCAGTGGTAGGACTAGCATTGGAAACATCCCTAATAGGTGAGGTGACCAATGGAAATACATCTATATGAGAAGACAAACGAATGGGTGTAGATGATGTAATAAGAGGAGATGAAATGGGAGGAGAAGAAGTGATAGATGGAGGTGACTCATGCATAGTGTTAGATGTAATTTCAGGAGAAGGAAATGATGGAATAGGAGATTCACACTCAAGCAAGTATGAAAAGAAAGAAGTCATGGCTATCAACCACCTCATCAGTATCAGATAGAGACTCAGAAATGAGAATGTCACTAAGGATGTTATCAATAGGATCATCAACATAATATGAAGGAGTATGCAAGCTAGTATGAGATGTATCATGAGAAGCAATATCAGAAGTAGGAGAATCATGAGAAGGAACTATAACAGTAGCCTAAATAGGAGAAGAAGAATCAACATGTACATGTGAACGATGATCAATACCAAACATGTAATCAATAAGAGAATCATCTAAAATTTCCTTAGAAAGATAAGGAGGATCAAAAGTAGCTATATAACATGGTGTACAACGAGTGAAGGCTATTGGATCCTCAACAATACTAATGCCAATGGGAGAATCTTCAAAATGAGTAGGCACATATTGTTGACCATCTAGAAGTTGTTTGATATGAGCTGGAATAAGAGTAGGATTACTATAGAGAGTCGTGAGCTCAACGATGACAACCTCATCATAGATAGGGTTAACACTAAAATGAGACATGATGGGTGAAGAATATGAACTATCCTTAGCCATTAGGGTTTGAAGTGGATCTAAGGAAAAATATTCTAAAGTACGGGTTCACCAAAATGATTAACTAAAATATGATTTTTAGGAGTTAATCTAAATAGTATAACAATGAAATAAATAGTATAAACTGAAATATAGATGCTAACTAATTTTATTTGATATTTAAATGAAATGAAATAATTGAAATAGGAGGGATAAGGTACTAACTTGAAAATGACTTACCTCATTATGATTTTGGACTGAACAGGATGATGTGTGGATGAAGCAGAGTATGATGGTATAACCTAGGAAATTGCAGTAGATGAATATTTGATCGGACCGGGGTGCCCGAAAGACTATCACGGCACTGTGGGTGCCCCTAGTTGGAAATATGGGTGCTCTAGTCTACAAAACAACTCAAGACCTAAATCTAGAAGTGTCGCTAGATCTTCGTAATGTCTCTATCTTTATCGCAGTAACTTCGCTTATGTCGCCATAAACCTGTAATGAAGATTTACCTACAAACCCCATACAAAGCATCAAATCCCTAAAAAATAAAGATGTTTATGAAGGGGTGAGACAGACATTAGCTACCACAATCGTGGAATTACAACTAAGTGTTGCACTACATTAGACCCAATGTAGTTTTGTGTGCTTGTGTGTACAATTGTGTGCCTAGGGTGCCCTAACACCAATGACACAGAGATAGGGGCAATAGCTAGATGTAAAATTCAAATGGTGGATGGAATAGAATGAATACAACCCTTCCTATACATTGTGTGTGATGCAATGATGCCTAAATGCAATCCCTTGCCTTAGTAGATAGCTAGCCCTTGGTGGTATAGTTTGCCCTTAAGATAGTAAGTATATTATGTTTATATAGAGATGTCTTGCTGAAATTTCGACACTAATGACTCGACATGTTGACTAGTACTTACGGGAATGAGAGGGAAAATTACAAAGACCGACCTCGAAACTCTAAATTAGATGCAAGTGTTTTACGGACCCGGGGCACCTAAAAATAAGGATTGGGACACCCATGGGCACCCCAGTTCTACCTTAGGTACCCTAGTCAAAGACTAGAGATGACAATGACCAAATAATGACACTTGAGACTCCTTGAGAGACGACCAGAATTGTGCAAACAACTAATGACTGTGTAAAACAAATGACGACAATGACCAACTAATTGACGACAGGACTAGGGGATAGGTCATTAGTGAATAATTTTCTCACGCGATATCCATATATAAAATAAAATATTTTGTGGTATAAATGTAATATTGAGTGCATGATTTTATGACTACACTCCCCCACACACCGGTCATTTTCCTTGTGTAAGTATTAAGGTCGGAGTTATGTGGAGGTAGTCGGGTGCCCTATGGGATACTTATAATGTAGTCCATTGGGATTATCAAATCTCTATGTGTTATCATTCTCATTTTTTTCTTGTGTTTGTTTCTCTATTTACGACCCTTTTATTTCATCACTACTAGTGATTGTATATTCCTTTGAAACTATAATTACACCGAAGGCATTGGTTTAAACATGATTGAAGGTCAATGCCTTTGAAACACACCAAGGCAACATATGAGTATGATTAGTTGGTTGTTGCTCACAAATATTTTTGTAGTCATCCACATGTTAACACAATGATGAATTACACGTCGTAACATCTCATTCAAACCCTTTTGAGTAATATCAAGGCCTCTTCAATAAACCTATTTTGTGCATATCTTATAATCATAATATTCCACAAAACCAAATGTCGGCTAGGCATAGCCTTAGACAAGAGAGGGGCATTCTCAACATCTCTTGCCATGCCCCTTAATCATTGTATTTCATGAGAAATTGTCCCTCTCACATATATTCCCAAAACACGTTTATTGCTTCTTCAATGCACCCATACCACACATATCCTGCAATCATTACATTGCATGATACTAAATCTTACAAGGCATTCTTTAAAAAAAATGGTGTGTAACCTCAATTTTCTCTCATTTTTATACATATCCACAAGTCCATTTCCCACAAAAACATTACACTTAAATTGAACCCTAAAAATATTCCCATGGACTTCCTCCAACACTTCAATATCATGACATGCATGTAAAACATTGGAAAATATGAATTGATTAGGTTTGATGCCTCCTTCTCATTGCATCTAATACAACAATGTTAGGGTCTCATCATAGTAACCATGTGCCTAATGTAAGTTGCAATCATGATAGTCCATGACACCATATTAGTATTCAACATCCCATCAAATACTCCTGAGCCTCTGGAAGGTTCCCCACTTGGCATATATGCCCACGAGCTTATTACCCACCAAAACATCTCGAAGCCAAAATTGTGCTTGGATCATGTGGGCATGAATTAATTTTCTTTCTAGAATGGATTTAGCTTTAAGGCACCCATGTAGAAGATAATCATAAGTAGATGAATAGACATTGATTCCTCTTTCATCCATAGCCTACAAAACTTACAGGGCTTCATTTAATTGGGCTTATCTGTATAACCTTATTACTAAGTAACCGTCCACATTTCCAAATGCAATGACATATTGTAAAAATAAACTAGTTCTTTGACAAAGGTTTTGCCTTGAATTTCAAATTTTAGATTCAATAATGGTAACAACATGCTCTTTTTATTATTATTCGTGTCATTGTCATTGCATTTATTACGCTAAAGGTGTTACCCCTATGAGAAAGGGCTTTGCGGAAATTCATGGGGAAACTGTGTTAAATTTGACGGCTTAAATGACAGTTTTTTTATTTTTTACAATTTTGTTTTTGTTATTTTTAATAATTTTGTTTTTGCTTTTCTAACAATTTTGCTTTTCTGATTTTACATGTTGCTTTGACTTTACTATTTTTAAATTTTATTTTATAGCTTTTGCATGCATTAACCTTTAAATATTGGTCACTAACACTATAATTTCATTATTTAGGCTCTCCAAGTTCCAGTCAATCCCCTGCGTTAAATTGAATTTTGTAGGTATGCATTTAAATTCATAGTCAATTGGCTGAATTCATTTGATCTCATGCGCCTTAAAAGTGATTGTATATAATTTTGGATACTTAATATACATATTTCTATTTTTTGTTATTTTCTTTTGAAAGTATCCCTCTCAGCTCCAGAATATTGGAGAATTGAGGTCAAAATTAGTGCTTTACTGGTTTGTGAATTAGAGCTTCGATTTAAACTTTTTAAAATGATATTAAGGTCATATTTACAGGTTGTCATTGTTAGATTTTGGATCACCGACCTAGGTCTTCCCCATTCTTGGGCTTGTACGACAACCAAGCTCCTTGAATTTCCATATCCAATTTTGGGTACTGTTATCCAAAATTCACCCCCCAGGGTTAATTTGATAACATGCATCAGAATTCTCAAGTCCCAGGCAAATGGATTGATTCAGGGCAAAAATCATGTTTCTAGGGTCCCCTCGAATTTTTTCTAAGTCCCCTGTCCGAGAGGAAAAGAGCAAGTTCTGAGGAAAGGTGAAAAAAGCGGCAAAAACAAGCTTGGGACAGGAAAAATCGTGAAAATTGGCTAAGTCCTAGTCCTCGCAAAAGTTGGAACAGTTGGGACATCGAGGCACGGATCGGCCAAAAAGCCTCCAGGTGGCCCGCGAAGCAAAGGGACATCTGGGACATCGGGACGCGTGGGACGCGGAAAGCCGGTTCGGTCGAAGGAGAAGAAAATCCACTAACTGCAAAGGGACATTTGGGACATGAGGACGCGAAGGCGCGAACCACCCGGTTCGATTCGGGTGAAAAGGAGAACTTTCGCACTAAACATTTGGGACATCTGGGCCACGAGGACGCGAAGGACACGAAAAGGTGAAGCGGACGAGAGCAAAGGAAGCCCATTTTGAGGGAAATTGAAAAGAATTTGTCCCAGACGATCGGGCAGTTGGAACAAATGGACACGAAGGCGCGAACCGGCCGGGTTCGGCCAAAATGGGGATCTTCAAAGACCTTTGGGACAGGTTGGAACAAAGGGACGCGTGGAACGCGAATAGCCGAAGGAGGCGAAAGCCAATCAAGCGGCGCCACGTGTCACCAAAGTAGAAAAGGGACAGGGAAGCCCATTTCGAGTGGATCAGAAGTTTCATCCCCAAGCAACCTTTGGGACATCCGGGACAAATGGACGCGGTGGACGCGAAAAGCTGGACAAACCGAATACCAATCAAATCATGACATGTGTCACGAGGAGGAAGTCCAGAAGTCAAAGGGCGAGGTTTCAAAGCGACCAACCGAACCAATGAAATAGTGCCACGTGTCCGAGTTTAAGGGCCTGAGGAAATTTCAAAGGAAAGCTGCGCATAAAGATGGAGGAGAGAGAATTACTCAGTGAATCAGAGCCTGCCACGTGTCATCCAAGTGGCAGAGCATGGGAAAGTTCAAATATTTTTCCCCGCGACCTGTTTTTGCCTGTTTTTGCCCTAAATCTTTAGATCGCCATAACTTTCGATCCAGAGCTCAGATTTTTGCATTTTTTATATCAATGGAAAGCTGGTGAAATTCTCTGCATGATTCCGGGGTCAATCTGGCATTTTGGTTCAGTTTGGAGAGATAAAATTGAGAAACGCCTACGGCATGTAATAATAGACAAAGGTAACGCTTTAACAACCAGCTTTAATGCGGCGAGATAGTTCGCGTTTCTGTTAGATGGACACCGCCGTAGTTTTCCAGGATCCGCCGCTTCTGCCATAATGAGATGATTTAAAATACGACCTAGAAGTGGTTGGGGTAGATTCTGAATTTCCTCTCTTTTCCCTCTCTCATTCTTCCTATATATTGTAAAGATAAGTTTCTTTCAAAAGGTCGAACATTTTCTGTTTTGCTCCTCCCTTCTTCTCCTATCAAACGAATATGTGGAGTTCAAACCTCCCATTTGAAACCGTAATACGACTCTGCCTCTTGGCATTTTGTAGTGTATTGTATCAATCTTTGGAGCAAGTAATACATGTCTGTGGATGATTCTCAACCCTCTCTGTGTTCATTTTGCATCCTCCTGGTCTTTCACTACAAGTTTTGTTATCTGTGCATGATCTTATATCACATTTGAATGGTCTGTGTTTACTGGCAAGATAGGTTGTTCTTCATTCCTCGGTGCATCACCTCTATTAGCTTAGATTTATTTTTATGCATCTTCTTACCCTGTCTCCTTGGCAGATTAGATTAGGTTTCGAGCAAACCCTCTACATATTTCGTGTGCATCTGAACAGAGGAATAGGAACCAACCTTCTCTGGAGAATCCTTTCTCACTTTTCAAGTCCCACACTTGGAGAAAGGATTCAATGTTATGCAATCACACTGGATGATAGTATGGTCAACCTAGAACCGACCGAGTATCGGGAGTGCTTTGTGATTTTGCACTAACAGTACAAGAGAGATTTTTGAAGCCAAGCTTTCAACATGCACTAGTCTGATGCCATACTCTATCTGTAGCGTAGGTGAATATTCAGGGACATGCTCTGCTTTGGGTATGAATGGTATGGCACCATAGTCCATCTATAACTTAGGAGCATATTCAAGGACATGCTCTGTTTTGGGTACACGACTAGTCTGGCGCCATACCCTATCTGTTGCTATTTTGTTTATGATTGGTTCTCTGGTGGCCTCAACTCTTTAGTTGTATTTTGAGCAACTGTGATCTTAGGTCATAGAGTAGAAAGATATTAGCAGGAATCTTTGGCACCACATGCTACAAGAAACACTAAAAGTTATGCAGAAGTTTCCCACCCTGACAAAAATGGGAGGAGGACGAATTGAAGGAGTTGTCTAACAATGAGAGAAACAAGGAAAAATTGTATCTTGTAACCGCACCAAAGGATGTGCTCTCTTAGCTATTGTTCTACCAGTGCAAGCAATACCATCAATTGTTGCTCTTCAAAAACTGCAACTTTTACATGCAATCATAGAGGATACAAAGAGAATACTATGACCTATACATGCCGCATATCATGTGTCTATTCATGTGTCTCTTCCTCTAGAGTGAGCTCATACCACCACCGTAATGTCTTCTACACCAACGCTCATGACCATTCATTTGCAAAATGTATTCTCAACTATTCAATCACACTAAAACCATTTCTATCACTATTAAGAAAGTGAAAATTTAAAATTTTGAGTTTAAGTGTTGTTCAAAATTCTCTTGTATTTAAAATTTTGATAATGTGAAATGCCAAAGAAATTGAGAAATCTCTGTGTTTTTGGGTCATTTTGTGTGTTTTTCGGCCTCGTCTGACATTTTTGTCCCGCGTGTCCCAAGTTCAATTGGGCCCTCTATTCCCGATCGCCGGTTCACCCGAAGTCTGTTTCTTTTCGGGCCCGTGAACTTTTGTCCCAAATGTCCCAAGTTCGCCTGACCAATTGTTCCATTTTCATCCGATTCGACCGAGCCGCGTACTTCACGTACTTTTGTCCCGCGTGTTCCAAGTTCAATTGGGCCTCTGTTCCCGATCGCCGGTTCACCCGAAGTCTGTTCTTTCGGCCCATAGGAACTTTTGTCCCAAATGTCCCAAGTTCACCCGACCAATTGTTCCATTTTGTTCCGATTCGGCCAGCCAATGATTTTCAGATTTTTGTCCCGATTCAAGAGCCGAGCCGAGACTTCAGCCGCGATTTCACGCTTTCACGTCCCACATGTCCCAAATGAACCAAGTGCCATTCGTGCTAATTTTTCCCGCTCTACCCGAATATCTTGCTTATTCAATTTGGTAGGTATGTATTAAATACGCATTCATTGCCTTTCTCTCTCCTAAACGGCTATATAACGAGTGAACCCCCTATGCTTTTTACACATTGCTTTCCTGCTATCTTTTGCTCAAACCTTTGCAATCTAAATTCCTACGCGCGTATCCATTTTCCTCTGCAATTCCTTCCCAAGTCTAGCTTGCAGCTTCTTCGCCTCCGAATTACTACCAACATGAAGATCAAATTTCAGGGGCAAGAACAAATCTCACCACTAGAGTCTGGCTGCTCCCGATATCGGGACAAGTGAAGTTCGCCATCTTGACTTTAGTGATTTTTGGTCGAGGATGATAGATGCAAACCCTACGCCAATCATGGATGATTCATGACGATGAAAACATTGGCTTTTGGTGGTTTCCCAAGGTTTTGATGATGCAAGGATAATCACAAAGTCCGGTTTTTCAACCCCATGGATGGAAGATCAAAGTCTTTTCGAGGAGGCTTTGGGAGAACAAAGAATCACCATGGCAAAAGGGTGAGGCTTTCAAGACAGGACAACTCAAGGCTTCTGGAGAATTTCAAAGATATACTGATCTTAGGATGAATACATTTTCTTGATGAAACTTCTCGTGTGCCCCTTTCCTACAAGAAATCAAAGCTCAATTCAGAGCTTTTGTCAAAGGAAATCTGTTCAAGGAAAGCTCCATTTCCAAAGAGAAAATGAAGGAGATCTACTCTCTTCAATCTGCTATTGAAGAAGCAAATAAAGACTATCATACTCATGTCAAGTTTGATAAGGAAATGGAGAAGTGCCTCGGATTTTGGACCCAGTCTATAGCCAACACGTCAGTCCCACGTGGCAGAGACATAGCCGAGGCATGAAGAGATTCAGGCAGCGGATTTTGAAGTCAGTGGGTCCCTCCCAGTCATAAGCACCTGTCTTCTTCTCCTTATTCCTCTCTTCTCTTCCAATTCTTTTTCTCGGATTTATTGTAATAAGTTGAGGTATTGCGATTGGCAATCCTTAACTAATCTTTAGTTAAAAGAAGTAGTTACCGAGAGTAACTGAATTGTAAACTATATAATGGCCTCTCCTCGCCATTTTGAAGGAGGAAGAACTTGGCTTATTTTCTGAAAGTGTAAATAAATCATAAAGAAATCAATACAGAAGGGCTTTTCATTCTTCGTCTATCTGATCTCTTTTATCCCTAAGCTTTTCATTTAATCTTGTTAAGATCATTTGTCTATATTATATTAAGAAGCTTTGTATTCTTGCAGATGTTATTGATAGAACTTTGTGTCTTTCAAATTTCATCTTATTAGTATGATACAAATGATCTTGTTTCAATTCACTGTACCTTCGCATGCATAAAGAATTACTCTGTCATCTATAATTCTAAATGGTGCCTTTCTACTCATTCTCATTTTCTCATTCCTCAGTCCTTTTGTAATTGATGATCCTTATAGAAAACACTTTCGTAAATATCCAAGTTCCACAAGAAAATCATGTTTTGTATATGTGTAAATAGGTTCATTTCTGAATAAGGGAACCTCTCCCATTAAAGAGGAGGGACTTCTTGTCCCCTGACTGTTGCTCTTCGTGAAGTCCTATTTGACGACCAACAGTTTTTGGTGACTCCACTGGGGAAATCATATTCCAGTTCTGTAATTATTGATCATCCTTTGATCTGGCGACTCCGCGTTTTACTCGAGGGAGAAGGGCCCTTGGTATTGAAGATTCTCAATTTCAGCTTTTGGAGCAAGCAGGTTTTCCTTTCCCTTCAACAAGAAATAGAAAGACTCGTTCAACAAGTACTCCACCTGTCCAAGATAGAATCCCTACGGGTGGTATTCCTTCAGAGTCAATCAGTCCTAATCTTCGAGCTTTGATTCTTGCTGGTGTTGTAGTTCCTCTTCAAGCCATTTTTCCAAGAATGGCGGTACCACTGCCCTGGGGTCATCGTGTCGGGCCCCTTGCCCTTCCTCGCCTTTTTGCACGAGTTACCCAGAGGTAACCGGAAGAACTTCCCTAAATTCAAAGGCGATGGTAAAGTGCATCCTGATGAACACATCGCAGCCTTCATAGTTGCATGCGGAGTTCTGGGAGTTGAACATGAAGATGTCTCCGTAAGACTTTTCGTTGAGACTTTACAAGATAATGCTGCTGATTGGTTCTATCACCTTCCGGCCGGTGCTATCACCAGCTGGGATACAATGAGAACTAGGTTTGAAAACCGGTTCAAACCAGCAGAAGACGTGCATGCCTTGCTAGCCCAAATCTCTCAAATAAAGAAAGATTCACAAGAACCCATGAGAGAATTTGTGGCCCGATTCAACAGGTTGATTAACAAAATTCCGCCAAATACTCGACCTGTAGATCAAATTCAAAAATGTTTTTTCCTAAATGCTCAATCACCTGAAGTTAGCTATGCACTAAGAAGGGCTAATCTCGCAACATTGGCTGAAGATCAAACTCTTGTTGTTAGTGTCGAAGATGATTTAATCATGTCAGGGAAGTTGAGGAGAGACCCTTCTAAATCTAAATCTGCTTCTTCCTCCTCTTCCACCCCTGGACCTAATACTGATCCATTGGTACAAAAACTTGCAAATGATCTCATTGCCATTAAGAAACAATTGGCTCAGCATGCTCCCTATGCAGACGTTCCAAGGAGGAATTTTCAGCCCATAAATCATTTGCTCTCGCGCTCAAACAAGGCTAGTGCTTGAAGGACCTCCTATTAAAGTTCCCGTCAATGCAACCTGTGAAGTTGAGGAACCTGAAGATGAAGAGGTTAATGAAGATTGCGAGGAATTTGTTGAAGAGGTTGATGATGAAGCAGATGAACTTGAGGGATCTCGAGTTAATTTCTTCACCACTGAGGGCATTGATGATGAGGATGATTATGATGAAATAGTAGTAGACATGAATAGCGAATCATACGCTGTCATGACTCGAGAGCAGACAAATCAGAGGGAGAAAGTGATGCAGCCCACCAAGAAATCTAAAGAACAGCCGACAACTATCCCCGTAATTGCAAAAAGAGGATCTCCTATCCCCATTTCATCTACACCAAAGGTGAGTCCTGTCAATTCTGCTACTAAAGTTATTTCTGTTTCTCCTAAAGTTGATAAACCTAAGATTTCAAATGATGATAGCCCGTCCACTTCTGGGTCTTTCGATATTATTGATCACCTAAAAAAGACTAAGGTTCAAATCTCAGAAGCTGAATATTATCAAACCCATCCTAAGGCTTTTGCTAAAATGATTCACTTTGTCAATTCCCATTCTAAAACTACCTCTAAAGGCCTTTTACCCACTCCTCCTTCTGCACCACAACCTAATCTGGTAGCCACTGTCACCTCACCCAATGACAAAATCAAACCATTCTATGTGACACTTCTTATAGCTGGCCATAGGCTCAGCAATTACGTCATAGACTCAGGAGCATCAGATAATGTGATGCCTGCTAAAGTAGCTCATGCCTTAGGCTTGACTCTCACACGCACTTATGGATCTTGTTACTCTATGGAGAGTAAGGAAGTGCCCTTAGTCGGAAGAATTAAAGATGCACAAGTGGCTTTTGCTGCTTTGCCTGAGAAGAAAGTTTTGGCTACCATCTTAGTAGCAGATATTCCTCCTTCATACGGGATGTTGCTAAGCAGAAACTTCTGTAAGGATGTGGGTGGAGAAATTCAAATGGATTGGTCACATGCCCTCATACCTGTTAATGGACAAATGAAGAAGTTGTTGCCTGAGAAGCAATCTGAGTATATTGTACAAAAAACGGATGATCCCAAAGCACAAATACTCTATGAGGATATGGGGCATGGCAACTACATGATTATGTCTCCTGAAGAAATCCAACTCCCCAAAGTATCACCTAAAGATTCTAATGGTGTTTGGATTTTAGAGTTTGATGGAAGTTGTTCCTCAGCTGGTTCTGGAGCTGGTGTCATACTGGTGTCACCTGAAGGAAGCCTTCATCCTTTCTCATTCAAGTTGCAATTTGAAAATACCAATAATACAAAGTAGAGTATGAGGCTCTCATTCTTGGACTATAAGTGGCAAAAGAACAAGGTGTGAAGAATCTTCTAGCTCGTGGGGATGCGGAATTGATTGTAAAGCAAGTTAGAAACCTCTTCCAGTGAAAATGGAAGGTGAAACATTACAGAATCAGTGTGGGATTCCATTGAATTTCTTGATGCTTTCTCCATCAAGCAATACCTAGGAGAAGAATACTATGGCTGATTCATTAGCAGTCTCTGGGTCACTGCTTATACCTCATCCTGACTTTTCCCAAGATAAGTTCACCATTGAGATGATCCATCGACCTAGTGTACCTGATAATACAAATAACTGGCAAGTTTTCAATAATGATCAACATTTGCTTTCTTTCTTAGAACTCAAAGATAATTTTGAACAGCTATACTTTGAAGGAAGTGATAACTTGCCTCGTGAAAGTGTGCCCTTTGACAAAGCAGCCACTCAAGGAGAAGAAACGGATCAGGATGGATGTATCAAACTCAAGGGAAACAAGATCCCTAAAGGATTGGTAAGTTTAGAGGAACTGTTTGATAAACACGATAGGTATGTAAAGTCTAGAGCTTCTACTGGACCTCAACAATCAGCTGAATATGACAAAATTAATATTGGGAGTTCTACTGACCCTAAGTTCGTGAACATTGGAAAATGTTGCACAGCAGATGAGAGGAAGAAAGCAATTGATCTGTTAAAGAGGTATAAGGATGTTCTTGCCTACTCTTATGAAGATTTAAAAGCTTTCCAACCAAAAGAGATGCAACATTTTATTCCTCTCAAACCTGGAATTAAGCCTTTTAAACAAAAGTAGAGGCAATACAATCCCAAAATAGTTGACACCATTTTTCAAGAAATACAGAAGTTGTTGAAAGCCAAAATCATTTTTCCTATCCATCATTCAACATGGATTGCCAATATTGTACCTATTAGAAAGAAAAATGGTGAGATTCGTATCTGTGTTGACTTCAGAATCAATCAAAGCTTCCTTGAAAGATAATTATCCTTTACCTATGATGGATCAGGTCTTACAAGCAGTAACAGGATCTGAAATGTTGTCTATGCTTGATGGATTCTCAGGATATAATCAGGTAGAAGTTAATACTGCAGATCAACACAAAACAACTTTCACTACCCCTTGGGGTACCTTTGCTTACAAAAGAATGCCTTTTGGGCTCATTAATGCTGGTGCCACTTTTCAGAGAGCTATGGATCTGGCCTTTGGAAGTTTGAAAGGGAAGTGTATTGTTGTATACCTCGATGACTTGACTGTGTATTCTAAAACAAGGGCAGATCATTTTCAAGCACCTGGAGACAGCTTTGCTAAGATGTAGAGAACATGGGATCTCTTTGAATCCTAAAAAATCCATCTTTTGTGTCACAGAGGGGAAATTATTAGGGCACATCGTCTCCAAAGATGGTATTAAAATTGATCCTGAGCGAGTTCAAGTTATTCAGCAAATTCCTCTCCCAACCAGCAAAAAGGGCGTGCACTCTTTCTTTGGTAAGATCAATTTTTTGAGAAGATTCATCCCTGATTTTGCAGAACTAACTCTGAATATCTCCCAAATGATGAAAGGAAAACAAACGTTTGGTTGGTCTTCTGAAGGGAAAGAAGCCTTTGAAGATATTAAAAGAGCCATTGCTAAAACTCCTGTTTTAGCATGTCCAGATTTTAGTAAAGATTTTATTATCTATTGCTACGCCACAGATAACACCTTGGCTGCGGTTTTGACTCAGGAAGATTCTAATGAGCACGAACTCCCAATTGCATTTATGAGCTATATTCTAAAAGATCATGAGTTAAAATATACCATGATGGAAAAACATGCTTTTGCAGTGGTTAAAGCTGTTAAGCAGTTTCATTTTTACATTCTTAACTCTCACTCCATGGTGTCGGGTACTGATACAATCGTTAAGTCAATTTTACACAACAGAATTTGGATCCAAGAGAGGGAACTGGGTGGCTAAGGTTCAAGAATATGATATTGACATCAAACCGACCAAGCTCATCCGTGGAAAAGGCCTTTGTGAACTCATCGCTGAAGGAGCTAGACATGAGTTACTGGAGGATAAAATTGGTCTTCCTACGTTCTGTTTTAGCTGGGCTTGACGAATGGTATGTCGATATCACCCATTTTCTCACCTATGGAGAATGCCCTCTCATTTGACTGCCAAAGAAAAGAGGACTGTTAAACTAAGGTCAGTGCAATATGTGTTGTGGGAAAACGCCTTGTTTAAACGTGGGTTAGATGGAAGGTTTTTGAAATGTGTGGACAAGGAACAACAGAAAAAGCTACTCTCAGCTTTTCATGATCAAGCATGGAGGGCACTACTCATCAACCGTCACTGCTCATAAGATACTTCGTGGAGGATATTACTAGCCTACCTTATTCAGAGATGCATCCAAGTGGGTTGATAAATGTGAGGCTTGTCAGACTTTCGTGGGTAGACCCAAATTGGCCTCTTTGCCTCTTAAGCCAGTTGTAATTGAAGAACCTTTTCAACAGTGGGGTTTGGACTTCATTGGAACACTTAATCCCTCTTCTAGTGCTGGTCATACTCATGTATTAACTACTATGATTATTTCACAAAATGGGTAGAAGCCATTCCAGTAAAGAGTACTACTTCTGAAGTGGTGTGCAGTTTCATCAAAGAAAACATCTTGGTAAGGTATGGTGTACCAAACAAGATTGTGACAGATAATGCTTCAAATTTTTCTTCAACTGAGATGATGGATTTTTGTTATGGATATGGCATCTCTCTGGCTCACTCTTCAGATTACTATCCTCAGGGAAATGGACAAGCAGAATCCACTAATAAAAATCTGGTGACCATAATAAGGAAATTAGTCAATGAGTCTCAACGAAACTGGCACAAGAAACTCTATGATGCTCTTTGGGCAGACAGGATCACACCTAAGAGAGCCATTGGAATGTCTCCTTTTCAAGTGGTATATGGAGTAGAAGCTCAATGCCAAGAATAAAGGAGCCGCCACCTTGATCTAATGAAGGCCATCAAGATACCAGCTTCAATGATGCTTTGGATAAGAGAATAATGTACCTTCACAAATTGAATGAGGATAGATTGGAAGTTGCTGATAAGATATCTGCTCATCAACAAAAAGTTAAGGTCCTGTTTGATAAGAAAGCCAGGTTCAGAGATTTCCAAGTTGGAGACACTGTTTTGTTGTGGGATAAAAGGCATGAACCTCGTGGCAGCCATGGCAAGTTTGATTCCCTTTGGCTCGGACCTTTCAAGATCAGGCACTTTGCTGGTAAGAATTATTTTTACCTTGATTATATGGATGGTTCTTCTCTCCCACTTCCTTATAGTGGGCAGTACCTGAAATTGTTCAAGTCATAGGTGATTAGGGAGTCCTTTGTATATTCTGTATAGCGTTTTGTTTTTCTTTCCCTTTGTTTTGGTGTGTTGTCCTCTGTATTGGTTTGATTCGATGACTCCGTTGCCCAATGGATAAGGTACTGGTCTACTTCCCGAGTTTGTCTAAGTTCTTACCTTGTCTCATTCCTTGAATTTATGCCAAGTCATCCCCAGAAGGAGCCAGCTGTTGTCCACTCAAAATTCCCCTGCTCTTAAGAAAGTGAAAATTTAAAATTTTGAGTTTAAGTGTTTTCTCTGTTGTACTGATAATGTGAAATGCCAAAGAAATTGAGAAATCTACGTTTTTGGGTCATTTTGTGTGTTTTTCGGGCCTGTCGGACATTTTTGTCCCGCGTGTCCCAAGTTCAATTGGGCCCTCTGTTCCCCGATCGGCCGGTTCACCCGAAGTCTGTTCTTTTCGGGCCCGTCGGAACTTTTTGTCCCAAATGTCCCAAGTTCACCTGACCAATTGTTCCATTTTCGTCCGATTCGGCCGAGCCGCGTACTTCACGTACTTTTGTCCCGCGTGTCCCAAGTTCAATTGGGCCCTCTGTTCCCCGATCGGCCGGTTCACCCGAAGTCTATTCTTTTCGGGCCCGTTGGAACTTTTTGTCCCAAATGTCCCAAGTTCCCGGACCAATTGTTCCATTTTCGTCCGATTCGGCCAAGCCGCGTACTTCACGTACTTTTGTCCCGTGTTCCAAGAGCATTTGTGCGTCTTTTCCCCGCTTCGCCCGAATCGGCCGAGCCACGTACTTCGCGCTTTCGCGCATCCCACATGTCCCAAATGAACCAAGTGCCATTCGTGCTAATTTTTCCCGCTCTACCCGAATATCTTGCTTATTCAATTTGGTAGGTATGTATTAAATACGCATTCATTACCTTTCTCTCTCCTAAACGGCTATATAACGAGCGAACCCCCTATGCAGTTTTGCACACTGCTTTCCTGCTATCTTTTGCTCGAACCTTTGCAATCTAAATTCCCAGCGTGTATCCATTTTCTCTGCAATTCCTTCCCAAGTCTAGCTTGCAGCTTCACCCTCCGAATTACTACCAACATGAAGATCAAATTTTAGGGGCAAGAACAAATCTCACCACTAGAGTCTGCCGTTCCCGATATCGGGACAAGTGAAGTTCGCCATCTTGACTTTAGTGATTTTTGGTCGAGGATGACAGATGCAAACCCTACGCCAATGGCACAGATGATTCATGACATTCTTTTGGTGAGTAAGGTTTTTGATGATGCAAAGGATAACCCTCGATTCAAAGTTACTGGGGCAACAAGCTGGGTGGAAGGTCTTGGAGGAGGCTTTGGGAGAACTAAAAGTTAAAGAATAGTTGGCGTAAGGGAGAGGCTTTCAAACACTAGTCAGATCTGCTTTCAAAGATATACATTGTCATCTTGGATGAAACTTCGGTGTGCCTCTTTCCTACAAGAAATCAAAGCTCAATTCAAAGCTTTTGTCAAAGGAAATCATACAAGGAAAGCTCCATTTCCAAAGAGAAAATGAAGGAGATCTAGCTCTCTTCATTTCAAGAAGCAAATAAAGACTATCATACTCATGTCGATTTGATAAGGAAATGGAGAAGTGCCTCGGATTTTGGACCCAGCCTATAGCCAACACGTCAGCCCCACGTGGCAGAGACATAGCCGAGGCATCAAGAGATTCAGCAAATGGATTTTGAGTCATGGGTCCCTCCTACCATAAGCACTGTCTTCTTCTCCTTATTCCTCTCTTCTCTTCCAATTATTTTTCTCGGATTTATTGTAATAAGTTGAGGTATTGCGATTGGCAATCCTTAACTAATCTTTAGTTAAAAGAAGTAGTTACCGAGAGTAACTGAATTGTAAACTATATAATGGCCTCTCCTCGCCATTTTGAAGGAGGAAGAACTTGGCTTATTTTCTGAAAGTGTAAATAAATCATAAAGAAATCAATACATAAGGGCTTTTCATTCTTCATCTATCTGATCTCTTTTATCCCTAAGCTTTTCATTTAATCTTGTTAAGATCATTTGTCTATATTATATTAAGAAGCTTTGTATTCTTGCAGATGTTATTGATAGAACTTTGTGTCTTTCAAATTTCATCTTATTAGTATGATACAAATGATCTTGTTTCAATTCACTGTACCTTCGCATGCATAAAGAATTACTCTATCATCTATAATTCTAAATGGTGCCTTTTGTAAAAATCGCATGTTTTCAGGTTCGTTTCTCGAGCCTCTCCCATTTTTCTCATTCCTCATAATCCTTTTGTAATTGATGATCCTTATAGAAAACACTTTCAGTAAATATCCAAGTTCCACAAGAAAATCATGTAGATTTTAAACGTCTTCAATGTGTTGTTCATGTTTTGCATTACAGAAGCTGAAACCACCTAAAACAGTTGATAGCTAAAATGATTAGAGATCGACTCCATCCGATGGTAACATCCCCAATTTTTCTCTCCAAAATCCAAATGATTGGATATCATTCACAAGGATTCTCGCTTGATTTATGATTCTAATGAAGATGCATCAAATATGAACCACCCCACAAATTGAGGAGAATGGGAATACCAAATGAGACATTTGCAGAATCGGAAAAAGTACAAGAAACATGCAAAGAAAATTGTACAAGCAAAAAGCAAGAAATTTGATTTTAAAAATAACTTGTAGTGGTTACTTTATAAGTGTTTGTATCTAAGTGTTTTTGAAACAAATCCGTAACTCGTTCCAAATAATTCCATGTATGTATTGTGGGGTATATATCCCACAGAGAATCAAACTTATGAAACACATGTTCATTTTTGTTATCCAACAACTATGCATTCCTAATTTCTTTATCATTGTGTCTCCATACAAATACCTATAGTTTTCTCACTTCAAGTGTACATAGTGTTCTTATTGTTTTCCATTCTATTTGCTTAACATAGTAATCTGTAATTCGTTTCAAATAAATGCACGTATATATTGCAGTGGAACATATGGAACACAAAATCTAAATTTTCAACAAACGTGCTCAATTTTTCCTTTATACAATTAATCATTGCTTTATGTAAACCAACAACAACATAATTTTTAACGTGTTCTTCATTATATTTTTCCTTTATATAATTTTTGCTTCTTTATGTAAACCAAAAACAACGCATTTATAATGTGTTCCTCATTATATTTGCACACCAATACATACATTTTTAAAATGTCGAGAAAGAATCATGTAATTTTTAGTTATTTTCATGCAAAGCTTTATACATCATATCATTTTTGCATATTGAATTGTTAAAGGGTTAGAATTCATGTTTGCGCTTTTTAGAAAATATAAATGAAAAAGGAAGCAAACTTTAAAGGTTATCATTGATTACAAATGCATGCTTTCTAAACACATCCTTCATTTCATCTTTGATTGTACTACAAGTTTACATTTTCCACCATACATTTGCTAGAACTCCGACTATCTCAAGCATCTTTTAGTTGTCATGGAAATAACTTTGACACATGAAGGAATTTCTCAATTGATTGAGGGCGGTTCCATTATTGACCCCACATTTCAGATACTACACTTATCCTCCCTAAGGTCTATTCTCAACACGGCAGCCCAACATTGTGTTGACCTTTTAGATGGGATACATTTTCAAACAACATTTCTACCCTCCAAATTTGTAAGCCGTGTAATCTGAAAAATCAATACAAGAAGGCTCCATTGTGTGCTTATACAAATCCCACATTAGAATGATCAAAAGTGAAGTATAAGATTCATCTCCTGCTTGATTACCAATGTATATAAACTCCCTATATTAATTATAATTTCTTTATGTTTTTTTTTCATGATTTTATTTTCCACTGCAGGATTGTTCTTATCATTGAAATGGATGTTGTTGTCAAAAACATTTGATAATCGGTGCTCCAACCCGACTACTAACAAATTCTCTCCAAGACAATCAGTTGTCTCAAATAGATGCAAGTGCCAATCAGGTTAACAAATATTTTGTGAGAACACCAACTAAAATAAGTGGATTGAATACATCTATGCACATGTGGTCCGTAGAGGGTCGTGCCCTAGCAAAAACAACCCTTCACGAATATCACAATGTAAGGGGAGATGGTTTCATGTTTGGGTTTGATTTTTTGGATCAGGAAGGAGGGGAAATCCACATCACCTATTTCAATGAGGCCGCGGAAGCATTCTATGAGCATATTGAAAATGGGAAGCTATATATAATTTCCAATGGGAGGATTGTGAGGATTGCTAATGCAAAGCTATGTTACAACCATTTGAACAATGCTTTGGAGATTTTCCTGTAACCTTCCTCAACCATATCTCCACTCATAGAAAATGAGGATACAATACCTTCCTATCACTTTCACTTCACCAAAATCAAGGACATACCTGCAAGTGTTGAAGGTTCTACAGTTGATTTGATTGGCATTGTTCTTATGATGTCACCATGCTCAACAATTCATCGACATGACAAGTCTGAAACAAAGAGAAGAACACTACATTAAAGGACATGTCGAGGATTCGGTGTAAGTGGCACACTGTGGTGACAACACATAGATGAGATAAACAAAGAAGTTGAAGACATGTTTTCTATACCGCCTCTTAGGTCCTTGCCTTGAAAGTTTCTTGCTTCTCCAGTTTTAATGGAAGCTCAGTTGACACTATTTCAAGAACCAAATGTTACGTCAACCCTATAAGTTCATAAACAAATACACTTCATGGTCGGGTTTATTCTCGATGACTACTCCCTTTCAAGTACCCTCTATCACAAGTAAATTTTGGGCCCTCCAAAAGCTTGACCTTTCAGAATAATGATTTCGCACATCGTACAGATGGGGAACACTGAGAGAAATGAATGTGCCATGGTTATTGCAAAAATCACAAATATCAACATGGAAAAAAATTACAAGGCATGTCCTCTTCAAAAAGATGACAAACAATGTAGGAAAAAGGTGAAAGAGACTGGTTATGGTTCATGGTTCTGTTCGAGTTGCAACGTACAACTTCATAACTATGATTATAGATATGCACTCAGGATCGATCTAAAGGACCCAACAGGAGAACTCCAGTCAATTACCACTTTTGATGAGATAACTGAGTCAATCATGGGTGTTGAAGCTAGCGATCTCCACCTATTATCTATAAATGAAGTCGTGACTAATGAAATTACAAGCAATTTCATCGGCAACGAATACTACTTCACACTTTCCCTGGAAAAAGAGACATATTGTGGAAACAACATATTGAAATGTGTCATCCTCAGTGCTAAGAAAGTGAATAACAGTGTAACTCCTTTGTAACCTTCTTTACGTAAATAATTCTAATGTATCTGTCCCTTCAAAATTTATACCCTCACCCATCCCATTCTATACTTTGAGCTATCTTTGCTATGTTGCTTATTTCAAATCTATGTTTTTCCCTTTTTCCCTCGCTTCAAAAGAAAACTTCTATAGTTCCTTATAAACCGACATACTATTGTCACTTGCCTCAAAAGTGGAAGGCTCCTCTCAAATCAACACTTGAGAAATGAATGCATAATTAAATGTTTTGTGTGCTCATCTTACTGCCTCTTCCCTTCTTGCTCAAGAATTTGTGTCTCAAAACAGGATACACGTATCATTTTGGTATACTATTCTCGTTAGGGATTTGCTACAATCTCCTTATATCTCATCTCATCATTGTCATATGCAATAGTACTTAGCAAATACGACATGTTATTTTTCCATTGAAGTGTTGGAATCTAGTTATTCTAGATGTTATTTTGCCCCTTTACATTATGTTAGCATACACAGGCATGTGAACTGTATGATAAAATGCCTCAATGAGATGTGATCTTATGGACTTAAATGATTGTAGGATATGCATGAAATGGGTTTGTTGAAAATGCCTTCAAAAATTTTAGGTGAACACATTTGACAAGTATAAACCCAACCTCCACAACCTTTGTCAAGCATACTCCCTTTCTCGTACCAATATGGGAGCCTTAGCACAAGGTATGAACATCCATGAAAGTATAATGGAAAGTTAATTTTCGTTTGCAAAATGCCTCAAATAGATGCGGTCTCATAGAATGCCATAATTGTAGGATATGTAAAAATAGCTTTAACAATGATGCTCTCAAACTCTTTGAGATAATAAAGCACTCTACAATGTACCCTAGTCATTTAAGGTTCGTTTATATTTGCTTGCATATTTTTTCTCATTTATGTTTCTTGGAGAGCTAATATGTTAGAGCACTTTGAGTGGTTCTTTAAATCTACTTTGATGTCAACACTTCCTATTCACTACATTCTCAAGAGTGAGTGTTAGAAAACTTACATGTCTCACTTGCATTTGTATTCGATTATTACACAACTAACTATTATTTAACATCCCTTTAAATGTACTTTGCAACATTTTTTGGATTTAATAGAAAATCATAATTGTCAATCATACCCCTTATCCACATCAACTACAAAACAAATAACTATCCCTCTAAATCAAATAACATATTCCATTGGGCATTCACATTGCATTGTACACATGTGATTGCTAGTTATTATTATGATGGTAATTATACTGATTTGGGAAGAAAGGAGCTTACATTATTAACACGTCTTTGTTAATGCTATAAAAATCCACTTTTTCTCTATTGTGAATCACATGGATTAATCAACTTATAGTTATCCACTTACGATTCATTTTTTTTTATGAAATAGACAATATTACTTAATAAAAATATTACAGCTATCCACAAAAATATGGGTGGTAAAGGGCACACCCCAAGTTCAAACTAGCCGAAGGCTAGGAGACAAAAGTATCAAAAGGCAACAATGCCAAAAAACATTAAGGAAAACAAACTAAGTTTCCATAAAGAAACATAAAGCGGGGGCGGTGATGGAGGCCCTTTATCCTCGAGTTACCACCGGAAGATCATTTCCATCCAGAAGGGGCCGCCATCTAGAGCCAACTTCTTCTTCTTCTTCTTTGTCATCCTACAGATTAGGAGATATGGCAAGAGCCAACTAGGGGAATTTTCCAGACTCCCACCCATCCCATTATGCAGAAGGCGGGGAGTGATGGCGGGGAGCCCTCACCACCGTATGCATGCACGGGCCGTTGTGGGGACCCCCAACCATCACGATTGATAGGGCTCATTTATGCTCGGGTTGCCAACTGGGAGAGTGATGGTGGTGGGTACATTCATTTGATCGACCTTGGCCACGGCGACCTCTCGAACGAACACTCTCAGAAGGGGAGGTGGGGGGCTCCCATGCCACAGTGCAAGGAGTGTTGGCCCAATGATCCAGAAGGGTCTAGAGGTGCCGCACTTCCAGCTCAACCTTGTGGGCCTAGTCCTGGATCTGTAAGAACACATTCAAGATAAGCATGGCCTTATCATAATGCGAAAGAAAGCAAGAAACTGCGGAATTAACAAAAAAATAGAATTACATTCTTTCCATATAAAAAAAGGATCTCCACTCTGAAAGTATGCCACATTTGCAAAAAGCATGGGGAATGGAAATATAATCCCCAAGCAAAACATGTTTCCAAAGAAATGGAGCTGGTCGAAATGACCGAAAGAAATTGTGGATCCAGTCCCAAATAGCTTGAGATTTTGGGCAAGTACCAAAACAGATGCGTAAGCATCTCAATATGCCCACAAAAAGGGAAAAGCCAAGGAGAAATCTTGTAATGAGCTAATATGTGCCCAATAGGGAGGCCTTGAAAGAGTAGGCACCAAGCAAAACATGCAAGCTTGGGCTGAAGGATGGCCTTCCAAACTGTGTGAAATCTAGCTTCCCAGGAGGACCATCCAGAGTTGATGGACCACCTAGAATTTAGCAAAGCCACCATTGATGACACTGGGGTGAGAAGAGCATACCCTTTTCCTGGGAGTAATTTAAGAATGGGGTGTCTGGAAACCATTTCCAATCCTTCCACCAAGGCCTGAGAGAGACAATACCCACTTTGTGAAGCATCTCAATAGGAATGGAATCAAGAATTTTCTGATAAGACTCTTTATCTGCCGAAACAAGCTGAAATTTGGCTTTAGCTTGAGGCCAAGTGAGATGCAGTCTGGACTACCTGTAAAATATGTCATCAAGAGTACACAAGCCTCGACGATATAAATTAAGTGCATGAACCCAGGGCACTTAGGCAAGCGGCGCATCATGAAAATTGATGAGAGGTGACCACCAGATGTTGTGGTCATTAATGGAAAGCCCATTATGGAAGCCATCCCCTTCCTAGATTAAAAAGGGTTTGAGCAATTCCTAGGCTTTCCATATGCTTTTGACAACAAAGGTGCCCACAATCTTGACCGAGGCTTTGAGAATGAGTAGATTGTGAAAATCCAGCCCTTGCCAAGTTTTGTGCCCTTGAGGGGAACCTTGGCAAATACAATTGTGAATCAGAACTTTCCAAGCTTCGTTGCCAGTGCAGGCCCAAATGATCCACTTGGCAGCCAATTCAATCCCCCAGTGACCAATGTCGGTTAGCCCAAGGCCACCGTAATCCCTAGGAGGCAACAATATTCCCTGTGTAACTCTGGAAACCTTTTCCAAGCTATGAGTTAGCCCAAAGGAAATCTCTGAGAAGTTTTTCTAGCTTCTTGTAGGAGGCTTTGGCTGGCACCCAACATAAAGAATAGTAAACATGTGTGGCAGCCAAAATCTTGGAGCAAATCTAAAATTTTCCTGCCAGCGAAAGGGGTTTAGTAATCCAATACTCCAACTTGCGGGTGACCCTGTCAATAACATACTGCCAAAGTTGACTGGGGGCAACATCAAAAGCAAAGGGGATACCTAGGAATTTAAAAATTTCTCCATGCTGGATGTACTTCTAGTCAAAACGATTAAGCCAACCAGGCTTGGGGAGAAAATATTGCCTAAAGCACTGGGTCTTACGCCATTAGATACTGGAACCTGAAGCTAAACAATACATGTCCAAACATTGCATGACATTGTTGATATTAGTTTCTTCCTCCAGGAGCGTGAGGAAGGAGTCATCCGCAAAATGCCCATTGATAAGTTGAAGGGGAGTCAGGGAAGGGAGAAAAATCCATGCACAAGCCCTTGGTCCCGAGCATGGGCAAGGAGAAACCCAAAACCTTCAGTGGTAAGCACATAAAGAGCAGGAGCTAAAGGACAACCTTGCCTAATAGAGCAGAAAATCCCAAACTACTCAGAAGTATGACCATTTACAGATAGAGAGGTAGAGGCATCAACAAAAAGCATTTTGACAAAGGCGATGAAGACCGAACCAAATCCCAACGCTTCAAGCATCGCCAAAATGAAATGCCATTCAATCTTGTCGTAAGCTTTTTCAAAGTCAATTTTGACAAACATGGAAGATTGCTTAGAGGTTCTAGCCCACTCCATGCCTTCCCAAATAGCCAAGATATTATCCAGAATACACCTTCTCCGTATGAAACCAGTCTGCTTAGGACTGACGATAACTGGCAATGGGCCAAGTTGAAGAGCTAAAGCCTTAGCTATGATCTTATATGAGACATTGAGCAAGGTAATCGGCCGCCAATTGCATATGAGCTCTGGGTCTCCCGCTTTAGGGATGAACTTTATGTGACCCCGATTAATAAGGGCACCGAGGGACCCTGAGTGGAGAGCTTCGAGATAAACTTGCAGTAGATCCCGACCCACCATGTCCCAAAGGGCTTTGTAGAACTTGTAAGGAAAGCCATCCATGTCAGGGGCTTTGTCATTGGCCATGAGGGAGACAACTTCATATAAATCCTCTAAGGTAGGCATTTAGCGAGCGTGATTTGTCACTCGGGAGATTCCTCCTAAGCTTTGAAAACCTGAACATAGTGCCTAATAAAGGCTTGGACCATCTGAGGAGTGTCTGTAATCTAAACACCAACATCAACAATAGCATAAATTTGTTGGTTCATGTGCTTGGCTTTGAGCCACTGGTAAAACTCTTTGGTGTTACAGTCTCCAATTTTAAGCCAGTGCAACCGAGCTTTGATCTGGGGCCCCCACACTGTGTAATCATCGGCAATGCGGATTTACTACCGTAATTTAGCAACTTGGAGTTGCAGAGCCACATTAAAAGGAGCCTAGGCGAGTGCCACCATGGAGTGGCTCACCAAGAGAGGTAGTGGAGTAAGCTCGTTGTCAAAATTTAGCGAGCTGGACACCATACATCCAGAGGAATTTAGTTAGATGAATTATAGTGTCCTTCCACCAGCTTATCCATCCAACCTTACCAAAAGGGCGAGGTGCAAGGTTCCATATTTGGCGAATGTGAGCCAAAGTGGGGTCATGATGTAATAAATCAGTATTTAAATAAAACTACATTTTTTTATCTTTGCATTGAAAAGACCATTCAATACGGAACCAGATCAGAATATGGTCAAAAAGGACAACGACCGACAAAGCTTCCACCGAAAGAGAATAACAATTGACAAACTTAAAGAAAGGCTATAAAGAGATCATTGCACGATCCAACCTTTTAAAAACCTAATCTTGGTCGTTTCTAAGATTAGACCAAGTGTACCATGGCAGCGTGTTGGTGTGATGTGAAAAATTAGGGTCATAAAACCTAAATTTATTACGCATGTAAAACCAAGCCTCCCTTTCGCCAGTTGTCCACCTCATGGGTAAAAGGCCCAATTTATCATTGGGCTACTCCACCATATTAAAATCCCCATTAATCAACCAATGCGCATTTGGAAGGTCGTCAGCCACCCACCTCCAAAGCGTTGTCCTTTTTGACGCGTCATTAGGTGCATAAACATTGATAATCCCAAAGGAGAGATTTTCAATATTGAATAGCACCAGAGAATACGGTTGTCAGGGTCACATCCATGATTGACGTAATGCGGCCGCCATTTCGGAGAAATAAATGTGATCATTCCACCTCTTAGCAACATGGTTGCTAGAGATAGCTAAACTGTCAGGCCAAATAGTCCTGGCGACAGAATCAAGTAAAAAACCTAAAACTTTGATTTCCTGTAAACACAAAATATCCATATCCGAGAAGCTTTTTTTAAAATATTGCACAATGTATTTACGAGTGGATTTTGTGAAACCCCGAACATTCCATGAGTAGCAATTCATGAGGAAACATTGTCAAGATGCATCTCTGAGTCTAGCTCACTCAAACCATCAAGGGCCCTAAAATTGTTCTTGCAAAAACCGTTACTAGTTAACTAAAAAAATCAGATAGTTGAGCAGCCCGCCAGCTGGTAGGCTATACTCCCCTTCCTCACGCTCACGAGGAGGGCTACAAGAATGCCGAACTACCTGCTTTCATGGAGAAACCACTTTGTTAGGTACGAGTAATGGTTGAAGGCTACCCTCATGCTGCAAAATAGCAGGCTGAGAGTTTGAGGCCAAAGGTGCCAATTTACTTGAAGAACCAACCATACTACCAGCCAATACCTTCATGTGAGCTAGAGGCAACTTGGTATCCAAAGGTTGCTTAGCAACTGAGTTGGAAGCATTTGGAGGCACCTTTCCGGCTTGAGTAGCTGAACCATGTTGTGAAGGCCCGACATGAGCGGCCTTGTTCTTATTGGTTTTACGGCCACCCACAGTGTGTGCCCCCTCCTCTTCAGTTGAGGGCGGGGATCACCCATGGGCTTTGAAATGGCGCAATGAGCGGCCAATAAGGGACAAAGTCCCTAATTTTATGCTCAAAAGATTGACAGCAAAAACAAGTATTCGGAAGGTTGATGTATACCACCTTCTGAGAAAAAGATACATCACCAACCTGAATGGAAATTGATTCTTTCAGGTCCTTCGAAAGATCCAGTTCAATGCAAACCCTCTTTTGTGGATGAGCTGCAAAGAACCTAGAAGGCTCTGTGTAAATAACATGGCCAAGAGTGGCAGAAATACGCTCTAAGAAATGCCAGCAAGGCATAGGAAGCCTTGGGAATTCAACCCAAACGGGAATTTAAGAGCCGTCTAGTCAGAGACAACAAAGTCTCTGGTCCAGGGTGACAAAACCAACAAGGAGCTTCTAACATACTAGGTTTGTTGCTTATTCAAAATGAGGGAAGCATGACTAGGGTCAGCAAATCGAAGGCAAAAAAACCACGGGTTAGGTTCTGGATGGAATCTAGCTTAATATTGTGTGCCATCCAAGCAGATTGGACCCATGATTTAAGCATACTTTCAGAGGGAGTCCTTCCCACAAAATATCCTATTAAATAGAATTGTTCTAGCCATTTACAGGTGGAATCAAATTCTGAAAGTGGTAAAACAATATCAGGGGGAGAATCATTACCTCGTGGAATACTTTCGGCACAAACTTGCGAGGGCGCTTCCCCGGAGCCATTGTTCGCAAACTCACCGCTCTCCGTCGCAGTTGAAACAACTGGACAAGAGTCGTGCAAAGTCATATTTAAAGCCCGCCAAGCAAGCGAGGCTCTAGAAAAGAGGCTGAATAAATGCGTTAATGGCAATAGATCTCTCATTGCAGATGAACTCGTTGTTCTCGGCATGCAAAACCCTAGTTTCGTAGCCATAACCCTAAAAGCTTTGAAAACCTTGAAACAAAGGTTATTTTATTTTCAATATAACACTTTCATTGGAAAAGTACCTCTACATGATCTCTTTCGATGCCACACTATGACAAGAAAAAGTGTAAAATCTTAGCTATACGCCTCTTAGTGTATAACTATTTGCATGTAAGGTAGGTACATTATGGATTTTGCATCTCTTCCTACGTCTCACTATTCTCGCTAACTACTTACGATTCATTTTAAAATACATAAACACCACAAAATTCACCCACGATGGTAAAAAGAAAAAACTTTAAATTTTTTTGCGCAGTGTTTGTAAATGGGTTTTGATCTCGTAGGAAGAATAGCTCAAACTTCTTGACTTGTTAAAAAAATTTAAAAACATGTTTTTCATGTGTTTATAAGAAAATCCATTTAAACAATTTGTTAATTTTTTAACTATGCCAAAGGCATTTGTTTAAATCAGATCAAGATCATCGCTACTAACACATGCCAAGGAAACGAATGGTTCTAATCAGGTTGGTCATTGTCGTGTAGATATTTCTACATCCATCCATGTAAGTAACACATCAAGCTCTGCGTGCGCTTTGATAACTTCCTCTAATAGAGTTATCTCGCCCATAAAAACAAAAAGGTTGTTGTTAACCAAAATAATTCCCCTCTTATTTTGGGTTAACTAACTTCTTTTTGTGCCTCCGTCAAGTTTTTACACATTTCAAGCATTCAAAATTTTTTGGGTATTACTTCATCAAATAGATAATTTCTTCCCCTTTCCAGAAAGGTAAGGAAGTCCTCCTAACTCCTTGTATTTTTTGAGTTATGGCTCGGCGGAGTTTGGAGGGGAAATTTTCCTAAGGCAGGTCCGCAGCCAATGAAATGATGCCACATGTCAAGGTGGAGCGGCGGGCGCCCAGGGGACTTCTATTTTTTTGGCGTTTGGTCAAAGGGTGTAAAGGAAATATTTGGCCCGTGGGCCCGACAAAGGAAGGAAGCCGACTCGCGGGGCTAGGGAGAAATTGTTGACACTTAGCCTCTTTGGCTAAAAACTCAAAGTCTAAAATCGGCCCGCAAGCCTCGCAAAGAGAAAAAAAAAAATTGGTTAAAGCCCCACACTAATCAGAATGCGCCACATGTCAAGGTGGAGCAGTGGGGGAAAATGTTGTTTGAATCCTGCAGATGAATCAAAAGATGCCACGTGTATCGGGCCAACGGGCGCAAAGAGTTTTGGAAAATTTTCCCAGCAGCAAATTAGGCAGAATTGCTTCTTAAAGCCCACGGATCATTCGAGAAGGTGCCACATGTATCGGAGTGGCAAGGCCACAGATTTTTTAGGGAAATTTTTTCAAAAGGGAAAAATTTAAAGTTTGACCCCGCCGACCCCATTTTGACTCTGTTTTTACCATTTTTGCCCTAAATCTTCAGAGGGCCATATCTTTCGAACTAGAGCTCGGATTTTCATGTTTTTAGTATCGATGGAAAGCTGTTGAAATCCTCTACACGATGGAAACCTCAATTTCTATTTTTGTTGAAGTTTTGTGGGAGAAAATTAAGAAAACGTCTCTGGCATGCAAAAATGTGGAAATGGTTCCCAACCACCAAAATTAATGAAGTATGGGCCTTTGTTTTGCTCTGCAAAGCAATGTGCAATGAAGTATGGGATTTTTCATGGAAATTCATCATTTTGTAGGTTAATTAAATGGATCTTGTTGGTGGTTGGAGTTTTAAATCAAATTTTCCCGTGTTTTTGGTTTTTCCATTCTCGCTTTCGAGCGATAAAATCCAGCTTTTAGCTCATTTGTAAAAAGTTGTTCATCCTTCTTTTATGCCTCTCCCTTTTTTTCTTCCCCAGGGGTCAAAAATGGAGTTTAACCTCCTCCCCGATCTCGTAATGGTGGTTTTTTCCTCTTACCCGTGAAATGATGCACTGTGTAAATTCTAAGCAATAAAAAATGTGTTTTGTGATGCATTTGTCCATCCTTGGCTCGTTTTCTTTGTTGTTTTCCTTACCTCTCTTCATTACAGGGTATTTGTGCATGTTTGGATGTTCATTGCAGGTTTTGAGCTATGTTCATGGAGTTTTGGAACATTTTATGTGTGAAATCCATATTTGGTCTGTGATGCACTTGTCCATCCTTTCCATTGCTCACCTCTTCTTGTTCCATGGCAGTTTTGATAGATAATCAACACTTTCCTTCTCTGGTGTATCACTGTTTTAGTGTAGGCTTTATTTTTCCTTATTTATTCCTCTTCTTGTCTCCTTGGAAGTTAGGTTAGGTTAGATTAGTTTTCCTGCACTGGAATAGCTTGTTTCAGGTAGTTTAGGAAGAGGAACCAGCCTTCTCTGGAGATCTTTCCCCATTTGCAAAGGTCCCACACTTTGGGAAAGCTCAATGTTGTGCAATCACACCAAATTACTTTGCCTTAGAAAATCATATCCATAACTCATTTGGGGGTGTTGTGAATTTGCACTAATAGTTTTGGCATGCCCGGTGGGACCAAGAGGTCTTCCACTTCATTTTTATAGGTTGATGTGTTCTGTTTAAAATTTCAGCCTTTGGAGGCACTTGCAAACACATCTGGTGACTCCATCTAATCAACAACCCATCTCTAAAGTTGCAGACCTTCTTTCCATTCATTTTCCATCCATTTTCCCTTCCATCTCTGTCATTCTTCTTTCATTCCATGAAGTTGTGCAATCATGACTTCATTTTCCCCATGGAATTTGCATTTACAAAGCAGCAGCAATGTTTCCCACCTCCAACATGTTTTCCAAATCCTCCAAATCAACATTTTAATCAAATTCAAAACCAATATGCATACCCATCTGAGAAATGCCAAAATCAATTTGGCTATGAAGCATGTCAAGCACAAGGGTACACAGATTATGAGGGCAGTCAAGAAGAAAATGCAGATTTGTTGGAGAAAATCCAAAAGATGGAGGCAAACATGGTGTAATCTAGGGCTCAAGCACAAATGAAAGCATTTGAAATTGGTTGTATGGCACCTTATCCATGGGTGGGACCTTTTCCAAGGCATTATAGCATGTAAGAGAAACTTGACTTCATTGTTGCAACGTTGCCATTGCTTGCAAAGTGGACTAAGGGAATAGAGGTGTATGAGAGGAGTATTCAGCAACCTTGTCAATGGGTAAGCACACCATCTCATGCTTTTTCTTTTCCTCTTTCCCAATCTGTTTTATCTCAGCAGTGTCAAGTTTTAAACTCTCCATCTACTGTCCCAAAAGCTAATTCCATTTCTTCATCCCCTAGTCTTCCATCCCATCTCAGTTTTTCCTCCCCTTCTCTTCCAAATCCAAATCCCCTCCACAAGAGCTAAAAGAAATACCTTCCCCTCCAAAGAAACAAGAAGTTTCACCTCCTCCACCACCACAAACAAATGCAAAATTGGTTGAACTCCAACCTATTTCTCCTCTTGTCTTCCCAATTCCATGTGGGGAAGAAGAAAAAAACCAAAAAAATCAGTCAAGGACAGCAAGAAGAAAAGCCAGCAGAAGAAGAAATGATCAAAAGTTTAGTGAGCTTGGCTCTTAGGTATGGAATCAAGAAAATTCCTTTATCTTGGTTAAGCCCATAGAGGAGGTAAATGTTGAAGAACCAAAGGTGGCCAAGGCTGATTTTGTGGTAGCAGTGAAGAGAGCAAGAAGATTAGCCTATTTCTTCATAATGTAGTGTCCATGTTGCCACTCTACTTAAAGGAAATGCGGATCCAATTCAAGTTGCACAATCAACCATGGAAGAAGAAGGAAAATCAGCTCAAAGTCCCATTGGAAAGGAGCAAATGGGTGAGACCAAATCAGAGTTTATAATGGCAGAAGAAGAAGGCATCATTGATAATTTCTTGCTTTCATTTGAAGGGCCTGATTTGGTTAATGAATCCATGATGGAGGAAATCTCTAAAAGAGATCTTGCAATCCCAACTTATCCTCTAGAGCAGCAGTTTGAGGAGTTTGATATGGAAAAAATCATGCTACAGAAGAGTTTAATCAAGAGCAAGATGGTCTTCAAGTAGCAGAGGAAGGAGAAGCTGCTCCAAATCCAAAAGAAGAGGAGTACATTCCAGTTGTGGAGGAGAAAAGTGCAGATCCAAAAGCTTTGAACACAAAACAAGCTATAGAAGAACCTTCAGTTCTTCCTTCTACTTCATTCTCTTCAAGCTCCAACATTGAAGAAGAGTTTGATCTTTCAAACTTCATCTTTGAGAATGAAGATAACCATGGTGATCAAGTTACAGATCAAAAGAACACCATGGAAGAGGTTGAGCATTTGCAGTAGGACAACAAGGAGGTAGTTTATCTGTCAGATTTGGAGGACTATTTTGATGGAGAGGAACCAGTTGAAATCACATTGTTTTCTCCTTCATCATCCATCTTCCAAACACAAGAACTTGTTGTCATGAAGGAGAACATTCATTTACAAAGCAACCTACATTTTATAGCAGCTCTTTGGAATCAAGGTTGGAAGATATTAATCTTCCATGTTCTTCATTGGAGGAAGAAGAGAAAGAGCAGGAGAACTTCATCATTTCTTCCATGCCATTCACCCAAGGAGGTCTGCAAGAAGACTCCATTGTTGGGGTTGAATCTCAGAGCTATGGGCATATCAAATGGATCAGACCTTGCCTAATCAGGTATTTGGCTTCATTGGAGCCAAAGGAGAAGCCACAACCAGTCATGCTTGCTTCTAGGCATGAGGATGATATGCAAGGTACCAAGGATCAACTACAATACCTCTACAATC